>CM076580.1:155933676-156533676 GCA_034641835.2 Pinus albicaulis
GGGGTTTACACTAACGATAATAAGGGGCTATACTAGTGATATAGGGACCTAACATGCCCCTCTCCTTCAAAAAAAGTGTTGTCCTCAACACTTGAGTAGCTCTGGGTGCTTCTGTATAAAATTCTCATCCTCCCATGTAGAATCTTCAGTGGGTAAGTTCTTCCACTTGATGAGATACTCTGAAATTGATCGATTCCGTAGTTGTCGAGTTCTTTTTTCCATGACTACTTCAGGTTCCAATATGATTTTCCCTTCCCCATCAAGTTCTGGCAATACTGTTTGAACTGGAAGATTTTCACCTATAACCTTCTTTAAGCATGAAACATGGAAAGCTGGATGTACTCGCGAAGAAGCAGGAAGCTCCAATTTGTATGCCATAGTACCAATCTTTTGCAACACCTTGTAAGGACCATAGTACTTTGGCGATAATTTATTATCCTTCTTTGCTTGCTTGAGGGACATTTGTTTGTATGGTTGTATCCGTAAAAATACCCAATCTCCTACATCAAAACTTCTCTCGCTGCGATGTTGATCTGCCTGTTGTTTCATTCGATTTTGTGCCAAATTCAGGTTATCCTTTAAGGGTTGGAGAACTTCTTG
Organism: Pinus albicaulis; assembly: GCA_034641835.2. Lineage (NCBI taxonomy): Eukaryota > Viridiplantae > Streptophyta > Pinopsida > Pinales > Pinaceae > Pinus > Pinus albicaulis. The sequence goes on from CM076580.1 coordinate 155,934,277, forward strand.
CTGATGCTCGATGTGATCTTCCACTGCTTGAACCTTCAAATTTTCCCTTAAAGATGATGTGATGGATGGTGGATGATATCCATAAAGTGCCATAAATGGGGTCATTTTTGCTGCAGTATGGAAGGAAGTGTTATACAACCATTCAGCGAGAGGTAACCACTTGACCCATTGTGTTTGTTTATCAGATACAAAACAACGAAGATATCCTTCCAAACATTTATTTACTATCTCGGTTTGACCATCAGATTGAGGATGATAAGATGAGCTATGAGCTAATTGAGTACCCAAACAAGAAAATAACTCCGTCCAAAAATTTCCGGTAAAAATGGGATCTCTGTCGCTCACAATAACCCTTGGGCTTCCATGTAGCTTTTGAATTCTGTCCATAAATGTAGTAGCAACTGTGCTTGCTTTAAATGGATGAGATAATGCACAAAAGTGTGCATACTTGGTAAGTCTATCAACTACCACCATGATGACATTCTTTCCTTCGGACTTAGGTAAACCTGTGATAAAATCCATTGAAATCTCCTCCCAACGTTGACTTGGAATGGATAAAGGTTGTAGAAGTCACGGGGTCTTAATTGTCTCCACTTTATTCTGCTGGCAAACCAAACATTCCGCCACAAACTTTTGAATATCAGATTTAAGGCCATCCCAAAAATATTCTTTCTTCACCCTGTGGTAAGTTTTTAAAAATCCTGAGTGTCCTCCTAAAGGAGAAGTGTGCAATTCCAGAAGAATATTTTGTTTTAGTTGGGAATTCTTACAAAGATATAAGCGATATTTGTACCATAAGGAATCATTTTCCAACTAAATGTATCAGATGTACTAGGATCTTGCTGCAACTTTTGAATGAGTGTCCATACATCTTTGTCCTTCTTCCATTCATCTCTTGCTTCGGTTATCCAATCTGGTTGGATAATAGAAATGGCACAAAGCAATGCTTCCACCTCTTCATTCTTTCTTGAGAGTGCATATACAACAACATTAAGCTTTCCTTTTTTGTAGATTATTTCAAAGTCATAACCCAACATCTTTGTGACCCATTTTTGCTGCTCTTCTGAAGATAGTCTTTGTTCCAAAAAGTGTTTAAGACTATCATGATCAGGTTTTACCTTGAAGTGTCTTCCCATTAGGTAAGTTCGCCATTTCTTTAGTGCATGCAGTATTGCTAACATTTCCTTCTCATAAATAGGTTTCTGTAAATACTTTCCTTTGATTGGACGACTTTCAAAAGCAATGGGTCTTCCTTCCTGCATTAAAGCTGCACCAATTCCATTTCCTGAGGCATCACATTCCACAATAAAGGTTTTTGTGAAGTCTGGTGTAGCTAAGACCGGTGCTAGGCACATTGCCTCTTTAAGACGTTCAAAGGCCTTGGTTGCTTCAGGAGTCCATGAAAATGCATCTTTCTTCAATAATGTTGTTAGAGGTGCTGCTATTCTCCCATAATTCTTAACAAACTTGCGATAATACCCTGTTAACTTGAGAAATCCTCGCAACTGCTTTATGGTTGTGGGGACTTTCCATTCCTTAATGGCTTTAATTTTGTTAGGGTCTACCTTAACACCCTCGTGAGATACAATATGACCCGGATATTCCACCTCTTGTACTCCAAAGAAACATTTGGATGTTTTTGCATATAATTGTTTCTCCTGCAATAGTTTGAGCACCCTGTCAACATGTTCAACATGATCCTTCCAAGACTGCTGTAGATTAGTATATCATCAAAAAATACTAGCACAAATTTTCTAAGGAAGGGTTTGAAAATGGAATTCATCAACCCTTGAAATGTAGAAGGTGCATTGTTAAGGCCAAAAGGCATGACCAAAAATTCATAATGACCCTCATGAGTTCGAAATGTTGTTTTTGGAATATCTTCAGTCTTCATTCTAATTTGATGATATCCTGAATGAAGATCCAACTTGGTAAATAAATTGCTCCATGTAATTCATCTAATAATTCATCAATCACAGGAATGGGAAATTTGTTTTTAATGGTGAGCTTATTGAGCTCCCTATAATCTGGACACATTCGCCATGATCCATCCTTCTTGTGTACCAATACTACAGGAGCAGAGAAAGAACTTTGACTAGGTTGAATTATACCCGCCTCTAACATTTCTGCAATCATACGTTCAATTTCGCTCTTTGGAAGTAAGGATATCTATAAGGCCTGATGTTTGGAGGAACACTTCCTGGAATCAAATGAATAGCATGATCATGATCACGAATAGGTGGGAGTCCTTTGGGAGTTTCAAACACCTTGGAATGATTGTCCAAGACTTGTTGGAGATCTGCGGAAATAGATGATTTTGATGTTGGAACTTCTAGTGAGCATAATTGTGCAATTACGCCTCGCTGTTCTTTCTTTAGAAGCTTTGTCATGACATTAGAGCTTATTATCCTTCATGGCTTCCCTGCAATACCCCGTAATTCGACTTCCTTTCCTTCTGAAAAAAATTTCAAGAAAAGTTCTTGAAAATTAAAAGCTACCGTCCCCAAAGATTGTAACCATTGTACTCCTAGTACAGCATCAGCACCTCCCATAGGAATGGCAAGCATTGGACTAATCAATACATATTCCCCCATGGTTAGCTTGATATTATGGCATTTTCCAGAGCAATTTATAGTTCCTCCATTTGCAACCATCACTTGACATTCTGGTGCTGGGTATAGGAAACAATTTAATTCCTTGGCTACCTTATAATGAATAAAATTATGGGTGCTACCTGAATCAATCAACACTATTACCCTTTTCTTCTTTATATTTCCTTCTATCTTGAGAGTTTGAGGAGTGGTAATTCCTGCCAGCGCATTACATGATATGGTCGGATTCATTTCTTCTTCTTCTAGGGGTGGTTCCTGGTGTAGATCCTCTTCTTGTTCATTTTCTTCTTCTTCTTCACAATCTATGTAAAATAATTTCTTCTCAGCACACTTATGACCTTTAGTGTATTTGCTATCCCAACTGTAGCAAAGCCCTTTTGCTCTTTTTTCTTCCAATTGTTGTGGTGTCAACCTTGTAGGTTGTGGAAATCTAGGCGTAGCAACACTTCCTTATTTATAGAATTGAGTGGTAGGCTTCCTTGTCGCCATAATTTTACATTCAACTTTTCTTGCCAACCTGAATGCCTTCTCTAATGAATCAGGTTCCAACACACGAACTTCATGTTGGATGTTATCCTTTAGAGTACCTATGAAGAGATCAATCCTGTGTTCCTCTGGAAAATCAGTTACCCTTATATTCAATTTTTGGAAGTCCTCAATGTGCTGCCCCACTAAACCCTTTTGTTTGAGATTTATCAATTGGGTAAAGAAGGTGTTGCTCTTTGTATCCTCATAATGTGCTATCATTTCCTCCGTAAAAATTGACCAAGTGACAATTTTTTTACGGGAGCAAAGGCATTGATACCATACAAATGTATTTTTGTTCTAAATGTAAAGTTGCAATGCGTACCTTTTGTGTGTTTTGCACGTTATGGAGATCAAAATATTGCTCCATCTGTAGTATCCATGTTACAGGATCCTTTCCATCGAACTTCCTCATATCCATTTTTGGAATATGGTGGTTCTTCCCGCCAACATTCGAGTTTATGAAATCATGATTAACATTTATTTTTTTCTCATCATGAGGTTCTTCTCCTATATTTCCGCCATTAGGAATCATTTCTGGTTTTAAGCTTGTCATCAAGCCTTCCATATATGCTTTTAGATCACTCTTCATGTTTTCCATGTTGTCTTTTATGTCATCCATCTTAGCTTCCATGCCCACTTCCATGCCATCCATCTTAGCTTCCAAACCAATCATCTTAGCTTCCATGCCTTTCTTCAAACCATCCATCTTAGTTTCCACGCCTTTCTTCAAAACTTCCATTTCATTTTTTGTTGTTCTTTGCGAGAGCAAAATTTGCTCTTGTAATTTTGATATGTCATGTTGCCATTCTTCATCTTCATGAGTCATAGTAGAGCCTTCTGAAGGCTTAATGGGTGTTGAATTCTTTTTAGGGGCCATTTTAGAATCCAATATTTATATCTATTCTAAAAGATGCCCTTGGAATCAATTCAACTTGATTCTTCAAACAAGACTTATGCAATTCGGAAAACAAATACACACCTTTTACTATCTTTTAGGAGATCGATATTGAAATTGAATTATCTCTGTAATTGAAAATCTTCGATATCTGAAATTCAGCCCTGTAGTAGCCCTCTGAAGCTTCTTTCAAATGCCACAGGTCTGACTTGATTTTGATTCTCCAAGACAAAGTTGTGTCCAATCTCCCACAATGACCTAATTCTGGACTGGTTCAGTAGAGCGAACTTGTACGACTTGCCACGTGTCACTGTTTTTTCCTTTGTCTCTGAAATTGATAGCGAAGAAACTACAGGCCGTGTACTGGTGACCACTTTTGACGGCACTCCAATCCAATCTTCAGAGAGATAGTTATTAAACTTTTCCCACGATCACCTCTTTGAGATGAAATTCAGGAGCCTGAAACAGCACTACCTTCCACAGATCATATCTCCAAAAATATTGCGAACCAAGCTCTGAAATTTTTTGAAGAATTTCCTCAGGATTTCAGCTTCGCACCATATGAATTTCAGATTCTGAACCTTCGTAGAAACAGATTTATAGCGAAAATTCCACGATGACCTGTTTAGGAGCTTGAAAAAAGACCTGACTTCCACAGATGATATCTCCGCAAATATTGTGAACCAAGGTCTGAAATTTTTAGACAAGCTTCCTCAGGATTTCAGCTTCGCACCCTAAAAATTTCAGCTTCTGAAACTTCGTAGAAAAAAATTTATAGCGAAAATGCCACGATGACCTGTTTGGAGCAGCGAAACCCTAGAATCCCAAAGCTCTGATACCAAATGTTGTGTAACCAGCTCAAAAAGAGAAGAAAAGAGATATAAACGCCTTAGAAATGAGCCACTTCGAGGGGGAAACCTCCAATACATTACATAAATGAACAATTCTTGGATGATACAATTCACAAAGCCTCCTTTCTATATATAGGAGTCCATGGGGCCATAATGTAATCCTAGTGGGCCACAATGTAATCCTAGCCGACCTAACAATAATAATTTAAGGGCACAATAATAACAAAATGGGGGTTACAAGGGTACACTAATAACAATAAGGGGTTTTTAAATGTGGAAAAGGGAAAAAATAGAGAAGCTGAAGCTGCTACCCCTCTCACTGGATCTTCACAACAGCCTCAGGCCAAGAGATAGAAATTGAATACTCCTTCAGAAGTAGAATCTATTGATGAAATCCTTGATAGTCAAGGACAAGAACAATTAGACAGTCAAAAAACAGGTTCAGTCAGTGGATCATCTACTACCTCACAAAGGAAAGAGCTACATAAGCAACAGAGTATTGAAATATCTTCTTTCAAAACACCAGTTAAAGATGCAGGAGATATAAAGAAGACATTTATCAATATCAAGGCCAGGAATGATCCACTGAGAATTCAAGTATATAATCAATATCTGAAAATGGCTCCAAAGAATCAAGAAAGATTGATGTCATCTTTTGACATCCAACAGGGCAAAATGTTAATGAGCCATTTCAAACCCAAGGTGCAGCAACCCCAAATAGTTGTTGATTATATCAGGACAAAATTTGAATTCCTAGCAAAGGATATCCATCCTTTAGATCAAATTGAGTTGCATAAGAAGACTGGTGAAATAATCTATTCTACTTTGACTGATAAGGCAATGGCAGCTCACAGGTTACATGACTCTTTGGAAAACACTAATACACAATTGCAGCTTGAAAAGGCTTCTTCTCAAGCCAAAGATAACAGGATAAAAACATTGGAAGAAATAATAATTGGTTTGGGTCACAATCCAAAGGATGTCAAAGGTATAGAAGCTCTAATCAAGAAAAAAGATGATGACATTGCAGCTTTGAGAAAGCAGTTGAAATTGCCAACCTCCAGACATCCTCAAACTGAAAAAGTAATAAAGAAAAATTCTGAAGAATAAATGATGGAGTTTCTCTTGAAAATGAATGAGCAACTGACTGAAACAGAAAAAGAACTGGAACAAGCATTAAAAGACAAGCAGTCTAGTGTTCCAGTATTTATAGGTACAGGTACATCTCCAACAGGTCAGCCAGCAGAGCCATCACAGGTAAATACTTCAAATTTGAGTACAGAAGAATTAGTAAAGCAAATGAATAACTTGAAACTGAAAGTAACAGAACTTCAGCACACAAAGTTACAGCTTATTAATTTGGAACAGAAATATGATCTTTCAAAAATGACTGTTGCTGACAAAACAAGAGAAGTCAAAAAGTTGGAAAAATTAGTTAAAGCTTTGGAAAGGGATCTCACATTGGAGAAACCTTTAAAAGAAATAAATGAAATTCTTTGGGATGATATTATTTAGTCAATAAAAGATATCTGGTCCTCAATCCAGATAATATACGAGCAGAATGATTTGGTCAAAGTAGCTCTGGATGAAGTTGAGAATACACGAGAAGAATTAGGAAATAGGCCTGAGGAAGCCAATCAGCTTATACAATTTCTAAACACCCAAACCAGACAGCAACTTTCAGACTTGGGTATTCAGAACAGAACTGCAACAATCTTGGAGATCAAAAGAGTTTTTACTAAAAGAACTCTTATGCAAAATTTGGAACGAAGGTGCTTTGACATGCAAAGTGAAATCATTGCTTTCAGAGAAAGGTTTGATGTTTTATTGAATAAAGGGTTGCCCAGCCCTATGGTTTCAGAAGATAAAATAATGGACCTGGAAACTTATGTTAAGAAATTGGACATACATGCTCACAATCTAGCCAGTTCCTCAACCATTTCATCAGAAGCAACATTACCTACAGGAAGGAATCTTCATGACAAATTAGAGAATTTATTTTATCTTGAACATGAAGTGAAACATTTGTTTCCTAATCAGCCTAATTTCTTCAGGTATACCGAGGCTGATGAAACATTAAGGAAGCTTCAATGAACAAGAATAGCAGAGGATAAATGGTGGGAAGATTTGTTGGAACTTTTGTAAAATTTATCCTTATATGAAATTTTGCCTATTTACCACAGTATAAAGGATAAAGGAACAAACAAAGGTTAAAGAGTATCAGTTCAGTTAAAAGTGTATCAGTAAAAACAAAGAGTATCAGTGAAGCAAAGCAGTTAGAAAAAAATTACTGAAGAAGACAACTATGAGCCAAAATATAGGTCCAACCTCCAGCACATTCTCGAAAGGAGGGAACAACACAACATCAGTTACTTCTTGTCTTATCCATGAGACCATCTGTCTCTATTTTTATTGTAACTTATTTATGAGTCATCTTAGATTATATCTCGTTTTGTTAAGAGATATTTTGTATGATTTTTTGTATAAATAAGCCCTCAATCGGATTATTGAGGGTGGATTCTTATACTCTGATGTAACATTGAATATTTTGGAATAAAGAGATTTTGGAGAAATTTTTCGTGGCAAAACTGGACAAGGAATTGAGGCAGAAGACTTTTCTCAGGATTCATGTGTCGAATAAAGGATCAATAAGTCATCTCTATCCCATGTTTTGAAGTTTTATATTTGTTTACAATATCATATGTGTTTCATTATCTTAATATTTAACGAAAAGGATTAAATCAGAAAGTACTTAGGTGTAATCTGATTTCAGTCGTTATTATTCTAAATGTTTTCTTCTAAACTAGTTTAACAACGAATTCTTAACTGCTCCTGTTTTTCTAGTTCAAGCATATTTGGTTATTTAGTAAAGAATACTTAACTGCTCTTTATTGATAATCAATTTATTTCTCTTCTCTTGAATGTGTTGAAAGATTCTTTATTGCCTTTCATCTGTTTGAATTCCATTTCCATTCACTTTATATCTATAATTGTTTCTAGTTTGATTATCTTGCCCTGATAAACCATCTTTTGTTAAAAAACTTAAGCCAGTGCAGCCAATCCTTTGACTCCATTAGCCCAATGGACTGAAACTACTTGATCTTAATCTCAGCTAAATAATTCCATCAATCCAAACAAAATTAAAACCCCTGGACTTTATAACTAGCCTAATACCTCCTAAAACAAAGCTAAATTTTAAAGAGGGAGCCCTCTCTAGGTACATATTGGCTAGATTCTGTACCTGAAGGTTGGTTTGTGGTTACCTTGAACCCCTTTCCTCTTCCAACAACTTCAAGGAAAATCTGAGTGATAACAGAATGAAAGGAGGCTCAGTAGGAATTTGTGAACCAGATGTAACTGCGGAAGATCCGAGTGTTGCAGATGCAGACTCTATAAATTCAGGGATATTTGTTGCTACAATGGAATTCTGAATATTCAAAATGTAACTGTCAATGGATCTATTAGCCTGTTCAATTTCAAGATACTTAATAAACTCGGGATTTATGACAGTAGAAGTGATAGCACTTTCAGACTTAGTCTCAAACAACAATAACTCAAATTGTTCATCAAATTCGAGATCTTCAAGATACTCAAAAACGACGGGGCATGAATGAGATTTAAATGAAGGAATCACAAGACTTTCTCGACGATGGATTCTTGAAATCAGATTGGGATTCTCATACACAAGAGGTGGATTGGGATCTGGATTTGCTCTGGTATGTCATCTAGAAGCCAGTGTGTTGAATTATGTTTCAAAATCAAAGGGACCAAACCAACTTGTTCAGCCTATTAAATTCTAGACTCATCACCCAAAAGTCCAGAATGATTTGATGTACTGGGGAAATTCTCAAGTTAAATGTTACGTTTACAAACTAGACCGGAGATTGACTGAAGCAGCATTCATCTACTTTCGCTGATGCAAAGCAAGAACGTTTCGAAGGCTACCTGGCTAATTTCAGGCTCCGTCTGTAGCTTATAAAAAAAATAACACTAACAAGCAAACCATTTTTTTCCCCAGTATGGTCGCCACTATGTTATAGCCTAAATCTACCTCAGGCTTAAGAAAGGCAGAGTTCAGGGTAACATCAAACCATGCTCAGTCCGGTAGCTAGCACTACCAGATCAGGAGAGGGCTCTCTCTGGGTCAATCTCAGCAAAGATAATCAATAAGGCCTGAGATGACTTGAAATAAAGGTTGATTTTAGGCTAGGTATATAGGTGAAAATTTTTTATTTTATTTTGAGGGTTTTTGTTGGAATCAGAGGGAAAGGAAAATCTTGGGTCCGGGGATGAGGCCTAGTTTTTGCAAAGTTCTGAATGGGGCAAGGAAGGAAATTGTCTTGATTCTTGGATTAAGTGAATGGATAGTTTCAGACTAGTGAGGAGCTGAAGAGGGCAAGATGCTTTCTAGAATCCTCTTCAAACAGATGAAAACATGGAAAATTAAACAAAACTCAAGGCAGAGCAAAGCAATCTATGAATTCCACCTTTATAATTTGTTTGTTTAATTTGAGAAGAAAGGAGAAGGAAAATGATACACATGAAACATTAGTAAACTTACAATCACTGAGAGAAACACACCATCAAAACATAGAGCCACATGGATCCCAAAGAGTGTTGCAAACCCTGGTCTATTCCTTTGCCAAAATTGCAGAGATGAAATGTACAATGAAGTGCCAAGCAATCCCAAGTGTCCAACCCTGAAAATGACTGAGAAACTAGAAGATATAGACAAGCATAACTCATCCCCATGCCTCTAGGGGTCGAGCTCACAATTCTAGGAGCTTTTTCAACCATATCTAAACTAAGAATTGGAAAATAGGTAATGAAACAACTTGCCTCTATGAGATAGGAAACTGATTCATTTCACTTACATTTCACTTTTTGGTGAATGAATCTACTTGGATGAGTAAAAATGTGCCAAAATTACATCAAAGTCATGAAATTACATCAATTTACATCAAGATTTACATGAAAAAGTCAAACTTGCCAAAACTAGGTGAATATCTGAGCTGCTGAGTGAAAATGAGACCAAAATTCCCAATGCGCCGCGCCTGAAATCTCTATGCGTAGTGCCACTTTGAGGCTGATTTTGAGGGTCTTCCCGAAGTCAAAATTGAGCGTAGGATAGCTCGTTTGAAAGCCCTTCCTGTCTAATTTCCAACCCAAGTGGAATTTCTGGATTTGGTTGCCATTTTCCCCTCCAAAAATCAAATCTCCCAACACTGCTTCCTGTGTGTCCAAAAAGTGGCATAAAGGCCATTTTTAAGGTGTTTTTAACCCTTCATGAAACCCAAAACTTGTCAAAATTCTTAGGTAATTTGTAGGCATGCATAAATTTTGATGAAAAATCTAGAAATACAAAGTTTTCCTCAAGAGGAGCTGCCAATTATAAGCGCGCACCAAGTGGCACTACGCATCGGGCAGGAAAATCTGTGTTAAGGCCAAAAAATTCAAAATTGACAAAATTTTTCCCAAATTTCTTGAAATTTGGGCTAAATGTCCACCATCAAGCACTATGCTGGGCCAAAGAAGCTTCAGCCCAAATTTGGACTCTATCATGCCTTTTGCGATGCTTTAGTGCCCTCTTTAGCTTTTCCTTTAGGATTTTGATTCGCGCTTTGCAAACATGATTTCGTGCCCAATAATGGTTCTTCATGTGATTGAGCATGTTATTTTCCTTGTTTTCCTTCACCAACATCTTCTCCAAGTGAATATTGACCCTTTCGAGCCAAGTCTCTCGATCAGCCTCTATCTCTCGCTAAATGGGTGTCATCTCGGTTTGGCTTCTTTGAGCAGCTTGCCAGTTCTCACGGATGTTTTGCAACTCCATAATTGTATGCTGATCTTCCAACTATTTGTTTCGCTGCTCCAAGTATTTGATCACCCATTGGGCCCTCTGCAACTTGACGGTCAAGGTATCTATCTCCGCCTTCTGCTCTTGAATAGTCTCTCTCAACATTGAGCTTGGAGAGCTCAAATCCTCATCAATAAGTATGAAATCAGTATCCTGGCCTCCTAAAGGCCCCTCATCCTGCATAGGCCTCTTACCTCTATCATATACCTATACCTGTGCTACTGATGACAGATGCAAGACCCCTTCCACCCCGGGTGGAGATAGTACTCGCCGAGCTGCTGCAAATAATACTCTGGTGCCTCTCTGATAAGTAAAAAACACTGGCACACTGATAGGCTCTGTCTCATGACCTTCAGGCTAATATGAAGGTTCACCTGGCTCATGAACAACCTCCGGAGGAACCTGGGGAGATGTGAATAAATCATTAGCAATGAAGTCTTCCCATGTAATACCTTGCAAGCCAAGCTGATGTAACACTACAATTTTAATGAGTGCATAGTGATAAATACTATTGTACTACTGCTCAGGAGTTTTTCTCTGCACAAGAGTGGTCATTCTCTCGATATTTCGGCACATGAAATAAGGAATGTTCATCATCCTCACTTTGGTGAAATGCATCAATAACCTGATGTGATAGGCATAGAGGCATGAGAACCGGCCCTCACAACTGAAATATCTGATAATGAGTTTCATCAGAGGCGCATAGGACTCCTTCAAGAACCTGAAAGGAAACACTCGACTGAGTTGTCTCACATAGCTAGGCCTAATATATGGTACATAATGCACTCTGTCCACCTGCTAGATTTCATTCCACTGTTCACCCACATTCGGTATTCCAGTTGCTTGAGAGATAGTTTCCGGTGTCAAAGTGAAATTTACACCAGCGAGAGTTACCCGACCATCATGTAAATGCAATACAAACAAACGAGCCAACTCCTGATGATGATGGGTCCTAGCAATCATTTCACAATATTGAAAACATGATTGTTGTTGGAAACATGCCATGGCAAGTGGACAAGCCTGCAATTCAGTCAATGAGGTGGGCTCCTCTCTCACATGTTTGCCACCTTTACGAGGCCTTCTAAGTGCATGTAGCTCAGTGGTAGAATCACTATCATTGTCATTTTATGTATCAGTGTCCATCTCCATAGAGTCCAAGGTCTATGCAAGGTGTATGTTGGCTTGTATGTGCTGAAAATGAGAATTTGGGTGCTTTTTTTTTAGTTTCAAAATATGTGTCAAAGGGGAGGGACTGTAGGGGAAATAGGGCAGTGGGGACAATGGGATTTAATCAAGTGAGATTTGAAATGTAAGGACAATCACTTGATTGTTTGGGAAACTTGGGGTTTGGGAATTTTTACAAATGAGATGGGAAAGGGAGAATGAGAGTGAGATGAAATGACTTGGGATAGGGAGATGGGGCTTGGGAATGAATGACTTTGGGAATGTAAGGGAATAGGGGATGGACTGTAATGATAGTATAACAGTGAGAGGGAGGAATAAACAAGTGAGGAATGAAGTATTTGGCACCAAAATCAATATTAAAACTCCAATTTCAAAACCCTAAGGAGGCACTTCAACAAGATGATAGGGTTTGAGTTTTGACATTCAAATTCTCATAATCCATTTTCAAACACTTGTAAATGGCAAATATAAGTTCACATGAACTTACTTGGACAAAAGAACCGAGTCGATTTGGAGTTTGTGGAAGCAATGGCAAAAATTTGGTTGTCTGCCTTGTGCGCTGCGACCACTGCCCAGTGCATCGCGCCCTTTCTATGCGCCACGATAGTTCAAAAATACACAGAGGTGAGCGGCCCTATGCGCCACGCTCAGCCAATGCGCCGCGACAGTTGTCTAGTGCGCCACGGTAGTGAATTTCACCACAGTTTCATTCTCCAACGCTGGCTTTGCTTCCTCCACTATTACTCTTGGCTCATTGATGTCTTTGGCATGCAAATGAATTGTTGAAACACAAAAATATCTTTATGCCAAATATTTTGATTTTTGTTTCTTGAAAACCCACTTATGTAACGTTTGAACTTTGACACTTTTCAAATGAACTCTGTTTTCCTTGTTTTTTGATTTTTGGACCGAATGATGAATCTCTTATTTGTTTTGTAGGGATGGATGGCATAGAACCTTGGCAAAGGCGACCAGGGCTGCGAATGGAGCATTATTACAACTGAAGAACTTTAAAGATTACATTGCATTTGTTACAAAAGGATAAAATAGACAATTTTTCTTCAAAACAGGGTTTTGAAGAAAAATCATTATCAAGCATTATGACGATGAAATTTTTTGCACCGAAACCTTATTTGAAGCTTCCTCATGTGCCTGCTAACATTATTAAGCATTTTGAAGACCAAATTAACGAAACCCTAGACCTAATGAAAACTAAAACCCTAAAATGACTCTTTGCCAATATTAAGACCAAACATGACTTTAAATGATTTTGATGAACAGAATTAGACCAACAGGTACAAGACATGAGGAACATGAGTGAAAAGCCTCCGACCGTCAGAAAATCCATGCCTCTAATGGAATGCAGATGACTAAACTGAATGAGACACCTAAAATGAAATGCAACAAGAGAGATTTTGATCTCTGACGGAGGGATGAATATACCGACTCTAACAGTACCAATCCCGTATTGATCAGCAGTTGACATCAATGACAATCGCTGATAAAAATTCTCCCCCTTTGGCATTAATGGCAACACAAGTACTCCCCTTGTGATCATTACACCTATTCCTACAACATTCTCTCCCCCTTTGACATCAATGGAAAATGGTAACTCACCTTGACACACAACCATCTTGCGGACCTGTACACACTTCCACTCCCCCTGACACGCAACCATCCTGCGGACCTGTACACACTTCCACTCCCCATTTATATTCTGAATAAGGAAAATCTAATGAGAAATTGGGAGAATCCCAAGCTTCTAGCAAATATATTCCAATGCTTCACGAGTACTCTCACGATCATCAACACTTCTTGCCCAATCTGCATCTGTAAAGGCATGAATAATGAGATTGTTACCCTTGGGATACCACAAGCCATATTCTGATGTTCCCTTAAGATATCAAAGAATTATTTTGATGGAAATAATATGTGATTCTTTTGTTGCTACTTGGAATCTTGATACTTGTCCAATTGATTTCATAACATCTGGCCAGGAGGCTGTTACATATAGAAGATTACCAATCATAGATCTGTACAACCTTTGATCCACATCCTTAGATGAGTCGTCTATGCTCAATTTGCAACCTGTTACCATCGAAGTAAGGATGGGTTTTCAATCTTTCATTTTGAATTTCTTGAGCATTTCCTTGATGTACTTGGCTTAACATATAAATATTCCTTTCTCTTGCTGAGATATTTGAAGCCCTAAGAAGTATGTCAGCTCACCAAGTAAATACATCTCGAAATCACTTTGCATCTTTGTAGCAAACTTCTTACTTAGTTGATCATCATTGCTACCAAATATTATATCATCCTCTTTAGCTATTATATGTGTTTTAGTTGCTTCATCCAGAACATATATGTCGTTTGGAGCTCGACTTGCTGTAGACACAATTTCACCATACCTACCTTTACTGATTTCAAATTTTATGGAGTTGAATAGTATTGTGTGTCCTTGATCACACATTTGTCCAACACTGAGCATATTGTGATTCAGGCTTTCAACCAATAGAGCATTCTTGGCTAGAGCATCTTTGCTTCCGAGAGTGACGGTACCTGATCCTATAACATTTGAAGATCCATCATTTCCAAAGGACACAGTTCCATCCTTCTTCTCTTTTAGAGATACAAATTTCTTTCTATCTCCAGTCATATGCGTTGAGCAACCACTATCAACATACCCCATATCTTTTCTGTTTTGAGCCTTGAGAGCAAGAGCACAATTATCAGTCTTCTTCTTCTTCGATGTTTGTTTGTTCTGTGGCTTCAAATATTCTTCTGGAGGATTTTCAAGTCTGCAGTCTCTGGCTATATGTACAAATTTTTGACATTTGTAACATTCAATATTATTTCTTAAATGTTCAAATCTATTGATGTTTCACTGAGCCCTGGGAGGTTCATATTTGACAGATCTCTTGGAATTGTATTGGTTCCTAGGGTACGTGCAACATTCTATAACTTTATGACCAAATTTTCCACATGAATAACAATAGCCATAAAACATATGTTGGTACCTGGATGGAAATATTCATCGAGGAATTGTCTTCCAAGGATGTTCTTGTGAATCTTGTCCAATGAATTCTACATGCATGTCAGATCTCATAGGTTCATTGTATTTTGTTGTAGAAGATCTTACTTCTTATTCTTTGTAACTGAGGCCAATTCTGTCATTATAAGATCATTGATTGTTGATGAGTTCTTCCAATGGCCTTGAGATATTGGCATAGTTTTGGATAGTTTTTCCCTTCTTCACTTCCTTATGCAATGAGACTACTTCGGCTTCTAATTCTTCCCTTTCATGGTTGTTTTCTTCCAACTTCTTTTGAAGTTTCTCTTCAATGCATTTGTGTTCTTCAACTTCAATTTTAAGACCTTGAACTTTTTCTTTAAGAGTATTGGAACGGATCTTCTCAACCTTGAGCTCTTTTATAATCTTGATTGCTTCATTAGAAAAATATTCTATGGTAAACCCTTCTTATTCATTCTTGTTTATTGTGCTTGGCCATAAACAATACTCTCTCATTGGCTTCTTCTTCGCTGTCATCGTCTTCATCAGATGATGAGCTATCTTCTTTAGAGAGAAATTTCCTTTTAGATCCTTTCCTTTTTTCTTGCTTGTTGAATTTCTTAAAGCATTTCTTTCCTTTTGAGTTGTCATCACTTCTGTTCAGACATTTTGCTGTGAAATGCCCAACCTCACCACAGCCAAAACATATCAATGGAAGTTTACCTTTGAATTTTCCCTTACCAATTTTTAGTTTTCTTGTAAAGTAAGCATATTCTTCATCTGAAAGACCTTCTCCATCATCTCCCTTTTCTTCACACTTACAGGTGCATGTATTTTCAATTGAAGGTTGTTTGTCCTTATTGGTTTTCTTAGATGCAACGAACACAATTTCTAGATGTGAAGTACCCTCTTCTTCATCAAGTCTCATTTCATATTCTATAAGAAATCCATGTAATTCCTCTTTGTTGAGTTTTTCCAGATTCGCACTATATTCTAAGACTGATACCTTTGGGTTGAATCTCCCTGGTAACATTCTAAGAATATTTCGTATAATAGTATTCTCTTCAACTGGCTCTTCCAATCCTTCCAGAGTATTAATTATTTCATCAACGTATTGGAAGTATGCATCAATGTTGCAATATTCTTTCATTCTGAGTTGCTCAAATTTTGCTCTATAGATTTGAAGTTTTTCTTCTTTTAAATTTGAGTCACCTGCATATATATTCTCAAGCTTGTCCCATACATTTTTGGTGGTTTTACAACCCAACACCTTATGATAAGAAAATTCAATAAGTCCACTGATAATAATATTCTTTTCTTTTGCATCATTTACCAAATTCTTCTTACCAAATTGCATGATCAGTGATTGATGTAAATCCATTTTGAACAGTGTCCCATACTTCGTAACCTTGCGCCAAGAGATATACCTCCATTCTTCCTTTCCAAAGTGCATAATTATTTTCATTGAACATAGGTTCGCAAGATGGTTGTGTGTGAGGGGGAGTGGAAGTGTGTATAGGTCCGCAAGATGGTTGTGTGTCAGGGGGAGTTACCCTTCTCCATTGATGTCAAAGGGGGAGAGAATGTTGTAGGAAGAGGTGTCATGATCGCAAGGGGAGTACTTGTGTTTCCATCAATGCCAAAGGGGGAGATTGTTGATTAGCAGTTGTCATTGATGTCAACCCAAATAGCACCAGGGGCTACCCAAATATTGCATGGGAATTTTGACCTAAAAAATTACTATATTCTGGGTCAAGAATACGTTTTATGGTTTCTACTTTTCGATATGTTTTCGTTGATATATGGCACGCCACGTAATCCTTCACGGTTTGAGAGATATTCATGTTTGAATTTTGTAACCCCAGTTGGTGGGCAAAAACCCCATGGGATTGTGGAATGGGTTGTTGAAAAGTCACAATTAATATTTTTTAAGCTCCTAAAATCCCTCCCACATTCACTTGTTGAAGCCCCTCTCAACCTAAGCATTTATATAAATTGTGATTCTTATATCCTCCTTATACAAGGGATTTCACCATCTGAAACAGGTCATCGTGGAATTTTCACTCTATATTTTTTATACGAAGGTTCAGAAGCTGAAATTTGTAAGAGGCGAAGCCAAAATCCTAAGGAAGCTCTTGTAAAAATTTTAGATCAAGGTGCACAACATTTTCGGAGATATGATCTGTTGTCGACAATTGTTGTCTCCCCTAGAGACAGTCTAGAGTTGCCATAGACCAGTGCCTAGGACATCTTAGCATAGCAAGGATAATATAATAAAGCTGGGGTGTCAATCCAAAACTCTCCTGCTATCTCTTGTAAAACAAGGAAATTGATTTAAAGGGAACCAGAAATCACAGAAACTGTCACGGGGAAAGTAATGTTGCAGAGGCACAATGCAAAGCTCCAATATAAAAGCATCATACAGTTTAGAGATAATTTACTGCAAAGAGGGCCGGTTCAAGTAATATGCCACATAAATCAAATATCAGAAAGTGAATGCGGTGAAAGAAAAGTTAAGAAGATATTATTCAACATTGGGCTGATACCCAGATACACAACAGAATCATATATGGGCTTATCAATCTAAGAATCCATACATGACAATGGCGTTTTAAAAGCACCCTCCCAAAGTAACTAATATAGCAGAAAGATGGTTGAGATGAATATGGAACAATATATCATGCATGAGCCATATTTAAAGCACTTGACTGATTTAAGTATGGGCATCAACTAGGATGAATCCTTACTAAACCAGTGAGCCACTCGCATTCCAAAACATGATACAAGAAAGTGGATGAAATGAAATGTTGTATTAAACACATAAGAGAAAGTTACATACTGTGAAATACCAAATACCAGAATCCTCATTACAGATAGAACTCCTCCTCACTGAGACCCTACGGGCTCTGAGCCTCGATACAAAAGCTTTACAAAATGTATAAAAAAATGCCTTTCACAGCACAATTTTCTGATAAAAGTCGGAACCCTTACAATGTTTTTCTTCCTCATTTCTATAAAGGAAGGAGAAGAGAAACCCATAAAAGAAGTAGGTAAAAACAATTAATTGTTTCATTAAAACAAAATGGCGGAAACATCTCGCGCCCTCACTGTTGAATGACCATGTTGAGCTGTGTGTACCCTGTTGCTGCTCTATGGAGTAAATGCTGTAGGGGAAAATTTCTCCAGGGATAAGACATGAAGAATAAAATATCTAATATTCTGTACCTTCCTGAGAGAAAAATCTATTGAAAATAAACCTGGAGGATATGATTTTTGTGCACTTGTACTCTTTGCCTTCCATCTTTTGAATTCACATCTAAGATCTTAAATGCCGGAGGCTGAATTTCTCGATCATACCCTGATATTTTGTTGTTGCTCCATTAATATCCCTATCTACAAAATCTTTATTTTAAAAGGCTCTGGAGGGTTTGATAGATTTCGAACCCAACTGCTTTAATGAGAGCTGTGTTGTGACGGCTTTCCAGATCTTTCCTCATGTATTTATTTCTGAAAAAATCGTCCTTCGGAGCAACCTCGGCTTCTGAAGTGGTGGCCTTGAGTAATAGCCATTTCTTCGTCCCTGCAGACCTGCAAAAATCACAAACATGTCAAAGAAAATCGGACCAAGGATAATGGCGTGACGGGATCCATGGACATGGTGGTGGAGTCCAGGCGGAATGATGAAACGACGCGGGGTGGTAGGAAATGCACATACTGGAGGGTGGAAAATGAAAAATACAGTGGAATTACGATGGATGAATGAGGCGAAGGTGTATGACATGAACGTGAGAGTATGACGTGTAAACGGGATATATGAATGGTGGAGGGTAACACAGATGACCCGTGGGTGTACGAAAATCCAAGCGGGAGGGAAGACGTGGAGGTGGACTCGGTCAACCAACGAAGTGTGTGAACAATTCTGGGCCATACGATCAAAAACGGAATCAATGGTTAATATTGCGTCGGGCGGCGTGTGATGGTGGGCCAGGGGCGATATGGATGGGAACTAAAAGCTGCACAACTTTGGAGAACAGGAGCCGTTGGATCGAACGCTCAAGATCGGACGGCTTATATGAATTTCGCTGCACATCTTTGCCCGGGAGATAATGCGCGAAATGGAGTGGTTTTGGGATCGTACAGAGGGACACTTGTCACGCAGCATGTGGAATCACTGGCCCAATGGGGAATACTGCCTGCCCAGCAAAGGTGGTGCAGAATAAACCGGACAGTTTTGGCAATGTGCACGGGCGCGGGGACCACCAGGACACGCTGGCGGTGGACCGTTGATTTATATTTAATTGGACGGCACAGAACGCGCCCGATGATCTTACACGGAGAGTGCCTTTTGGTCTAGCACGAGGTCTAGCGCCTTGGTCACGCGGGGAATAAGGTAAAGGGGGGGCTAAAATCGGAAGGAGTTGGGGCTAAAGGAACTGAGCCTAAAATATTTTCAAAGGTGAGTTTCTCGGCCTTTTAGTGCATTTTAGATCAGAGGTAAGTGAGCGAAGGGTACTGCTAGGATGGACGAGGTGGGAATTGAATATTCAAAACCAGAGGGCCTGTAAAAATTTTGTTAGAGAGTTAATTGTGATCAACATGATCTATGGAAGTCAGTGTTTTTGTAGGCTCTGGAAATTCATCTCAAATAAGTGACCTTGGGAAAATCGTCATAACTCTCTTTCTAAGTATCAGATTGGAATTTTGTAAAAAGTGGCAGATAGTGCACGGAGTGTAGTGTTCTATCTATCAATTTTAGAGCCAAATGAAAAAACAGTGACATGTGGCACGCCATACAAGTTCGCTCTACTGAAACATTCCATAATTAGGGCATTGTGAGAGATTGGGCATAACTCTCTCTTGAAGAATCCAAATTGGGTCAGACCTATGGCATTGGAAAGAAGACTCAGAGGACTAAAAAAGGACCGAAAATCACATATTAGGGATATAAAATAACAGAGCTACACTATATTCAATATCGAGCTCCTAGAAGGCAAGAAAAAGCTAGATCATGTGTTGTCAAGGGCTGCAAAGGACCAGAATTTCTAGGGAAGCAAAGCAAAGCAAGGTGCAGCAGAGGGTAGCATGACAAGAGAAGCAACCAAGGTGTAGAACAACAGCAAGAAGTTCATCACATGAAGTCTTCAAGTGGGCAGCACTGAATATAGTCACTATAAAGGTATCATTGTACTAAGTCATTGTAAATACATTATTGTAAAAATTGTTCGAGTGTCTATCTGCCAAGAGTTGAAGAGGCAATGTTAGGAGGTCTAGGACCATCATTATGTGGTTGTGTCATAGTTGGGGTTATGGTCTAATGTGTCTTATTCTTCTACATCATTCTATATCATTGTAAAGTGGACCATTTTCCTTGGTACAAGAGTCCATTCTTCTTTTATTCTTCTACAGGGTGGTAGGGTGGTGCTAGGGTGAGTTGTAGCTCATTCGGTGTTGGGGCATCCTTTCAGTTGACTACTGAAGAATCTCGGGCATTGGAGCATCCATCCAGTGGGAGCTGGAGAAGAATGTTTTTCTAGATTCTAGGAAGTTGGAGCTTTATTTTCAATTGGAGTTGAATATTAAATCATTATTAGAAAATCATTAGGTGGTTTTTGTCTCGGAGTGGGTTTCCACCTTAAAAACTGTGTGCATTTGTGTTCCTTTTGTTTACTGCTATCATTGTACAAACACTGATAATAATTGAAGATTAACTAATTCTTTAATTGAAAGTAATATTGATTCACCCCCCTCTCAGTATTTCTAACATCCCGGTAGCACTATATCGCCCACCGTTGCCCATCTCAATATGTATCTGGAGATCTTTCTCCTCCAAGTCACTAAAAAGTTCCTTATCTCCCGTCATGTGAAAGGAAGTGCCACTATCCAAATACCACATAGATCCCAATGAATTGAACACCATGCATGCGATCAATGAGAAGTCAAGCTCAAATTGCGAGGCAAGGGCCTCACCAGTTGTAGATCCAACAACCTTCTTGTTCTTCTTCTTTTGTGGAAAGTTAGTAGTAAAATTCCCATGCTCGTGACAGTGAAAACACTTCACCTTGGACATGTCCTACTTCTTTCCATTCTTGGACTTGGATTTTAAATGGAATTTCTTCCCCTTCCCCTCCCTCACCTTGGTAGCCAAAGCACAATCCTCTTCATTCTCATTCTTAGATGAAGATCCATCTCTAATGTTCCATTTGAACTCCTCCTGCACACAATCCGACTACAGTCATTCCCAATCTGGCAATGTTTCCATTCCATTGAAAGAGTCTCGATAACTATGCCAACTCTTGGGAAGTCCTAAGAGAGCCAAGCTCACCAAACCATCATCAAAAACTATTATTCCAATGCTACCCAGTTCATCCCGACATTGGACAAACTTTGTTAGATATTTTGAAATGGTGTCGCCCTTTTCCATCTTGATCTTCCTGAGTTTACCTTTGAGCGCCAATTTCCTATGGTCGCTGATTCTTTGGAATAGATCCATCAAAGCCTTCCATATTTCATATGGTGTGGCTTTCCCATGGAGGCTTGAGACAATGTGGTTTTGTATTCCCTCCAACAAGATCCTCCTCACCTTTGCCACTTTCTTTTTCCATGCATCAAGATTTTCAGCATCGGGTTTAGGAACATCTTTGTCAATGACTTCCTTCAACCCATTGTCTTTGAGTACTGCCTCCATCCTGTCCTTCCAAGCAATGTAGTTTGAGTTGCTCTCGAGTTCATACTCTATCCTCAAGCCATTAAAAGCCATTTCGATCTTGAATCAACAGTAGCACCAAGAAAGTCTTTCTGCAAATTCGAATTCTATCCAGTCACAAACTTAGCTCCTGCTTCACTTCTGCAATTTCCTGTGCTCTGATACCATGTAGAAATTATACAATATGCATGTATATCTTGGATTCACCCGATCTAACAATGTATTAAAGTTAAATATTGAATCTCTTCTACAAATATTTTGCAGAATTAAAAACACAATCACAAATCACATGAACATGAAGAAAGATCAATCACACACAATGCAGATAATTTCCTGGGGAAATATTACAACTAAAAACCCACTAAAAGCCCCAGTATATTCTATTGTATATTAAGCATGGATCATGAAACAATTACACACAAAAATCTTCTCACAAGAGCCCTCCAGTACTCAGCTATTGTCTCACACTGTCATATGAAAAAGTGACCAACACATAGCCAATTCTCAACCTCCAGACAACCTGCCTTGCTTGCACGAACCCTGATGGTAAAGATCCCTAAAAGATATGAATTCTTCCTTGCCTTGGTTGCGCAAGTATCATGGGCACTCCAATGGGTGTTTGCCTACATGTGTGCAAGCAGATAATCCTACAACTGATAGTCAACCTCCATTTCACCTAGAACTCAACCAGGTCTCCACTGGATCTGACATGCATGCAACTAATAATAGTAAATCCTCAGTTGCATGTGAGATCACTAATTGTGAATTAACTAATATTTAATTCACTATATCTCTCACTACTGTATCTTCAGTTACAACTAGCACAACTGAGTTTAACTCACTTAACCGAGTTAAACTGATTTACAACTTGCACCAACTCATGCACCACTACACTTTGAACTCTGTTACAACTAGAATTACTTTGCATGCCTCACCAACAACCTCTAACTCGAAATCCACTAGCTAACTGAATTTATCACTTTCAGTTAACTCATTCAAATCCACATTGAGAATAGATTACAGTTTAATGTCCATCTTAATTAAGGGATAACCAAAATAGACATGCACCCAAAAATAGCAACGTGGGCCCCACCCTAGTCTGGGTGCTTAATGCACTAGGCATGGGTGCTAAATCTTCTTGTTGAATCTCAACATTTGGTTTCTTTAACCACTTTCATTATTGATTTCATTAGGGAAGAATAACTCCATTATGAAATTCTAACTAGTTCCTTTAAACTATGTAGGTGTTTCTTTCAAGATTTAACGATAGTTTTCTTCTTAATTTTGTCAATTTTTGGGTAGGTTGGGTGACGTTATATTCTCTATATATTTTGAGGAAATTAATTGAGTTAATTTCCTATCAACTTCTTCGTACTCTAATTTTCTTATATATAGGAATAATGACATAATGACAAATATGATAGAAATGCTCCCCAACATTTTCTTCCCAGAGAGTTTGGGGTGATAAATATGAACTAGCTCTAGTGCATTAAATGTCTAAGAAATAAAAAAGAAAAATGCATCCATATAGTAAAAATACTTATAAAAAAAAATTGAAATTTTCAGTTTTAAAGACTCAGAAATTGTTAACTTGTTTACAGAAGTTTTCACAAAGGATATTGACCCCATTGAAAGAGTAACCCTCTATAGTTCTCTAAATAAAAGGGACCTAGTATAAATGGAAATGTGTAGCTCTGGCTCTACCAAATTATCAACCGAGCATGGCTGCTACATAAGCTGGAACAACGTTTAAATATGTAATTAAGTAATCCTTTGAACTTTCTTCCTTAAATTTACGCTCTTTATGGAAACACGGTCTTATTAATTCAGGTAAGGTTTTCACATACTGCGGACATTCCTTTTAATAAAAAGGATAAACAAAATTAACATTACAGTTAATTTGAGAATGAGGAAGTTTATGTTATTTAAATTTCCATAAATGTTAAAATGTGTCAACTGACATGCAAATGCACGTTGTTTTGATATTGTTTTAACATTAAATCATGAAATGACTTTATTTTCCCCACAGAAGAGCTTATCTTTAATCCTTTGGATTAGCCTTTGATTTATATAATTACCACTTAAATAATCTTGATTATCGTTAATCCACAGCACATCCTTTTTTCAAGTGTTGTATATGCATCGCTTTAATTTTGGTCGTGGCAGGACATGAAACATATTTCTTAATAAATGTGAAAGTTCATGTTTTCTTTTTCCGTTGCGGATGAGTTTGAATTTTTCCGTTGCGGACATCGCTTTAATGAGTTTGAATTTTTCCGTTGCGGATGTTGATGTGTGGGTAATTGATGTTATGCTTGTCATGTGACAGGCGCAAGTGGTAGATAGAATTTTAGATGATGCGGTGGAAAATGATTGACAATTAGTAATGACCTATAGTGACACGTGGCAGGGAATGTCAGGTGATTCCAATGTGTAATGAAAAAGCCACGTCACCACAAGATTTTGTTTCTTGACGGTGTTTCATAGTGATGCTTTACTAGGTTGGCATGACGAAAAGTGCAGGATAGAAAATTTTATGCTTTGTGATGGAGGAAATTCATCTCTAGCCATATGGATATGAGAATATGACAGGAAGTTGACAGGAAAATTCACATCGCACTATTGAGGTTTTTCATGAAGCATTCTGCAAATACATAGCGCTATAGATGGAGGGCGCAGGATAGAAATATTTTTGACCCGAGGAATAGAAAAAAGTGGGTTAATAAATAACAATTTATGGAGTAGGCTCTTTCTTTAGTGGGGTTTTCGCTTTTGCTAAATCATATAAAATTCAGTGCATTTGGCTTGTAGGTTTCAGGATATGCTATTGGTGTTACTTGCAGGTTTCTGGATATGCTATTGGTGTTATAAGGCAGCCACGAGGATTGATCGTGGGACCTCCCTTAGATTAGTCTAAAGAGTTTTTGATTCACCATTGTAAAAAAAAAATAACAATTCATGTTGTGCATTTAACACAATCATTTTTTTTTTAAATAATTTTTGGAGAAGGGTGGAGATTTGATAACATATTGGAGAAATATACATGTAGGCACATGACAACGAAAACTATACATATATTTGAAAGGAAAGGATAAATGAAATAAAGGAAAAGGAGGAAGCAAGGGAGAACATGCAAAAATAAATTAAAGTTAAAGTGACAAATTGAAAGTGTTCCCATTTTTATTAGGAGTTATATACAAAATGGGGGTTGTTGTCTTTTCTTAATAGGTTGCTAGGTACATTAATGGGTTGAGATATGAGATATAGGACGAGATCAACCTCTTATCCTTAAGGGTACTTGAGGATTCTTGTCAAGAATATTTTAAAGAATAAGATAACCAAAAGATAGAGTCAAAAGAATAGAGGAAGAATTCTTTCAAGAGGAAATGGAAAAGTCGAGAATGGAGGAAGATGGTAATATTTAAGAGAAGAGAGTGGAAGCTCAAGTAGTTAGTCACCCAGAGGAGATAATGCCACAAGAATAATAACTTTCTCAAGAGGGAAAGGTAGAGATTACCAGCCTATATGTTAAAAATGTGGAGAATTAGGGCATATGTCATGGGAATGTCCAAGGAATGCTCTGACAGGTCAAAGAGATGCACATGTGATAGAAGCCAAAGAAGAAGGTGCAAATGTAATACCAAATAAATAAATGCTTGAAGTGGGAGAATAATTTCTAATGAAAAGAGTTTTAATTAAATCTAAGAAGGAAACTAAGGGGCCATCCTAGAGGAATAGCTTGTTTAGGGACTGTATGCAAATCAAAAGATAAGTGTTGTAAATTTGTGATTGATAGTGGTAATATAGTTAATTTAGTTTCTACTGAAATGGTTGAGAAACTAGGTTTAAAAAGAAAAACACACCCTACCCCTTATATAGTGTCATGGATGAAAAAATGGAATCAAGTTCTAGTAAATGAACAATGTAAGGTGGACTTTCATATTGGAAGGTATAAAAATTAAATTTTAGGTGATGTAATGCCCATGAATGTCTACCATGTTTTCTTGGAAGACCATTGCAATATGGTAGGAAACCTACCATTATGGAAAAAGGAACACATATACACTTCAAAAAGATGGTCAAAAACATATATTGTTGCTATTGCAATATGAAGGAGCAAAGGAAGGAATCAGTCCTAGTGTGTTGATGATGAGTGGGAATGAGTCACTACAAGAAGTCCAAAAGGAGGAGATGCATTTTTCTTTGATTGGAAAGCTCAATATAATTCTTACGAGCATGATTTTAGATGATTTACCCGAAGAAATCAAAGTTATGTTGGATGAATTTTTTGATATCATTTTTTATTATTTTCCAAGTAATTTACCTCTTATAAGAAGCACAAATCATCATATATACTTAATCACTAGATCAAGTTTTCCAAAAAAAAGAATCATATAGAATGACTCCACAAGAAAATGAAGAAATGTAAATACAAGTGTAGGAGATGTTGAATAAGGGTCTAATTAAAGAAATTATGAGTCCAAGTGTTTCCCCTACAATACTCAATCCAAAGAAGGATTTTGGATGGAGGATATGCATTGATTTGAGAGGCATCAACAAGATAACAATCAAGTATGTATTTACTCTTCCACACAATGATGATTTAATTGATTTCCTGAGTGGTGCTAGATATTTCTATAAAATTTATCTAGAGAGTGTCTACCATGTGTTAGTCATCAGTATTTTTTACATGTTGTTGATGACTAGTTTCCTTAGCTTAGTTTTATAGAAGCTAATCTCAAACTGTCAGTTTGTCATCAAGAAAACACCCCAAACAAATTTGTGTCCTCCTACCCCTCCCTGTCAATTCATGATGAGAAAAATCTCCAGTTTTCAAGACCTATCTCGCTTCAGCAAAGTCTCCTTGTCTATAGCTGTCATAGTTGTGATTATCTGCTATCATTTACCCTTATTTCTCATGCCATTCATTATCCAAAGGTTGACAAATTTTCTGCTACTCTATCCCTGATCATCTTGTCATATGACAATCTGATCATGCCTAAGAAAACACTCAGAATCTGTGAAAATTGTCCCTAAGTTAGATAGTGGTGTTTAGGGAGTTTTTCCTTGGCTAAGATATCCCAGGCCGAAAAAGCCTCTGTCTAGTACCAGTAAACCATGAATTATGTCCTATTCTACAAAACAAGCCTTGGTCTATCCATAGGTCGCACACCACTGAGAGGTCACTTTGTCTCATTTCAGAAGAAGTTCAGCAAAGATCCAAATCAGGGAAAGATGAGGATGTTCACTGCCTGAAGAAGTATGCTTAGATCAGGAAAAATATCCATGAAATACCAAAAAGAGCTCTCCAAGGTTCAAAAGCATCTGTTTTTACATCTCTGTAGGGGTGTAATTGAATGATGATCAGTATGCAAATAAGAGCAAAGGGACAAGTTCAAACAGGTCTCTCATGTTGAAAAGGTTTGTCATCAATGATCAGATGGATAGCTGAAAGGTAAAGAGCAGCAAGTGTATATGGTTTTAAATCCAAAAGTTGCCTGAAGAACAGAGATCATTCTTCAAGTCACATAAATACAAAAGACTGAGTGATGTTGATTAGCAGTGCTCCATAATCTCCTCCAAAAGTTGTGCTGCATAATCTTTCCAAAAGGGCATTGATCATCATGTAGGGCATAAGAAGACAACTGCTTCTTGTATTAATTTGAACCTGGGATGTGAAAAATTAGTCAAAGGCAATTTCAATATACCTCTGAAAACACAGTCAAGGGAAAAGATATCTCAATGATATCTAGCAGCAATCACTCTCCATATACAAATCACATTTCTTCTGGTTTTGTGTTCACAGTGATATTTTACAAAAGGATATATACATCTCAGACAAGGCCTTCTAAAGCAAGAGGACATGAGTTTCAAGTGATTTTATCAATGATAAATGTCAAATTTCACTTTGTTTCCTATTTGGTATTCTTCAAGCAAACATACAGAGCAAGGTACAGTGTTGAAATAGATGAATATTTTGTGTTTAATGGAACCTCCTTCATATAAAAGCAGAGGGTAAAAGACACATTGTTGTGACCTCCTTGACTAATAAGCAGAGGGACAACATGTTTTCAAGTAGCTTCAGGAGTTGTTTTGCGCCACCTCCTCCAAATATGAACAGAGAATGCGTAGTAGGATTTAAAATGTTGTGTTTGATAAAGTCTCAGTTGGTAAGACCAGTTGAGAAACAGTGGTGAAACAAATAAGAGTTCATAGATTGAATGAAATTTTTCATATCACAAGCAAAAGGTTGACATGCTGGTGTTAAAGGCCTCTGATCTTATGTTTATGAAAACTTCCTTCAAAGGATAAATCATAGGTTATAATTTTGGTCAAAACAACCTCATCTGAATGGTAAAATTGGTAGATCAAGCTCTATTTCTAGTCACTTCTGCAAACTGGTATAAAGAAGCATTCACACAGAAGGTTTATGTGGAAAGGCATATTTTTCATTTGGAACAGATCCATTATGGCTTATCAAAAATATTCCCTCCAAGTGATGAATAAAGGACATGTACCAAGAGTTATTTTTCCCAACTCATTTAAAGACAGTGGGCACATTTTTAAGATAGGTGAACTGTCATTGTTTGAAGGCCTCCTTCATCATGAGCTAAGGGCCCAAGAATGATTCTAAATGAGCATGAGTGGTCACATTTGCAAGGATTTTCTTCAGGACAAATAGAAGGTGTATACACAGTCAAGAGAAAGTGTTAATACAAAGTGCCTAATAGATAAATTCAAGTTTCAAGTTGAAATACCACCTTCAAAAAGACAATATGGCACAGTGTCTGATAAGGGTAATTTTTTTATGTTTTAGAGGACTCCTTCATCATACAGATAGATAAAACACATGGTTTAAAGACCTCCTTTACTTGACAAACAATGGGTTTATATAGTGGTTTTAAAATACTGTAGTAGTAATTTTCATATAAACCTCCATCAAATGAGAAGAGACCGAATCTAGGTGGACACAAGAAGTTTACATTATGATATATTTTCTTCAGAGGATAAGTGCAGATGTCAAGTTTTGAGGGGCAGCGTTAAAAAGGACCATGGAGGACACAAGGCCAAATAAAGAGGAGTTTCTGTGGTTGAAAAGGACATCCTAGCAGAGGATCAAAAACACATTTTAAATAAGCCCTTTCACAACAAACAAAGGTTAAAAAACTTATCAGAGTTAATATAAGGTGTGGAAATTTTTTTTGCAGTAACAATCAGAGTTAAAGACATTAGTTCATTGTCAAAATATTTCTTTCAAATAAGCAAAAGGCTAATCACTAGGGGTGAATTTTAGTTTTAAAAAGGGTTTTTCAAATGAGAAAAAGAGTTTGAGAATCTATACATTTTAAAACTCTCTTCTCAATAACCAGCAAAGGAGAGACCACTATGGAAGATATGTTCAGGTTTGTGTAAGAGTACACCTTGCCAAAGGAGACAAACCGGTTAGAATAAGGGCTAACAGTTAAGCCCTTGGCATAAAATGAAGTCACTTTTTCAAAACACAACATGCTGAAGCTTAGAAAGGGTTTTTGATTTCTTTAAAAAGGGAAAAGGTGTTTGAAGGCCTCACAAGGCATAAGAAAGCTTGAGAAAATGTTCATTGTCATTTTGCAAACCAAGTCACGAAGGAAAGAACGATTTTTTTAAGAGCATTTGAACTCTTTGAACATGCGGTGCACCTGTAACATTGCGCGGCATGCCTATAGGTGTCTGCCATATAACTTTGCACACAGCGCGGCGCGCTTGTGTGGTTGCATGGCACGCCTATGCCTGGCGCCCAGGGCTGACCAGACAGTTCAAACACAGCGCGTTTGCTCTTTCAGGCCTTCCCAGCCCAGCGCCCCGCCTGAATGCGGCGCCC
Organism: Pinus albicaulis; assembly: GCA_034641835.2. Taxonomy (NCBI): domain Eukaryota; kingdom Viridiplantae; phylum Streptophyta; class Pinopsida; order Pinales; family Pinaceae; genus Pinus; species Pinus albicaulis. The sequence continues at coordinate 155,963,779 of CM076580.1, forward strand.
TTGCATTTTTTGCTTCCATCCAAGTGCCCAAGCCGTGAACAAAGTTCCTTCCACCTGCCTTGTCTCCTTGCCCTTGCCATTTTTCTTCTCTTGCCACTAAAATTGTCATACTCACCTTCTGCAAGCCCATTTTTGACCTACTCGGGCCATCTCTAAACGGCCCAGGCCACCTCTGAATGGCCCACTGCCCGGGCCAGTGCTGAACGGCCCATTGCCCGGACCACTGTCAACCAGGAGTGTGGCAACTTGCCAAAGTTTTGAACGGTGCCAAGATCAGATTTTAAACAAGAATTTCATCTCCAACAATAGCAGGGACATTATTTAAAGGTATTTATGTCTCTAGGCCCGAATCTTGTTTGTTTTAAATGGAAAATTTGGTATCAAAGTGTCAAAGAAACAGTGAATGAAGGAGGAAGTTTTGTTGTCAAAGGGCTTTTTGTTTGAGTAGTTAAGGGATAAAAACAAAGTTACTCTTAAACATTGTCATGTTTATTTAGAGACAAAGGAACAATATTTAAAGAAGGGGCTTATTGACAGTTTGAAAGAGTTTTGAGTAATTAAGAGAAAAAGAGCACAGTTTGCTCTCAAAACATATCTTGTTTGCCAGCCTAGGAAAGAACAGAGATTTCAAAGGAAGGACAAAAATTTTCAAAAGAGGAAATATAGCCATTTTCAAGGATACCCTGTTTGTTTAAACATCACAAAGAAACAGTGATAAGGAAAGGCTTGTTATCAGTTTTAGAGCAGTCTCTTAAACAGTGATTTCAAAGAAAGAAACCTAGTTTTTTCAAGAAAACCCTCTTTGTCAAAAATTACAGAGAAATAGTAATTAAGGGAGGAAAGGCTTGTTATCAGTTCAAAAGGAGTCTCTTAAACAATGATTTCAATGAAAACAGTGATTTCAATGAAAACAATGATTACTCAAGGGAGAAACATAGTGATTCTCAAGAATGCCTTCTTTGTTTAAAAACATAGAAAGGCAGTGATTAAGAAAGAGTTTTGATCAGTTTATAAGGGGTTTTCTCACCTCTTAAACCATGATTTCAAAAAAACAGTGATTGAGGGGAAAGAGTTTTTGTGTCAAAAACAAAAGCGGACTTGTCTTCAAAAACCACAAATAGATCTTATTAAAGGCCTCTTTTCTCAAAACACCATGTTGGAGAAGTAAATTTGTTTTCATTTAAAAAATACTTGTTTTCCAACTAAAGAGAAAATCAGTGCTCAAAGAAGGGGTCTATTTTTTAGTACAGTTCAAGATATTGTTTTTGGTAAGTCAGTGAAGGGTATCAGAAAGCGAAAATGCCTCCAAAAAAGGACAGCAAGAGTGGATATCACAATAAGTTTGAGCCTTTGACAACTCAAGAAGTAAATGAATCCCCTTCAATTCTTTTTAACTTCCATGAGGTGGGCTGCCTTGATTTTTGCCAAAAGGTCCAGGAGGTCACCAATTACCCTCCCTTAGCATAATTGTCACCCTGCGGCTGCAAGGAAAGCATTTCCACCTAGCAGGTCTGGACATCAAACTCACTCCTAGGGCTATCTCCAAAGCAAATAAGATCCTCTATATAGGAGAAAAGTGGTTCAAACAAGCATACCTAGATATGAATCACTATAAACCCTTTCTAAAAAAAAACCATCCGGATGCTTGCCAAGCTATTTTCCCTTTTTCTCACTTATTGAGCAGCTATGCCCCCCTCATGAAATTAATCATGAATTATTTCACATGTGAAGGGAGGTTTTCCCGTATTTATGCCTATCACATCAGGCTTCTTATGCATTTCACAAGAACTCAGTTGCTGAATCTACCTTTCTTCCTCTACAGAAGCATTGAAAAGATGGCTTCAACTATCCAAAATAAGCCCTCCGCTCAACAACAAGCTTGTTTGTTTCATCATTCCCTTATCAAAATCATCATCCTCCATCAACTTGAGAAAAAGGGAGTTTCTTGGGATTCTTTCATCTCCCATCCATATTTTACTATGGCCTCTTCATCTCATGGCCCATCTCATGCACCTCCCTCACCACCCACTCACCATGTCTCTCCCTCTTCTAGTCAATCCACTCCTAAAAGGAAAAAATCCCCTATGATTGAGAGTGAAAAGGAGAAATCTAAACAAAGCAGTGATGAGGAAAGGCAAGGTGACAAGAAGCAAAGTATTAATGATGAAGGACAAAGTGAAAAGTCTAAAAATGATGGTGAGCATGAACAAAATGATAATGAGAATAACAGTCATGAAGAGGAACATGGTGGCAGCCAACACAGCAGTAAACATGAGAGTGATGAGGGACAAAATAGTGAAGGTAAAGAACACAATAGTCATGAAGAAAGCAGTGACAAAGATGAACAAGACAGTCCTCAAGAAAACAAACAAAGTGGCAGCCAAAAGTGACCTCCTCAATTTACCTATATATATCATATGAGGAGCCCAGTATTGTTGTTGTTTGGATACTTATTGAATGTAAATAGTTGCTGAAGCTGTTGAAGCTCTCTTGAGTAATTGAAGAATATTAGGCAGAGAAGAGAAGTTGGAGCTGTAAAGACCTATTGGACTTAAAGATTGTAACTGGTTTGAACATCAAATATACAAGCTGATTTATGGGATCCTGGTCTATGTCAGTGGTGATGTTTTTCTTACTGTAATTGTTGTTTTTCTTATGTTTTCATACTGTCCACTTTATCTAATAAAGAACAACAAATTTAGATTAGGATTTACTGTAAAAGGTACCCTAATTCTCATTGATAAGCTTTATCTTTATGTTTTCTTCTAATTGTGTGTTTGAGGATAATTCAATAGAGTATAACCAGTCAAGGAATGTTGGTGAGCCCATGTATTTTGAGTAAAACTTGAAACATTGTTCTTGAATGATATTTTCACTGCATGCTAAGTAAAGTTAAACTAGGGAAGTCTATGGTTATCCCTGTCCTCTAGTTTATCAACAATAGTTGCTTTGAAAAGATCACTGAGAGTATGCCAAAAGGAGGATAGATTCAAAGTTCTTACTTGATCTTAGGTTATTCTTTTTTTTTATCTTGAATGTTTTCTACTTTCTGAAGGTAGTCTTAGGATTTATGGATTGTTGTCTTATGAGTTTGCTTTAGTAAGATTATTATCCAAAGAAGTCTATGGTTTTCCCTGTCCTTTGGCTTGCTTCAAAACATTTACTTTGAAAGGATTTTCTTGTTTTAGTGAAGTTAGAATGCTTAATTGATTTTAGCTTTGCTTCTTTCATAACATTTCTTGATGTTTCATATCACAAATCAATCTAAAGAGATCATTTGATATAGATGACTTGCCCCATGGACCACTCTTAAAACTTGTTGTGCAATTAAATCCTTCTGTGACTCCATAGCCCAATGGATTGATATTGTCTCTTACCTATCCTATCTGCTGAATCATTCTTTCAACTTACTCACACCTTTACCCTTCAAAAGACTTCCTTTATTTTGATGATTTCTTACCCAACCAAAACCAAAACAACTTTCCTTATGCCTCATAACTAGCCTAATATCATAATTAAGTATAAAGATATATCATTCTAAGACAATAATAGAGAGATCCCTCTTTGAATCTAGGAAGGCTAGATCCTAGGATTCCAAGTGGTTCTGATGTAGGCCCTGCAGTGTTTGTTCTTGCCAATCTTGCAAACTACAGGAGCCCAACACCTTCATCCTAATTTTCCAGTAGGAAGACTTACTCATTCGCGTAGGGTTCGAGTTAGTCCTCCACCAATTCCACACACCAACTCTCCTTCTGGTCCTTTGGGTTCTCCTTCTCGTTCCGCCTTCGGTTCTCCCCCTGACACCTTCACTATGTCTGGTGCAGGATCTAATTTTGGTGGTAACCCCGACCCTCCCACCGGGAATACCACTAGTGGGACTGCAACGGACACTACCCCAGCTGCACCCTTGCTCCCCTTCATGGCAAGCTTCAGCCTCCTCGATTTTGACCAGTTGATAAACGACCCTATACACCACGACGCTAGTTGACCTGCTATGCCAACAAAGCTCCCTTCAGAAATTCCAAAGTTTGAAGGCCTTACTGGAGAAGATCCTTCAAATCATATTCGATCTTTCCACATGTGGTGTTCATCTAACTCCATTACCGATGACTCTGTCTGTCTTCGGCTGTTCCAATGAACGCTTACAGGTGAAGCTTCTAAGTGGTATGTTGATCAGGCCCCTTCCTCTCATACCACCTTTGCGACTCTTGCCCTTGCTTTTTTGTCTTATTTCCAGATTCCCCTTTGTTACGACATTGGTACCGAACTCTTGACCTCTTTCCGTCAATCGTCTGTGACCTGCCTATCCAACCATGTTCAGGAATGGCGAAGAAGAAAGAACCTATATCGAGCCCCTACCTTCGAAGAAGGTGTCTACATGGACTAGTTCCTTAGGTCTCTCTTGCCACCTATCGGAAAATATCTCTCATTGCACTTTCTTCAAACTAAAGAAGCTGCTCTCCAAATTGCGTTAAAATATGATCTGATCTATGCTCAGTCGGGTTATGTTTATACCATTCTACCTGATATTCCTAGACCCAGTGGTGCCAATGCACTGAGGGCATCTCACGCTGCCGATGGTATCATTGAAGCTCTCTTTAATCCGTATAATCAACCTCCCATTGGCTATGGTTTTCCTCAGGGAGGGGCCAGCACCTCTGGCACTTTTCCCGCTCCCGGTAGCACGTATCCAGGATACGGCATGCCTCCTCTTTTTTCCCAACCTCCTGTTTACCACACTGTTACCCAACCTCCTTATTATATGTATCCATAGCTTGGTGCTCCAGCTCCTCCATCATTAGCACCTCCTCCTCCCTTGCCTTCTTAATCCCTGAAACAGCAACCACCACCCCCTCAGGGGCAGGTGTACGCAGAGCAGGGCATGAATAATCCTCCTCCCTCAAAAAGGAAGAGGAAAGGCACTCAAAATCAAGTTGTCCCTGGTAATTCTAGACCTAATTAAGGTAATGCTCCTAACACTACAAACCAGCAACAAGGCACTCAGCCCAAGCAAGATAGGCCTATTCGTACGAACAAGCCCTATTCTTGTTGTGTTGTTTATGGTCATTATACGCATGATTGTCCTCTTCTACCATAGATGCGACAACTATGGGAGTCTCAAGCAACATTGAAAGGACAGCAAGCCGTCCCTTCCGTTCCTCCCAGTCCTGCACCTAGTCAATCAGTTGTGCTTACTCATCCTTTCCCTCAGCAAGGATTTTTGGCTACCCAACAACGTAAAGGTCAAGTGGCCACTCAACCTCTTCCATCTAGTTCCCCCGATTACCAGATTCTCATGATGTCTTCTGATCAGCCTTCTGAACCTTCTTCTCCTGGCCCTTCACCTTCAGCTGGTACTCATGAGCCCCTTTATCCTCCTGGAATGGTTCCTCCAGGCCTTAACCATCTTGGCACCATCCCGCCTGGTCATTACCCCTCTAGTCAGATACCGTTCCTAGCTCCCTCACCAGGAGTATACACGGTACCTGTTATGGCCACCCTTTCTCTTCCTAACCTGACCCTTGGGATTCCCGTCTGGTACCTCGATCCTCCAGCCGCTACCCCACCTGGTCAACCCAAACCTTATCTTACTTTGACCCTAGTTCAACGGTCCCTATAAATTCTCCCACTACAATAGTGCCTCAGTCACCTCAACAGGAACCACCTCCCGTTGCGACCGCTTCGGGTAAGAAGGGAAAAGCCTGCAACTGGGCAATAAAGCACAAGGCTGCCCCAAAAAACCCTGCCCCTTCTCAGACTCCAAAGCATACCATCTAGTGTGCTTTTTGTGACGTTATCGGCCATGCCACCCATACTTGTCTAGAGTTGCCTCACCTTAATTCCATGGTCAATGAGATGTTCAGCCGGAATCTGATATCCCAGAGGTATATGTCACTATACCCGATTCAATCCCGAAACTCAAACCATTGCGCACAAATCACCCTAGTGCTTTGTGTGATTTCCATGGCCACTACACTCACCTCTGTCCTCGCCTCGAAGAGTATCATTCCTCTTTAGAAGCCTTACGCCAATTCGAGGCAAAGTGCAATGAGTCCAACACTCCCTTATTTGTTCATCATGCTTTGGCAACACCAGAGGACATGAATGCTCCCATTGACATTCACCCTTATGATGTCGAGATGATGGATCCTTCGTCCACCATCTGCTATCTATCATCATCCATGAGACCCTCGAGGGAAGTCCCCTTAGAGACTCCCTTTGATGTTTCGCCTGACCTCCCTTCAATGATCAGCCTGGGCTCAACATCGGTAGATCCTTTTTCTAATTACTCTTCTGTCACCACTTGTGACGATGTGCATGTAAACCTCTCTTCTCATGATGATGAGTCAGGTAGCTTCGCTGCGTCAGGTGGTATTTCTTCCACCAATCACCCCATCCTCTATTACGATGACGACATTATGGAAGTAGTCACCACCCCTGACTTTATCTATCCCCCCTTACATCGAACCCATACATCTGAACCACATACACCTTGTGGTCATTACATGGACACCCAATGTTCAGGTAAGGGGGCACTCATATTTGTGAATCCAGGAGAAGAAATTCTCCACAACTCTCCGAGTGTATCTAGTCGTATCGGCTTTATTACCATTATTTTTCTACATTTAGAAGAACCTATAGAGTCCCATATCACTTCAGATCACTCTAGGGATGATACCCCTCATCATTCCTTCATATTACATAAACAACCCAGTACTTTCGACATTGTTGTTGACCAACCTGTGAGTTTTCTGGGAGAGCACCAGTTCATTATCCAAAAATCCTCTCTTTGGGATAGTGACACCATGTATGCCAAACTGGAAACTTAAAGTCTATTTGATTCATATAAGAAGTACCAAAAGAGATTGGTAATCCTTCATTCCCTTTCAAAAACTGCATAACTATAATGAAAACAAATGGCACACCGCGTCATTAAAATGTGTTTTGTCTTAAACACATTTTGGCATGACCACAACATGCTTGGGGGAACCTATGCCCCTCAACCATAAAAATCCCAAATCTCAGCCAAAAACAGCACTGAAACCCCCTTTCTCTGACAGGTCACACTTTTCAAGTCATTTCCTGGGACAGGTCGTAGATTTCTGCCCAGTACCTGCTACCTAGGACTCAGAACAGACCCCAAAAAGTGCAACCTGGCCTGTTCATGAGCTCTGGGTACCTAAAATGAACTTTCAACCCGCTGAAACGAAAGAGTAGGATTAGGCATCTCACCTACAACTGACAGATCTCAAGTTCCAACGATTGGTTTGTCTACTACAATTGCCGCAAGATTTAGGGCCTTCTCTCCTCACTACATTCACCATAGCTCTACTGGAAAATGAGTGAATTTGGAGGGAAAATGCCTTATTAAAAGACAACCCCTGATTTTTCTTTCACCAGCTGCGACCAAACCATAGCTTAGTTTGATGAACCATCTATACCACTGGAAAGCTCTCACCGAGCCCTCAAATGGGTATCTGTTAGTTTTTAGTGACTTGATGCTCCACCGGGACATATTTTTTCCATGAAGCATCACTTCACCCCTCCTCAAAATCGAATTTCTTCACCTGCAACACTCGTACTGGGGGCACCACTTTGCCTCCATACTTGTCCATGCTCGCATCGAATTTTGCAATGAGTTACCATCTTATACTCATGTTTCTATGGTCCCCATTAGACCTTTTCTGTGTGGCAACACCATCGAGACACCCATGTTTAGAGCATCTGAGTTGAGTCATCATTGCATTCATGGAATCTATCCTGCGTCTCTTTGCATCCAGCTATAGTCCTCCATCCTTCATTTCTTAGTCCCTCTCTTGTGTCGCACACTATGGCCTTCAGTTCCATTGTCCCCTATCCCTCATGATATTGTGTCAGTCGCTGCCAGTTCATCCATGCCATTTATGCTCTAACAAGGGAAGTCGTTTGTTCGCTACTCAGTCCCCCCCATTTCATCATTATCATTGGTGTCGGTCTGTTAGTCACTCTACTATTCTCTCGTGCCTTAGTTGAGGATCCCTTATTTCCTCACCTATGGGGGACCTCCTTCTGTCGACATCAACTCCTTCATTCCAGAAGACAGGTCTAGAGGGCGGTGTACCTTGGTTCCATCTTCCACTCTTGTTCGGTGCCTCGAATCAGGAAAAGGGACTCCTTATTGACCTTTGACTTGATTTTTTCTCAGCTCTAGCTCCTTTCAGCATGATCGAGCTCCGTATACTCTATGGTTCAGTGATGCAGTAGATGACATCGGCAATTCTCGGGTGTGTGTGAGATTTCTCAGCCCTCATGAGGGGGTGGCCCTACAGGTAGCCCCCCACATGCCCGGATGACCTCTCCATTACAGCCTTTCGATGCAGCTCCATAGATTTGATGATGTTGGCCTCAGCCGCTTGTAGCGCCCTTTTGATTACATGTATTAGTCAGATTATCAGAGCCCTTTCCTGTGTTCAGGGGCATCTGGGTTGTATTTATATCTCATGTACTCAGATATTATTGTACAAGTCCTGGTTGTTATCCCAGGCACAATATGTATGTGGGAATCATTATCGTGTTGTTTATCTGGCTCATGTCTATGCTAGCATGTACTATATTGGCCAGTCCCGTGGTTTTCTGGATGCCTTATTGTTTGTACTTTTCCTTGGCAGCCATAGGTATGCCTCCCCCACCACCTATAGCACAGGTACTCATGCATCAAAGAGACTTGTCGCACCTGTAAATCTTGCCTCCTTAGGGTCTAGTTATTTCAGCACTTTGGTCTACCTTATACTTCTCTCTCTTTGACTTCCCCTTAGATGTCTAGTGATTGAGTTCTTACAATGTACTTCGGTCATACGATTAGCTCCTAACACTCGCACACTAGGGGGCAATCTGTTACACCATTTTTTGGTCATCTAATTTATTGTTATTAGATGGACCCAAGTACACTATGTAAGACCAATTTTACCCTAAGTAAAATTTCTTTCACTATGAAAATAACTTAGTAAACCACCTTTATTAAGTTTTTTATGGTATAAACAGGAAACCCCATGAGGAAATATTAAATAAATATACATTTGTTTGATTTTCCTCAAGGAATAATTAGTTAAACAACAGTTTAATTAACATTCCTAGTTATATTTAACCCAAAAAAAGGAAATTAATTAGATAAATCATTATTTATCTATTATTTTCTAAGAATGATTATTTAAACCTTATTTAAATAATATTCTTTGTTAAATATGACTAATTCACCCTTAAATAATTAAATAAATCATTATTTATTTGATTATTACTCAACCACATCCTTAAAATGATAAATAAATCATTTATTTATTTATTATTTACAAATAAAGGATTTGACCCAAGTCAAATTCCTTTTCCCTCCAACAAATATAATAAAATATTCCATAAAAGTTGGATCTTGATTTGGTTAATAATATTTTAATTTTGCACCAATATCTAGACTAACTCAATATTTTGTTATAAATAGAAGGGTTTTCCCATTCATTTACCACCTTTTTTTGCCTAAAGATCACTCTGGATCTATACTTTTGGTCTGACTATTGATCCACCATCATAGTCATATTTTTCTATCATTTTTATTCTAGGTTTTCTACACCGTCAAGAGAGAGGAATTTTAGATCTGAAGTGTTGCGGACTTACAAGAACCCATCCCATTGAGGAGAACAGGGAAAACCCTCTTGTGTTTTCCTCCCAGGTGTCATTAATACAAAATTCATTCAACGAATTCTTGTCTTGTCTATTGGATGCATGGAGTAAATCTTGTTTTTTCTACTGCTTAATGTATTCTAATGCATAGATCTACATTTTTGTAGCATTTATCTTGTTCACCTAACTGCAGATCTGAAGATATTGGCAGTCATCTCTGCTGTTAAGGATGTTGGTTATGCACAGCTATAGTGGTATTTTTTCGTATGCTTGGAATTAAGATTCATACTAACACCTATGAAAGTTTTGTAGACAATTTCTCTTATTTGTAATCAGACTAAGAATTCTTCTACTTATCTCAGCAGAAATGAAATCATGCAAGAATTCTTGGTGTTGAATCAGGCTTCAGTGATCTAGAAGCTTTTCCAGTTGCAAATGAATAAGGAAAAAATATTAATAAAAGGTAAGGTAGGTTATAATCCTGATGGCTCAAGAAGAAAAAATCATAAAACCAGTGTTCTGAGGCAAACGAAGGTATCTTCCATACAGAACAACAGTGAACCAAGTAAAACCCTAACCTATAAAATGAAAACAGGATGATTAATCACACAAGACTCAAAATTGTTGAAAAGGAGTTCTCACACAGGATCTAACAACTAAAATGGATCAGGGAAAACTTGAAGAATTTGGTTATCTGGATCTAAAAGAGTGAAATTTATTTTTTTCAAAATTTTCCAAGGGGTGTGCAGCTTATCAGTTGACAACAGTCCACATGCGCACTGGATTGAACTAACAAGTCACGCAAGTTTTTGCTCTGTCTTCCACAGAAAACCATGCAGGTAGAGAAAAAGTTGGAAAAAATAAAATATAATTTTTCTTTCTCAGAGATTATAAAAATTTATCTACCCAAACACACTCAAAGAAGTCAAAATAAGAAAAGTAAAGTTTCAAATTGAACACAAACAAAGAAAACTAAGCTCTAGTCCCCAGTATGGTCGCCAATTTTTTACCAAGATTAATCCCTCTTACGGACAAGAGAGATCTCCCTAGTACTCCAACAAGTAACTAGAAACAAATATCCATTGGAATACCTATTTCTCTAGATTATTTGTATTTTAAGATCATTATAATAATAAAGTCTAATAGGACATGCTACTACCTTGAATCGAAACATTTGATGTAGCCCTTTATCCATCACTCCAAAGTAGCTCTCCAATGATGAGTTAGAACCTGTAATCAAAGACAAGACAAATAATCAAAGCATCTACAATATATAATAATAATAGATACTTATCCAACTTAGTTATAAGGAATCTAAGTATTGACATCATTCCCATGAATTCAGAAACAAGACAATGAGAAAAAGAGATGCATATGTATTGTCATAAATTAGAAAGAGAAATCTTACAACCGGATGCCTTGATGTACAGATTTCTCCGAGTGTCCGAGCAATCATTCTCCTTCAGTCTGATAAGCCTTCCTCTTTAGAATGAACACCATGAAGTCATGGGAACAAAGGTGTGATATTCAGTGTGTCAACAACAACTCACTAGTATAGAAAGTATGCACTCTATGAACTCTCTCCAGCTTAGAAACTATACAAATCAGTTTCCATTCACATTAATAACTCAGGGATCTATCCTTGAACCTAAGACTTGATCTCAATATATAGTGAGATTGAGGTAGTTTCAGATCCATTAAGAGAGGGATGGATTCCTCCCATGAAGGGATTTGAGTTCCTTGGACCAAGGGATAAGCTCTATGAGTGGAGGGATAAAGCTTGAACTAGCGTGACTCTAGAGGCTTCCAGTTGGGAGAATATTTGACCAACTAGGCTTCTATAAGTCACTTTTTATTTTTACTTTCTTTTCACAGGCGTGCGCAGGTTTTAGTGGCTAACAGAGCGGCGATAGTCTTGGCTAATGGAAGGATCATAAATGCATGCGCATGGAAAGGCTAGTAAAACCACACAGAAGACTTTTAATGTTTTATAGAGCTTTTCTCCAATTTCCAAGACTTTATTCAGGAACATGAGTGTTTTTGGCTTCTAAGGGAACATGATATGGATGGTGATAGAACCATATGAATAGTCAAATGTCATGGTGACAAAATGAAATGTAACACTCCCATTCACAAATTCTTGGTAGCTATGCCAGCTCTTAGGAAGGCCTAGAAGAGTTAGCCTCACCAAATCATCCTAGGATACAATCACACCAACACTTCCAAGCTCATCTCAACATTGAGTGAACTTCATCAAGTATTTTGGTTTCGTCTCGCCCTCCTCCATCTTGATATTTATGAGCTTTTCCTTCAGCGCCTACTTCATGTGGTCACTGCTATTCTGAAATAGATCTTTCAAGGCATTCCACATATCATATGGAGTTTCCTTTCCATGGAAGCTCGAGACAATATGATCTCGAACTCCTTCTAACAACATCCTTCTCACCTTTGCTACATTCTTCTTCCATGCATCAATAAGTTGAGCATTTGCTACTGCGGGCTCAGGAATATCGTTGTTTATGAACTTCTTCAGACTATTGTTCTCTAGCACTGCCTCCATCCTGTCCTTCCATGCTATTTAATTTGAATTTCCCGCAAGATCATATTCAAGTCTCAAGCCATTGAAATACATCTTGATCTGTTGTTGGTCCTGAAGAATAAATCTAAAAATTTGATTCACCTATTCAAAAAAAACTCAAATTTTTCTCTTATATTACGATTCCTAACGCTTCAATACCATGTAGATATTATCCAAAGGGATTCAACTAATTTTTTAATGTACTAAAACAAAATACTGAATCATTTTACAACTTGTGGAAACCAAATACGATTGCACAATCACATAACAAGTAAGAGAAATAAATAATCAATCACACTACACAAGATGTATCTGGGGAAAGTATCTAATCAAAACCCCGCTATCTGTATATTGTATACAATGATTTTCTCTCACTGAGAAACCTTGCACTCTGTTGACTGTCTCAATCTGATTGTGCTCGAATCTGGAACTGATCTAAGCAAGTTTGGTCCAATATTTAACCTCTTTCTTGCCTCTTCCTAACCATCCTTTCTTATCCATTATTGGGCTAATTGAGCCCCTATTAATTAGGAAAATCCCAATTAATGATTGTGAAATACCTTCGCGGCTTCCCAACGACCTCATGCATGACTTATACAATTTTATAACTATACAGCTGATAGTTATCTTCCCTGTAACCTCAATCTCAAATATGTCTTCCTTATAACTAACATGCAACATCTATTTATAGTGAATTATCACTTAATTGATTGACCTCTACTTGTGAATTAAATCATATTTAATTCATTAGAACTATCACTAGCTCATCTCTCCATTAGAACTAGTTAAAGTGATTTTAACCCAATTAATTGAGATAACTAATTAAAACTCACAAATAACTATAACGAGACCTCGTAAAATCATGGGAGAACTCTACATGCCTCCTCTCTAACCCTCAACTCGAATTTCCTAATCTATACAAGTCTTTCTAACTCAGTTAATTAATATAAGTTTTCATGTGATGAAATTACAAATTTTCTTCCAATTTAGTTAAGCAAAAATTAAATCAGAAGCCCCTTATGGTGCCATTTATGGGTGCCATTTCTAGATGCCATTTTAAATATTTCTTGTTTCCAGTTTCAACACCAGAAGCATATGGAATTTTTATAAGTATAGATTAGTCAAGCAAGTTGCAAGGATACTTTTCTTCAGATTGGTCACACTTATGGCTTCCGTATAAGGGCAGAAACAATGAGATTCGAGTAGACTCGAAAATATATATGAAATATAATGTCACTCCCTTGAACATATGTAATGAACCCATGGCCTTCGTAGAACTGATGTTCAGAAATTTCTTCCTGGCGAAACAACTGGGTTGTTATCATTCACAACCATCCTCGGTCCCACCAGAAACATAGTTGGAACTCCTTCCTAGTCCAACTGCTGCAAATCTGTTATGTATAGTTAGTAGTAGTAATAGTAATGCTCGTACTAGTGTTGTTCATAACCCTCGTACATATAATCCACACACATTCTACTTTGATGGTTCAAAAATTCAGGAGGGCACCAAAGCCAATTATGTTCCGTTAAACCCGCCATGGAAGAACCAGAGCCAATTATCTCAGGCCACTCGGAATTCGAGTACACAAACAACTTCGCTTCCATCCACCTAAATGATGTATCCTTAAAAGCAGTAGGTGATTCAAAAATAATGGTATGACAGGTATGTAATACCATTTATCATGTTTCACCACATTCAAAATTCTATCAACAAAAGGTACGCCATTTAATTTCGCATTTCCAAGTTTTAAGTATTTTTCCTATTCCAAGAATCCAAAACACAGTTATAGATACATTAGCCAGTATTTTTATTAGGTTCTCACTGTCAAAGGATGGTTTTTCTGTTGAAATTTTTTATAAACCATCTCTGCTCAACAATATCACTTATACACATGTGTCTAGTGGCCAACAAACACTGCATTTTATGGAAAGCACTGAAAAACTCAAGATGTAGCACTCAATAGGGACGAGCATGAAGAAGCAAAGCAGGATGTGGCCAGCGAGTATAAAGGAAGCCTTATCCCCAAGGGTGTGGTATCTTTGAAAGAGCCATCTGACCTGCATAATCATTTCATGGGACCTCCCAAAATTAAAACTTATAATTCCATGTTATCACCTAAATAAATCAATTTGGGAACAACAAAAGGTCTGAAGGGTGTGAATCTTGATACGTATCATATACCACATGAGCGACTAGCATTTACTAACTTATTCATACAGTACCAAGATGTACCCGGATGTACATGTGAAGAGCCAAAATTTTACAACACCCAAATCTTCCAACATGTCACACCAATGAATCGGGGGGGGGGGCGGATGGGGCTAAACCGTTCAAGAAAAAGTTGGTGAAATTACATCCCATGCTTGAACCACTTATCCAGAAAGAGCTAAGAAAATTTTTGGATGTTCAGATCTTTTATCAAGCACAATACTAAACTTGGGTCCTAATCATAAAGAGGTCTAACAAAGTTTGTTTATGTATTAATTTCTGAAATATCAATCACACCTCTAGCAAACAAAACTACCTCGTGTTATCTAGGGAAATAGTTTTTCAAATATTATCGGGGTCTGAGATGTTTTCTTCACTGTCTGGGCAGCCAGGGTACAACTAGGTTCTAGTCACAGAGCTTGGTGTACTAAAACCTACCCTCCTCATCATCAATACGAACTCTTGGTATGTGGTGGTGCTTCGACATCTTGAGAATGGAACCATCCCATCCTATTTTTTCATGCAATAGGAAAAGGTACCTAGGTTAAAATTTTTATCTTATCAGTTGGTGCAAGCATTGCTTTTTAGGGAACATCTTAATGGGAAATTTTTTAGATGCTTGGACGCACAAAATTAAAAAGAGGTGTTCCACAACCCCCATGAAAAATTGGATGTAGTACATTTCACAGACAAGACACGTAAGGTCATGCAGGCTGGCTTCTGTCGTCCCAATTTTTTTTAAAGATGTTCATGCTTATGTCTACAAACATCGATTCTGTCAAAGGTGTGCCGAAAGAAAGCAAAAGTCACCTGCCCCACTACAACCTATCGTAGTGGAAGAGTTATCCCAATAGTGGGGCTTATAATTAGGTCCACTCAAATAGGTGAATAATCGTAAATTCATTGTTGGTCTACAACACTACATCATTTCTAGTTCAAGCGTTCCTATATCACTTGTTTTTGACAATGAAATATATTTCTCATTGCTAGAGATTTATGGTTTTGCATTAGGAGATGGAATAATATCAAAGAATTATTCTTACTACTTCCCTCAAAGGGTTAGTCTCGCCGAGAACTCCATCCCCATAATCAAGCAAGTCATACTCTATTAGGAAAGGAATGAGCACTCTACTTTGGTAAACTTCTTATGCACTGATAGATTCACACCCAAGCCTTCCCTGAACACCTCCCATTACTTCTTGGTGCACGAGAATGAAGCCATCCTCCCTCCCAACATCTAATTTCATGCTCGCCAATCTTCCCAAGAGTCTATTACACAGTATTTTATCGCATTCTTTATTCCCTATCCAAAGTGTCGTCCTTTGTGTCACTCATGCCAAAAATTTCACAAAGAGAAAAAAGAAATGAAAACGTATTCACCATGAATAACATGCTCAAAACATCCCTGAAGAAATGGAGAGCCAGCGAATTACAACAATTATGGATGAATCTTGTAAAAAACCATAATTTGTAGCCCCAACGCGGTTATCACCTCTATGGCCTCGCACTTGTCACCTTGTGTGTAACTTGTAAATAGAGATGGGAGCACAGGAATTAAACTTAAAATTCGCACTTTTCCTCTTTAGGAAAGTTCTCCAAAAATAGAACAGAAGCTTCTTCCTCTAGAAGTCTCAAGAACGGAAGTCTGGTATCAGTTGGCTGAAGATTGAGTCAAGTTCTCCCATTTTGAGCCCTTGATCCTACCTTTAATGATTTTCCCTTAATATATGGACCTTCCTCCCTAATTTTTGGATCCTTGACCTCTTCAGCTTCCCTATAAATGAATTCCATGCCTTCCCAAAAATTTTGGTCATTTTTGGTTTCCTTTCTAATGGTCGAATACACCTAAATGCTATCAAAATTCCAAGGATAAGCCGTGCCCGAAGTATTTGTCTTTGAGTTGGAAACCCATCCCGAAGGAAGTCTCCAACATAAAGGCACCGGTTTTATGATTTCCTCTTTAATTTATTAATAATATAAACCATGTTTTACTTTCCATAAGCTTGTCAATGATTCCTTTCTTAGTATGATGCTCCTTGATATTTCATATGGTTTACATTCAAATGAAATATACTATGCTTTGTTTTTTTGTTTTCATTTGATCTCTCTTGCAGGAATTCATACCTAAAGGAATAGCGAGGAGCGAGCTTGGACGTGAGGAGATCGGTATTAACATCAACAAGCAACCGCATATGAGTGAGGTAGGTCATCTCCATCTCTCATGTCATTTTGATTTAAGCTAGGAGAGTTTGCTTGTTTTTGTCTCGTTTGTTACTAAATACACTCATTGGGCTAGAGGGATCACTTCTATCCGTAGATCGGGCTACCTGGATAAAAAAATGGTGACTTCATTGGGGAAACTATAGCCTTTTAGTCCTCCTTTTGTATTTTTCCTCCTTGTTTAGTTTTACCAACCATTGAATGACCCTTTGTTTTGATTGGTTTTCATTTTGTACTCTTATTTGAAGGTGTCCTAGGGTATCATATCTAGAGTTTCTTCTTGAGATTTTATTTATTTTCCATTATTTACCTCCATCAGCATGTTTTTTATCAATTACAGTCGCGCTGGAAGTGCTTATTTTATCTGAAACAATCACGTTGCAGACCTCTGGTTTCAACTAGCTTCTCGCGTTGGTCTTTGGATGTGGAAATTTTTAGAGTCTTTATTGAAAAATCTGGTGTGTTTTGATCCTTAAGTATTTTTATCAAGTTTTGATTGACTGCTATCAATTTCTTGGCGGAATGAAAAAAATTGTCGCATACTTTGTAATATCCCCAAATGGGAAAACTCAGCAATACATGCATGAAAAAAGAATTTTTCAGAAATATAAGCATAAATAGAAAAATGCAACCCATGATTCCATTAGATCTAACATTATTACACTTAGATATAAGAGGATATAAAAAACAAATGACTTTTTCCTAGTTAAACAGGCCTCCCATGCTCATAACAGCCCAAAAACACTCAAACCCTGAGACTACTGCAAACATAAATTACTGTAGAAAGAGACAGTGCAGTTATTTGAGGGTTTATACTCAAAAATATAGAAACTAAACACATCTGCTCATGTATTAAACAAATAATCTCAAGAACAGAAATCTAGTCTCTTTTACATACATCCAAGATGACTCGGGAAGGGTTTCTTGACAGAAATGATATACATGAAATTTTCTGTTGCAGATCTATGGCTGAATCACACTGTATGGCTGAAGCACTACACAAATATGGCTGATCATGCAAATAAATGGTAGTGGACTCTCCTTCTAGCTTTCCAGAGAAAAGGTTGATCCTCCTCTTGGAAAACTAGCTCATAAAACAAGGGATTGAACCCCTCCATTGCAATACCTTAAGAAATAATGCAGTTTCTGAAAGGGACTACATTTTTACTGAAGTTAACTACTTGGCCTAACACTATATAGTGTAAAATTTAGCACAAAATGCTCTCCTCATATTTCTTAAACAAGATCTCCAAGCAAGAGTGGGGAATTCCCGCATGATAAAACCTTTGCACTAAACAATGAAGCAAACTTAGCTAAACAACCAAAGAATGCAAAGAATTATCAACAGACCACATATAAAATATAATCTTCAATCATGCTCCATATGGTTGCCATCCCCTCCATTATATAGTTGATGAGCTTCCTCACCAAGGGTCTCACCCAATTATGAGGTTGCCTCCATGCTAAGGCTCCTCCACCAAAATTACGCTGTCTCCATTAGTCTTGCTCATCTTTTTACAATGATATTTGATTTATTCAATCTTGAATAGATCAATCTTGACCAGATCAAACTTTATTGGATCTTCATGCATTGTCTCTTTTCACACTCAAGGTGTTTTCATTTTGACTAGCTAGATTGATCTTCATTCACATTGAGCTGTCTTTATTTAGGATCCACTCTTCAAATATTAATGCTATTGACTTGGTCAAAATTGACTTTGTCCACACATTTTAGACCCTGTTCACACATGTGGATGCTTGATCTGGTTATTAACATGATCCCTTTTCACATTATGAGGGATTTTATTACTACTTAGGCAACTTATAAGCCTCCTTGCCCATTTATTCATCTAACTAGATTTTAAAAGAAAAATTAATATTCCCATTAGCTGCATGCTAATTTAGGAATATTACAGTCTTCCCCTCCCAAATTTTTCTTGTCCTCAAGCAACTGCAAGGCTGTTGCAAAATCTCCCCTCCTCCTCTTGTGGCCTCCTCATCTAACAATCTCCACCATTGCTTCAGATTTTCTGCAATAATTCTGTCTCCCAATGGTTCCTCCCATGTGTGCAAGTTGGCCTTTGGTGGAAAAACCAAATGGCTCTCATCATGAAAGAATGGAAGGTCTATGTGGAAACCCTATTTCTTATCAATGGCCTTCTCAAGATAGAAGTGATGATAATCATGGGGAATTCCATCATTAATGAAAGACTCCCATCTCCATGCTATCATCCAAATCAAATGAATCACCTCCGAGCTTGGTAATTCATAGAAAAGCTCCTACCAAATGATCATGAGAGGTATGTCCCAAGTTCTCCAAATAAACATATGACCTACCTCATAAAGAAACAAGTGATATACTATGGTAGCCATATCTTTTTCCATGCGCCCCTTGAAACATGTAGTGCAAAAAGTGTGGGAAATTTCTTCCCCCAAGGACACATCCAACCAATGTGCCTCTCCTCCAACCATGTCCTTAACAAAGATAATAACATTTTCAGCATATGGAATCATAATTAGAGCCATGCTAGCTACCATATATAGTAAAGGAGAATGACAATGGTACCTCATGTGCAACCAGTGCAATTTTACTCCTAACTGCCATAGAATATGATATGACAAGTGCTTCTCCCAACACTTGTTTGCTGCCCCATCCTTCTTGCATGCCTGGAGAAGGTGTATAATGGTTGGTGTTAATGAATCACACCATGAAGAGTACATCATCTCTCCAAGATCTTCCAAGGTATGATCCACATCACCATTGTTCATGGCCCAAAGTGGCCTATGAAGCCCATAAAAAGTGCCCCCTCTTGGAGAAAAGCCCTACATATGAGTGGTAATAAAATACAAGCATATAGTACATATAGTATGATGTTCAGAAATACAATTTTCACCATATACTTGATTCAAATCAGTGAGGTAACTCATGGATGAGCTCCTTCTTACACTTAATGAATAAGGAGGTGATAATGATAACTCTTCCCAAGAGCTATGTTCCTCCTTAACCATAAAATGATCTATGCACTCCCTCATATGAGAGTGCATCTCCTCTTTGAAATATTCCCACATGAATCCTTCCAAGATGGTATGGTATGCTTTAATAAATCCATTGGGTTTAGAAAGCACGATCTCATAGGTTGCATTAAGTAGTTTATACTTGAGCTTAGAATCTTTAGTTAAGTAGATCTGATCATGAACATAAATGATTCCATCAACTACCTTATACCTCACATCCATCACTTGCTCATCAAGAACCTTACATGTAAAGAGTTCCTTCTAATATTACATCAAGGGTTGGGACTCCCAATAAGGATCTAGGCTCCCCAACATTGACAGCGATGTAGAAATCTGAAATGCAGCCCCTGTCATGACATGGATTTCCCCTTTGACATGCTTGATTCCAAAGTCACATGTTGGAGTACTTTCAAATTTCATTTGTTGCCTCTCTTGCAGTTGATCTTGCTCAAGACAATATTGAAGTTCATGAAAGTCAACCTTCTTTTGAAAGGTTCCTTTCCAAAAATTCCATAGATTTTCCCATGCATACAAGAGTGGTAGTACCCTCTTGTCATATTCAGAAATATTCATTATGTATAGAAGTATCTTTTGCTACTCCAAGACTATGGAGTGGCCTTTTGATACCATGATAATCTCAACACATATTTTTTAATTCTTCTTTTCCAGCGCAAATAGATGAGTAGAAGATAGCAAATTCAATTTCAGAAAATTGCTCAGCTCTCCTTGGAATCCATCTTTAGTTCTCAGCGCTATGGTAGCTCCCGTCAAGACTCCTTCCTTAGCCAAATATGTCAATGTTGCACATAGTTGAGAGAACACTTTAGTTTTCCTCCAATCAAGAGGTCTCCCTGGTGGAATGCCTCCATGCAAAGAGACATCAAGGCATAGAGCAGAATGTGTATGTGTGTGGACAGATTTTTCCTTGTCTTCCTTGCATAGATCTTCTTGCCTTCTTTGTGTATCAACCTTCTGAAATAAAGAGGGGTGTATTCTCCTCATCATGTGATGCTTGGAATCCCCTTTATCTTCTTCTATCTTCAATATCTCACCATTTGATAATGATGGCACATGCTGCACATGGATTGTGCCATGATCTCCATATGTGAGATTCTTTGGAACTCCTTGCAAGAATGCAAGATTTTCTCTCCTTGGAGAAAGTGCTCCATATTCCTCTTCATGAGGTACTATATGTGCTCTTGTCATGACTTCATTAGCCTTCTCTTCCTCCTCTTCAATAGTTAAGAATCCCTCATCATCAATAAGAGACCTTAGATCTTGGTCTTCTTTCGAAGGAGGAATCTCCATGTCTTCCTCTTGAGAAGAAAGCTCTTCATGCAATGGGGACTTTGCCCTTGGAAATATATCATACAAGTTTTCATCCCCTTAAATGGTTTTCTGAAATGGAGCTGATTTTATGGACCCTTCCAACCCATGCAAATTTTTTTTTGATTTGGTTTGATAAACTCCATACCAGGTGTTTCATAATATTTTTCATCAAACCTTTCCATTACTCTTCTAAAAACCTTTGCATAAGTAGATATATTTGTATTTTCTTAAGGAAAAAGATTCAAACAACCACCAAGCATAAGCCTTACCCTCAAGATGCAGTGCTGCTACTTTGATGGCTTCCTTTTCTGAAACTTGATGTTGTTGCACATAAGTGTCTAGCTCCTTCAACCAAGCCCTAGTTGGAAATTTAGGTGATCCATAAAAAGTAGATAGGAAGAATCTACCCACACCATGCTGCTTGCTCATTGTGCTTCTTTCCTCCTTGATCTTGCAAAACCCTTGGAAGTTCAGATAATCTTTGAACCCCTTAGACTGAGCTTCATACTCTTGCAAATAATCACCAAGAGTCTCATTCTTTGGCACATCTCCTTTCTTCTTCTTCTTTGTCATGAACAAGTGGCTGATAGAGTGTTGTAAATCTAATGATGTGGCTCAATTCTCACACCCATAATATGAGAAATTATATTTTTCCTCATGTATAGATCTTGCATATCTTGTTGAGGAACTTCCATGTCTTTCCCTCCTCATTTCTTTGATGTCTTTGCTTATACCCTGCAGAGTTTGAGAGAGAAGTTTTGAGAACCTCTTTCCTCCAGACAATAAGGGTTTTTTTTTATCTCTATTGTATATCTTATCCTTCCCATGAGAATACTCCATAATTTTTGAAGAACACAGGCTGGGCCAAGATTAAGGCTCTGATACCACTGTAATATCCCCAAATGGGAAAACTCAGCAATACATGCATGAAAAACACATTTTTCAGAAATATAAGCATAAATAGAAAAAATTCAGCCCATGATTCCATTATATATGACATTATTACACTTATATCTAAGAGGAGACAAAAAACAAATGACTTTTGCCTAGTTAAATAGGCCTCCCATGCTCATAACAACGCCCAAAAACACTGAAACCCCAAAACTACTGCAAACAGAAATTACTGCAGAAAGAGAAAACACAATTATTTGAAGGTTTATACTTACAAATATAGAGACAAAATAAATTTTCTCATGTATTAATCAAATAAGCTCAAAAACAGATATCTAGTCTCTTTTACATAGATCCAAGATGACCCGGGAAGGGTTTCTTGACAGAAATGATATACATGAAATTTTCTGCTACAGATCTATGGCTGAATCACATTGTATGGCTGCAGCGCTACATAAATATGTCTGATCATGCAAATAAATGGCAGTAGACTCTCCTTCTAGCTTTCCAAAGACAAGGTTGATCCTCCTCCTGTGAAATTAGCTCATAAAACAAGGGATTAAACCCCTTCACTACAATACCTTAAGAAATAACACAGTTTCTGAAAGGGACTACACTTTTGCTGAAGGTAACTTCTTGGCCTAACACCAAATAGTGGAAAATGTAGCAAAAAATGCTCTCCTCAGATTTCTTAAACAATATCTCCAAGCAAGAGTGGGGAATTCCCACATGAGAAAACCCTTGCACTAAACAATGAAACAAACTTAGCTAAACAGCCAAAGAATGCAAAGAAGTCTAAACAGACCACATACAAAATATAATCTTCAATCATGCTCCATATGGTTGCCATCCCATCCATTATATAGTTGATGAACTTCCTCACCAAGGGCCTCACAGAATTATGAGGTTGCTTCTATGCTAAGGCTCCTCCACAAGAATTACACTGCCTCCTGTTAGTCATCAGTATTTTTCACTTGTTGGTGATGACTAGTTGTAACAAACAAGTTTTCTAGCAACTGATCTAAAAAATTGTCAAATTTTCCAGCTGGAAAACACCCATAAACATTTTTTCCCTCCTACCTTTTCAATCCGCCCATGACGAGATGAAACCTCATTATCAAGCCCTATCTAGCCTCATCCATACTATCTTGTCCATCAGCTCCAAGGAAAACAATCCAAATCTGTCCAAGAAGTCCCCCTTAAGTTAGGTAGTGGCGCTCTAGGCATTTCTCCCTTGGAAAACTATCATATGCCAAAGAACCTCTGTTTATGATCAACCAGTGCTAACTGACCTTCCTATTCTGCAAATAAAGTTTGGTTACACCCTTAAGTCGTGCCACTAACAAGCCTTGAAGTCTCAGTAATGCATGTGCCATAGGTCAAACTGATATTAGGTAATTTTACAGTGTTTCAAAGGATCTTTCAAGAGTAGAAGTGTACCAGCATCCCAGAAGACAATATTTAGCTCAACATAAGAAGACAACTGCTTCTCATGTGATTTTGAGCCTGGGATGCAGCCACAGGGTAGAGATTTGTTTCATTAAGCTCCTGCAATCATAGTCAAAGGTTAGTAAATTATGAATGACAAGAAGTGCTTTGCAAATACTAGCCAAACTGCTTGTGATATCTAAAAGAGGCGCAAAGGTATTTGGAAAGCAAAATTACATGTCTCAAAGAAATGCCCATCATGAATTATTGAAAGTTTGTTATCTTCATTTGCTTAAGCATGAATAGGCAATGAAGGGAAAGATAACACTGTTGTGTAACCAGCTCCAAAAAGAGAAGAAAAGAGATATCAACGCCTTAGAAATGAGCCACTTCGAGGGGGCAACCTCCAATACATTACATAAATGAACAATTCTTGGATGATACAATTTACAAAACCTCCTTTCTATATATAGGAGTCCATGGGGCCATAATGTGATCCTAGTGGGCCACAATGTAATCCTAGCTGACCTAACAATAATAATTTAAGGGCACAATAATAACAAAATGGGGGTTACAAGGGTACAATAATAACAACAAGGGGGTTACACTAACAACAATAAGGGACTATACTAGTAATATAGGGACCTAACATGCCCCTCTCCTTCAAAAAAAGTGTTGTCCTCAACGCTTGAGTAGCTCTGGGTGCTTTTGTATAAAATTCTCATCCTCCCATGTAGAATCTTCAGTGGGTAAGTTCTTCCACTTGATGAGATACTCTGAAATTGATCGATTCCGTAGTTGTCGATTTCTTGTTTCCGTGACCGCTTCAGGTTCCAATATTATTTTTCCTTCCTCATCAAGTTCTGGCAATATTGTTTGAACTTTTACCATGATCACCTCTTTGAGATGAAATTCAGGAGCTTGAAAAAGCACTACATTTCACAGATCATATCTCCAAAAATATTGCGAACCAAGCTCTGAAATTTTTAGACAATCTTCCTTAAGATTTCAGCTTCACACCCTAAAAATCTCAGCTTCTGAAACATCGTAGAAAAAAGTTTATAGCGAAAATGCCACGATGACCTGTTTGGAGCAGCGAAACCCTAGAATCCAAAACTCTGATACCAAATGTTGTGTAACCAGCTCCAAAAAGAGAAGAAAAGAGATATAAAAGTCTTATAAATGAGCCACTTCAAAGGGGCAACCTCCAATACATTACATAAATGAAAAATTCTTGGATGATACAATTTACAAAACCTCCTTTCTAATAGGAGTCCATGGGGCCATAATGTAATCCTAGTGGGCCACAATTTAATCCTAGCCGACCTAACAATAATAATTTAAGGGCACAATAATAAAAAAATGAGGGTTACAAGGGTACAATAATAACAATAAGGGGGTTACACTAACAACAATAAGGGACTATACTAGTAATATAGGGACCTAACAAACACTATTTAAAAACTAATGAAATGGCATCACTGAGAAAACCTCCTTCATTTTATAAGCAGAGGGTTTGGCACTGAGATAAGGGCCTCCTTCATCTATAAGCAGAGGGCCAGGGACAGTGATTGATTTTAGGGTTTTTACTGACTGAAGAGCAAATTTTAAGAGCAGTGGGAGACAATTGAAGGTTTATGGATGGAGAAATGGTGTTAAAAACAAAGAGAAAGCATGCGTACTATAATGATCAAAGAAGCTGACTTATCTCCTATCAGAGATTTATTTCAAAGGTAGTCTGGAGCCAAAATGAACAAACCTTGCTGAGGGATGTAATTCCTTAAAGGTTCCAAAGATCCATCTCCTTGATAAATAGGCATGACATTTAGTCCCTGTTCCTTTAACAAAACAGAGTTGAAAGTAGTTGAAATCAGCTGGGTTAAACAGAGGCCAAAAAGTGATGTTAATATTCAAAAAAGTTCTGCTCTTCCTGTTCATGAAGAATTTTCTTTTCAACAACTCATCACAGTGGACAAGAAGGAAACCTGAGCTTTGTTTTCTCAAAAATGCTTTTCAAATAGACACATAGGTTCAATAAATGTGTAAGAAGGGATATGGCATGTGTTTCAAGTGCAGGAACAACACTCAAAGCAAACAAAGCATGCCACTGTTACAAATAAAAGCCTGTTCGTTATGAAAATATGTAAAAAGTACCTTGCTGTTGCATCTGATTATAGGAGAGGTTTTCAAAAGAAATTCCTTTTGATAAACAAATGATGGCAAAGCCTAGGTGAATACAACTAAGCTTCGCTCACAATCAAAGAGAAATGTCATTTGAAGAATGCTTCTACAGTCAGTATGTGATTTTGAGCAAAGTTTCCTCTTAAAAAACAGATATGGACACAGCAAACACTTTTCCTCCCTTGATGAGGAGACACTAAGAGGGATTGTGGATTTAAGGATGTTTTCTTCACTGTGAAAGGTGTCATATCAACGAAGACCTGCCAAAGCACCATCCACAACACTTTAAAGAGTCATGGTCGAAGTATTGAGTTTGTTTTATTTTTGAAGATTACAAATGATAAAGTCGGGCTCCATTTGTTGTTTTACAACCAATACCGTTTTCAAAGGTTTTTAAAACCCTCACCAAGCAAACGTAAAAATACTTTGACTTTTTCGCTTTCAAAAGAAATTAAAGGACCGTTGCAAGCTCTATTTGCATTTCAAAACATGAGCAACGCTCCCCTAGGCTGCTCTCTGAACGAAACAAAGAGTTTTCAAGAAAAATTTGCAAAGGTTCAGGCTTTTTAGCCTGCGCGGCATGCCTGGAAAAACGTGCGGCGCATTTAGGAGTGAATTTACACAGCACTATAACGTCTACGCGGCGTGCTTGTAGGCGCCGGTCACAACTGCCCAATCATCGACTCGACACCCTGTCTATTGCGCGACGCCTTTCCATTTCAACATGCAGCGCATGTTTTAACATTAAAAATGCCTCCAAAAGGGTCTTGAACCGGCTCAATCCTTCAAGCAAAGACCACCATCCATTCTTGAGGTATTTCTATTTGCCTCCTTGGTGTATTCAAGTTGCTAAATGGGAGATTGTTGCCATATTTTCAAAACTAAATGGTGATCGAATAGAGAAGGTCTTGGTATAAATCAAGGTGATTTGTTAAATATATTGACAAATTTTGTTACAGTGGGAGGCTAGAAGAGTGTTCATATTAATTTCAACAGGCCTAAAGCTACCCTCAAAATAGTGGTAAACCCTAACACTACTTGTAAGTCAAAATAAACACAGTATTAGAGGTTTTGTCAAATTTTTGAAGGTATCCTAACTGTGATAGGACAAAGCTAACCTCTGTCAGCAAAATGTAATGGTGAAAACAATGTTAGAAGGTGGAGGCAGTGTTTAAAAGGAAAAACACAGTTTTTGAAAGGTGAAACAGTGAGCCTAATTTCAACAACAGTGATCATTGTATGGGTGCTTTGTCATTTCAAAAGTCCTCTTTATGTGGTAAAAATAAAAAACTAGTGCTTCCTCCTTTGATCCATGAAGCAGAGTATGTTATGAAAAGCTTTTTAACTCAATTTGAAAGTGTTCTTGTCTACCTGTGCATGTGAGACAGTGAAATACAAAAAGAGTGTTTTGGATTGAGTGGGGTGTCTTTGTCTTTGTCTAAATACAAAGCTGTCTTGTTTTTACCAAAACACAAAGGATCCTTGCAAATCTACCCAAACACAGTAACATTTTGACTGTGTGCTTGTTATTTTGATCACTTTTTTTGTTTGGCACAAAGAGACAAAACAGTGATTTGTAAGGGGCAGAAGGTTCGTATTAAAGAACCATTTTACACAACATTTAAAGTAATCTGCCTTGGTCAAACAGTGACTAACAAAGAGGACAGAGTTGTGTGTTTGAGAAAAAATTTCAAAAGCCATTTGAGGCAGCTTGGTGTTGTAGAAAGCATTCAAAACAAGATGCCTCCTAGGCAAGACAGTAGGAGTGGATTGCATAAGAGATTTGAGCCTATTTCCACTGAAGACGTGAATGCCCACCCATCAGTCTTGTTCAATTTCCATGAGGTTGGGTGTTTATATTTCTATCAAAGAGTGCAAGAGGTAAAGATATTTTCCCCTTTGACACATCTTTGCGCTTTGAGGTTTCAAGAGAAGCATTTCCAGCTGGCAGGCCTAGATTTCAAATTCTCTCCAAGGTCCATCTCCAAGGCCACTAAAATCCCTTATGTCAAGGAGAAGTGGTTTAAGCAAAGCCACCTGGACTCAGAAGAATACAAGCCCTTTCTAAAGCCTGAGCACAGAGATTCATGTCCTTCCATTTTCCCTTTCTCATATCTTTTGACTAGCTACGCCCCCCTCATGAAGATCATCATGAAATACTTCACTTATGAGGGAAGATTCTCCCGAGTCTATGCCTATCACATTCGATTGCTCATGCATTTCACGAGGGCCAAATTGCTAAATCTCCCTTTCTTCCTACATAGAAGCATTGAGAAAATGGCCTCCACTGTTTAGAAAAAGCCTCCTTCACAGCAAACAGCCTGCCTCTTCCATCACTCCCTCATCAAGGTCATCATTCTTCATCAGCTTGAGAAGAGGGAGGTCTCTTGGGATACTTTCATCACCCATCCGGATTTCTCCACTATCCCTCCAGTTCATACATCTCCTACACCTCCTACTCACCATCCTTCGCCTTCTTCTAGCAAATTTGTTCCCAAGAAGCTCAAGTTTACCATAGAACAAACAAAAGAGTCTAAAGAGGGAGAAGAGCATGAACATGATGAGCAAGAAGAAGAAAGTGATGATGAGCAGCAGCATGGTGAGGCAGAACAACAAGGGAAAGAAGGGCATGATGATGAACAACATACTCCTGAAGATGATGAAGGGCAGCAGCATGAAGATGTGCAACACAGTGGGGGTGAGCAGGCTCATGAAGTTGCTAAACAGGGGTAGCCACAGCATGATACACAGAAGCCACAACATGAGGAACAACAGCCTCATAATGATGAACAAAGGAAGCTACAGGATGAGGGACAACAGCCTCATAAAAAGGGACAAAAACCTCATCAAAAGGAACAACAACCTCAAGAAGAAGAGGGGCAACAGGATAAACAGGTGCAACATAGTAAGGAGGACAACCCTCAAAAGGAAGTGCAAAAGGATAGCCTAGGCATCCATGAAGAAATCCAAGACATTGGAAAAAATGAAGAGCAAAGTGACAAGGGTAAAGAGCCCATGGAGCGTGTGCTAGCTGCCTCTCCTAGGCAAGGGGCCATGCTCTCTTCTCCAAAAGTGGCCAAGCCCCGGACATCAAGGAAAAGGGTGCCTAGAGTTGTAACTCCAAATGTGACTAGGGCCCTCCGAAGCAAGGGAAAATTGCCCAAAAAGCCCATGGTAAAATTTCCCAAGAGGAAGAAGACTAAAAGAGCCACCCAAAGAAAAGGGAAGGACAAGGAAGAAATCAGTCATGAATAGGAAAGGGAATTCGACATCATCCAAATCCAAAGTGATGATAGTGATAATGAAGCCCGAATTCTAGAAAATCTCTTGATCCATAGAGAAATCCAAATTGATGCTTTGAGGACTGATCTTGATAGGGCTAGGAACTTCAATCACTTTATGGCTGTATATGAGACACGGGCAATCAAATGAGTGTCCATATGGCTGTATATGAGACACGGGCAATCAAATACAAAAAGGAGGCCTCCAAATCACATGTGAGGTTGGAAGAACTCATGGGTGAGTTCGATGAAAGCGAAGGCGAAGATCAGCCCAGGAGAAAGAGGCCAAGAACCATGGGGCTCAAAAGGAAGAAGAAGACGCCCTTCTCCAATCTACCCCTCTCACTGCATTGTTCGAACAAGAGATAGAGAACAATCGGGAAGAATGGCTTGAGAGAGTTAATGATCACTTGGAGAAGAAATTGGAGAAGGTAAATAGGGACTTGGACCTTAAATGGAGGATGACTGGGCATTATAAAAAGCTCAATCAGTTTTCCCGGCGGAAGTTGAAGGCTGCTCAAGAAAAACTCAAGGAGGGTAAAGGGAAGTGCCTGGCACCAAAATTGAGGAAAGACACCTCAAGGCTCCAAATTTTGGCCTCAACTTCACAACATATTTCTGAAAACCCTTGAGGGTCATGCTCGCCAAGTTTGGGTGAAATTCGACATGTTTTGGTTTTTTGTCATTTTTGGGTTTTTGGCCAAAACTCATGGGCATCGCCATTTCAGTTTGGGGTATCATCAAAGGATCAAAATGGTATCATTGGATGCCATAATTTCAGGGGCACATACTCAGAAATTTTCAGAACAATTGAAGATCTTTTTCTCCCCCAAAATGGCAAAAAACACTCACTTTTTCTACACTCTGTCCCATTTATAAGCAAGGCCTATTTTCTGGTTTTTTACACATAGGTCTGTTTTTGGAGGACTTCCAGTGATTAGTTGGGAGAAAACTAAACATTTTCAGAAATTAGACACTCAGAGCTTTCAACGAGCGATCATGAGCCTCGTTTCGACATCGGGAAGGCCTCCAAAAGTTGTCGGCAAGTCATGGGACCTTTTGCTGATGTATTTTTTGAGTATTTTTGTAAAAATTGAACCTTTCAAAAGTGATTTTTCCTCATGTGCGTTTAGCTATTTTTGTCCATGATAAGTTATGAAAATTCAATTTATTTCCCTTTTTTATCATTTTTGAGATATTTTATTAGATATTTTGTGCCTTGGGCTTTGCAAAGCCTCAAGGACAAAATAAGATATTTTGGATAGGCCAATGAGATTGCAAGTTGAACTAAGAGGTTTTCCTCACTTTGGCCTATATATTCCAAAGGCTTTCATTGTAAACAAAGTTGAACTTGATGAATAGAAGCAATATATGGTCATATAAGCTTTGGAAGAAATACTTGTCTCATGTTTTTGGATAGTTTCTTGGATGTTCTTGGATGATGAAAGAGGATTGTTGTTGTATTCCATGACTTGGTAGAATGGTATAGTGTCTCTATCTCTGTTTTTGTTTCTTAGTTTTCATTCATAAATCCATGTTCTTGCTTGCTATAGGACAGTAGAGAAAAAATTTGAGACATTGCCTTGGAGGTACCTCAAATTTCCTGTTCCTTCATAGCTTCCATGTTTTCTTCATTCTTAGTCACATTAAAGAATTCTTGATTTCTCTTTAATAACTTAAGAATATTGTTTGCTTGTTTCATTGATGGTTTTATGCATGCTAAGTATGATTTACTGTATGCCCTGCTTACTCATGGCTAGCCATAGCTCCACCTATGAAACTTCTTTTTGATTGATTAGATTGTCATTTGTTGACCCAAGGAGGTCTTGTTCTGATCTTGCCCTTTGCCTAAAACTATGCAATTTTGTTTTCAAAGTGCCCAATAGCTTGAAGTACTGTGTTTAGGCATTCTAACATAGTGATTTGAGTTGTTTGTCTATCTTAAATGTGTTTCCCCAAAGTCTGATAGCCATTTCCTAAAGTTAGAGAGTTATATATCTCTATGCATGGCTTGAATGATTATTTCTATGTGTTGATTAGCTTATAGTTACCTTTCTCATGATTAATGGTTTTCCCTACCATGTTTATGTTAGCTATTAAACTAGTTATGCTTGAAATCCTTTGTTATTCTCAAACTTGATGTCCATTTCACTCCATTTTTCCCAAAGATCCATTTTACCTTGAATCAAATTGGCTCTTTAACAACCTTGTATCACCATCTGAAAGATTTCTTGACCTTTTCAACCCCATAGCCCAGTTGATCTGACATCTTTTTACCTATCTTATATCTTTGATCAGTTTCATCCCTCACAACCTAAAAACCAAAACCAAAAAACCTACTTCATAACTAGCCTAAAATCAGAACACAATAAGCAAACACATAGATATCCCTTAGACAAATAGAGAGAGCCCTCTCTGAGTCCAGGAAGGCTAGGTCCTTGGGCTCCAAAGATTGGTTTGATGTTACACTATCATTTGGCTTGCCAATCAGCCAAATCACGGGACACTAACACCTCCATTAGTCTTTCTCATATTTTTACAGCGCTGTTTGATTTATTCAATCTTGACTGGATCAATCTTGACCAGATCAACCTTGACTAGATATTCATGCATTATCTCTTTTCACACTCAAGGCGTCTTCATTTTGACTAGCTAGATTGATCTTCATTCACATTGAGTTGTCTTTATTTAGGATCCACTCTTCAAATATTAATGTTGTTGACTTGGTCAAACTTGACTTTGTCCACACATTTTAGACCCTGTTCACACATGTGGATGCTTGATCTGTTTATTAACATGATCCCTTTTCACATTATGAGGGATTTTATTCCTACTTAGGCAACTTATGAGCCTCCTTTCCCATTTATTCATCTAACTAGATTTTAAAAGAAAAATTAATATTCCCATTAGTTGCATGCTAATTTAGGAATATTACATACTTGAAATGGTAAATTGATATTTTTGATTGAGTCTTTCACATGTTGACTCGAGAGAAAGCTTTCTTTACTTCTTGTATGATTGGAAAATTCTGAGTTTATTTCAATGGAATAGTAGTGGTTCTTTTTCATTCATAAGAAATTGAATTTTTTATTTAGTTAGTTTTCATTTCAAAATTTTGTTTTTCGTTAAGTGCATTAGATTAATTGCATCGAAAAGTTATTATTTGGAATTCATTATTGAAAATAGATCACATTTTTCGGTAATTGAAAACCAAATGAATGCATTTAAGTGCATCAGATCATTCATAATGAAAATAAAGTGAAAGATCATATAAGCGCATCTTAGTAAAAGAGAAAATATTTTTATTTTTGAAAAGTTGCATTTGGGATAGTGAAATTAAAAATCATCTTTTTACTTCTTAGAATTGCATTTTTTGAAAGTGAAAAGAGAAACGCTAGTTAAGGGCATTGTGTTTGTTGCATTATTTATTTGGTGCATCATTGTTTTAAATCTATTCCCTTATTAATTTAGCTTTCATTGAATGGAAAATGTCTTTTTCTCATATAGCTACATCTTAGGCATTCAGGTGACATCACTTTGAGCCCAAAAATTGAAACTTAATTTCAAATAAACATTCAAATTTACCTCAATTAACCTAAGGATAATTAGGAACTTAACGCAAACATTTATAGGTCTAGGCTAGATACGTGTTCCGACGTTGTAAAACATACGGGTTGTCATTAAATTCCTGCATTGCATCCCAGGGGTGATATTCCATTACACTTAGGGAAGTATATAGGAACGCTCTCATCGAATGGTTATGCATCAAACAACATTCCTACGAGTTTTCACTCCCATGTATCATCGCATATATTTTGGGAGTCCCCACTAGGTCGTTATACTGCCATAGGTAACCGAGTCAACCACCTTGTAAACATGATACATTGAACACAACATTAGGGGAGATCGCATGCATGTACTTACTTGTTCGTCAGGAGGTATTATGCAGTCCGCGGATACTTGGTAAACCCTTTTTCCTAGAATACCCTTTTTCGATTTATATTTTATTTTTTAAATTATAAAATTTATTTCCCACAGTATAACATCCTACCCAAGCATTGCTCCTTGACCTCATTATGACTCATTAATTGAATTTTTTTTTAAAGCCCGAAGTACTCACATGTATCCTTTTTTATTTTGTGAAAAATACATCGTGGTAGAACCTCCAAGTCCCCGGTCATGCCACGTGCAAAGTCACCTTCCACTTCCCCTTCACTTTATGAAGTCAAGAGGTCTCCTCAAAGAGTCTAAAGTGGGATTCCCCATATTTTTTCTGAACCTCTTGAGAACCAGGGTGTTGAACTTGGTATTATTCTAAGTATCCAACCCCTTTCATCTCGACCACCTCCATCTAAGTCGGTTACTTTTTCCTAGGCCTCTCCTCCAGATAGTCCTAATCCTACTTAGAGGTTCTTCCATTTTCTTGAGAATCCTCTCTTTGATCCTGAAGACGACCCTGTTAACTTATTGCCTCTACACCAGTAAAGTCCTTTTGATACCCCCAACGTTTTTTTGGTCCCTTCTCCTAGTGCGTCTCGTGTTCCTGCCAAGAATTATTTCTATCCACCATGGAAACTAATGGTGATGATGCTCCATTCTAGGACATTCCTCAGAGTACTCCTTTAGAGAAATCTGTAATTCATGTTTTGTAAGTCGGCCCTGTTCTGAATGGGATTATTAATGTTTTTTGTGCTAAGATCCAATTCATAATTTAACGAAAGTGCTTGTGAATTAATAGGTAAATTGGAAGTTTTTCATGAGTTTTATATATTTTTATGTGAATTTATTTAGCAAATTAACATAAACAAAACATTCAATAGAAGCATCTAACAGACATGAACATCACCATTAATAGTAACACAACAACACATGATGTAGGCGTTCACCCCACCTAGGCTACGTCTCCTTGGTCCAACTTTCAATGGCTCGGCCCTCTTCTATTATTCTCAAAAGTGTGATTACATTTGTTTGCAATTCTCAAACAAGTCTGAAACTTGTTCCATCAACTCCCGAATGCCAAAAAACTCTTGTGTAGCCTCTTTCTACCTCAAATTTGTTCAAAACATTACTTAGTTATGGCTTCCCCAAGTTTTTTCACTATTCGCTCCACATTTTCCCCAAAATCCGACACCATCCTACATATCTTCCCAAAATTCAGTTAACCAAGCTCCAATTTCACCAAAAACTGGGTGAAATTATCAGAGCGCTTAAATGCCCAATAACTCTTATAAACCGAATTTAAAACCATATCAATTATGGTTTAATGAAAAAAATTTATATAAAACCTGCGCGGTTGGGCTAACCGTCGAACTTGGCATTAATTGTGGTCACATGTCGGCAGTTGGCGGAGTGTTATGTGTTATCAATTAGTGGGGGGGTTAACTCTACGACTTCATCGTAACCGATATTCCCATGGTGTCACATGGCGAGGGTTATTGTTGTTATGGTTAAGGACCATTTGGGGGGGGCTCTCACCTATAGTCCTGCCTCTGGTGGTTGACCATTTTTTGGTGCTAGAGCCAATTCCTTCCCCCATTGTGCATAGCACACATGAAAAAAAAAAAACTAAACGAATGCCATATTATGGTAATGAACAACCGCAACATGCAATGGAAATATGTTTGGCTTGGTACTTGGAGGTCACGAGTTTAACACCCACCCGCTCTGCTCGAACTCAACCAAAAATTTTAGTGGTCCTTGCACTACCACATGGCAGCCCCTAGTTGGGCCATGTGGCAGCCTGTGGTTGGCCACCAAATCAAGCAATCAAAATTCACCAATTCAAACCAATAACAAAGTTCCACTTGGCATGATCCCATTCGTCAGAGAGGACCATTGACCAAGTCAACCTGCACATTCACCCTGCCACGTAGGCATGCCCATTCAGCTTTACGGACTGCTGACTAGTTTGTCTTGTATTTTTTTAATTTACTTTTTTGGAAAAGTGCACAGAACGCATTTATGAGAGAATACGGTGTCGGGTTTCCACAAAATGAGTTGCGTCAAATTCATAATGATGAGATCTGCGAGGTCGTTTAGGTTCCACACCATTCCGAAAACTTTCATTTTTTAGCATAATTTTGAGCATGTGATCACTCCTCCCAAATGGAAGCTTTTGGACCCCAAAAGATCACTTTTAGTTTTTTAGCAGATGAGGGTACAGTTCCCTCACCCTTCCAATCTCAATCCATTTTTCCTTATAAGGATTTATGCCTTTGAGCCCCACACGAAGGTAGTCGACACTCCCTGTTTTTGATGTCCTTGTTCTTCTGTCAAGAATTGTGTCTTGTTGAAGCTCATCAAGGTATTCAAGAGAAAAGTTCTCTGCACAAGGACCACCGTTTCTCCGTATTCAACAAAATTAGGTCTATACAACCTCAAGTTCTCAACATTAACAAAAAAGTAAATTTGCGTTTTGAAGGCAAATCTAACCCTGGTGACAATTAAATATTTTCCAAAATTTAAAGGACCATAATCGATTACTTTCGCTTTTTACCTTCCCTGAAGCTTTCATTTTCTAATGTGAAGAAATCTTGTCACCAACTTGAGCTTGTGATTCACACGATGTATGTCGTCTTTGTACTTTCCTTAGCTCGCATCTTGAATTTTATGTAATCAATTTTGATTTTGTTCTATGAAATATTGCTTCTATGCCGCTATGGCCCGCAATTGCAACATCCTTCCCTAAAATGAAATTCAAGGGATATTCAGTAGGTATTCAACATGTTATCCCAAACCGGGACTAATTGGGTTGTACAACAATCAATTTGGTGTAACTGTTTCAAACCACTTGGGTTGAAAGTTAGCCACTCCAACCAGAGAGGGCTCTCTCAATAAAAGGTAAGATATTCACTAAAAATGTTTAAAAATGAAGATGGATAACTCTTAAGTTTATTTTAAATGATTTTTTGCAAGTGGAAGATGAGTGAGGGCTACCATTAGGCATGGAGTCAGCATGAAAACTCAATTACAAACCAGTATCATTCATGGAAGTTGAGGAAACTGAGCTCTTATAAAAATAATTCTGACAACAAAATAATGCATAAAGGAAGTTGGAGCATAAGAGTTTATGAATTCCAAGTAATTATGTATGAGAAACTTGAAATAACATTCAAAATATAAAGGACACAAACACATAATAACTCAATCAAAATCTTAGGTCTGAACAAAAGACTTCTACAATTGTCTATTAACTGTCTGAAAAATAGCCTACAATAGCAGCTTTGGTCATTACATCCATCAACCCTCTCTAACTCTAAAAATCCTCTATATATAGAGTGAATACCCTTATACATAGGTTTTCCTCTGGGAATAGACTCTCGAAACTGATGTAGATATCTAATCCCAAAAGGAATTCATTACATTGAGAGAAAATAGAGATCATTTTGTTGGCAAGAGTTTGTAACCTAAAAGGACTCTATCACTATTAACTTCATTAACAAACTTTAAATAACACGTACTAATGATTCTTATCAAACCAAACAACTTTCCCTAAGGTGGAAACGACCATGATCATGTGGCAAACTGTTATGCTAGAATTTAGGCCCTGATATTTGGAATTTGAGGATGAGATGTGTGTTGGTGAGGTGGAAAAAATGGTGAGTTGGCAGCCATATCATCCTTTTGTTGAGTGGCCTTCATCAACAGGTGTCTCAATTATACTCCTCATACTTTTTTTATGACTCATATTCTCCCCTAAATACATTAAGTGCTACAAAAATACCAAAACTTCATCTTGTTGTAACAATAGAGTATTTTAAGGCAAGTTCATAGCATAGTTTTTGTAGCGTTTTCATTTCAACACCTTCTACACTTTTTCTGACTTTGTTTCCTGTTGCAGGGTCTTAATTAGGTAAAATAAGGTAAACACATGTTGTTAATCACCCCTGTCATGATATATTTTGGAAATTTTACCTCAAAACATTCTACAACAAGTTCGTAGCGAAAACTCAACTTTAAGCCTGGAGCTCACTATGAACTTGCCTAACTTCTCCAGAATTTGCAATTTTTACTCCTTATCTTCGAAAAACATTCTTGCAGCTCTGTAACTGACTTGATATAGTATCTGAAGACAAAAACGGCCAAAAAGTGTGTCTTACCATCTTTCAAGGGACAATAGGGTCATCCATTACAATCATCTTCAAACCCTTTTTCTTCAATTATGTTTGCACCATCTCCATTTGTATTTCTAATTATTTAACTTGGCCGAGTAGCCTCCTTATCTCCGACTACAACCACATGTTTCTCCTAAAGGTATATTTCATCATTTTGTGCAGTGGTAATGTTCTTCTCAGCATCTTCCTTGACCTCTCTACAACCTCATCATAAAAATAAATTTGTTTGCTCACTTATTTTTTGAAGTCAGTGAGCTCCTTCCTATCTTGTTTAAAGTCTTGTAACTCAAGTTTAGCTTCTAAAACCTCTTCTCTGGCTTCCTTAATCTATTATCTTAGAAGCTCCAATTCAGACTTTTCTTGAACCTTTTCTTTTCCTTTCCTTGTCTTGATCACCTCTACTTCTATTGGAGATAGCTCTATGATTTCTTCCCTTGTTGGATGCTTCTTCTTTTCTGGTTCTTTATGCATTTTATCAAATTTGTCTCCCTTTGATAGCTATGACCTAATGAGTGGATTCCTAGGTTTAAAAACAAATCCTAAATCTTCACTGGAAAAATCTAGCTTCTTGCCTCTAAGACCATTTTTCTTGATTTTTTCTC
This sequence comes from Pinus albicaulis, assembly GCA_034641835.2. Taxonomy (NCBI): domain Eukaryota; kingdom Viridiplantae; phylum Streptophyta; class Pinopsida; order Pinales; family Pinaceae; genus Pinus; species Pinus albicaulis. The sequence continues at coordinate 156,001,278 of CM076580.1, forward strand.
CTTTAACCTCTACAGGATTCACAACAAGAGTTTCCTCAATATCAATTTCTTGCAAGATGTATTCAAGCTTGCCTTTCCCCTCTTTTTGACTTCCCAATTAGCTGCATGCTAATTTTGGAATATTAAAGTCCTCCCCTCCCAAATATTGCTTGTCCTCAAGAAACTGCAAGGATAGAACTAGAAAGTATCCTTTCCTCCTCCTGTAGCATCCACTTATGATGAACTCCTCCAAGGAATATGATGTTATCTCAACAATAAGTCACCATAGTGCCCCTCCCAAGAATAAAAGCTAGCATTTGGTGAGCATCCCAAATGGCCATCATCATGAAAAGGTGAAATACTCAAGGAGGAAAATAGAGGTCCCCTCAAGGCATGGAGTCTAAAATGTAGTGGCAATCATCTTTCTCATGTGGATCCTCCATCCCCAAGCTATCATCCATACAAAATGAGTTACCTCTCTATAAGGCAACTCTTGAAAATTCTCCTCCACCTTTGGCTCCTGCAAAGTAGGTAGGCTAAAAATCTGAACATGGTAGACAAAGTAGCCTACCCCACGCTGTCCTCCTCTCCACTTATGATAATTGTAGATTATCTGCTGATCTTGGGCTGCAATAATATTTCCATCAAGTGGAAAAATGAAGACTAGAGCTTCAAAGATCTCCTCTCCAACGTTGTGAATCAAGTTGGCCCAAACCATACCATATATGATGAATAGGACTTGATCATCATATGGTATCCAATCAATCTTGTGGCCCACCTCATAAAGGAAAAAGTGTTTTACTGTTGTGGCCATATCATCTCCCATGCTCCCATTAGAACATGTAATGCAAAAAGTGTGGGAACCCTCTTCCCCAAAGGACACATTAAACCCATGTGTCTCTCTCCCAATCATGCTCCGAATAAAGATAAGAACAATATCAGCAAGTGAAATCATGATTAGCATCAAAATAATGGAAATACTAAAGGTTTCATGTGGTTCTAGAAGGTACCAACAGTTTCCCAAGTAGTCACAGCGCAATTTTCCTAACTGCTGCTTCAGAAAATAGTCTGGCAAGTTGTTTTTTGATACATGGATTATTATGTATGTCCTTACATCTACTAATGAATAGTAAATGGCTGGGTACATCAACTGAACATACATGAAAGGATAAAACACTTGCCCAAGGCCATATAAAAGATGGTTGTCTCCATCATATAATTTGGCCCAATGTTGACCATGGAGCTCAATGAAAAGCTTGCCCTCTTGTGGAGTAATGCACTGAATAGAAATGGTAAGAGTATGCAAATACCGTGTTAGACCATCAATAATGCAAAAACAAGATTCTTACCATGTACTATAAGTAAGAAGATGTATGGATCCATGAATAAGCATCCCATAGTGGTATGACATACTCCCATGAAGAGGAATGAATCATATGTTGCAGGAAGATCACCCTTCTTATGCTTGGAAATCCAAGTTAAGAAGATCATATCTCTGTAATAGATGTTTCCATCGACTACTCCATCTCTCTCACCTCCTCCTTGTCCACCAAGTGCATCAAATGTGAAGTGATCCTGGGGAAACTCCATCAATAATCCCAAGCTCCAAAGTGACAGCACTATTGGCCTATGCAAATAGGCTCCTACCAACTCATAGCTCCATTCTTTGACATGCTCATTGTCAAAGACATCTCCCATAATGTTGCTACATAGAGGAAGTTCCTTCAAAGGTGGAATTACCTCCTGTTCATCTAAGGCCAAGGAGTAGCCCCTTTGCACCATGATAGTGCCATCTCCTACTCCTACAACATCATGAAAAGTGTGAGAGCAAATCTGCCCATGCTCTCCCAAGAACAACCCAAGCAACAATGGATTTTACTGCCTCCTCATACCTCCATCATACAAATCATGTGGTGAAAACATAGTGATTGATATGAAGGATGTTATATCAATACAATGTGTCCATACTCCTTGCTTCCTAATGATGCAATTATCCTGCCATACTTTCTCCACCCACATACCCTTAGAAAGAGGATATGTCATATGATGGCCAAACTCTTTCAAGAGTAGCCAACGCAGCCAAGCCTCCTGCTGCCCAGTGTCATATATTGCAAGTAGCTTTCTAGCTTCTTGCTCCCCATCCACACCCATTCTTCCAAGTGTAGGTGCCTCCCATCATGCTCTCCCTTAGTACTCTCCCAAGGAAGACTACCATTCCTCCAAATCAGATTTCTCCTCTTGCATTTCATGGGATGTTGAAATGAAACTCCTTGGCAATCTTCTAGAGAAGATCTCTCATCAATGTCCTTCTTCAATCCATAAGGATCCAAGTGTGATGGGGGGAAACCTCCTCAAGTTGTTGAAGAACCTTGCACTGAATGATATGTTGAAGTGCACTTCCCATAAGATCCCTCCATGAGACCTTCTTTCCATCAATGGCCTTCCAAAACCAATAAGGTTCTGGATCTGCTACAGGTAGAAGTTTCTCTTTGAGCTGTGGAATGCTCATTGAGAAAGTGTCATCTAGAAAGGAGAAAATATTTCTCATCTCAATATGTATACCATCTATCACTTCTTCCTCCATTACATCATGAATGAAGCTGCCATTTGAATGCTCCCATAGGGAATGGATCCTCTTTTCTTCATTGCTGCTCTTGTACAGTGCAGTGCAATTCTATTGCTTTAAATTAGCAATATGCAATGATGTATATCGCTCCATAATATTTGCTGAAATGATAAGGGATGGAAACTTAGGCATACCTTGGTGAAATTTGGAAGCATATTGTAGGGTTGTAAGAGTTCTTCCCTCAAATGTGTTGGCTTCCCAAACTGCTGAAGATGAAGGTTGCTCCTCCATGGTTGTAACAGTGCTGGTACATGCCTCTTCCAGTGGTGGTGAGGGCTTCTCCTTCCCTTTTCCAAATTTCCTGATCATCCTTTGATAAAACTCAGCAAGGGTAGTCACTCTTGCATGGCTCAAATGGCTGGACCACCAAGTGTTTGCTTCACCTTCAAGGTGCAGCGCTGCAATTTCTACATCCTCTCTCTCTACTACTGGATGTAGTAGGAAGAATGCCTCTAGCTTCATCACCCAAGCCTTTACTACACATGTGAGTGATCCATAAAAAGTGGACAATAGAAATCTATTGCCTCTCATCATCCCATTGCTGTAGGGCCTCCTTTCTTCTTCCAGCTGGATAAACTGAGGAATAGCTAGAGTCTCTTTGAAAGCTCTAGGTTGGGATTTGTAATCTGCAAGGTACCCTCTTAGAATTTCAGATTCCAAGTGTCCTTCATGCCTCTTTTATTCTCCTATTTGAGAATAGGAAGTGCATGGCCCTTCCCCTTCTTGAAACCCTCTAGGAATTTCATTACATCTCTTCTCCTTCATCTGCTTAACCTTCTTGGAGAACTTCTTCCTAGATCTGAAAAGCGATGAGATAAGTTATAGTAGAGAGGAATAACCTGTTTCTGAGTTTTGCTAATAACCCAATGTTTCGGACTATCTAAGTGAGTCCATCATCAGGGGTATATGTCAAAATTTCTTTGAAAAGATGAGGCTCATCCTCTCCATCATTCTGATATTTCTCCTTCTCTTTGTCTTCTTAGTCTTCTGATAGCATAATGGCTGGAACTTACAGGCTAAGCCAAGATTATGCTCTGATACCACTAGAATATCCCAAAATGGGGATGCAGCAATACATGAACACAAAACTGGAGTAGTAGTGAGAAAAATAACTCATAAAATGTGTGTAGAACACTTATCCAACAAATGATTGTTACAGTAGCAAAAATATGATCCACTATGTCATCCCAAAGTGGGGAACTGCAGCAATATGGGACATAAAAATGTTAATTCCAGAGAATTACGTTATAACAGGAATATATAATGCTTGGATCCCTTATCTTATGTATTATGGGACTCACATCCATAAGGGGATCAGAAACAAATCCCTTTTTATCAGTTAAACAGATCTCCCAGACTTAATATGACTTAAAGACACTGAAATCCCATGACTTAAGCTATACAGAAATTTCTAAAGCACACACAGCGTGATTACATGAGGGTTTCTGATAAAATATGGTATAAACATCAGATCTAGAGTTTTATTACTCAAAGCACAGAAGAAATTAGAGATCTAACCTCATTTACACATAAATGAGATAACCCAGTAAGCGTTCTTATAGAGAATGAGTACATAAGAGTAGATATGCATATCTGGATATGAAATAACGTAGTATAGCTGAAGCTCAACATATATATATATATGAAGAATACAAGAAGGTGCTGAGGATCCTTCTTACTAGCTTTCCGGGAGAAGGGTTGGCCCTTACCCTAAGAAACTAGCTCAAGAGCAAGGGGTTTAACCCTCTTACTACAATAGTGCAAGAAATGACAAAATTCCTACAAGGGACTACACTGTAGGAGATGTAAAATACATTGGCCACATACCAAGATCTGAAAATCAGCTCAAAGACTTCCTCACTGATTTCCCAAAGGAAGGAAGGCTTCCTCCTCTAAAATACAAGATCCGGAAGTGGTGTTGAGAATTCCCACTGCAACACCCTACAACACAATGTTATACTGCTACATAAATAACGTTGTAGCTGAAAGAGGATGCTTGGCCTCAAGCTTGGATGTGGGGAAATTCAGTACAAGATCCCTCAAGAGGCCTCTCAAGAAAGGAGAAGGAATTCCTAAACAGGAATGCCTTGTGCTAAGCAACACAACAATCTCAACTAAACAGTTGAAGAAAGCAGAATAGTCATGCAGACCAAAATCCAATATTCAATTCATAAGATGTCTTGCTATGGCTACCTTTCCCTCCTTTTAAACATGTGCGAGCCTTCTTGCGTTGGGCCCCACTCATTAGGGTTTCCTTCATCAAGGAATATTCCTCCCACTTGCGTTGCGTTGTCTCTATGGATGTTCTCTTCCTCTCATTCCAGCACTGTTGACTTGGTCAAACTTGACCTTGTCCACATGCATTTGTCCCTGTTCACACATGAGAGTGTAAAATACAACTAGCATTATGATCCCTTTTCACATTATGAGGGATTTTATTCTTATTTCTGAAATGTATGGGCCTCCTTACCCATTTATTCTTCTCCAAAGTGAAATCAGTAAAATTTAATATTCCAAATAGCTGCATGCTAATTTTGGAATATTATAGTTTTTCTTACATTGAAATGTCCAGCAATAAGAGAAGTATGTGCTTCCCTTATGAAATTCACTCTCTCCCCTTGTGGAATACAAAGCTTGCCCAAATGATACAATAAGTTATTATGTACATGGTAATCCAATTCCTCTACTTGGTTTCCTTCATTAAGCTTGCATAAACATCTTGAAAGTCATTATCAAATGCATAACTTTCATGCAAAATAAAATTATTCCTGATTAAAGTAGTTGCTCTAATAATAGGCCTAGAAATCATATCAGCAACCTTGTTGTAAATGCCTTTCTTATACCTGATGATCAAGTGGAATTGTTGTAAGAAACACATCCATCGAAAGTGCCTTTATTGTTGTAACTTAGTATGTGATTGGAAGTATTGCAATGTTTGGTGGTCAGTGTGTATGATGGTTTCCTTTCTCATCAAGTAATGTTTCCAATTTTTCACAATTTCAACCAATGTATAAATATCCTTGTCATAAGTAGGATAGTTAATCACTGCACCATTGAAATTTTCTGAATGAAATGAAATCGACTTACCATGTTGCATAAGGACTATGCCCATGGCATAGTCGCTTGCATCAGTTTGAATTTCAAAGGGATGTCTCAAGTCTGGTAGTGCGAGTACTGGGGCTGAAATAATCTTCTCTTTCAAAGCATCGAATGCTTTTTGCTGATTGCCTCCCAACTGGAAGACCATTTTCACACTACTAAATGCATGCAAAGGAGCTGCAATAGAAGAGAAGTTAGCAATAAACTTCCTCCAATATTGGGTTGCTCCCAAAAAACTTCTTACCTCAGTCACTGTCTTGGGCATTGGCCAATTCACAATGACCTCAACCTTAGAGGGGTCTATCCTCAACTTGCTTCCTCCAACAATATGCACCAAGTACACCAAATAATTTTTACCAAACTCACATTTTGACATCTTCAAAAACAATTGTTCTTTACTTAAGAAATCAAGTAACTTTCTTACATGCATAACATGTTCAACAAGTGATTTACTGAAAATTAATATATCATATATGTAGACAATCACAAACTCATCAAGAAATGGCCTTAAAACATCATTCATCACATGCATGAAGGTAGCGGGAGCATTAAATAAACCAAAAGGCATAACAATCCATTCAAACAAAAATTTCTTTTTTTTAAATGTTGTCTTTCAAATGTCCTCTTCAGCAATTCTAATTTGATGGTAACCGCTCCTTAAGTCCAACTTAGCAAAATAATTTTCATATTTCAATTGATCAAGTAAATCATCTATTCTAGGGAGTGGATAACGGTTCTTTAATGTAATTTTGTTCAACGCTGCATCTTAGGCATTCAGGTGACATCACTTTGAGCCCCAAAATTGAAACTTAATTTCAAATAAACATTCAAATTTACCTCAATTAACCTAAGGATAATTAGGAACTTAACGCAAACATTTATAGGTCTAGGCTAGATACGTGTTCCGACGTTGTAAAACATACGGGTTGTCATTAAATTCTTGCATTGCATCCCAGGGGTGATATTCCATTACACTTAGGGAAGTATATAGGAACGCTCTCATCGAATGGTTATGCATCAAACAACATTCCTACGAGTTTTCACTCCCATGTATCATCGCGTATATTTTGGGAGTCCCCACTAGGTCGTTATACTGCCATAGGTAACCGAGTCAACCACCTTGTAAACATGATACATTGAACACAACATTAGGGGAGATCGCCTGCCTGTACTTACTTGTTCGTCAGGAGGTATTATGCAGTCCGCGGATACTTGGTAAGCCCTTTTTCCTAGAATACCCTTTTTCGATTTATATTTTATTTTTTAAATTATAAAATTTATTTCCCACAGTATAACATCCTACCCAAGCATTGCTCCTTGACCTCATTATGACTCATTAATTGAATTTTTTTTTAAAGCCCGAAGTACTCACATGTATCCTTTTTTATTTTGTGAAAAATACATCGTGGTAGAACCTCCAAGTCCCCGGTCATGCCACGTGCAAAGTCACCTTCCACTTCCCCTTCACTTTATGAAGTCAAGAGGTCTCCTCAAAGAGTCTAAAGTGGGATTCCCCATATTTTTTCTGAACCTCTTGAGAACCAGGGTGTTGAACTTGGTATTATTCTAAGTATCCAACCCCTTTCATCTCGACCACCTCCATCTAAGTCGATTACTTTTTCCTAGGCCTCTCCTCCAGATAGTCCTAATCCTACTTAGAGGTTCTTCCATTTTCTTGAGAATCCTCTCTTTGATCCTGAAGACAACCCTGTTAACTTATTGCCTCTACACCAGTAAAGTCCTTTTGATACCCCCAACGTTTTGTTGGTCCCTTCTCCTAGTGCGTCTCGTGTTCCTGGCAAGAATTATTTCTATCCACCATGGAAACTAATGGTGATGATGCTCCATTCTAGGACATTCCTCAGAGTACTCCTTTAGAGAAATCTGTAATTCATGTTTTGTAAGTCGGCCCTGTTCTGAATGGGATTATTAATGTTTTTTGTGCTAAGATCCAATTCATAATTTAACGAAAGTGCTTGTGAATTAATAGGTAAATTGGAAGTTTTTCATGAGTTTTATATATTTTTATGTGAATTTATTTATCAAATTAACATAAACAAAAAATTCAATAGAAGCATCTAACAGACATGAACATCACCATTAATAGTAACACAACAACACATGATGTAGGCGTTCACCCCACCTAGGCTACGTCTCCTTGGTCCAACTTTCAATGGCTCGGCCCTCTTCTATTATTCTCAAAAGTGTGATTACATTTGTTTGCAATTCTCAAACAAGTCTGAAACTTGTTCCATCAACTCCTGAATGCCAAAAAACTCTTGTGTAGCCTCTTTCTACCTCAAATTTGTTCAAAACATTACTTAGTTATGGCTTCCCCAAGTTTTTTCACTATTCGCTCCACATTTTCCCCAAAATCCGACACCATCCTACATATCTTCCCAAAATTCAGTTAACCAAGCTCCAATTTCACCAAAAACTGGGTGAAATTATCAGAGCGCTTAAATGCCCAATAACTCTTATAAACCGAATTTAAAACCATATCAATTATGGTTTAATGAAAAAAATTTATATAAAACCTGCGCGGTTGGGCTAACCGTTGGACTTGGTATTAACTGTGGGCACATGTCAGCAATTGGAAGAGTGTTATGTGTTAACAATTAGTGGGGGTGGTTAACACTACGACTTACTGAACCGACATTCCCATGGTGTCACATGGCGGAGGCACATTTGTTGTTATGGTTAAGGACCATTTGGGGGGGGCTCTCACCTATGGTCCTGCCTCTGGTGGTGACCATTTTTTGGTGCTAGAGCCCGACCCCCTTCCCCCATTGTGCATAACACATGAAAAAAAAACTAAACGAATGCCATATTATGGTAATGAACAACCGCAACATGCAATGGAAATATGTTTGGCTTGGTACTTGGAGGTCACGAGTTTAACACCCACCCGCTCTGCTCGAACTCAACCAAAAATTTTAGTGGTCCTTGCACTACCACATGGCAACCCCTAGTTGGGCCATGTGGCAGCCTGTGGTTGGCCACCAAATCAAGCAATCAAAATTCACCAATTCAAACCAATAAAAAAGTGCCACTTGGCATGATCCCATTCGTCAGAGAGGACCATTGACCAAGTCAACCTGCACATTCACCCTGCCACGTAGGCATGCCCATTCAGCTTTACGGACTGCTGACTAGTTTGTCTTGTATTTTTTTAATTTACTTTTTTGGAAAAGTGCACAGAACGCATTTATGAGAGAATACGGTGTCGGGTTTCCACAAAATGAGTTGCGTCAAATTCATAATGATGAGATCTGCGAGGTCGTTTAGGTTCCACACCATTCCGAAAACTTTCATTTTTTAGCATAATTTTGAGCATGTGATCACTCCTCCCAAATGGAAGCTTTAGACCCCAAAATATCACTTTCACTTGTTCAGTAGATGAGGGTAAAATTCCCTCGCCTTTCCTATCTCGATCCATATGGCCTTGGAAGGATTTATGCCTTTGAGCCCCACATGAAGGTAGTCTACACTCCCTCGTTTTGATGTACTTTTTCTTCAATCAAGAATTGTGTCTTGTTGAAGCTCATCAAGGTATTCAGGAGAAAAGTCTTCAATAGAAGGAATCTGAGCCTGTTCTCCTTAATATTCAATAAAATTAGGTTCATACAACCTCAAGTTCTCAACATTAACAAAAAAGTAAATTTGCATGCATGAAGGCAAATCTAACCTGAAGGTATTTTCACCAATATTTTCCAAAATTCTGAAAGGACCATAACTGATTACTTTTAGTTTTTTACCTTCCCCTTGAAGCCTCTATTTGCTAATGTGAAGCAAAACTTTGTCACCAACTTGGAGCTTGTGATCTACACGATGTATGTCGTGCCTTTCTTTGTACTTTCCTTAGCTCTTTTCAAGTTGATCTTGAATTTTTTGATGTATCAATTGGATTTGTTCTATGAAATTATTGGCTTTTTCTATGCCGCTATGGCCAGCAATTGCAACATCCTTCCCTAAAATGAAATCCAGTGGATATCTAGGTAGGTATCCAACATGTTATCACCAAACTGGGACTAATTGGGTTGTACAACAATCAATTTGGTGTAACTGTTTCAAACCACTTGGGTTGAAAGTTAGCCACTCCAACCAGAGAGGGCTCTCTCAATAAAAGGTAAGATATTCACTAAAAATGTTTAAAAATGAAGATGGATAACTCTTAAGTTTATTTTAAATGATTTTTTGCAAGTGGAAGATGAGTGAGGGCTACCATTAGGCATGGAGTCAGCATGAAAACTCAATTACAAACCAGTATCATTCATGGAAGTTGAGGAAACTGAGCTCTTATAAAAATAATTCTGACAACAAAATAATGGATAAAGGAAGTTGGAGCATAAGAGTTTATGAATTCCAAGTAATTATGTATGAGAAACTTGAAATAACATTCAAAATATAAAGGACACAAACACATAATAACTCAATCAAAATCTTAGATCTGAACAAAAGACTTCTACAATTGTCTATTAACTGTCTGAAAAATAGCCTACAATAGCAGCTTTGGTCATTACATCCATCAACCCTCTCTAACTCTAAAAATCCTCTATATATAGAGTGAATACCCTTATACATAGGTTTTCCTCTGGGAATAGACTCTCGAAACTGATGTAGATATCTAATCCCAAAAGGAATTCATTACATTGAGAGAAAATAGAGATCATTTTGTTGGCAAGAGTTTGTAACCTAAAAGGACTCTATCACTATTAACTTCATTAACAAACTTTAAATAACACGTACTAATGATTCTTATCAAACCAAACAACTTTCCCTAAGGTGGAAACGACCATGATCATGTGGCAAACTGTTATGCTAGAATTTAGGCCCTGATATTTGGAATTTGAGGATGAGATGTGTGTTGGTGAGGTGGAAAAAATGGTGAGTTGGCAGCCATATCATCCTTTTGTTGAGTGGCCTTCATCAACAGGTGTCTCAATTATACTCCTCATACTTTTTTTATGACTCATATTCTCCCCTAAATACATTAAGTGCTACAAAAATACCAAAACTTCATCTTGTTGTAACAATAGAGTACTTAAGGTAAAACCACAGTATAGTTTTTGTAGCGTTTTTCATTTCCAACACCTTCACTTTTTTTCTTCACTTCTGCTTCTGCAGTGGTCTTAACAGGTAAAATAAGGTAAACACATGCTGTTAATCACTCTCATTAAGTGATATATTTTGGAAATTTTACTAAAAAACATTCTACAACAAGTTCGTCGAGTTCGTAGCGAAACTCAACCTCAAGCCCGGAGCTCACTATGAACTTGCCTAACTTCTCCGTAATTTGCAATTTTTTACTCCTTATCTTCGAAACATTCTTTGGCAGCTCTCCAGAATCGACTTGATATGGTACCCTAAGATAAAAATGGCCAAAATAGGTGTGTCTTACCATCTTTCATGGGGCAGCAGGGTCATCCATTACAATCATTTTTAAACCCTTTTTCTTCAATTATGTTTGCACCATCTCCATTTGGATTTCTAATTCTTTGACTTGGCCTTGTAGCTTCCTTCTTTCTACTCCAGCCACCTGTTCCTCCTGAAGATATGTTTCATCATTTTGTGTAGAGGTAATGTTCTTTTCAACATCTTCCTTGACCTCGCTACAACCTCATCATAAAAATCAATTTGTTCGCTCACTTCTTTTTTGAAGTCCATGAGCTCCTTCCTCTCTTGTTTAAAATCTGCTAACTCCAATTTAGCTTCTAAAACCTCTTCTCTAACTTCCTTCAGTTGTTCTCTTAGAAGCTCCAATTCAAACTTTTCTTGAACTTTATCTTTGCCTTTCCTTGTCTTGATCACCTCTGCCTTTGTTGGAGATAACTCTATGATTTCTTCCCTTGTTGGATGCTTCTTCTTTTCTGGTTCTTTATGTATTCTATCAAATTTGTCTCCTTGATAGCTATGACCTAATGAGATTCTAGGTTTAAAAACAAATCCTGAATCTTCACTAGAAAAATCTATCTTCTTAGCTCTAAGACCCTTTTTATTGATTTTTGTCTCCTTTTTCCTCTACAGGCTTCATAACATGAGTTTCCTCAACATCAATTTCTTGCAAGATGTATTCAAGCTTGCCTTTCCTCTTTTTTGACTTCCTAATTAGCCGCATGCTAATTTTGGAATATTAAAGCTCTCCCTCCCAAATATTGCTTGTCCTCAAGAAACCGCAAGGATAGAACTAGAAAGCATCCAAGCTAGAAAGCATCCTTCCCTCCTCCTGTAGCATCATCATATGATGAACTCCTCCCAGGAACATGATGCCATCTCATCAATAGAACTCCATAGTGCCTCTCCGAAGCACACAAGTCAACATTTAGTGAAACATCCCAAATGGCCATCATCATGAAAAGTGAAGTACTCAAAGAGGAAAATAGAGGTCCCTCAAGGCATGGAGCTCCAAAATGTAGTGGCAATCATCTTTCTCATGTGGATCCTTCATCCCCAAGCTATCATCCATACAAAATGAGTTACCTCTCTATAAGGCAACTCTTGAAAATTCTCCCTCCACCTGCTCCCGCAAAGTAGGTAGGCTAAAAATCCGAACATGGTAGACAAAGTAGCCTACCCCCACGCTGTCCTCCTCTCCACTTACGATAATTGTAGATTATCTCATTGATTTTGGGCTGCAATAATATTTCCATCAAGTGGAAAATGAAGACTAGAGCTCCAAAGATGGATCTCCCTCCAACGTTGTGCTACAAGTTGGCCCAACCATACCATATATGATGAATAGGACTTGATCATCATATGGTATCCAATCAATCTTGTGGCCCACCTCATAAAGGAAAAAGTGTTTTACTGTTGTGGCCATATCATCTCCCATGCTCCCATTAGAACATGTAATGCAAAAAGTGTGGGAACCCTCTTCCCCAAAGGACACATTCAACCCATGTGTCTCTCTCCCAATCATGCTCCGAATAAAGATAAGAACAATATCAGCAAGTGAAATCATGATTAGCATCAAAATAATGAAAATACTAAAGGTTTCATGTGGTTCTAGAAGGTACCAACAGTTTCCCAAGTAGTCACAGCGCAATTTTCCTAACTGCTGCTTCAAAAAATTGTCTGGCAAGTTGTTTTTTGATACATGGATTATTATGTATGTCCTTACATCTACTAATGAATAGTAAATGGCTGGGTACATCAACTGAACATACATGAAAGGATAAAACACTTGCCCAAGGCCATATAAAAGATGGTTGTCTCCATCATATAATTTGGCCCAATGTTGACCATGGAGCTCAATGAAAAGCTTGCCCTCTTGTGGAGTAATGCACTGAATAGAAATGGTAAGAGTATGCAAATACCGTGTTAGACCATCAATAATGCAAAAACAAGATTCTTACCATGTACTATAAGTAAGAAGATGTATGGATCCATGAATAAGCATCCCATAGTGGTATGACATACTCCCATGAAGAGGAATGAATCATATGTTGCAGGAAGATCACCCTTCTTATGCTTGGAAATCCAAGTTAAGAAGATCATATCTCTGTAATAGATGTTTCCATCGACTACTCCATCTCTCTCACCTCCTCCTTGTCCACCAAGTGCATCAAATGTGAAGTGATCCTGGGGAAACTCCATCAATAATCCCAAGCTCCAAAGTGACAGCACTATTGGCCTATGCAAATAGGCTCCTACCAACTCATAGCTCCATTCTTTGACATGCTCATTGTCAAAGACATCTCCCATAATGTTGCTACATAGAGGAAGTTCCTTCAAAGGTGGAATTACCTCCTGTTCATCTAAGGCCAAGGAGTAGCCCCTTTGCACCATGATAGTGCCATCTCCTACTCCTACAACATCATGAAAAGTGTGAGAGCAAATCTGCCCATGCTCTCCCAAGAACAACCCAAGCAACAATGGATTTTACTGCCTCCTCATACCTCCATCATACAAATCATGTGGTGAAAACATAGTGATTGATATGAAGGATGTTATATCAATACAATGTGTCCATACTCCTTGCTTCCTAATGATGCAATTATCCTGCCATACTTTCTCCACCCACATACCCTTAGAAAGAGGATATGTCATATGATGGCCAAACTCTTTCAAGAGTAGCCAACGCAGCCAAGCCTCCTGCTGCCCAGTGTCATATATTGCAAGTAGCTTTCTAGCTTCTTGCTCCCCATCCACACCCATTCTTCCAAGTGTAGGTGCCTCCCATCATGCTCTCCCTTAGTACTCTCCCAAGGAAGACTACCATTCCTCCAAATCAGATTTCTCCTCTTGCATTTCATGGGATGTTGAAATGAAACTCCTTGGCAATCTTCTAGAGACGATCTCTCATCAATGTCCTTCTTCAATCCATAAGGATCCAAGTGTGATGGGGGGAAACCTCCTCAAGTTGTTGAAGAACCTTACACTGAATGATATGTTGAAGTGCACTTCCCATAAGATCCCTCCATGAGACCTTCTTTCCATCAATGGCCTTCCAAAACCAATAAGGTTCTGGATCTGCTACAGGTAGAAGTTTCTCTTTGAGCTGTGGAATGCTCATTGAGAAAGTGTCATCTAGAAAGGAGAAAATATTTCTCATCTCAATATGTATACCATCTATCACTTCTTCCTCCATTACATCATGAATGAAGCTGCCATTTGAATGCTCCCATAGGCAATGGATCCTCTTTTCTTCATTGCTGCTCTTGTACAGTGCAGTGCAATTCTATTGCTTTAAATTAGCAATATGCAATGATGTATATCGCTCCATAATATTTGCTGAAATGATAAGGGATGGAAACTTAGGCATACCTTGGTGAAATTTGGAAGCATATTGTAGGGTTGTAAGAGTTCTTCCCTCAAATGTGTTGGCTTCCCAAACTGCTGAAGATGAAGGTTGCTCCTCCATGGTTGTAACAGTGCTGGTACATGCCTCTTCCAGTGGTGGTGAGGGCTTCTCCTTCCCTTTTCCAAATTTCCTGATCATCCTTTGATAAAACTCAGCAAGGGTAGTCACTCTTGCATGGCTCAAATGGCTGGACCACCAAGTGTTTGCTTCACCTTCAAGGTGCAGCGCTGCAATTTCTACATCCTCTCTCTCTACTACTGGATGTAGTAGGAAGAATGCCTCTAGCTTCATCACCCAAGCCTTTACTACACATGTGAGTGATCCATAAAAAGTGGACAATAGAAATCTATTGCCTCTCATCATCCCATTGCTGTAGGGCCTCCTTTCTTCTTCCAGCTGGATAAACTGAGGAATAGCTAGAGTCTCTTTGAAAGCTCTAGGTTGGGATTTGTAATCTGCAAGGTACCCTCTTAGAATTTCAGATTCCAAGTGTCCTTCATGCCTCTTTTATTCTCCTATTTGAGAATAGGAAGTGCATGGCCCTTCCCCTTCTTGAAACCCTCTAGGAATTTCATTACATCTCTTCTCCTTCATCTGCTTAACCTTCTTGGAGAACTTCTTCCTAGATCTGAAAAGCGATGAGATAAGTTATAGTAGAGAGGAATAACCTGTTTCTGAGTTTTGCTAATAACCCAATGTTTCGGACTATCTAAGTGAGTCCATCATCAGGGGTATATGTCAAAATTTCTTTGAAAATATGAGGCTCATCCTCTCCATCATTCTGATATTTCTCCTTCTCTTTGTCTTCTTAGTCTTCTGATAGCATAATGGCTGGAACTTACAGGCTAAGCCAAGATTATGCTCTGATACCACTAGAATATCCCAAAATGGGGATGCAGCAATACATGAACACAAAACTGGAGTAGTAGTGAGAAAAATAACTCATAAAATGTGTGTAGAACACTTATCCAACAAATGATTGTTACAGTAGCAAAAATATGATCCACTATGTCATCCCAAAGTGGGGAACTCATAAGAATATGGGACATAAAAATGTCAATTCCGTAGAATTACGTTTAACAGTGAATATATAATGCTTGGATCCCTTATCTTATGTATTATGGGACTCACATCCATAAGGATCGTAAAAATCCCATTTTATCGCCAAATGTATCTCCCAGACTTAATATGACTTAAAGACACTGAAATCCCATGACTTAAGCTATACAGAAATTTCTAAAGCACACACAGCGTGATTACATGAGGGTTTCTGATAAAATATGGTATAAACATCAAATCTAGAGTTTTATTACTCAAAGCACAGAAGAAATTAGAGATCTAACCTCATTTACACATAAATGAGATAACCCAGTAAGCGTTCTTATAGAGAATGAGTACATAAGAGTAGATATGCATATCTGGATATGAAATAACGTAGTATAGCTGAAGCTCAACATATATATATATGAAGAATACAAGAAGGTGCTGAGGATCCTTCTTACTAGCTTTCCGGGAGAAGGGTTGGCCCTTACCCTAAGAAACTAGCTCAAGAGCAAGGGTTTTAACCCTCTTACTACAATAGTGCAAGAAATGACAAAATTCCTACAAGGGACTACACTGTAGGAGATGTAAAATACATTGGCAAGATCTGAAATCACCAAAGACTTCTACCGATTTCCAAAGGAAGGAAGGCTTCTCTCTCCTCTTTCAAAATACAAGATCCGAAGTGGTGTTGTGAACCCCCACTGCAACACCCTGCAACACAATGTTATACTGCTGCAGAAATAATGTTGTAGCTGAAGGAGGATGCTTGGCCTCAAGCCTAGATGTGGAGAAATTTAGTACAAGATCCTTCAAGAGGCCTCTCAAGAAAGGAGAAGGAATTCCTAAACAGGAATGCCTTGTGCTAAGCAACACAACAATCTCAACTAAACAGTTGGAGAAAGCAGAATAGTCATGCAGACCAAAATACAATATTCAATTCATAAGATGTCTTGCTATGGCTGCCTTGCCCTCCTTTTAAATATGTGTGAGCCTTCTTGCCTTGGGCCCCACTCATTAGGGTATCCTTCATGAAGGAATATTCCTCCTACTTACATTGTGTTGTCTCTATGGATGGTCACTTCCTCTCATACCAACGTTGTTGACTTGGTCAAACTTGACCTTTTCCACATGCATTTGTCTCTGTTCACACATGAGAGTGTAAAATATAGCTAGCATTATGATCCCTTTTCACATCATGAGGGATTTTATTCTTATTTCTGAAATGTATGAGCCTCCTTACCCATTTATTCATCTCCTAAATGAAATCAGAAAAATTCAATATTCCAATTAGCTACATGCTAATTTTGGAATATTATAGTTTTTTCTTACATTGAAATGTCCAAAGAATAAGAGAAGTATGTGGCTTCCCCATGAAATTCACTCTATCCCTTGTGGAATACAAAGCTTGCCCAAATGATACAATAAGTTATTATGTACATGGTAATCCAATTCCTCTACTTGGTTTCCTTCATTAAGCTTGCATAAACATCTTGAAAGTCATTATCAAATGCATAACTTTCATGCAAAACAAAATTATTCCTGATTAAAGTAGTTGCTCTAATAATAGGCCTAGAAATCATATCAGCAACCTTGTTGTAAATGCCTTTCTTATACCTGATGATCAAGTGGAATTGTTGTAAGAAACACATCCATCGAAAGTGCCTTTATTGTTGTAACTTAGTATGTGATTGGAAGTATTGCAATGTTTGGTGGTCAGTGTGTATGATGGTTTCCTTTCTCATCAAGTAATGTTTCCAATTTTTCACAATTTCAACCAATGTATAAATATCCTTGTCATAAGTAGGATAGTTAATCACTGCACCATTGAAATTTTCTGAATGAAATGAAATCGACTTACCATGTTGCATAAGGACTATGCCCATGGCATAGTCGCTTGCATCAGTTTGAATTTCAAAGGGATGTCTCAAGTCTGGTAGTGCGAGTACTGGGGCTGAAATAATCTTCTCTTTCAAAGCATCGAATGCTTTTTGCTGATTGCCTCCCAACTGGAAGACCATTTTCACACTACTAAATGCATGCAAAGGAGCTGCAATAGAAGAGAAGTTAGCAATAAACTTCCTCCAATATTGGGTTGCTCCCAAAAAACTTCTTACCTCAGTCACTGTCTTGGGCATTGGCCAATTCACAATGACCTCAACCTTAGAGGGGTCTATCCTCAACTTGCTTCCTCCAACAATATGCACCAAGTACACCAAATAATTTTTACCAAACTCACATTTTGACATCTTCAAAAACAATTGTTCTTTACTTAAGAAATCAAGTAACTTTCTTACATGCATAACATGTTCAACAAGTGATTTACTGAAAATTAATATATCATATATGTAGACAATCACAAACTCATCAAGAAATGGCCTTAAAACATCATTCATCACATGCATGAAGGTAGCGGGAGCATTAAATAAACCAAAAGGCATAACAATCCATTCAAACAAAAATTTCTTTTTTTTAAATGTTGTCTTTCAAATGTCCTCTTCAGCAATTCTAATTTGATGGTAACCGCTCCTTAAGTCCAACTTAGCAAAATAATTTTCATATTTCAATTGATCAAGTAAATCATCTATTCTAGGGAGTGGATAACGGTTCTTTAATGTAATTTTGTTCAACGCATGGAAATATATGCACATGTGCCATGTTCCATCCTTCTTTGGCACCAACACAATAGGTGACCAGCGTGGCGAAGTGCTTGGTCAGATGATCCCTTTTTCTAACAGCTCTTGAATTTGTTTTTTTATTTCAACACTCTCCATCACAGACATCCTATACATGCCAATGTTACGAAGAGGAAAATCTTGTTGCAACCATATTTCATGTTTGATTCTCTTGTTGGGAGGTAACCCCTTTGGCTCCTAAAACATCTCATTATTTTGATTAACCACTTCAATCAAATCAGATTTTAACTTTGGATCAAAACCTTGAAATGCTTCATAATCAACATCATTCTTTGGTTTAATCATAAGAAGCACAAAATTCTTGCTTGAATTCACTAGTCTGTAGTAGATCTGACAAGAAAATGTATAGAAATGGAAAATATGCCCAATAAATAACACCATAGAAGACAAAACTTCAGATCTTCATTAATATCAAAACCCTTAAGGTAGGGCAACACCATACATTCACTCCTTAAGGAAGGAGATCAATCCACAAGCCATATGCTTGCCCATACAATAATCCTTGACATCCCTCAATGGAGAGTCTCTAACCTCTATATAGGTTTCATACATGCAATACCATGGGTAGTTACCATGGGTCTCTCAATACCATACATCCAATACAATGGGCTTATCACTTTATTCCCTAGCTACATGTGGTCCCTTACATAATGTGGGTTAACCACTTTATTTATTAACTATGGTCCATTTATTTATCATTCTTATATTAATACATCATATTATTCCCTTGGGTACCTCCCTCTGTACCCTATATTATCCCCCCATAGGTACACTACATTACACCCCCCTTAAACATGTTTCGTCCCCGAAACATGAGAAGAACACAAATAATAAGATCTACTCAAAAGAGTATTCCACTGGTACCATTCATGTGCATCTAGCCATCCAAGGGAAAGGTGAACACTTGATCTAGTCGGTGCCTCGCTCGCTTGAGATGGAAGCGGTTTCTGGTGGTTCTTCATTGTTGATGTGTTGTTAGTGGATCGTCGCACCTCTCTATGTGTCGTCCAAGGGTTGTTGTCCTTGTTGCTAATTCGTTGCCACCTTGCTGGTTGTCGTCTTGCTGGGTGATGCGGGTGGTGATATGTTGAAGCTTTAACTGATGTAATATCTTTCCTTAATTCCTCCATGATTGGTGATGGAGTGGTGTCTGGTTCCTTTATTGGTACTTGCTTTGATGTATGTGTTTGGCTGTCTACCATCAAAGGCACATCATCTGATGTGTCTGCGTCGTTAGATATTTTTGCTTCTTCCTCCTCGGTCTCTGCATGGTTCCTAATGCAAATATCGTGCAATGTAATTTTTTTCTTTTTATACCAGAGCTTCATGAATTTCTTTTGCACATTAAAATTGACTGTACCAACAGATTCCATCCAAGGATGTCCCAAAACAACATCCACAACAGCCATATCTGAAGCATAAAAATCAGAATGCAACACATACTTATCCATAGAAATCTTCAAATCTTTATAAATTTGAACATCTTCATTATCAACCTGTGTGTTTTCAATATGCTTTGCTAGAACTTGCAATTTTTTAGCCAAATTCACATTGATACAATTATTCTTGCAACTAGGAATGATAGACACAACGATGTTCTCTTTCTGAATACTTCCATGAATCTGTAATATGGAAATATTAGTAGAAAATAAATCTTTATGGCTCTTGCTATCCTTCTTTCTGGCTTGAGACCACTTGTCCAAAAGGACTTTTTCAAGTTTTTTCTCGGGAAGTTTCCTCACTGAGCTGTCAAGTGAGGTCCACCATTTATTTGCCTCATCTTTCATATAAAGCCCTATGGAGCATATACAAAAACTTGCATATTGAGCCTTGAGATGTTGTAAAAAATCTTCAATAGTAGGGCCATCATCTTTTCCTGTAAACTTCATCTTGCGAGAATCCATAAAATAAAGTAAGGGTTTTGAAGAAAGTCACTTTGGCAAAAATTTAAAATGGACATTACTCGGTCAATATAACTCAGAATCCTTAATATAACCTATTTTTGAAAATGGAATACCCATTCAGCATCTAACCATATGACTGAAATCCCGATCTAGACACTCTGGAAACACAGATTTGCGCTGCAACTGCCCTGACGTCATAAAATTTCTGAAAAAATGTCTGATTTTAAATCAGTGATAACTCCATCATCCGGACTCCAATTCGACTGATTTTTTTTTTTTAAATTGGGTATTTTTCTGTAAGGAATCCAGATCTGATATTTATTTCCGAAATTTTTTTACCAAATTTTCCAGATCTGCTCTACAAACTCGCCGCCCAAAAATTTCTTTGGCAAGAATTTAAAATGGACATTACTCGGTCAATATAACTCAGAATCCTTAATATAACCTGTTTTTGAAAATGGAATAGCCATTCTGAATCTAACTATATGGCTGATATCCCAATCTAGGCACTCTGGAAACACAGATTTGCGTTGCAACTATCCCGGCGTCACAAAATTTCTGAAAAAATGGTTGATTTTAAATCAGTGATAACTCCCTCATCCGGACTCCGATTCGATTGATTTTTTTTTTGAAATTGGGTATTTTTCCGTAAGAAATCCAGATCGTATATTTATTTCTAAAAAAAAATTCACCAAATTTTCCATATCTGCTCTACAAACTCGCCGTCGAAAAATTTCTCAAAAAAAATGAAAAAACAGATCTCCAAACTCTGCCCAAGAAAGTTCCCAGCAGCCACACCAAATTCACATGATGGACCCGTCCAATGGTGGCCACTTCATTCATGAATTGGGCCTCGCCGTGTCTATGCTTGTCAAGAATCTTAATAGCCACTGGAGCTCTGCTGGAACTGAACTTTCCTTTATACACAACACCGTAACCTCCTTCTCCTAACTTTTCTGCAAAGTTGTTTGTGATCTTCTTCAAGTGAGAGAATGAATATCTCGGTGGCATTTCATAAGAATATTCCTTGAGGAATTTCTCCACTTTTGAAGCGGAGCTACATGTAGGAGGATGTCTCTTCTTCAAATAAAACGTTAAGAACAGTACTAGTGCTATTGCTGTGAACGCTACTCCTCCGACTGAGCAACCTATTATTACAATGGCTGACTTGTTTCCAAGACCGTGGTCGGGGCATTTGTCATCTTTCAAAATAATTTTCATCTTTCAATTGATCAATTAAATCATTTATTCTAGGGAGTGGATAATGGTTCTTTAATGTAATTTTGTTCAATGCATGGAAATATATGCACATGTGCCATGTTCCATCCTTCTTTGGCACCAACACAATAGGTGACCAGCGTGGCGAAGTGCTTGGTTAGATGATCCCTTTTTCTAACAGCTCTTGAATTTGTTTTTTATTTCAACACTCTCCATCATAGACATCCTATACATGCCAATGTTACGAAGAGGAAAATCTTGTTGCAACCGTATTTCATGTTTGATTCCCTTGTTGGGAGGTAACCCCTTTGGCTCCTAAAACATCTCATTATTTTGATTAACCACTTCAATCAAATCAGATTTTAACTTTGGATCGAAACCTTGAAATGCTTCATAATCAACATCATTCTTTGGTTTAATCATAAGAAGCACAAAATTCTAGCTTGAATTCTTTGTCTTTCAAATGTCCTCTTCAGCAATTCTAATTTGATGGTAACCACTCCTTAAGTCCAACTTAGCAAAATAATTTTCATCTTTCAATTGATCAAGTAAATCATCTATTCTAGGGAGTGGATAACGGTTCTTTAATGTAATTTTGTTCAATGCATGGAAATATATGCACATGTGCCATGTTCCATCCTTCTTTGGCACCAACACAATAGGTGACCAGCGTGGCGAAGTGCTTGGTCAGATGATCCCTTTTTCTAACAGCTCTTGAGTTTGTTTTTTTATTTCAACACTCTCCATCACAGACATCCTATACATGCCAATGTTACGAAGAGGAAAATCTTGTTGCAACCGTATTTCATGTTTGATTCCCTTGTTGGGAGGTAACCCCTTTGGCTCCTAAAACATCTCATTATTTTGATTAACCACTTCAATCAAATCAGATTTTAACTTTGGATCGAAACCTTGAAATGCTTCATAATCAACATCATTCTTTGGTTTAATCATAAGAAGCACAAAATTCTTGCTTGAATTCACTAGTCTTTTAATTTTCCCTGCATTAACTAATGAAAAATTTAATTTCTTGCAATGAACTCTCAAAATATACTCCACACCATTTTTTAACAAGTGGTACTTGTTTTCATGGCGATAGAAGATGGATTTTCTATCATAGAGGTAAGGACTTCCCAAAAAAATTCCTAAAATATCAAGCGGTACAACATCTAATTCAACTTCATCAATGAAGTTTGTTGTGATTGAAAACTGAAGACAATGAAGTTTGTTGTGATTGAAAACCAAAGAATACCCTTTCTTGTAACCTGTAAAAAAAATTCTTGCATATCCAACCCAATGGATATGGTTTGTGATGTACTGGAATGGTTTCAAGATTAATTTTCTTGACTAAGTATTCAGATATCAAATTGGCTTGAGACCCACAATCAAATAGTGTGTCAATATTTGTATGTTTTGAAATTACATCACATGAAATCATTCAATTCTTGTTTCTTCATTTGGAGTACTAGTTTGACAATTTCATGAAATAGTGCTAGCAATGCATTCTTTTCCTTTCATACCCATGGTTGTAATTTTAGTTTTATCACTCGAGTTAGATTCCAAATCCTATTGAGTGGTTGTAGTTGTTTTTTTATTTCCCTTTTTGTTGAATTTCCTAGGCCTCAACTCTGGATGAAGCTTCCAACAGTGGTATTCATCATGACCCTCTTTGGAACAATGTTTTCATGTCATTTTCTCTCCTTCCTTAAGCTGAGTGGCTTGTACACAAACCTCATCTAAACTAGTGGAATTAAACATAAGGATAGGATGCCTTAGGTAGCTATGTAAACCCCCTATATACTTCAGCAACGTGTCTTGTGAATGCAAATCAACACCTTACATAAGATCTCTTCTTCTAAATTCTTGGGTGTAATCTTACACAATTTCACCTTTAAGTTTTCTAAAATTATGCCAATTCATGATGGATTTTTGCATATATGCTAGAGGGTAAAATTGTCTTTTAATTTCAGCAATGAAATTAGACCAAGAGAGTGAGATATTACCATGTTTTTTAATCACATATTGTGTCTTGGCTTCCCACCATACTAATGTTGCACCCTCCAGTCTCAAGGAAGCTATTTGAATATTTCTATCATCATCTTGAAGGTTTTGAATTTTGCAGTAGACCTCCAAATGATGAACCCTATTTTCAAGCTTATTTGCATCCACTTCACCGTTATACATAGGAAGCTCAAATTTAATATCAAGTTTTAACAATGGTCATTTACCTATTCCTTTTGAGGTACGTTGATGAGTATGAGTAAGGGTTGTAGTAGTGGAAGGGGATGAAGATGATGGTGAAGATGGTGGTGGGGATGATGGTGGAGTAGATGGTGTCTTATCACCATTTCCATTACCTCCTCCTCCTGGAGAACCCTCTCCTCTTGGAGGCCTAGAGATTTCACCTTACAACCTTGTGTTCCTCTCTTCATAGAGGATCTTCACCATATCTGTCATGTCAAAGAAAGCCTTCATAAAATCCTTCTCATCCTTTGGCATGTTATCATTTCGTCTTTCATGAGACATGCTTACTGAATTTTATACTGCAATTGGAGGTGAATATTGTGGTGGATATTGTGGAAATTGTGCCCTTCTTCTTCTTCCTCCAACTAGAGAACCTGCACCCACAAGCTTTCCTTCTCCTCTCTTGAGCTTCAACCTTGTAAGAATTTAAACACTTGCAAAACAATTAAATCCTCCTTGCACAAGTAAACCTAGTGCTATGATACTAACTTTATCTGAATGGGAATATTAGTGTTTGTTGTGTTAAGATCCAATTCATAATTTAAAGAAAGTGCTTGAGAATTAAGAGATAAATTGCAAGTTTTTCATGAGTTTTTATATGCTTTATGTGAATTTCTTGAGCGAATTAACATAAACAAAACACTGAACAACAACATCTAACAAACATGAACATCACCATAAATAGTAACACAACAGCACATGATAAAGAAGTTCACCCTGCCTAGGCTACGTCTCCTTGGTTCAGCTTCCAATTGATTGTCCCTCTTCTATTATGCTCAAAAGTGTGATTACATATGTTTATAATGCTCAAATAGATCTCAAACTTGTTCCATCAGCTCCCGAATGCATAAAAATGCCTATGTAGCCTCTTTATGCCTTGAATTTGGTCAAAAAATGACTTATTTATTACTTCCCCAAGTTTCTACACTATTTTCTCTAGATTTTCCCCAAAATTTGGCACCATCCTACAAACCCGCCTGGAATTCAGTTAACTGAGCACTAATTTCTCCAAAATCGAGAAAATTTGTCGAAGAGCTTAAATGCCCAATAATGCTTATAAACCAAATTTTAAACCATATCAATTATGGTTTAATGAAATTTTTTTATATAAAACCCATGTTTTTGGGCTAACCAATGGACTTGGAATTAACAGTGAGCACATGTTGGCAGTTGGCGTAGTGTTATGTGTTAATGATTAGTGGGGTGGTGAACATTGTGGCTTACTGAACTGGAGGTCCCACGGTGTCGCATGGCAAATGCGCATTTGTTGTTGTGGTTAAGGACCATTTTGGGGGGGGGGGCATGGGGCTAGCCTCCTACCCATGGTCCCGCCTCTAGCAGTGACCAGGGTTGGGGCTAGACCCCAACCCCCTTCCACCATTGTGCATTACACATAAAAACAAAATGAAATGGATTCCATAGTATGGTAAGGAACAAGCATGGGGTGCAATGGAAATACATTTGGCTTGGTACTTCGAGGTCACGGGTTTGACCCACGCCTGCTCTGCTTGAACTCAACCCAAAATTTTGGTAGCCCTCAGGCTGCCACATGGAGGCCCCTGGCTAGGCCACATGGAAGTCTATGATTGGCCACCAAATCAACAAATCACAATTCATCAATTGAAACCAATAACAAAGTGAAACTTGGCACGATCCCATTTGCTGGAGAAGACCATTGACCAAGTCAACATGCACAGTCACCCTGCCATGTACGCATGCCCAGTCAACTTATAGACTATTGACTAGGTTGTCCTACATTTTGTTTTTTAAATTGCATGTTTGAAAAAGTGGACAGAAGATGTTTCTAGGAGCATACGGTGTCAGTTTTCCATGAAATGAGTTGCTCCAGATTCAGAACAATGAGATCTACGCGGTCATTCAAGTTCTACACAATTCTGAAAACTTTCATTTTTGAGAATAATTTTGAGCACTTGATCAGGCCCTAAAGCACAATTCCCACTTGAGATATTTCCTTATGTCTCCTATGATATGGGATGTAGGTCCACTTCACCCACTGGTCATAGTGCAACCTCAATTCCACCAAGTTACACTTCTCTTTGTGACCTTGTCTCAACCAATTTTGGCATTACTTCAATGTATCGCAATCCTATATGGTTAATTGGTGTCACTCCTACAACTTGTTCCTTCGGTGAAAATGTGTCAATTCCTACTAGCCAACCTAGAGTAATTGTAGGTTAGATACAGGTTACTCTTGGATCGTCTGCTCCATTGACCCTATCTACAGTAACTACAGTTCCCCCCCTCATTGGTCAACCAACGGGCTCATATTTTTCGTAGTCTATGTAATATTCCCATTTTTTGCAGCTAATGGGAATATTGCATTTTATTTTCAGTTTGCTGAACTCATGAATAAAAGTGTAAAGGAGAAACTCTAAAACTCCAAATAAACAAAATAAATCAATGCCCAATGTGAACATGGAAAAATCTAGGCCATCTTAATAAAATACACTTAGGACTGAAGAGGAATTGAAAGGATTGACTTGGTCAACAGGGCCAAATCACAGCAGTGTCCAGATACATTGATCCTCCTCATTGATCAGCGTAGTCTTAGATGGAGACCCTCCATGTGAAAAGGGTTAACTCATTGGAGGTGGTTTAGTGTTTTCCAAAACCTAATGTTATAAAAGAAAGAGGAAGGCCACAAGGAAAGGGAGTTGAAGATAATTCGATTTTGAGATTGCTTAGGCAACTCAAACTCTCTTGGTTGTTTAGCTAGAGAGAGAGGAAGTTCCTATTTAGGAATTCCTCCTCCTTCATTGAGGAGCTCTTGAAGGAGTATGTTCTAAAATGCCTCACATCTAGGCTTGAGGCCAAGCTTCCTCCTCCATTATAGCATTATTTCTGTTGGGCAGGAATTGTTGTGTTGCAGGGTGTTTCAGTGAGGGGTTTTCAACACCACTTCCAGATCTAGTTTTGCAGAAAGGGGAGCATTCCTTTCTCTGGAAGATTAGTGAGGAGGCCTTGAGATTAATATTTAGATATTGGAATCAGGCCAAAGGACCTTCCAACATCATCTGCACAGTATACTTCAGAAACTGTGTCATTTTTCCAGTGCATTGTTGTAGCAGGGTTTCTACCCTAGTTTAGTGCTTATTTCCTTGAGGAAGGGCCATCCCTTCTTCTGGAAATTTTGTATTTCAGATATCTTCTGTAATTTTGTATATTTCATCTCATTTACTCAGATTTTTAGTGATTCTATGTTTTCCAGATCCATATTCTGTAGATCTGATACTTGTATTTGTTCTTTCATGAAATCCCCTTGCCAGGTGATCTATTTGATGTATAAAAGGAGCTGAATCTCCATTTTTATTCATGCTAAGTTACAATAAACTTCAGATATGATGTTTCATAAATATTTTGTCTAATTTCTTCAGAAATCACGTAATGTATGCTTCAGCCATTTTCTGCATACTCCAAGTCATGGGAAATCACCATTTTTAAGCCTATCCGGGAATGGATGAACTATTTAACATAGCTAGAATGCTTTTTTTGAGCTGAATTTCGGAGCATAGGTCCCTCATGGCCTAATATAAAATAACCTCCCATAATTTCCCTTATTTTTATGCATATTTATGAATACATCTATTTTAGGTTCGAAATCACTACTTTTCCTCACTTTTTGGATCCTAAATTGAGATATAAGTTGTTTTTGTACTTGAAATCATTTTCTAAGTGTCTATTTGCACATTTTATGCATTTATAGCTCTTTTCACTTTTATTAGAGTGTCTTACTTTGCTGCAGCCCCTCATTGGGCCTTCTCTTGAAGATAACTAGGTGCGGGAGATCTGTTTAACCCACCTAGTCTTATTTGTTTCAGCTCAAATATTGGATTTAGTTTGTATATTGTCTGATATAAAGGATCCAAGATTTATTTTCCTTTTCTAAAGCATATTTTTCTGAAAATGCATTTTTAAGTGCATGATTCATGAGCTGTTCCTAAATAGGAATATTACAGTGGTATAAAAGCATGATATCTGGCACAGCCTGTGAGATCAAGCTATCAGAGAAGTGAAGTGAAGAAACAGAGATAAGAATTATGAAGAGGATGATATTACTCTCATCAATGTTTAGATCTAAGAAGGGCCTCTCCAAAGAGGTAAATCATAAGAAAGAAAGAAGATGCACCGAGACTCCTAAAGGGTTTTGAGAAGAAGCAAGTTGCAGTAAAACCTGCATGAGGTTTCAATAATAATAAGGAAGCCCTAGCACTTCCTATCAGCAAAGCAGAAGACCGGAGAATCCTATATCTCCTCATAGATCTACTATGCCCACTTTCTTTGAAGAAGGTGAGAGGTATAGAAATGAAGAAAAGAGATGCAGAGAAAATCCTAAAGGGTTTCAGGATGGAGAGGAAGAACTATACACCTCCTATCATCATAAATTAGGGAGAATGACTGAAGAAGAGATCTCATTGCTTCTTTTTCAAACATTGAAGAGTATTGAAGAAAATCTCAAGGAGTTTGATGAGGAGAGGAGAAAGATGAGCTACAAAGAGACATCTCCCAAGTAAACAAAGGAGGATGTCAATCTTGTCACTTTGGGCAAGAGATCTCCATTTTCACCGCCTGCTGCTAAGGTACTTTCATCTAGAGAAGAAGCACTTGCATCTTTGCAAGGTAGTCTTGAGCTCTTAACATATGGAGTCCCATGCATGAATCAGGAGATGCATAAGGAGGAGAAGGAAGATACCAGCGCTGGTATGCTTGAAGAAAGGAGACCATCATCCTTGCCAGCAGTTGGAGGCATCATTGATCCAAGTGGAGGAACTCTTGTGTTCTATCAAGAGGTTCCCACATATCAGTTGATCCAAGGTATGCGTGAAATTTCAACTCATATTGTTTCAAGATTAATGCATATTCAAGGATTAAATCAAAATGTTGATTTGAAGCAAAGACATGTCATAGCGCAGAGGAACCTTGATATAATCAAGGAGGAGATTGGAAACTATCCCTATGCATCATTTTTGAACTGCATTCGATCTCTTGAGTTGAAATGCAGAGTTTCAAAAAGAGGGATTAGTGCTATCCTGTGTTCAATGGATGATTGTGAGATCAAAATTGTGACTTGCTTTGAGACAGTGCATGCATCACTTTGCATATCTATAGTGTTGTCACTTAGTGACTATGAAAAAGAGGCATAATCTCTCTTGGAGAATTCTAGAGGCAGCTTCAACCTTGAAGTAATGGAGAAGAAGAAGATGAAGAGTAGACATCTTGAGATGAGAAGCATTTTCTCCCCTCTAGATGACACTCTCTCAATGAGCATGCTACAGCTCAAAGAGAGACTTCTACTTACTGCAGATTCAAAGCTTCACTGGTTTTGGAAGGCCATAGATGGAAGAAAGGTCTCACTAAGAGATCTCAACAAAGATGCATTTCAATATTTCATGAGATGCAAGGTTCTTCATTGGTTCAAAGGAGATGGTATTCTACAAAGGGAGGATGCCATCATTATGCAGCACATCACTTATCTTCCATATTGGAATGAGTGGATGAGGATGTTGAGCAAGAGATCACATGATCACTTGTGGACATATACGGGCCAGCAAGCTTGGTTACGCTGGTTTCCCTTGGGAGATTCCTATCACTCTCCAAAGGCACCTATTTCTCTACTCTATGCCTTGAAGAATGGTCATGAAATGAATAAGGAGGCATGGCAATGCTGGTTGCTTTGGGGTAAGCATGACCACTACCCAAATATTCTCATTCTCTCATCTCATGCTTTATGCATCATTAATAGAGTATATGAAAAGGAAGCATGGTTGATGTGGTTGTTAAAACGAGAGTTTGGAAATCACATTTTAAAACTCATGTCCATGTATTCACCCATGTTTGAAATATGTCTCATTTATCCACATGTATTTCTATTGGAGGTATGTTTCATGCATGAAATTTGGCTTGGGAGGAGGAATGACTCCCACATCATGTGGTATGAGGGAGCTTTCTTGTACTATGTTGATGAGACATTTCGCATGTCCATCATTGTGTTATTGCTCCATGATCCACATGTTGATAAGGCAAGTGGGTTGCAAAAGTCCTTGTTTCTATGGCTGCTCTTGGGTGAGTATGGTTACTACCCAATAGCTCACCATTTTCTGAGTCATGCCTTGGATTTCAATGATATGTTGTAGAAAGAGAAGGCATGTAAAATTTTGTTTCACTTGAGAAAGTATGGCTACCACATGACATCTCCTATGTCTATGTGTTTTGCATTGTGTAAAATTTGGCATATTGATCTCATGATGTGCATTGATGATAATACTTTGTATTGGGCTGATGTGACATATCATATGTCCATTAGTATGGTTTGGTTTCATGATGCACATGAGGAGGAAAGAAGGCAACATGACCTCTTGTTGCTTTGGTTTCTTTTAAATGAGTATGGTGACCACCCCATAGCTCATAATTTTCTGATTCATGCCCTATGTATTAAAGATAAATTGCAGCAAGGGAGGGCATGTACATCATCTTTTGGAAAGCTTGGCTTGCCCATCTTACATGGAGGAGATGGAGGATGGCAGAAAAGGGCATTGCTCCACTGGTTATTATTAGGGGAGTATGGTTTGACATCTCTGTCCACCCATGTTTCTCCTTCACTTCTTCTTTTGCATAACGCTATAATGATGGATTTTGGATCCAACAAAGCCAATAGGGCTAAGAATGAAAGCATAACAATGCTTAATCAAGTTCATAAAACATGGATGGAGGAATGTTCTTGCATGATGAATCTTTTCCTTTACGGAAGGAGCTACTTTATTTTATGACTCTCATGTGTTTATGATGGTGTTGGACATCATGTAATTTTCATTTTGTACTTCATGATAAGAAGAGGACATCTAACCTTACAATTGGAAGTCATCTCATGCATTTGTGGAAGACAACTTTGGAACCAAACATACATAACCTATTGTAGCAAATGGAGGAAGCCTTCCTTATGTGGATGCCATTTGGAGGGGAATATATGGTTTGCATCTACAATAAGAGTTTCTTGAGGGCAAGCAACATTTTTCAAGGGGAGACTGTAATATTCCCAACTTTTGCAGCTAATGGGAATATTGCATTTTATTTTCAGTTTGCTTAACTCATGAATAAAAGTGTAAAGGAGGAACTCTAAAACTCCAAATCAGAAAAATAAATCAATTCCCAATGTGAACATGGAAAAATCTAGGCCATATTAATAAAATACACTTAGGTGTGAAGAGGAATTGAGAGGATTGACTGGGTCAACAGGGCCAAATCACAGCAGTGTCCAGATACATTGAACCTCCTCATTGATCAGCACAGTCTTAGATGGATACCCTCCATGTGAAAAGGGTTAACTCATTGGAGGTGTTTTAGGGTTTTCCAAACCCTAATGTTATAAAAGAAAGAGGATGGCCACAAGGAAAGGGATTGAAGATAATCGATTTTGAGATTGCTTAGGCAACTCAAACTCTCTTGGCTGTTTAGCTAGAGAGAGAGGAATTTCCTATTTAGGAATTCCTCCTCCTTTATTGAGGAGCTCTTGAAGGAGTGTGTTCTGAAATTCCTCACATCTAGGCTTGAGGCCAAGCTTCCTCCTCCATCATAGCGTTATTTCTATTGGGAAGGAATTGTTGTGTTGCAGGGTGTTGCAGTGAGGGGTTTTCAACACCACTTCCAGATCTAGTTTTGCAGAAAGGGGAGCATTCCTTTCTCTGGAATATTAGTGAGGAAGCCTTGAGCTTCATATTCAGATCTTGGCATTAGGCCAAAGAACCTTCCAACATCATCTACGCATTATACTTCAGAAACTACGTCATTTTTCCAGTGGATTGCTGTAGCAGGGTTTCTACCCTAGTTTGGTGCTTATTTCCTCGAGGAAGGGCCATCCCTTCTTCTGGAAAGTTTGTATTTCAGCTCTCTTCTATAATTTTTTAAATTTCAGCTCATTTACTCATAGTTTCAGTGATTCTGCATTTTCCATATCCATATTCTGCAAATCTGATACTTTTATTTGTTCTTTCATGAAATCCCCTTACCGAGTGATCTATTTGATGTATAAAAGGAGCTGAATCTTCATTTTTATTCATGATCAGTTATAATAAAATTTAGATCTTATGTTTGAGACATATTTTTTCTAATTTCTTCAGAAATCACACAATGTATGCTTCAGCCATTTTCTGCATACTCCAAGTCATGGGAAAGCAACATTTTTAAGCTTATCCGGGAATGGAGGAACTGTTTAACATAGCTAGAATTCTTTTTTTGAGCTGAAATTTAGAGAATAGGTCTCTCATGACCTAATATAAAATAACCTCCCGTAATTTCCCTTAATTTTACACATATTTCTAAATACATCTATTTTAGGGTCGAAATCACTGCTTTTCCTCATTTTTTGGATCCTAAATTCAGATATAAGTTGCTGCTATACTTGAAATAAGTTTCTGAGTGTCTATCAGCACATTTAAGACATTGATAGCTCTCTTCACTTTAAGTAGAGCGTCTTACTTTGCTGCAGCCCCTCATTGGGCCTTCTCTTGAAGATAACTAGGTGCGGGAGATCTGTTTAACCCACCTAGTCTTATTTGTTTCAGCTCAAATATTGGATTTAGTTTGTATATTGTATGATCTAAAGTATACAAGAGTTATTTTCCTATTCTAAAGCATATTTTTCTGAAAAGGCATTTTTAAGTGCATGGTTCATGAGCTGTTCCTAAATAGGAATATTACAGTCT
Organism: Pinus albicaulis; assembly: GCA_034641835.2. Taxonomy (NCBI): domain Eukaryota; kingdom Viridiplantae; phylum Streptophyta; class Pinopsida; order Pinales; family Pinaceae; genus Pinus; species Pinus albicaulis. Next base: position 156,033,605 of record CM076580.1, read on the forward strand.
AGGGGGAAACCCTATATTCCTATTGGTTCCAGTAGGAACTACGTGAACTATGGACCTACATCGGGGGAAAACCAGCCCACTGGTGTTATCCCTAACATGGGTGGAATGCTAGTTTCATGTGTGGCCAGTTCTGTCGTAGGGGCATCTTTCCAAGGTCCTAAAATCCCTTCGACTTAACAACCTTATGTTTAAAATTTGTATGCTCAACAGCCTCATTTTTAATACCTGTATGTTCAAAAACCCTATGTTCAACAGCCCCCTATTCAACATCCATATGATCACCAACCAAAAATCCCATTTCAGGAGTTTTGACCAATCCACAAGCAGGTCCCCAACTGCAATATGGTCATAATCCCTCATTGGGACAATTTGTAACTTATCCTTTCAGACCTAATATCCCTTACCAGAAACCCCAACAACGCCCTTATCAATAGTTGCAGCAGGGACCTAACCCTCAGCTGCAACAAGGACCATACCAACAACTCCAACAGGGACCTGACCCCTAGTTTCAACAAGGGACTAACATTCAATTGCAACAAGGAAAATTCCAACACCTGAAGTAGGGGCCTAATCAACTACTACAGTAGGGTCCTTATCAACAACTTGAGTAGGGGCCTTATCAACAACTGCAGCAAGGTCCTTACCAGTAACTGCAGCAAACCCCCCTTTACCAATAGTATGGCCAATTTGGTCCATATGGTTAAAACCAACCCCAGTGGAGGCATGAAGCAACAAAATTGTATGCTTGTTGACTTTAATTGTAAAATACACAAGAGGTATTTGTAATAATAATTTATTAATATATAAGATGTATAAGTGATGATAAAATGTTACAATGAGGCCCTACTTATATACCTACGCAGGTAGCCTTTCATGACTGGGCATGTCTTTTAGACATGCCTTTTCAGTTAACTAATGACTACTTAAAATAATCCTTATTTGACTATTTAGTAGTTATATTTATTTCTATTTATTCTATTTATACTTTTTGTTATGAATTATATTCATAACATTGCCTCCTTCTTTGAAAAGATTTGTCCTCAAAGCTATATTCATTTTGTGCTTATCACCTCGTCAAATATGACTATAACTTGATGTTACTGGTACCTCGTCTTGTATAATTTTGCGAGTGATATTGGTCTTGAATTTAGGGTTATCTTTCTTTCTTTTTTTTCTTTTGTTTTATATAATAATAATTTTTTTATTTATTTATAAAATAACTTTATAATTAAATAAATTTAAATTATAATAGCTTTATAAAGTTGTTTTTTTTTTCTTGTTTTAATTTAAATATATATATTATATAATTATAAAATTATATAAAATATATATTGTATAACTATATAGTATATAGGTTATGAATAGCTTATATCCATGGAACTTAACATGCCATCCACCGAAACGATGAGACGTTACAACTTATCGATCGAATGAATGCAGTAGTCTGTTTGACCAGTACACCGATTCGTAACAAGACCACACGCCTTCGTAAATGTCATTGCTAATAAATTTTACAACATTTTGGGATTCCACAGGGATTTCAGGTACCAGAAGATGAAACAACACGCCTTCCATGTCGCATTAAACCCAGAGAATAGGAAGAATAGGTATGTTATGGCCACCCACAGATTAGAAGATGAACACGGTGTTGGTGGCAGGCCAATGGATTTTTTTTTTTTTTTTTTTTTTAAATGGTGTGTGCGTGTGCAGAATTTATCATTGATGTATGAACAATGGCAGATGGCCATGATTTATGCAGATTGTTGTACGAACAATGGCACAGGTTCTGCGGATACCTTCGATGTTTGTCGGAACAGGGTCACAATTTCAGCACAATCCTCGTCGATTGTTGGGACCACGGAAAATGGGCTCCGGTGCAATTGCAGTCCGACGAAAGCGTGGATGTAGCGGGGATGTGCGAAGACGTTATACTTCAAATTTACCGAATTAGTTCTCCGCCATTTATTCAAACCAGTGTGAGAGAGATTGCATTTTCCGAGAAGCCTGCAATACTCTTGTGCTAACCGAGTATTCAGGTCGAGTTTCCTTGAATGTTGATTGGTAGAGGACATAGGGGCAGAATAGATGAAAAGGGCAACGAAACAATACAACGCGAAGCGGGGATGGAGGGCGTAAACTGAGATGGGATTGTGGAAATTGTGACAGGGGATTGCGCAGAGGAGAGTATTCCATTACAAATTTTCTCACTGCCTGTCTCAAAAATGCTATTTCTAGAATCTATTTTTCTATTTTGACCTTCGATTCTAACACAGGGATATGACGCCCTTAGGGTTTGAGAGACGTTACCATTTTTTACTGCTGAAAGACTTTGATTGTTTTTATCAATATCATAAATATGGACACCAAAAACCACCAATGTTAACATATCCCTCAAATCCCCCTTGTAGATGCAGTAGGCTTGGTTAGCTAAGGGGTGATGGGTATATCTGGTTTCCTGTAGATTTAAATCGACTGTGGTTTCTCCAATTTGGAGTATAATTATCAGTGCTGCTGCGTCTCCCTTTTCATTATATCACCAAATATATAACCTGTGGCTAGAATCTACAGCTAGTAAATCTACTTGAGCATGAAATGCAATGGAAGCAATGAGACTATTGAAGTCTCGTGAGCCAAGGCATTGTGCTATGTTTGCATCCCAGAGGCAGACTCCATGATCCAAGCTCCAACTTGGTTAGCTAACTTTGAGCTGAACCTTGTGATCCACATCCAATTTTTTGGAATTTTCAACAAAACAACAACTTAGGAACCTTGAAATCTTGGATTGGGACCTCTTGGTTTTCTTATATCTGCTTTCCAATTGTATTGTTGGATCAACAATATTTTTATGAGGATCTTCCTTGCATAAACTACAAACAATGGTCGTGTAAAATGGATCCCATGTATTGTATTTTATAAGTTGAAGATCAGATTTACTCGGTGGTTGTGCACTCACTTCTGATTTTTTTAATCTCTTAGAACTCACATCAAAAGGTGTGGTAATTTTTTTCTTACACAAGGTTGATTTATCCTCATTTTTCTTACTATGTGAATTCATATCCTTCTTTCCATTATCAGAATTATCCATTTTTACTTCCTTTTCATCATCAGAATGAGTAATATTTGCATCTTCATCATCAAAAACTATATTTACATCCTCAAATTCATTTCCTCCACTTCTTATCTCTCCGTTCATTTCATTTTCCCTCTCATCACCATTATTAGAATCAACCATTTTCACATCTTCATCTAGGTCATATTGATCTGTATCATTCTCATCCACATCAAGCTCAACTTTATCTAGATCATCATCTTGATCTATATCAGTTTCATCTTGTTCCTTTTCTTTACTGTCGCTATCATCTTCCTTATTATGGATTTTTTCATAAATTTTCTTAAAACGGGTTGTAGCTTCTGCACATGACTTTTGTAATTGCTGAAGCTTTTCTTGAATTTTTCTAATCTGCTCACTTTCTTCAAGATCTACATGTAATGGCACATTTTATGGTAAACTATGTTCATAGGCTCGTATACTACATTCATAGGCTCGTAAGACTATATTGTGCGACATGGCTCTGATACCACTGAAGCAACAAAAATGTATGCTTGTTGACTTTAATTGTAAAATACACAAGAGGTATTTGTAATAATAATTTATTAATATATAAAATGTATAAGTGATGATAAAATGTTACAATGAGGCCTTGCTTATATACCTACGCAGGTAGCCTTTCATGACTGGGCATGTCTTTTAGACATGCCTTTTCAGTTAACTAATGACTACTTAACATAATCCTTATTTGACTATTTAGTAATTATATTTATTTCTATTTATTCTATTTATACTATTTTTTATGAATTATATTCATAACGGGGCAAAACCGATTCCAAAAAGGTTGGAATAATCATTTTGGTGCTTATTAGAGACCATATACCCCGTTCAACCCTCATTTTTTGTTTTTGGATCTGTTGGAATTACTGGACATGTCAAGGCTTACAAATGACCCAATACTCCATTCCCCATATTGGCCTCTAGTTCCAACTAAAAATCCTGGAGATTTTCCTAAATTTGAAGGAAAATTTAGAGAAGACCCCCAAGCACATGTCATGACCTACCACCTTTGGGGTTCGTCTAACTCTTGGGTTGATGATTCCATATGATTACATCTTTTCCAGCATACTCTCATGGGTGTTTCCATGAAGTGGTACATCGAGCTTCCTCAAGGTGCCTTTCAAGACTTTAAGTCTTTAGCCATGGCTTTTCTTACCAATTTTCAATTTCATGTCTGATATGAGACTGGAACTCATCTTTTAACATCTTTGGAAAAATAGACATCCACTCATATCTCTGATCACATTCGTAAATGGAGACATAGACGTCGTCTCATTAAATTCTAAATCTCAGACCAGCTCTTAATCGAATGGTTTACTAAATCATTAATTCATGCCATTGTCGAGGACACATCCATGGGTGGTTGTGTTACTGAAGAACAAGATATCATTGTTTCCCAATACTTAAACTTATTCTATTCATAGTCTGACACTTTCTATGAGTTTATTCTCAACGCCCCGCAACCTTCAACGAATCCCGCATCTTCCAGGCCTACCAATTCAAAACCCATTGATGGCGTTATTGGATCTTTTACTCAGCAGCATAGTAGTACACATGCTAAATCTTCCAAATCCAAATCAACTCTTTCTGTAACTCTTGATGTTGAAAATAGTCAAAAGAATACTAGTAAAATCTCAGAGGTCAATTATGTTCAATCTACCACAATGGACAAATCCTCGAAGGGTAATAAAAATGGTAAAGTTAAAGACAAACCAGATACCCATAAACAGGATTCACCCAAGCCATCTGGTGATGATTCGCCAAAAAGTAAACCAAAGTTTCCTTTCCTTATCTGTGATGAAGATCATTACACCAAGGATTGCCCCCGACGTGTCGAAGTAATTTTTCTTCTGAAAGGAACCTCTGGGATGCCAACAGTGCTAAAGGAACCTTTCCCATCACATCAGACACAGCTTGTAGTTCAATCTTAGGGAAAAACCTCTGGTAGTTTCCAAGTATTTATGATTGGTACGAAACTTATCAATGTTTCCACCATATCTAAAGATTACCCAAATCCTAATAAATCTATGGCGGAGAGATATGCTACTGACATGCCTTCTTCCTCCACTCCACCCAATTCATGTCCTCTCCATATTGATAGACCTAGCATTGAATCCATGATCCAATTGCCCCCCAATGGTGTTCTTCAAAAATCGGCTTATAATCTGAACGCACAAGTTGCTCAACTTTGCAATATTGTGGAAGATTTAGCTCAGGTGCCTTCGGTGATGTCGACATTGGAGGTCCTTCAGAAGTGGCCTTCACAGAATAATCCTTTACTATTTTCCATAGGATGAATTGATCCTATGGATTCCAATTTGATTACCTTTAATCTGGAAAACCATTTTACTCGCTTACCGCATCAACTTGAATTTATTATTCAATTTGTCGTCATGGGAAAGACTATTCATTGGACTGTTGTTGATGAAGGTGCTTCCACCTGTGTTATGTCTATCTCATGTTGAAAATCCCTTGGCTCTCCTCCTCTCAACCAGTCCCCTAATAATTTGGAAGCTTTTGATGGTAGAGGTTTCTGCCCGTATGGTATTCTCAACACCCTACTAATTCATTTGGAAGGAAAAACTATTAATATGGAGGTCGAAGTTTTTGATGTGCTTCTCAATTAAAAGCTCCCGCTTGGTCACAGTTGGATGAACGCAATGGTTTGTGTAGTCTCTACTTTACTTCGCATGCTTTGATTTCCCCATCAAGGAAATATTGTCATGGTTGACCAGGTAGCATTATTTTCCGGCGATTCTTTGACTGGAAATGTGCCTTACGTTGGGAAGTCAACCATAACTTATGAAAGTGTTGGAGCAGGTAATTTTAAAGACTCCTTTGTGACGAAATTTTTTTCCCTTCCTCCTCCCTCTACTATCTCTTCGGTTAATATGACCACGTCTCATCACGACCCTTGAATCATACCCAATCTTGATCATATTTACCGATTTTGTGATGCCATTCTACGTTTCCCTATTGAACAAGCATATCTAGATGTTGTTTCATCTTCTGCGGCTGCATCTCAAACTTATGATCATTTGTATACAGTCTTCGACTCGTACTCACAATCCTCTTGGATTGGTTCTCTGGATTCTAATGATCCTTGGGACAAGACTTTTTTGAAATATAAAAGCATTGTTGAAGTCATGTCGCTTGAAGAAACTCCTTGGAATGATAATCATCATCATTCCTCATTTCTTCCAAGCCTTGTTGAGATTCCTACCTATTTAGAGACTCTTGTTTCCCCTGTAATGACTGAGCCACTACAAACACCCATCTCGGTTCATGAGATATTGTTGGAAGGAAACATGGGAAAAATTTCAGCAACCATGCCCATTGGCATCTCTATGAAGGTAGGGGTTGTCGAAAAAATTGATATTGGGGCCTCTTGTTCTCCTAACGAGATTGAGATTTATACGACACTTTTCAAATAATTTCATGATGTCTTTGCTCAGTCATATGAAGAAATTCCTAGCATTGATCCCAGTATTGTGGAGCATGAGATCCCCACTTATCTAGATGTGAGACCTATTTGAAAACGTCCCTGTCTGGTCCACCCAAGAAAGGCAGCTAACATAAAAGGCGAAATTGAAAAAATTCTCAAAGTTGGTTTTATTTACCCCATCATGTTGATAGATTGGGTGTCAAATATCATTCCAGTAACTAAGAAACAAGGAACAATTCAAATTTTTGCTGATTATCGAGGCATTAATCGTCCTAAAGATAGTTATCCAACTCCATTTATCTACCATATCATCAACGAATGTGCTCGAAGTGAAATTTTTTCCTTTATGGACGGCTTCTCTTGATATAACCATATCAATATCCTTCTCGTCTATCAACACAAAACCACCTTTATATGTCCTTGGGGGACCTTCGCCTACAAAAATATTTTGTTTGATATCAAAAATGATGGTGCTACCTTCCAGGGGGCTATTTCTTATGCTTTCCATGATATAAAACATATTTTCTAGCCCTATCTTGATGATTTTTCTGTACACTCTACTAAGCATGTCAATCACCCGGCCCATCTTCGGGCGATTTTTCTCTGATGCCAACACTATAATATCAGGTTGAATCCTCATAAATGTGTCTTTTGCGTAGCGTCTGGTCCTCTCTTAGGGTTCATAGTATCCAATAACGGCATATGAATTGATCCTTTCAAAGTGGTGGCTATTGCCAATCTACCTCTTCCATCCTCGTTACATAAACTTCAGGGTTTGCGAGGGAAGGTGAACTTCCTCTATGACTTTGTCCCAAATTATGTTAAGCTTTCCAAGGTTTTTACTCGCTTATTGAAGAAATGGGTCCCATTTATTTGGGATGGTGTTGCCCAATAAGGTTTTGATTCCTTAAAGACCGCTCTCATCAATGCACCTGTATTTCATCCCCCCAAATATCATCATGATTACTTCCATATTTGGTTGTCGCTAATGCTACCATTTCCATGGTTCTCGTCCAAGAAAATGATAGTAGTGAAGAACATGTGATACAATACTTAATTCTAATTTTTTTTTAAACTAAGACTCGGTATTCTCATGTCGAGAAGTTATCTTTGGCAGTGGTCCATGTTGTCCAACGCATTATATCCTTCTATGCAAAACTGCAGTGATCTTTGAATGCAACCCCATAACTTATGTTTTGTCCCGTCAGTTTCTTGGGGGGAAATACTCCAAATGGATTTTTATCCTATAGGAGTTTGACTTAGAATTTATTAAGGCTAAGTAAAAAAAATCACTAGTTTTTGTTGATTTGGTCTGCGCCCTTCCCACAACAAACACAATTGTTGTTTATGATGAGTTGATTAATGACGAATCTCTCTTCCTTATTGGCACCCATGATCCATGGTGTATAGATATCATCATCATATCCAAACTCAAACCTTTCGAACTGATTTGTTTTTCTCTAAAAACGACGAGTTTGATACCAATCCCAACCCTATCACATTGTTGGGGATACTTTATATCGCCTTGGTGTCGATTCCATTCTTCGAAAGTGCTTAACTCATGAAGAAGCTGAGAAAAATTTAAATGACTACCATTCTGGAGCATGTGGTGGTCATATGTCAGGTTATGCCACAACTCAGAAGATCCTTCACGTCAGTTACTTCTAGCCCTCGATTTTCAAATATTACATTCTTGCAGTCCAAAAAATTCATGCTTGCCAGATTTTTAACTGGAAACTGTGATCCCCACCTGCTCCCCTACACCTAGTTATCATTGTTGGCCCATTTTTCAAATGGGGCATTGAATTTATGACATGTAACCCTCACTCTGGTAGGGGGCATGGGTGCATCATCGTTGCTATGGACTATTTCACTAAATGGGTCAAAGCGATGCCTACAAATAATGTTGACGGTGAAACTGCGACTCAATTCATGTTAAATCATGTTATCACTTGGTTTGGTGTTCCTCAAGCCATCGTCAAGAACCATGGCTCCCATTTCTAAAATTATATGATGACATAACTTACTGCTAAGTTAGGGCTACGTCACGATAGCTCTACTCCCTATTATCCAAAGGCCAATGGCCAAGTTGAAGTAGTTAACAAGGTTTTAGTTACTGTGCTTCAACGAACCATTTGAATGCACAAAAATAACCGATATCTTATGCTATTTTCGGCTTTATGGGCATACTAAACTACTGCCAAGACAAAGATCAAGTTCATGCCTTTTCAATTAGTGTATGGTCTGGAAGCTTCTCTCCGATTAAATTGTGAGATTCCTTCATTGAAACTAACTGATAAATTACTCCCTGGTACTTTACCTGAGGAGGAATGGTTATTTCTCTGGAACCTCTTGATGAGACTCGTCGAATTTCTAATTTGGTCACTGAGACTCATAAAATATGTGTTATTTAAAGGGTGAAAACATGAATTTGGGAAACACTTTTTTCCCTTTTTTGACGTTAAAAATTGTAATTTTCTATGTTTTTTAAATTTCAACTCCACTAAACTCATATTTTCAATGCAAATTATGCTTTAACATAAAATCAAGATTTGTATAGAATTTTCTTACCTCCATACTCATATTTTTTTTTTTAAAGATATTGGCATATAGAGGGGTAAATTTTTTGTTTACTAACTGCATACAGTTGAAATTTTCAGGCAAACATAAATAGTCATTTTTTGAACCCTAACGTTTTTTATGGATAGTTATTCATTTTTTGGAATAAACAATATTATCATAATCTACATAGACTGCACTATTGCAATGACTATTTTTCGGTAATTTTCAGATTAAATCACTTTTTTTTATTATTTTTTGAAATGGACGAAGACAAACAAATGGTGATGTTTCAGTACATTTTATGAGCCCTAGATTTTATTTTCAATGTGATCTTCAATAAGAAAAATTAGAATACCCTTTTGAAGAAGACGGGGAGAGGAATTGAAATATGATTTTTCTAACTTTTTTGGTGTTGCAATTTTAAAGTTATTGAATTTTCATTCACTGCAATTTTCAGAACAATGAAATTCCACAGTGACACAGTTTAGTATAAAATTAATAACAAATTGAAATTTTACATGAAACTCCACAAATATTATATCATTAGAAACTAGATTCAGAGATGAATATAATGGTACCAAGTCCAAAAGATAACATTCTGTTTTTGTAGGTGTTCCGCCCCTCAAAAGCTGCAAGTCCCTGAAAACTGCAGAATTTTCTAGGTTTTTCATTGACCAGAAACTCTCGGGCGAGATAATTTCTCGAGTGAGACATTTAATAAACTCTCAGGCGAGAAATGTTAAACTCTCGGCCGAGACTTTAAACCACCACAAGTTAAATTTAACCGTGCGGGTAAAATTTTGCCCAAAAATTATACAAACTCTCGGCCAAGAGTTTTTGTGCGAGAGCTTACCCAAGGCAGACTATCGGATGAGAGTTATATAACACTCGTCTGAGATTTTATTAAACTTTAATCGAAACATTTTATCGTCGGCTAAAGGAATCCTTAGAAAATTCATCGTATCGTCGCGATGTTTCGAACGAGAGTTTTATATAAATACTCTCGTTCGAAAGATTAATTCCACAATATTCCACACACCATTCTAAACCAATGAAGGTGCGAAGGTGCAAAGGTGCGAGGGTGTGAAGGTGCAAGGGTGCAAAGGTAAGAATTTTTTTTGGGTTCGAAATTTTTTTTGCGAATATTTTTTCGAAGTTTTTTTGGGTGCGAAATTTTTTTAGCGAAGGTTTTTTTGGGTGTAAATTTTTTTTTTTAAAGTAATGTTTTTTAAACATTCAACTTTTTTTTAAAGAGCACATATTTTTAGGAAAGGGAAGTGAATTTTATGGGGAAAAAATTACATTTTTATTTTTTATAAGAATTTAATTACTTGATATTTTGAAAAATGTCTCTATGAAGACATGAAGTATTTTTGCAAAATGTCTTTATGAATTTAATTATTTATTTAATTTTCTCTCTTATTTAAGGCATGGAGTACTTATTCTAAAGTCTTTATGTTTTTTTGGGTGTTTGGTCCAAATAGAATTGGATTTTAGGTTTCCAATTTTGTTAACATGGGAACAAAAAGGAATTTCCAATCAAGGCACGATCGAAATAGAACTGATTCAGCGGAAAAGAATGAGAGATTACAAAAAAAATGGTGAGAGGAAAGGGAAAGATTAAGCCATGAAATAAATGTGGAGGTAGAGCATCGTGAAAGAGATGTAGAGGTGCATGAAAATGATGACGAAATGAGAAATGTTGAGGAACTTATAAACGAGAATATTGAAAACACAAATGTCCAAGAGAATATTGATATCGATCTCATTGGTGAGTCAATAATTTCTTCAATTTGAATTTTGTATTTTTTTTTTAAACATTGTAGTTCAATATAGTTTTAAAATTATATATATATATATATGTCAATTTCAAATTAGAAGTTAATATTTTTTTTTATGCGCAGGGACAACATCAAAATCACAAGAAGATACTACCACACCTCTCATTTCACTGCAATTAATTGGAAGTTCCAAGAACGTTGTATACGACTACAACTTTCTAGATAATATGGATCCAACTAAAATTGAAGAATTGGGACCACCAATGCTTGAAAGGACAGTTTGAGATAAAATAAATTGGGGGTTGAAACATATTTTTGAAGGTAAATCTATCATAGCACAAGCTCAGATGTTACATAGATTTTTAAAGCACAAATCTTTGAGAAATGTTGTGGAATTGTTGGGCATTAAAAGTAAGAAAAAGGTTTTAGTAAATCAAATGGTATCAAAAAATGTGACGTCGACGCTTGCCGCACTAGCCAAAAAGTGATCTCAAGTTGAAAAGAATTCTCGTAGAGAAATTTTAATAGGTGTACTCGCAAAAAAAACTGCATCAAGTTGGTTGATATCACCAACTTCAAAAAAAATTAAAACATCAAGAAAAAATTTATGGAGGCATACAAAATTTAGAATTCAATTAGATGAGAATGATGAACTTGCATGTTGGGCTAATATCTGTAGGCATCCATATCATGATAGAATTCCTGATGGTGTGAGGGATAGGGTAAAAGAGTTTTAGAATTTGAATTCTCGTGTGTCGCCAAATGAAAAGGATGTTGTGCGACATCATATATCTAAGGGAGTTTATGAAACTCATGCCAAACATATAACACAGGTCAATCAAGTAGAATTATTCCATAAATTTATGGAGAATAATACTTATGTGAAGGTTTCCCTTAGCACATTTGTGAAGATTAAACCATGTTATGTCAGGCCTATCACTATTCGAGACACATGTTGTTGTCGATACCATGTAGAATTCCAATTATTTTATGAGACATTTGTAAATTTTAGCATAGAATATTGGTCAAATGACCCCCCTCTTTCAAGTGTTTGTGAATTTTTATCGAAGATATTATGTGCACAAGAGAATAATAAATTATTTTATAAAAAAGAATGTGTTGGTGGAAGAAAATGCCCATAATGTTCTCATTTGGCACTCTACGATGCAAAGTATCCCAATGATCCTAATGATCCCAGACTGTCAAATATTAGTCTGAATTGGAAGAGATATGAAAATTTTACTTACACTCCTATTGCATATTCAATCACAACATCAAAAAATATCACTTTACTTGACGACGAAATTTCAGTGACATATTTTATGGAGAAGTTTAGGGTGCAAATATAAAAATATATTAAGCATTGTCATATAGCACGATGGTAGGATTTATATTTTAAGAAATCATGTGATGTGTTCCCAAAAGGAACAATATTATCAGTGGTTGATTTCGCTAAGAATCATGTTTAGTCCACAAAAAGAGATACAAAGTGAGTATTATCATTCAGACCAAGTATCTATATTTGTGCGTATTTTGTATAGACATGTAGAGCTTGATATTGATGGTTTTGATAGCGATAAAAATAATCGTGAGGTGATTAAGGAGCACCATTTCTACATCAGTGATGATCAAACACATGATACATGTTTTTTTCAGCATTGTTTGAATGTTATTTATAATGAATTTTTGAAACGAAGGGTCACTTTTAAAGAACATTGGGTATGGTCATATGGTTGTGTTGGTCAATTTAAATCAGCAAGATCGTTCTTTTGGTTGTCCCGTCTTCATAAGAGAACCAAAATTCGACATACATGGAATTTATTTGAGACAGGACAAGGAAAAGGAGAGCACGATGCTGTTGGGGAATGCGTAAAACGTGCACTTAAGAGGCATCAATTGAATCACTCAGCTTCCTGACTTGCAAATTCTTTATATGTTGTTAATTGGTGCAAAGACAATTTAAGTCATGTATCGAACCCAAGGATGGCCAATGTGCACAGGTAAGCATACACATTTAACTAAAAATATATTATACATGTATAGAGATATATGTGTATACATGTGTGTGTATTTTATTATCAAACAAATATGAAATATTGTTCAAAATTTGACTCATACATGTGTCTGTTTTTCTCAAGAAGGTTCTTTTGGAATATTGCAATGGGTGATGTTAATAGATCGTTGCCATTTAATTACCTTGCAATCCCTCAAACAATAAGTTTACACTCAATTAGGAGTAAGAACATGAAAAATATACATTGCATTGAGAAACAAAAGTTCTCTTGCTTTTTTTCTGCATGTATTGATCAAACAAAGTCCATCGATGACTGTGAAAACCAAATTAAGAAATTTGTTAAACCATGGAAACACAAATAATTGACACCATTGACCCCATTTGGAAATGTGACTGACAAGGAAATGTAGAATGAAGTGGTTGTGATTAACAATGATTATGATCGTGTTTCTGATATGGTTAGAGAAGGTGATGTCTTCGTTGTCATTGCACCATAAAATAATCAAGAAAAACGTGCATTATTATTTATTACAATGCACTATGTCTAAATCCATGTTCCTACAAGAGTATAATGATCCATCAAATTATACATACCCAATCGGTTCAATGGTGTCTTTGAAGAAGTAAAAAAATGTAAAGATCATATTACTTTTCAAGAGTAGAAAAAAACGGCGACTATGGAGGTTATCGATAGATGATCATGATACCATTCTGGAAAATTTTCCACTAGCACATTTCATATGAGTGGAACACATTGTTCAAGATGAACAATGAACTTTTATTCTAGGGTTGGAACATATAATTGCTACAATGTATTGGAATTTATATAGTTTAAGACTATATTGAGGATTGCTTTCAAATAAATGGATATGTGGATGGTTAGATGTGTGTTGGTACGAACAATATATTATGATCTACTGGATAAGGGTGCTTTGCTAGATAATTAAGTTATGGTGATTTAATGTGTCCACGATATGGTGATTCAATGTGTCCATGATGTTTACTCCTATATGATCTTAACTCGCCATTTTTTTTGCATGGATATGATGGTGATTAATGAATATTTAATTACATATATATTATTGTATTGTTAGTTTAGTTTTGATATCAAATGTCATCATATTTTCATCTCTTCATTAGTTTAGATTAGTTTAGATTCGATGTGGCTAATCTCTTCATTATTGTCTCTTCTCATGATGGAGGTCTCCTACTTTTATTTTCCATCTCCTTGTAGTAAGGAAAATATGTTTTTGAATGTGCATTGATGCTGGACATTCTTACTGCAAAGAATGAAAATGATGATGCTAGAAAAACGAGATACTAGCATAAATATGTTTTTGAATGTGCATTGATGTTGGACAGTCTATTCAAAGAATGAAATTGATGTTTAGTTGCAATAAAAGATTGACATGGATTTAACATTGACCCACCCACTGACATTAGTGATTGCCATCATTTACTTCTCTTTCTTATGCCATCACCTTCAGTAGTTATAAATATTTTCTGGAAAAGTTTTACACTACAAAGCACACCTTCCACACCTTATGCCTATCTGTGTCGGTTCTATGCCTTCAAAAAATATCACAAATTGGATCCGACATCTAGTGGTCAAGGCGTTCACCAATTCAAAACAACCCTGCTACAACGACTTGAAAGGGTATCCATGAAACCTAGATTTTTATGTTGATAGTTATTTACAAAATGGCCTCCTCATTGTTCCATGGTTGGAGTATAACACTTCCATATAATGTAATAAAAGTCAAGTTATATAAGTTATCAATGAAGTATTAGATAACATTTAATTAATTGTCATTAAATGAGGTGGCTAGATCATGTGGACAACATAACTACCTAATGAACCAAATAAAAGGGGATTGACCCCCTTGCATGAGTTGAATTAGCACATACTAAAATGATATTGCATAACTTATGTTTATTGTGAGTCCTTTTGTTCATGTTTTCAACAACCAAAATTATAAGGGAGCTGGGACTAAATAACTTACCAGTAACTGGATGGCCACTTTATATCCTAGAACAATATATGGACATGCTTAGCATTGCTTATTTGAAACTTGTACATCTATGGATGTTTTCTTCAATCATTTGGAAGCAGAATAAAGAAGTCTGTACTATTATGTTTACTTGCATTGTTAAGAAGTTTTATTATTTTTCATCTTGTTTCCATTTCTGCTAGTTTTGTTGGTTACATCAGTTGATAATTTACTTGGAATAGTTATTTTCATGTGCAACACACGGTTTCGAGCCACAAACTTTCCCAAGTCTTGTTGAGTTTTGCCAAGTTTCGTGCTGAGTATTTTCAATGTTGCCAGGTTGACTCTCTATTTTAGCTTTCCCAAGTTGTTACTGAGTCTGAGCCTTGTGACATTAACTACTAGTGTAAATATACATTATGAATATTGAAAATGGGTTTGTCAGGGACACACTAGAGTCACATCTTAAAAAAAATTGGTAGGGAAAGTGCAAGGCTTTATTGAAAGCCTGGATAGGACTTATGAATAGTTTTATTAGCTTTGATGTTCCTCTGGAATAATTAGTTCTAGTAGTTATATACTAGTTCGCACAGGACAAGATAATATTCTATCCATGTGTTGGGAGCACAAGAAATTATATTTCTTACATGTTTGCGTTGAATAATTTTGCAGAATGTTCAATGAAGCATAAAATTTTAATATTCTTTGGTCAAACTCTAAATTTAGTTGTTTTCTATATTTAGAGTCAAATCTCTCATATAAATTCCTAAAAATACTCAGAATAAATTTTTTCTATGCATGGATTGAACTCTCTTATGCCAATTCCTGAAATAGCTTTTGAAAATGTACACAAATAAGGAAAACTGTAGATTCAGATATTTCTTTAAGTCTAAAGTCAAACATCAAGAAATGATTCTAGTTCACCAGGTAACTTGTGGTAGACAGTGGTAACTATTTTTTAATTAAAGTAGATTAATTTTTGTCTTAAAAAAAGAGCTCAAGCAGGCATCATATGAAGAATCCATTCTTCGATTCTTTGCGTCAACTCATGTGACCTCTATTGTAAACAACGAAAGGCGTCTGACGGTACACTGATCCTTATCTCTAATGATATAGGAAAAATTTAACTAAGCACACAGGTATAATAAAAAATTAAAGGTACCAAAAACGAACAGGGGTAGGGTGGTTACATCCTCAAAAGGGGGTTCTCATACACAAAAAATGTGTTGGCAAGTAATGAGGCGGGATACCCTACTTCACATATTTTCGCTCCACCATCCCATAAATTCATATGAAATCTGTTATAGAATAATATAGATTCATAAAATAAACCATACAAACATGTATAAAGGCTTTGTGAAGTTTTTTCACAACAAAATCATCAATGTAGCATATTGTGCCTTTTTGGTTGTTGTTAACAAAAGATATGCCTTTAAGTCTAAATTCAAACATCAAGAAATGATTCTAGTTCACCAAGTAACTTGTGGTAGACAGTGTTAGGGCCTAAATCTACCTCAGGCTGAGAAAGGTAGGATCTAGGATAACATCATACCACGCTTAACCTGGTAGCTAGCCCTACCAGGTCGGGAGAGGGCTCTCTCCTTGTCAATCTCAAAAAATATGGCCAATGAAAGCTTGAGATGACTGATGTGATGACTGATTTTAGGCTAGGTATGTGTACAGAGGTGTTTGATTGAATTTGATGATGTTTTGTTGGCTCAAATGGAAAGGCAGATTTGGGTCTGGGGAATGAGGCTCAGTTTTGCAGAGATCTCTATGGGGCAAGGTAGGAAAGTGATTTGGTACTTCAAATTCAGTGAGATGGAGAGGTTTTAGATATATGAGGAGTTGAAAAGGTCAAGAATAACTCAGGGATCCTTTTCAATTAGCTGAAAACATAGATAACTAAGCAAACCCAAGGTAGAGCACTGCACTTTCAATGGATTCTACCTTTATCCTTGTTTTATTTAGTTAATATGAAGCAAAGAGAGATGATGGCATACATAAAACACATGTAAACTTACAATTACAGAAGGAAACACAATACCAAAGCAAGATGCCACATGAATCCCATAAAGTGCTGCAAGCCCTGGTCTATTCCTTAGCCAAACTGCTAAAATGAGTATACAATGAAGCTCCAAGCTTTCTCAAAATTCCAACCTTCTACCAAATTCCAACCCATACACTATGAAATTCATAAAATATATACATTTTCTCATCCTTGTACTAAGGGAATTGAGCTCAACCATTTTCTTCAAAATAGAATCAGTTATGTTAAACTCTGGCCGAATTTCTGAAAATAGGTGTTGAAGATGAACTCGTATCTCCTAAACCATAGCACCTGTTACAAAACTGAAAGAGGTTTTTGTAGATAAGGTCATTTTGGAGAAAAACCTCTCTTAAAGTTTGGAAATTCGTTTCCAGTTGCTCGCAATATATTCCAAAAAATAATCTTTAAAACAGAAAATCATTAAAAATTTAAATTTGTGAAAATGAGCTGTAAAGATCTAGTCACATATCCCAATTCGTGACATATGTGAATAAACTGAAAGAGGTTTTTGTTATATGGCTTGTGGTTAACAAAAACCTCCTTGGGTTTTTCAAAATTACTTTCCATATGTTGTAAAATGGCCCCGTACTAAAATGACTAAAACAGTAAAAAAATATGAAACATTTGCTTTGTTTTAATGTAGGCTCCAAATATCACTATATACCTCCCACATAGTAGCACCTGTGCATAAACTGAAGGAGGTTTTTGTTATTTGGTATGTGATGAACAAAAAATTCTTTCACTTATGAAAAATTCCTTACCATTATTTCACAAACTGATTTTTTACTAAACTTGTCATTGTGTGCAGCAACTGACCTCAAAACATGCATAACCAAGAATCACTCATTCATTTCGATCATATCTTCTATTCCGGGAGCCGGTTACGGGAGTGTGATATAATGTTGGAAATATTTTTCCTATTTTCTTCTGATGGACACACTTGTGACAGGTTTTGTGCTGAACATCATGTGCAAAACATCTAACAAAACCAGACATAGTAAGAGCTCATGTTGATCCCTGGTGACAGGCTGCGAAGACTGGAACTAACATCGGCTCCATTGGGGATGGTAGCTCCTTGGAGGTGTGAAGAACACCGTAGACCAAGTGCCTCATCCATTGGGCGTGGATGGTCAAACAACTGCAAACCCAAAACAACTCATACCAATCCAAAAACATATACATACTGCAACCTATACATAAACAAATACCGAAAACTAAAATGTTGCCTTTGGAAGCTTATTTATTTACAAATCTACCCTACTTTGCTGCAAAACTAATAGATCAAGTAACACTGTAATGCCACATCAACCAATCAAGTAACTGTGACAATTATGTTGCTTGAAAGTGCTTCAACCAGGACACAAATGTAAATGTTGACAGCCATACATGCACATAACGAGTATGGTTATGTAAAAGACAATTTGATCTATAATTCAAAATGAAAAAAAATTCCATGTACGTTGCAATAGGATCGAAAAAACCAGACTCTGTTTGCTGCCCCAACTCCTCAATACATTCTTCCAGCTGCAAAATATCAATGCAAATATCCACGGGCAGCTCTATTGTTTCTTGTTTTGAAGGAGGGAGAGTTTCCAAGAACTTTTTGGGATCTCAGAATTCATATGATTGGATCTGATCATTTAAATATTGAATCTCCTTCTCAAATTTTTCAACAACTAACTCAAAGAAACCAGTTTTAGCTTTAGGAGGAAACTTCGGAGATCTCAAAAATTGAAGCACGGCAATGAAAAATACTTCATCAATTTCAATATTCACTAACTGATCTCTAACTTCTTTTAAAACTTCACAAAGCACAGGGTTTGCCACATACCCTACCATTTTATTTTAGTGCATGAATGGATCAGTGAGCACTGGAATCTCTGGATTGAGTTGGAGTCGCCAGGTGAATGTTTCTGCCTTCATATGTGTCTGACTGTTGTCCACCATTAGCAATCAGATCTGCAACTTGAATGATCTTTCCCAGAGAAGATCTGTCACCTCTTCCCCAGTTTAATGTAATGGGGAAATTTGCAAGTCAGATGTTCAGTTTATAAGACTAGACCGGAGATTGACTGAAGCAGCTTTTATCTACTTATGCACTCGCAAAGCAATGTGTAGTTCGAAGGCTACCTGGCTAACTTCAGGCTCCATCTGTAGTTTATAAAACAAAGAACTCTAACAAACAAAAAATCTTGAGTATTCCCTAGTATGGTTGCCACTATGTTAGGGCCTAAATCTACCTCAGGCTGAGAAAGGTAAGATCTAAGATAACATCATACCACGCTTAACCTGGTAGCTAGCCCTACAAGGTCGGGAGAGGGCTCTCTCCTTGTCAATCTCAAAAAATGTGGCCAATGAAAGCTTGAGATGACTGATGTGATGACTGATTTTATGCTAGGTATGTTTACAGAGGTGTTTGATTGAATTTGATGATGTTTTTTTGGCTCAAATGGAAAGGCAGATTTGGGTCTGGGGAATGAGGCTCAGTTTTGCAGAGATCTCTATGGGGCAAGGTAGGAAAGTGATTTGATACTTCAAATTCAGTGATATGGAGAGGTTTTATATAGATGAGGAGTTGAAAAGGGCAAGAAGAACTCAGGGATCCTTTTCAATCAGCTGAAAACATAGATAACTAAGCAAACCCAAGGTAGAGCACTGCACTTTCAATGGATTCTACCTTTATCCTTGTTTGATTTAGTTAAGATGAAGCAAAGAGAGATGATGGAATACATAAAACAAATGTAAAGTTACAATTACAGAAGGAAACACAATACCAAAGCAAGATGCCACATGAATCCCATAAAGTGCTGCAAGCCCTGGTCTATTCCTTAGCCAAACTGCTAAAATGAGCATAAAATGAAGCTCCAAGCTCTCTCAAAAGTCCAACTTTCTGCTAAATTCCAACCCCTAAACTATGAAATTCATAAAATGTATACATTTTCTCATCCTTGTACTAAGGGAATTGAGCTCAACCATTTTCTTCAAAATAGAATCAGTTACATTAAACTTGGGCCGAATTTCTGAAAATAGGTGTTGAAGATGAACTTGTATCTCCTAAAACATAGCACCTGTTACAACATTGAAAGAGGTTTTTTTAGATAAGGTAATTTTGGAGAAAAACCTCTCACAAATTTGGGAAATTCGTTTCCAGTTGCTCGAAATCTGTTCCACAAAACCATCTCTAAAACAGAAAATCATTAAAAATTTAAATTTGTGAAAATGAGCTGTAAATATCTAGTCATATATCCCAATTCGTGACACCTGTGAATAAACTGAAAGAGGTTTTTGTTATATGGCTTGTGTTTAAAAAAAACCTCCTTGGGTTTTTCAAAATTACTTTCCATATGTTACAAAATGGCCCCGCACTAAAATGACTAAAACAGTAAAAAATATGAAAAATTTGCTTTGTTTTAATGTAAGCTCCAAATATCACTGTATATCTCCCACATAGTAGCACCTATGCATAAACTGAAGGAGGTTTTTGTTATTTGGTATGTGATGAAAAACAAATCTTTCATTTTTGAAAAATTCCTTACCATTATTTCACAAACTGATTTTGTACTAAACTTGTCATTGTGTGCAGCAACTGACCTCAAAACATGCATAACCAAGAATCACTCATTCATTTCGATCATATCTTCTAATTCGGGAGCCGGTTATGGGAGTGTGATATACCGTTGGAAATATTTTCCAAGCTTCTTCTGATGGACACACTTGTGACATGTTTTGTGTTGAACATCATGTGCAAAACATCTAACAAAACTAGACATAGTAAGAGCTCATGTTGATCCCTGGTGACAGGCTGCGAAGACTAGAACTATCAGACAGTGGTAACTATGTTTTAATTAAAGTGGATGAATTTTTGTCTTAAAAAATAAGCTCTAGTAAGAATCATATGAAGAATGCATTCTTCGATTGTTTGCGTCAACCCATGTGACCTCTATTGTAAACAACGAAAGGCGTCTGGTGGCACACTGATCCTTATCTCTAATGATATAGGAAAAAATTAACTAAGCACATAGGTACAATAAAAAATGAAATATACCAAAAACGAACAGGGGTAGGGTGGTTACATCCTCAAAATGGGGTTCTCATACAAAAAATGTGTTGGGAAGCAACGAGGCGGGATACCCTACCTCACATATTTGGGCTCCACCATCCCATCAATTCATATGAAATCTGTTATAGAATAATATAGATTCGTAAAATAGACCATACAAACATGTATAAAGGCTTTGTGAATTTTTTTCTCAACTGAATCATCAATGTAACATATTGTGCCCTTCTAGTTGTTGTTAACAGAAGATAGACTCCAACTCAACCAAATGGATGTTTAATAAAAGATGAAGTAAAGTGCCCTCTTTACCTTCTCAAACAATAAAATCAAATTGTCTCGTGTTCTCAGAAAATGCATCTCAACAACTTGAATTAAAAATTTTAAACTTGCTTGATAAAACTAAAACCAACACATGAAAATGCATATGCCCTCATTTACTTAACTAAGAAACAATATGCATGTCTCAATGTTAAAACTTGAAGTGCAACATTAAGGAATCAAAACCAAAAAAAACATATAGAAATATAAACCAAATAACATAGACTACCAATGGCAAGGTAATACCCTTTTAATTGTTACCAAGAATAAAAGGTTAAAACACCTATGAAACATTCTACGGGATGTTAGACAACCTTTTCAATAGCTTGGTTTAGGTATGAAATGCTAACTAATATATAGAAAATATGGATGATAGACTAAGATAGACTATAAAAGTTGCATTGTATAAGCAGTAAATGTCTACCTGCATTTTCAAATAGTAAAGAAAATAAATAAAAACATGAAATAAGTTGTGGATAGGTTATAACACAAAATAAATAATTAATTTCAAAGAAACACAACCTTCATACTGCAACTCTAAATATTCTTTGATTTGTGCTACTTATTTACATGAGAAACAGTTGCAGCAAGTAGTGGCCCTGCAAGTACTGCACATGCTAAAATGTCAATGTCTTCCTCCCCTAAAGGCTTTGCAGGGTAGGTTGCAATGCATATAGACACATCATAGAGGTGGTAATTTTCTTCCCCAATTTGTTCTGCCCTCCAAAAACTATAATCAAATGAGAGTGCTTCCTTTTCAAGATCATTCTTTCACCTTTGAAATGAATTCCTGGATACTCTTTGTCCTTCACAATCTCTCCTCTCATCATCTAATATGTGTGTGCTTCGTCTTGCATCCCTAGACCTTCTCACCTACTCTCTCCAAATTTCCTTCCACACTTATCTTTCAATAAGCCTGTCATCTATAAACCTTCCCTGATTAGCTTGCATAGACCCGAAAATTCTAGTGCTAGAGCTTGAACTCAACTCCTTTATGTTTTCCTCC
The DNA here is from genome assembly GCA_034641835.2 of Pinus albicaulis. Lineage (NCBI taxonomy): Eukaryota > Viridiplantae > Streptophyta > Pinopsida > Pinales > Pinaceae > Pinus > Pinus albicaulis. The sequence goes on from CM076580.1 coordinate 156,055,938, forward strand.
ATACCTGTTCTTTCTTGTAAAATTTTACTCCTAGAATTCATCCCACAACTATGGTTTTTTATGAAACCATTTTCATACTATAAAGCACCAAGATTACCATTTTCAAGGTTGTCCTTTCTAGACATTCATTTATCAGCTTCAGTGTTAACCCCATCTTTTCCAGTGTGACTTGATTGAAAAGGAGATGTCATTGCATTTTGGCCACATCTAAAGCCTACAGAAATAGAACTTTGGTGCTTCTGATTTGGGCATCAACTTACTAGAGAATCTTCCAATGTTCTGGGGTAAGTGGGTTCATTTTCTATTTCAAATAAATGTCTTTTCCTTTCATAGGCATCAATTCCTTTACCCAATTTTTCTTCTGTCTTTCTGAGGCTTTCCAAACTACTAGAAGATTCATCCAATGATATGAGAGAACCAATTTTAATGTTCATGCTAATATCTCTTAGTATTGAGCTATCAGCTTTAGCTCCTCTCTTAAAAGGGTGTCTGCTTGAAATATATAATTTTCCATCCATGTAAATATCATGAAACCTTGGAATTCTACGCCTGAATTGATCCTGACTATCTTCCTCATTCTCTCCCAGCAAACCACATCTGTAACCATTACCTGCATTTTCCACGTGCAAGCAGTCCCTTTGGATAATACAGCTTTCAGCGTTTTTTAATTTTGAAAGGTGGCTAACAGTCTCAGTTCTTACAAAGCTATGACCATTGTCGATTGCTTGAGAATTGACACAGTCCCATCCTCCAACACTTGCAGTTCTACTTTTAATGCATCTTTTTTCCAACAATTTTTCACACATTCTCAACCCATGCAAACATTCTAAACTGTGTTATATTTTATGAGAATCACTCCATCGATTTTTAGAGGTGCCACTAGTTTGGAAATAACCATGCTCGGGAACAGATAATAACTTGTAGTTACGGCATAACCCATCTGCATCACAAAGGAAAACATCATATTGGCATGGGGGAAACTCAGCCTTTGGATAACCTTTCTCCTTAATGAACTCACTGGTCCTATCATGGTGCCCATAGGAGAGCCATTGAGATATTTCATGGCTATATCTTGAACCCGCTCCCTCTGATTGTGAGTAAGACATGTCATCCTTCTCTACATGAATATGATAACTTTCCTTGGTCATTCCTAAGTTACATAGCCTTTGAGAGCCTTCATGGCTATATGTTGAACCTGCTCCCTCTAATTTTGAGGAATACACATCATCTTGCTCTAAATGAATATGATAACCTTCCTTGGTCTTCCCTGAGTTACTAATATTTGCATGTTCAGACTTGACATAAAAGGATTCTATGTTTCCAGTCCCATGATCAGTAATTTTGGGAATTTCTTCAAGGAAGCCTTTTCCCTTTCTGGGCCTCTTCTCCACATTAGCTTCAACATATAATTTTTCCCCTTGATCAAGATCTTCAAATATATTATGTCTTTCACTTGCATGTGAATTAAATGGACTTATCCCAAAATCTAACTCATTATTTAGGGTAGAACCAGTTTCCCTACTCAATAAGCCTTTATTTTTATCTAACTTGGACATTTATTTATTATCTAAAGAAGACATGAAACCATTCTATAGAGACTCTAACTTTAGCAACTAAACCATTCTATAGAGACTCTAACTTTAGCAACTATGTCTGTGAATTTTCATGCTTTGTTTATGAAAATTTACCAGATGGAAATTTGCAATTGATATTATTTTCACTGACAGCATATTCTCTCTCACACTTATCGCATTCATGTCCTGCAGATATGAAGAACGTATCTCATCTAGATGATGTTGTCTTAAGTGGATCGTAACACTCTCTAACAAATCAACCAACATAAACCTGTTTTGTTTCGGAAAATTGACAATGAAAGAAGGAATAACATCCCTAAACTCATTTATTCCTTGGAGTATCACGAAGTGAATGATTGAAGCATACGTCTCATGACATAATTGATAGGTGCAATTACTTGTCTGAGGCTAAAATTTGATAGGCGTCTGATTCTTGAACAACCTTGAAAGTGAAGTTTGTTTTGTAAGAAGAGGCTCCATATAAGTCCTAGATTTATTAAATCCTGTTGAGATTCTCTGCCTATTCTACTTTCACTACAATGGCAAGAATCAATATCTTCTATTCCATTGGAGTTTCCCTGAGTAGATATTGAAGCAATGGATGTTTCACCTCATTGATCCTCACTCTCCCCTTCTATTCCATCTAGAAATGCCCTACTCTTTAAAATGGCATTATCAAAATCTAGCCCATACTGTGAACGAGTAAGAGCATTGTCCAATTCAGAAAAATCTTCAGATTTAGCAGCCATGAACATGAATTTCTCCAGAGAAGCACCAATCTCTGCATAACGCATGTAGCGTGCCCATGAAGTTAGCTCATCCTTGGGTCATCCCACCCTTACAACAAGTGTTTTTAGCTCTTGAAACTCTTTCACCATTGAGTATATCTTTTTTTAGTTTCTCTTCATAGCCAGAATAATTATCAGGACAAACTATAAACAAAGAAGATATGCATGTTGCATGTCTGAAAAAGCCCCAAGAGACAACCATGCATCGTACTAGAGATTTAAAATCGCAAATGGCGCCAAATATCATCTGAATAACATCTTCAGGAAAGCGATCAAAAAAATCTGGTTGTGTGTCTTCCATCTTCACTGTACTTCTAAAAGACATTCAATAACATGTAAGTGAGATCATCAACCAACTCTTGCAAAAAAACCTTTAAAATATCCATTCATAATTGTTTAAGTTGAACGTCAAAATACCACTTTAAAGTCTTAGGCAAAGATACACACATACCCGATGCTATACAATGTAAATAGGGAAAAAATAGGTAAAATTTGAAAGCCTATAAAAGTATTGGTGCACCCTCTTGTATACTCTACTGCCATGCCCTCATCCATAGACCATCATGCTGCACATAAATGTTGTACAAATATGTTAATATTGCCACATGTATGTAAGGACTTGTAGTACTACTTGTTATACCTTATATTGTACACTTGTTCAAAGAATTTCTATACCAAGGTTATGAATTTTGGATGTCCCAAAAATAATAATTTTTTTCTATTATGAGTCAACTATTGATCACATCAGGATATGAAATCAATTCCTATAAACTATGCCCTAACAATCTATGTTAACATTATGATTTCCATCTAACAAACCTGGTAAATTTTCTTGGAGAATGTTCCATTCTTGCTGAACTTTCTTCATCCATTTACGCTTATTAATATGCTATGAAAAAGTGTTTAAAAACTTCAATCATACACCATAAACATGGAAAATAACATTTCTTTTGGCAACAAAAATCACAAAAAGGGATGAGAAGAGCATGCCCTTTAATAAATATATACCTAGTTTGTTTCTTGGTGGTAGAAGTGATCCATATGGTCCTTTACACTGTCAAACTGTTTGAAGTGACCTAGGTCATGACAACTAATAATGGGCAAGCTATGCAGTGAAATTTTCTCCCTTTTCTGTTCCATATGCACTGTATCTTCCTCCATTTTCTGTTCCATATCAATTTTACCGAATATCAACTTAACTAAATCAAAATCAACAACTTTCCAGCTTGCAAGACCATCTTAATCATATTCTTCAACATTATTTCATGAAACTGATGCATCATCTTCATCTCTACGAACCACAAATATTTTTTGAGGTCCAACCTGCATAACAAACACAAAAAATTAACCACTGGAAACAAAAGTAAATTCATACTGTTTATTCTGTGATAGTTTCTTTATAATGTGGAATGATACCAATGAAGAAATGGTAAGAGGTTACCATGGTTTAATTTAATATTATAATAGTTGGCAGAACTATAGATAGTAAGTTATAATTTAAATAGAATGGTAGGTAAGTATGTTAAAGGTTATAATAAGGGTAAGTGTAACCTTGGGAAGATAATTGGAAGGGGGAGAAATACCAATTATGTATAATAAAGGATGAACTTCTTGAAGAGGAAGTTGGTTGTTGGCAAGGTGCTTGGTCTACATAGGCTTCCTAATATCTTAATAGTCCAAACTCTATTTTGTATTAAAGGATCGTTTTTTAGATCATCTAGAAGGCATGGGACAATGCAAAATCTTTAGATTTAGATTTGGAAGGCATGGGACATGGAACGAATAAATTTTTTACTATGGAAGTGAATCATGTGGCTTCATCCTTAATGATAATGTTGGGGATGTAGTTGACATTGTGAATCACCCATCGCTTGTTTAATATTCTATCAGTCACCTCCAAGGTGATGCATTTCCAAGTAAAGCATAAAATGATAAAACAAATAACGTAATTGCATTAATCACTCCCTTCATCACATTATCAGACTACCTTTTTAGCATAATTTCGATTCAATAGCATAAATTCTTGTGTCAACTATTGAAAGGAATAACAACATTGGAAGTATGTGCAACAAAATTCCAACTTGTTGGTAGATTCCTACATCCACTATACAATTCAACTCGCCTAAAAATGTAGACTCTCTGACCCAAATCCTACGCGATCTCCTTGGGGCTCAGTTTGCATCATCTCAATATTATCTGTAGCCTAAAAAGTAGAAACCAAAGTTAATATAAAATTTTTCGAAAATAAATATAATAAACATAATAAATATGCTTAACGAAAAGTATCGATACCTGTGTCATGGCTTGAACCCGAGAAGGAATAATCTCTTCAGGCAGCCCTTGATGTGTAGCACATACCTGAAAATTCAATAATGTTAAGAGACACACCATATAAAATTATGTTCATCTTAAAGTCACTTGCAATTTAATGTAAAAATCTAGATATATAATACCTGTGAGACCATTGGAACATATGAAGGTATCATGTCTTCAAGAAGCCCTTCATGTGTAGCACTAACCTGAAAATTCCATAATGTTAAGACTCATACCATATAAAATTATGTGACATAAATTCATTTTCAATTTGACGTAAAAAAATATAGATAGATAGTAATGAATGTGACACCTATACATGATCATGTCCATGATCTACAAAATGAGGATCAGGGGCAAAGCAATGTTGTTCTAAGAATGTTGTAAACTGCATAATTTAAATACATATATTGGCGTAATTTTTTGGAGACTAAATGTATATACACCAAAGAAACATGTTACATGCACTCTAGATCATCTTTTAAATGTGTATTTTAAAATAAATCAAAACATGCTTGTACATACCCCGCCCATGGTGTACATTTGTTGTCTAATGCCTCGCTCATAGTGGTCCCTACAGGAGGATGCATACTACAGAAGCTCATCTCACTCCATCTCCCTCAACATGTCATCTGGAATATTCACAAATGAACAAACTCCTGCACTAGATGAAGGTTGTCTTGTCCCTAAGCTGACTTCCACCCCTCCTAAAGCAGCTACAATATGTTCTTGTATCTTCTCCCTCATTTGAGATGCATCACTGGAGATAAGGGCTAACTCCTCTCAAAGTGTAATTACCCTAGATGGTCGAGGTACTAAACAAGGTGTTGGAGGCCTAAACCCAACATCTCGCATAGCATCAGGTCGTTCATATGTACGATATTTTCCAGCTCCATAGAATTAGGACATCGTATCTGTATATTTAGGGTCCATGTGCTCTCTAAATTGAGCATACAACATCCTAAGAAAATATTGCAGCACCTCATCATTATTTGGGAACTTCCTGTATGCATACAAGAACTTCTCATAAATATAAAGTGCAATATTGGGATCATTGAATCTTGCAATCTTGAGACATTTTTTGTCTTCAGGCCACAAGTCAAATAGTGACAAGGCCATTTCTTTAGTGACCCTACTTTTAACTTCATTGTAGGAGTGGATACCAATCACTAACGCTCTCCTCATACGCATCATGTCAAAAGAAACTTGGGTTGATGGTCCAACCCCACAATAAGTCTCTATCAAACTCTCCAAATTGTGCAAAAAAATTTGGAGACAATCTCGACTAGGGGCAGAGATATTGCAACTTTGCGATTCATTACGCAATCTTGTGGAATGATCCCTCATCGCATCAACAGTAAGTAAGGATATGGTGTCTTCCCAAGTCATCTCCTCAGGAATATCACCAGGATGGGTGTAAAGGGGCTCATAGCTCGGATTTCAAGCAAACTCATGAACCCTATGACCTCTCCCCCTAGGAGGGCGACGACCACCACCTGTGACATGTTAAATTATTGCACATATTAAAAATTAAATAATTTATAAGGAAAATTTGTATTTAAAAAACTTGTCTGGTCATTTTAAAATACCTTTTGAAAAAACTATCTCATCCTCTTTGCTCATTAGACTAGGATTGTTCCCTTCTGAGGAATGAAGGTCACTACTAGCCATTGTAAAAAACATTAAATTGTTTTATCACACAAGTACATGAGACACACAACAAGTTTCACATTAAACATACATCAAACAATAATTTTTCCTTTATATTTTACCTAAACGAGAACTATCCAAGTGTGGGATGGATGCCACAGGCTAAGACATTGTTCTCCTTTGTCCCTCACCAGTAATAAGGCCAACCCCAACTCCTACATTTGTACCTATGGAGCGTAATTTTTTCACATTAAACACATGTCATTTGAAAAAAAATCACCTGTTCAACATTGAATATAATGTAAACTTCAACATTTTAACTAGCAATCTAATGTGTACCTATACTATGTATAATATACCCCCCGGAATGGGATCTAAGAAATTGGGGACGAATGGGAACAGGTCTATGGGGCTCCTCTTGTTCGATTTCGTGTTTGGGCGCACGAGTCATATGAGTGCGTCCACCTGTGCAGGACAGAAAAAAATTCACATTAATCATTTTTTCACAACGAACAATAAATATAACCTACTTGAAAAAATGACATATATAAATTTCCAATGTACCTGATAATCCTCCTCTCATGGAGAGGTCTCTGGAGGGCTCACCTGATGCCATTGTTGCTATAGTATCAAATCAAATTTTTGCCCCTCATAAGCAAATTAGAAAACAAATTATCAATCGAAAATCATGTTATCAACCAATGGATAACAGGTACTATAGCTCCTTGACCTACAAGGGCTTGACAATAGTACATGGCATAATATCTCATGGCACTAAATAAGGTGGTTCAATCGTTCCTCCAGTTGTACAACTTGATTACCTAGGTATTAGTGAGTGGTCTCCTCGATTGTTGTTCAACGTCTTTTGGAGCAATAGGACGGTTGGTTAGCCTATTGAAAGAGGGCTTCAAGTATACCTAGGGGAGTTCCTATATTCCTAAAGGTAAATGGAGGTGAGATTTTTTTTACAAGTATTGTCTTATGTCATAGTACTGCAAGCGATGATAGCAAGGGTTACAAGTGTTTCCCACAATATGATTCCACTTTATTTCCTACATTTATTGTTCCTCTCCTGTAGTATTACCCAATTATGGATAGATCACCATGTTATTCAAGGGAATTAGAACACAATCCCAAAATAAAGTTTAAATATATATGAGCTTGCTAACCAAAGGAAAGGTATCCTAAAATAGAAATAAAATAACTTGTGCAAGGTATGTTTTGAGGCTAAAATTGCAAAATGTTCACAACTTCTACTATACTTCTTTGATTGGCTATTATGACCCCAATCATGAAATGCTACAAGATCATTAGATCTATTGTCACTGGATTGGAAGAAATTTTTTCAATCTATCAAAACATATCCAATCAGTTGAATTTGTTGCCTTCCAAGAAAAATTCTAAAAGATGTTGAGTTTACATAAATAATATCTCCAATTATTGTAGTTTGTTTTGGACAATTCGTTACTTCTTGGATAGGGTATTTTTCAAGAGGAATTTAATTTTGAAATTGCATTCTCCAAGTTCTGCATAGAAAATTTCAAACTACTTGAATGCTGATATACTCTCTTTTCCAAAACAAACCAACAAAGATATATTTTTATTCTTTTATGATTTTGTGCCCAAAAATTTTCTCACTACATGCCCAAGAAAGAACTCTGACACAATTTTTCTTTTAATCAACTCCAAAAATTTGGAAAATCACTAAATTTAGTGCAAAGTCTAGGAATACAAGAGAAAGAGAGATAAATAATAGCAAATATCTCTTTGATTATAATATATATAGAGCTATGTTAATTTTCCTCTTAAAGGGCGTACCTTGCAAGAACTGTGCTCCAAATATGCAATATTCCCAATTAGCCCAAGCTAATGGGAATATACAATTTTGTTTCATTTTTCTGTTTCATGAATAAAATTGTAAAGGAGGATCAATAAAAATCATAAACAGAAAAATAAATCAATGCCACATGTGAACAAAGCTAAATCTGGGCTATTTACATAAGCACACTTAGGTGTGAAAGAGGATGGATCATTTGACCAAGTCAACCAGGACCAAGTCAACAACGTTGTCTAGATACAGTGAATCTCCTAGATGCACAGTGCAGTTTTAGATGGAGGCTACACATGTGAAAGGAGCTAAATCATTGAGATGGTTTAGGATTTTGCAAGAATTTCATATTATAAAAGGAAGAGGAGGACAACAGAAGAGGGTTGTTGATGTGATTACATTTTCTGACTATATTGTATGTTTAGACATATATCATTCTCTTGATATTTAGCTTAGAATAGTGTTGTTTAGCACTGGGTGTTCCTGATTGGGAATCCCACCTCCTTCCTTGAGAGGCCTCTTGGAGGAGTCTTGATGATCTTGTCCAATATCAAGCATTTGGCCAAGCTTCAGCTTACACCTACATCGTTGATCCTGTTGAGGGTTGGGTTGTCCTTGTAAGCTATAGCAAGTAGAGGCTAGATCTACTCAGATCTAGGGAATTCTAGTGCCTCTTTTCAGTGGGAGAGTCTTATATCCCCCTGGTAAGAGAGTATTAGACCTTTGGAGTTGCATTTTCAGATCTTGGCATCAGGCCAAACTAGTACTAGAGCCTACAGCACATTTTTCCTTCCAAGACTGTGTTATTTGCAAGTATAGAGTTGCAAGGTTTTTTGGCATACTTTTGGAGGAGAGATCTCTAGTGTTGGGTTTCTGCCCTTCACTGTGGTGATCCATGGATTACAGATATAATCCATCTTATGTTTAGATCTGATCTACTTATTATTGTATTTTACTTCAGAAATTTCTGAATATTACTGCAGATCTGCAACTTTAGATCTCATATATACTCTTTGTATTTCATGTTTTGCTCGAAACCCCAAGGGGAATTTGTAGAGGAGCTCATCTAGTGTACAGATCTGATATAGATCTAATATTTTGTACACAAATCTACTCTAGATCTGAAGTGTAATATACAGCTGCTGCATCTCTTTAAAATAATGTTGTCAAGCCCTTTAGCAGTCTAATACATCGTTGCAACACCTCTTTTTGAGGGTTTTCTTTATATAAGTCTTATATTTTCCTCTTGTACATTGTATGGGCCACATTTTAAAAATTATTAGCTAATGTATAAGTGATTAATGAGCCTCCATATTGGCCTCCTGCTCTTACTATGCTAAACTGCGTTATTTTCTTAGCAGTATTGTTTAATATTGTTGTTGTCCCCATTTTGGGATACTACAGTGGTATTAGAGCAATCATCTTGGCACAACCTGTGCTTTGCCTTATTAAGAATCCAATATGTCTTCAGAAGAAGATGATACTCTTAATGACAGAGAGAAGAGGTATATAAGAAGAAGACAGAAGAAATTTTATTACATAAATGATGATCAAGACAAGGGTAAAGCCCCTGAATCTGGAAGTGATGTAGAAGGAAAGGACTTTGCAAAGATCCTTTTGAAAGCCATGAAATATCTTGCTAGAGAGATCAAAGAGATGAGAATGGACATAATCAAGGAATATCCTAAGAGATTTCATCTTGGAGAAAGCTCTGGCATGTCTCATCACTGGAATGATCAACCAGTGAACCAACCACAAGCTCTACAATGCTCTACCATGCCTACTTTTTTGGCTGTGGAAAATGAAGGGCCTCAAGAGCAAGCATCCCTTTAAGACTAATTTGAATAATATGAGTCTCATAATTATAGATTCAAAGATCACTTGATTTTTCAATAGTTTTGTCACCTCAAGGACAAAAGAAGACCAAGGCATCAACATAGAGATGGTGGATTCACTCAGAATCATGATCGACATCACTCTATGGGCAGATTCTTTTTACCCAAGTTTGATGGGTCATCCACTTTTTCTGCCAAAGCATGGGTAAAAAAACTGGACATCTACTTTCAGTTGAACAAGGTCCCTGAGATGGAAGCTATCAAGATTGCAGCGCTGCACTTTGAAGGTGAAGTACACAACTAGTGGTTCCATGGCTTGTCTACATTGGGTCATGCCAATGTGACTGCTTATTCTGAGTTCACTAGAAAACTGGTGGAGAGTTTTGACAGAAAGGATCCAGAATCACCTTTCATGAGCCTTGCAAAGTTGAAGCAATCAGGTAATACAGAGTCTTACATTTCTAAATTTTTGAGATTATCTGTTATAGTTCCTGACTTGTCTGTAGCAAGAAGGGTGTACATGTTTATCAATGGCTTAGATGAACCTCTGCATGGGTTGGTTAATTCTACCAAGCCCACTACCTTGCATGATGAGGGCTAGAGATCTTCAAGACGCCTTGCCAAAAGCAAAGGAAAACTTTCAGAACAAGCCCTCTTTTCCTTCTAAAGGAAAGGAAGAGAAAGTTCCTCCTTCAAAGGAGAGCTCATACAAGAAGCCTCTTGATGATGAAGTCCACAGAGATTTAAGAAATAAGAAGCTATCATTCACTTGACAAGAACCATGGGTACCTGGACATAGATGTACTATTGGTAAATCACATTATATAGAGGTCTTCTCAGATCTTGAAGAAGATGAAGATGATGAACCAAGAATGGGTCACATCGCTGACAATGTTGAAGGAGATCCAACACCATCAGGAGATGGGAATGGAGAATTTGCTCCTATTGGAGGAACTCTTGCATCTTTGAGAGGAGTACCTAAGTACTTGACCTTAATAATTCAAAATTCAATCATGAATCAGAGGGTTTCTATATTTATTGACAGTGGGGCTACCCACAATTTCATTGATGCCCATCTTGTGCAAAGGAGGGCAATACCCACTAATACTTTTGAGGGATTCTCTATTTTGGTCCCAGGAGATAGAACAATGCAATGCATGCATTATGTCACATCACTTTCAGTTACCATGGGATCCTACACTTTGGTGGATCACTTATTTGTATTTGACATACCAAACACCAATGTTATCTTGGGTGTTCAATGGTTGATTACATTGGGGAAAGTCACCACTGATTAGGAGGCTTTGCAAATGGAATGGGTGGACAAGAAGAGTGGTGCATCACAAATGATTAAACACATGCATACTTACCCCTCACATAACACTTCCACATAGAAAACAGAGATGGATTTGCGTAGTGGAAGCAAGGACCTCACAGTCCCATCTATTATGTTCATGAGATTTCTGCATGGGGCACTTTAATCTAGTGGCAAACCACCTAGGAGGCCACCTGATTCAGTCCTAGTGAGAGATATCTCACTACATGATGCTCCAAAATCAGATCCAAGAGGGATGGGAGCATTAGAAGACACAGTTACAGCACTGGGAGGCTTGGGCAAGCACAAGAAGGAGGGAGATTTTCTTCTCTCATCATCATCGTTCCACCGTCATTTTTTATTCTGCATTGTTGAAGGAGAATAAGGGAAGGTATGTCCTTCCAAAATGTACCTTTGGCATAGGATATGTCAAATAGGAGATCAGCAACATGGCATACATTCATGTTGATGCATCATCAACACTGTCATTGTTGGGGAGTGTAGATCTATACTGGAAATCCCAGCTGTTGGTGGATTATTCCAAAGATCTCCACACTTGTATGATGCTTGATGACCAGATGCATGAAGAGGGATATCTAGTCCATGAGGGAGTCATCTATCATCATGATAGGGTCTTCTTACCTAGAGCCTCCAAGCTCAATGAGAGGATGCTACAAAGGGCCTACAAAGAGTTATGTTTCAGCCCTACCTATTCTATGAAGGTCTACAACACTATCATGGGATGATTTGAATGGGAAGGCTTTGAAGGAGAGCTACATCAGAATTTTAAAGAATGAAAGAACTATGTGGAGTTGGGGCAGCCGTGGGACTCTACGCAATAGTCATTTCAGCCATCTCTTCCTTCTTTTGAAAGAGGAGAAAGATCCATGCACAACTCCATGTGTATGAGAGACATTGTTGGTGAAGGATATAATCATGTAAAGCAAGTTTCATTTTCTGATTTTTCATATTATTTCACCATGTTTATGCAGGCCATGACTCCAATGAGGAGTGATACATCATGTAAATCTCATGGCAAACATTGGGCCACTAAAATTTCTGAATTTGGCCACTCCCTTGTTGTGAAAAGGGAGATTTTCTTTCAAGATGGGTGCTTCCGAAAGGCACCAAACATATCTCACATTTTTAGCTATGGTGAGATGACATGTGAAGCAAGTAAGTGGTGGGGAAACCACTTACCACACCTTGATCTGATGCAGGTAGGATATGCATTGTCCTGGTACCATATGTGGGACTATGACCCACCTTCTCAGGCTCAAATTTTTGTTTGTATATATGTAGTTTTACTTCCATACTTGGATGATATAGTTGTACTTTTTATGGGATTGTATGGAGAGAGGATGGGAAGTTTGAATGTACCACATGGGATGGAGACTCTCTATGTGCCTTCTGCTACATGTTTCAGGGAGAATACTGGTTCAGCCATGTTTGTTTCATTGGAATTCTTGACTCCTTGTGGGATGGACTATGTACATCTCATAATGACTTTGGAGGAACAATTCATGGAGGGTTGGATTGGTGAACACTTAGCTTATGAAGAAAGCTTGTTCCTTGATGGTGTCACCAATGGAGGAGGAGAAGTGTTACAACACTCATCCTATCAGTTTCTTGAGGACAAGCAACATTTTGGAGGGGAGGACTATAATATTCCAAATTAGCCCAAGCTAATGGGAATATAAAATTTTGTTTCATTTTTCTATTTCATGAATAAAATTGTAAAGGAGGATCAATAAAACTCCTAAACAACAAAATAAATCAATGCCACATGTGAACAAAGCTATATATGGGATATTTACATAAGCACACTTAGGTGTGAAATCTGGGCCTATTTACTTTAGCTAAGAATAGTGTTTGTTAGCACTGGGTGTTCTTGATTGGGAATCCCACCTCCTTCCTTGATAGGCCCCTTGGAGGAGTCTTGCTAATCTTGTCCACTATCAGGCATTTGGCCAAGCTTCACCTTACATCTACAGCGTTGATCCTGTTGAGGGTTGGGTTGTCCTTGTAAGTTGCAGCAAGTGGAGGCTAGATCTACTCAGATCTAGGCCATTCTAGTGCCTCTTTTCAGTGGGAGAGTCTTCTATCCCCCTGGTAAGAGATTATTATACCTTTGGAGCTGGATTTTCAAATCTTGGCATCGGGCCAAACCAGTACGAGAGCCTACAGTCCAGTTTCTCTTCCAGGACTACGTTATTTGCAAGTATACAGTTGCAGGGTGTTTTGGAATAATTTTGGAGGAGATATCTCTACTTTTGGGGTTCTGCCCTTCACTGTGGTGATCCATGGATTACAGATCTAATCCATGTTATGTTTAGATATGATCTGCTTATTATTGTATTTTACTTCTGAAAATTTTGAATATTACTGCAGATCTACGACTTTAGATCTCAGATCTACTCTTTGTATCATTTTTTGCTCAAAACCCCAAGGGGAATTTGTAGAGGAGCTCATCTAGTATACAGATCTAATATAGATCTAATATTTTGTACACAGATCTGTGCTAGATCTGAAGTGTAATATACAGCTGTTGCAGCTCTTTAAAATAACGTTGTCAAGCACTTTTGCAGTCTAATACATTGTTTCAGCACCTCTTTTTGAGGGTTTTCTTTATATAAGTCTTATATTTTCCTTCTGTAGATTGTATGGGCCACATTGTAAAAATGATTAGCTAATGTATAAGTGATTAATGAGCCTCCATATTGGCCTCCTGCTCTTACTTTTCTAAATTGCGTTATTTTCTGAGTAGTATTGTTTAATATTGTTGTTGTTCCCATTTTGGGATATTAAAAAATAAAATCAAGGTCGTTGACAATACATTGCATAACCTTCCACATAATATATAACTATCCATAGAGAGACTAAACTACCCAAGGTCATACTTATAATGAGAGCATACTAACTAATTTGGACCCTCTTAACAAATTGGGCCCTTTTTGTAATGGGTGAATATCAGCTAGCTATTTAATGGGCCTTCTTGAATAAAGGTTGCCTCATACATTAATAAGTTATATAAATAAGGGGTTTAGGCTATGACCTTCACATGCCCTCTCCTTTGAAAATCAATTTTTTACTTAAGGGTCAAGGTGAGGAAATAGTTGTATATTCCCATGTGGATCTTCTAGTTGCATATCTTTCCACTAGATCAATACTTCTCTAATTATATGTCTGCACAATTAATGCTTTGTGGTATCCAATAGTGCTTGTATTGTTGGAAGAGTTTGTTATTGATTTCAAAGGGTTTATAGGCTTGCATTCGTTTGATGATTTGCATGCACAAATCAAGTGAATTTGGGTACAAGTACTGTCACCCCTCGGTATGTTGGCAATGCAAGGTATTGCCTTATAAACCATTTTTTTTTCCAATTTACAATATTCAAAAGAAGAAAAAAAACACTATGGGAAAAAAAAAATTACACAACTTGGCAAGTTTAAGCAATCTAACGGAAAAAATCCTCCATGGTATATTTGAGCAACAGGTTTGATAACAAGGAAACCGCCCACTTTGGTATGTATCAGTGAATAAATGAAGCAAAGTATGACCATGAGATGTAGATATGAGGAAACAAACATTTATACTATTTTTAATCTGACTAACCCAAATCACATAAAATCCATGAGTCAGTGTCCTGTGCTTGATCACTCCATCTGATTCTTTTCATTTTTATATTCTATGATTGAGAACGTATCCCACAAAATACTTAACCTCACATAAAAGTCATAGAATAACCTCATATAGCAGCATTTCCAAGTTTCCAATTCAAACTGTTAGCCCAAGAGTGAATTTACAGAGAAGACTGTGAGTGAGAGGCGTGAAGCCCTATTGGGCATTAGAAGACAAATTAATGTATCGGCCAAAAGCCCCTTCTCATGCACACTTACATTCATTTATAGGGAGACATGTCTTTTCCCTTTGAAGAAGAAAACCATAGACCACCTTTCTCTATTGTAGTATACTTTCAGGTGCTATTTTAGGAGAATCAACAAATATTAAAGTATATATAATCTTGGATAACCCTATGGTGATAGAAAATAATCCAAGGTGGTGCAAGGCAGTTTCTTCCAATCCCCTCCTACAGGGGCACCCATTTTCTTGCAATGGCAAGTGAGGTGAATTTGGATGTTGGTATTAATTATTATTATCATTGTAACATGTAAACATACTCATGGTGCTCTGTCAGAGACATTACCCATTTATTTTTTGTTGGTATTATCATTGTGACATGCAAACATACTCATTGTGCCATGTCAGAGATCTAGGGCCTTTTGCCCCTTTTTCGTCATCCCCGCCATTTTTGTTGAGCCCGGGCTATGGTCATGTCTAATTATGTAACAATGGACCTTACTCCCATTATTCATGGATGGCCCATCTTCCACCGAAGTTATAAAATCATTTCATCCTTTGGTACATGTTGAATTTTAATTCTTCACAGGAAATTTATGGCATCAGGTTAAGAAATTTCATTTGAAAAAAAAAAATCGAGACTTACCTAGCTAGATATCCAATTTTTCACTGGTGCTCACGGTGGCGGACTCAATCGCTGAGGTGGATTGAAAATGAAAAAGCTTATTGTGCTCCAGTGTATAGGTTTGCGCAGGGCATGGGTTTGCAGAATGTTGGGGGAGACAGGATTTTGGATTTTTTTATAAGAATAAAAACTCTCGAACGAGAGTTAAAACAACTCTAGGCCGATAGTTTTAAAACTCTCGTTCGAGAGTTTACCCAAGATTTTATGTCAATAAAACTCTCGGATGAGAGTTAAAACAACTCTAGGCCAAGAGTTTTAAAACTCTCGTCCGAGAGTTTACCCAAGAGTTTATGTAATAAAACTCTCAGACGAGAAAATACTTAACTCTCGTCTGAGAGGATTTTAACTCCGATCAAGTCCAATCTAACTCTTGGGTGAAACATTAAAAATCTCTCGGACGAGAATTCTAAAAACTCTCGGTCGAGAAATTGAGTTGATTATTTTATCAAACAAGAAATTAAAAATTTCACCCAAATTTTGGCCATCTGCTAAAAAGTGTTTCCCAACTTTGGTTTTTCACCCTAAAGTGTAATATGACAAATTTGTAACCCCTCATGTATATGTTGAAGGTTACTTGGTCATTATCTATGATCAAGATCATGATAAATTAAGTGTTGGGAAATTTGAACCTATGTGGAACATACCCTATATTGTTAAATGAGTATTACAAAAGGGTGCTTATGAGTTAGTAGACTATGAAGGGAATCATCTGGCTAAGCCCTGCAACGAGCTCTTCCTCAAGAATTATTATGCCTAATTTCGCATGAATACTTTGTACATTAGTTTTTGTTTCATTAGTGTGCAGTTTTTGGTGTGTTTTGTTTTCCTTTTTTGCAAACATGTTTTCCCCTACTGACCATGTTCTACTTGGTTTGTAAATGTCGACAAACCTTCTTCCTCATGTCAGTTTCGTTGATGACACTTGTCATAGTAAGTGGAAATTTTCTTCTGTTGTGTGGGAATTTTAAGCTCCCAATGGTGATTTAGTGAGTTTATAGAGCATATTTTTAGGTTATCGAATTTTAAGCTCCCAATGGTGATTTAGTGTAGTTATCGAACTAATATCATAAGTAGTTTCCCTTGGCATTAGGGCATTAGTTGTCAAAATTGATTCACAACTCATTGTATTACAGTTAAATAGAAATTATTCAGTTAGAAATCCTCATATTTTACATATGTATCTGCATGTTCGATTATTGGAGAAACATTTTGATTATATTACTTATCAACACATTCCAAGAAATATAAATACAGTAATAGATACATTGGAAAATAACATTTTAGATAGACATATGTGTAACATGTAAAATAAACCATAGAATAAATCAACATTAAATAGCATCTGGAAACATGTATATATATATAGAGAGAGAGAGAGAGAGATAGTTTGCAAAAAGTGTGATACATCAAAAATCAAAATCAGTGTTCTAAGACACTTGGCTTCTCAAGCCCACATAAGTGCAGAAAAAAAGTAGATATACATTTATATCCTCTGGCATGATGCTCATGATAACATGTAACTGCCCTGACGACTCAACCTAATAGTCAGTGTTTTCTGGCAGGTACCCCCATAGTATGTCTCTGATATCGTAGCAGAATATCATCAACAGAAGCATAATCCAATATGCCTTTGGTCAGAGTTGTCAGGTTGCACTCCACCTCAACTATAGTTCTGTCCCCCTCATCATAAACAATAGCCTCTATCTTGCAAAAAATACGTCGTGCTTTCTAAGACAACCCTGGAGGTCTCACTGGTCCAACATCTGTAAATAAGCATAAGTTAAAATCTCACTACATGATGTAAAATAAAAAAATAAAAAGACTTCAAAAAATTTAAAAACAATCCTTACCTGAGTCATCCCATTATCCTCCCAGTGGTAGAGGTAGATCCAGATATCCTCTGAAGTCATTCCCTGCATATGCCCAGTCGTTGATAGCAAACAAATGTTGTTGAATCCATACGAACAAGCTAGGAAGGAAAGAAATATGTTTCCCACTTCCATGGTGAGGCATCAACTCACTCCATCTCATAAGTCATGGATCCCTCGGAGCAGGAGGTCCCACCTCTATTAGTTGACATCGGAACAATGGAACCCTCTCTAAGAAGAGAGTCACCAAGATCAACCCATAACCGAATTGCTTCAGCTTCATAGTCTTACACTTTGTGAGTTTTTCTTTCATGTTGATGAGAAACCACTCACACCAGTTGAACACCGTTGGACTCATACCTACCATTTCATATTGAAAATGGGATTTTCTTACCTCATGCAAGGCTTTCACTCCCATCATTCATGCAATTTTATAAAGGACGGTCCTCAGAGAAGGATCATTGACAATTTTAATGTCAATTTTTTCGCTTTTGGTCTTCTGAGAACCATGACTGCAGTGTATGGAATTGAGCATCTTTGTTCTCTCGCTGCATGGTCTAGCAGCTGATAACTAGACTGGTAGTCCCCTCTTGGACAAACCGATGATGAAATATATGTTAGACACATCAATCTCCAAGTCCTGACTGTTAGCCACCTATGAAATTTGTTATACCAAAAGGTGGCTAAATCATTTTTGGAGCCTTCAAGGAACAAATTTTATTGCAAAAAAGTGTTATCTCTTGAAGACTCTTGAAGGCCTCATGCCTCTGTCCAAAATCTTCCCTACCATGCCCATTTTACACTCTAGAATTCTGATGATTTCATGAGAAAAGACTGCTGCAAAATCACCTTTTTTCCCTTTCCTCACTTGAAAAACTAACCTCCATTTTTCTCCCCTTTTCCTCCATAAAAATCCTCTATTTTCATGATTCCCCTTCTTCCATTCATGAAAATCGTTTTCCATAGTTAAAACTCATTTTTTAAGTTGTACTGAAACCCCCAAAACCCATTGAAAAACATTGAAAAATCATAAAGAAATACATATTTTTGTATAAAGGCTTAAGCCCCTTTGGGTTAAGTTTTAAACCACTTCCCCTCCACGTGCCCGCACCCTAGAACCAGGTGCTAGACCCACAAAGTGCTTATCGCATCGCAAATTCTTAGTGCATAAGTTTGTTTTCCATGTTTAAAAATTTTCGATGCAATTAAGCCCGTTATATTAAACTCCACACCCTCCACTTCATTCATATAGCTCATGCCCAGGACCAAAGGTTAAAGTCCCAAGGCGCTTAATTGCATCGGATTATTTCGAATGGTTAGATTGAAAAGCCCAAGCCTGACCTCCGATTGCAATTGGCCCTCATATGCATAAAGCCCCAGGCCTATTATTATTCCATATAGACCAAGGCCCCGCAGTCGGGTGCCTAACCGCTTCACATACATATTCCGCCACCAAAACCTTTGTTTCATTAAATTTTTGGATTTCCATAAAGTATAAAGGGTTTCCACCAATTCACTTTTGAAAACAATATCTGTCACTGATTGTTGAGTCGATCAACGATCCGCGCATCATCGCATCGGCAATGATCAAAGGCACATCTCGCGGATGTTGTTTCTCCCCTCTGATTGACGATTCCCCGATCAGTCGTCAGTCGTTGATCTCCTCCTCCCTTTCTTTTTATCCAATGGCCCTGGTTCGCTCCGATCACAAGTCTTTCCTCCGCTTTTCAAACCCCTCTGATTCAACTCCCACCACCGATCTGATCTGCAGATCGACGTTCTACATCTAATCGCATCGGATCTTTTTCATCGGGTGCATTTTTAACATTTGTTTTCCCCCCCGCTAATTGCGATCCTCTGATTGGATCTAGACCATTCACGTGTCCAGATCAGACGGTCCCAGATCTTTCCCTCATGGTTTCATCGCCCTCCACCTTCCACCAAGAAAATTTTAACGCGTAATCCCCACCGCTGATCTTTGCGTGATCGACGGTTCCGACTTATTCTTCCCTCTCCTCTCCTTTTAAGCTTCTATTAACAAATCTTCGCCATTGGATGATGCCATCCAACAGCCATGCTCTCTCCCTACGCCCTCTGAAGCAGTTTACCCAAAGATCACAGGATTTCTTAATTAGTTTGTGTTTTGCAGGTGATTAATGATTTTTCCATTATATTGAAGAAAAAGCCGAAGGCTGGGAATGACGATTCTCACGCCTTCGATTCATCAAAGGAAACCATTCACAAGGTTCAAACTCCACGTCTCATCGATGCTTCATGGGAATTGATGCCTTGTGAGACCTGCGCAGCACTACACATCAACAAGACACAGAAAAATAAATAAAACCATAGAGTATCAGTGTTGAAGACCTGCCACAGCAGAAACAGAATATTGGAGACCATTTTGGGTGGATTATGGCTAAGATTTATTATCAAAAGACTAATCCTCCAAATTAAAACAGGATTAAAGGAAACTCAAAAAATATCTATCAGACAGAAAGGCCTCCACCGCCACATCAGAGGCAAATTTATTCCTCTCAGCTACCACAAAGCCACCTGTGCCTCAAAGCATTCAAACAGAGGCCGAAGTTATTGATCAAATGAAGATATTTTCCTAAGCGCAGCTGAAGATTTAATTCTGCTAAGGAATTTAATGCACAAAATATCAGCAGAGTTACTATTACATGACACAGAGCCTTAAAGGTCAACAAAAGCTCCCACTGAGCTTAATCTTAAATGTAAATCAATTAATACAGTCAGAATACCTGTACGCTTCTCCATTGAGCCCCTCAAAGGCCGAGAAGTCATTAATCTGTATTAATTATCTTGGGAGATATTTTATCCTCTCCCACCTCTTCATCCTTCTATAAATACTGTTGTAGAAGAAGAGAAAATGCTGGTTGCTGAATTTTGAAATATACTTGAGCTTGAAACTCCAACTTGTAAATAGTGTTCATTGGCTCTTGAAGCTCTGTTTGTGATAGATAAGTTATTCTGGGAAGTGTAGATGATTGCTAAACTAAAGCATTGGTCTTAAAGCTGTAACTGGTTTAAAGCATCAATACAAGCTTATTTATGGGATCCTGGTCTATGTCAACGATGATGTTTTTCTCATTGTAACTTGTTATTTTTTTTTTCTGTCTTCACTTTTTCCATCTTCTCTTATAAAGAACAGCATGCATAGATTTAGGATTTATTATATACTAGTACCCTTCTCTGACTGAAAATCTTTATCTAAATGTTTTCCTCCAATTTGTGTTATTTAGGAATGATTTAATTTAGTTTAAGCATAGGAATGCTGGCATTCCCTCATCCTATTGTCTGAGCTATTTGTTATTCTTAAATTTTATTTTCAGTATATGTTAAGTAGAGATGAACCAAGGAAGATATGGTGTGCCCTAGTCCTAGTTTTATCCCCAAATACTATCTGAATGTTTCCCTTGGAATGTGTTGAAAGTTGGCTAGTGTTGAAGCACTTACTAGATCTTAGGCCATTCTTTGTTATCTTTGTGTTTGTCTTGAAAGTTACCAAGTAGAGCAGAGCTAGGAGAGGATTTGTGGTGAGCCCAGCCCGCTAGTTTCTTCTCCAACAGTTGCTTTCAAGTTTCCCTTTGTTTTAAAGTGTCTTCTATTGAAAGTGCATCAAAAGCAGGCTATTTTAGAAGTACCGACCTGATCTTAGATTAATTTTATGTCTTCCTTAAGTGTATGTCAAAAGCAGGCTAGTTTAGAAGTACTTGCCTGATCTTAGGCTACTCTTTGTTCTTCATTTGTTTAATTCCCCTTCTTTTTGTATCATTTCATCCCATAAATCCAAATTCAAAGAGATCCTTAGACATAGATGACTTGCCCCATGGACCACTCTTGCCCCTTGCTGTTTCAATTAAACCCTATTATGACTCCATAGCCTAATGGACCTAAACTTGCAATTATCTATCTTTCTAGCCAAAGCTTGTACTGATTGCTTGCAACTTCACACCTTTGAAACTCTTTGCACTTAGAACTTTCCACCTCAAACAATAATCATGCTCAACCATCCAAAGACAAAACAAACCCTTGGCCTTCATAACTAACCTAATATTATTACCCAAAACTTCAAAGACAAATCCATCTTTTCACTTATTGGAGAGATCCCTCTCCGGATTCAGAAGGGCTAGATCCTAGAATCCCAAAGTGGTTGAAACGATGTTTCTCCCTGCAATCAGAATTTTTCCAATATTGCTGATTATAGGGAGCTAACATTTCTGGCAACTCCGTTGGGGATCAAACCCAGAATCTTTGGTTCCCCTTAAAATTTCACACAAACATTGTTTAGTGAGTAGTAAGTAGCCTTTTCAAGCACTACCAAGAAATGGTAATCATGATGAAGCTTGTTTGAATCAATGACAAACTAGGCAAAACCTAGGATTCTCATAAGAGTTTGTCTAGCCTTGAAAGATCAGTTGTCTTAGCCATAAGAGTAGACTGTCTTTGTCTCATAAACGTAGCTAAGTTTTGAAACAGATTTAGGACACTCTTAACAACCAATAGGACTGAAAAATAACTCAGAAAGCCCAAAAATATTTTAGATTGGTATCCAATAAACATGGTGGTGGACCATAAAACCATTTTACCTCCTTACGAGCTAAAAATTTTCCACCTAGCGACTCCACACTCTGAAACTCCCAAAAGACCAAATGACTCCACTGGTAGAAAACCTTGAACTGATTGAACAGACACAGTGACCTCTTTTTCTCATTTACAAACATGGATTTAGATATAGACCCAGATGAGAAACATATGATCATGATGGAAAAGTTGATGTGCATGCCTGGAAGAAGGGTGGATAGGTTTATGGGTAATTTAAACGTTGGTGATCCATAAAATCATATGCCTATCCCTGAGCAAATGCAAACTCTACCCCTACAAGAAATGTATGATGAACAAGATGATAGAGAAAACAATCAAGAAAAATTTCTAATCATGATGGAAAAAATGATGTATATGCTTGGGAAAAGAATGGATAGGTTGATGGCTAATATGAATATCGATGATCTAGAGTGAGCTATGCTTTCCTCTGATCAAACACCAGCCCAATCACCTCAAGATCAAGACAGTGACCAAGCTATGAATTATGATCAACACCTTATAGAAAATGATGAGAAAACTTATAAAAAAAAACAATAAAATGAAATCCCTCCCGAATATTAAGATGACCCAATTTTCAAGTGATGGGTATTAAAATGTACCCATCACTCAAGCCAAAATTTTTGATTCGGCATCTTAAGCTTTTTCTAAAATATTTTAAGGCTTGGATTAGGCACTTCTGTCAAAATTGGGTAGCGTTGATTGATGTCCCTAGAGATTGAAGGTAGAGGCAAAGGCTAGACAAGAGGAAAAGGGTGATACTAATGACGAGAATTCCAATATAAACAATGGTTGAGCATTGTAATTTTTTTGTCATTTATAGGCAAGTGAGAAATTTGTTTGTCATTTTTAAATAATATATTATTTAAAATATATTATGGATACCTAACAATATATTAATAAAGAAGGTTGTCAAGAAATTTTTGATTGCCTTCCTATATCTTGTAATATGCTGATAGGAGATCTTCACAATCAAATTTTGAATACTAATAGTGAGCAGTGCTTTGAGGAAACGACAGAAAATCCTCAAATTTTTCCTGCAAGAAGAAGTCAAGATCCCCTAGAAGAGGCTCGAGAGAACATCCAGCCTCAAAATCAGCCTTTACAAGAGACAGAGAACCGTTGTACTTATGTTCAAAGGGACATAGAAATATTTTCCTCGTTGACAGAAGAAGAGATAGATCAGACCATTAATAAACATTCAGTCTCTGAAACTTATTTCAAAACAAATACTCTTGCTCATTCACGAAGAGAACTCTGTTGTAAAGATGCAGAGAGTTCTTTTGTTGGTCATAAAAAACAGGGCAGCTCTTCTTCTGTTTATACTCAAAGAAAAATCTCTCCTTTGACAGAAGAATGAATTAATCAAATACTAAGCAAACAGCTACCCTCCAAACCATCATTTAAACCAGACATTCATGAACATGGTGCCTACTCCATAGAACCATCCAATGGCACTCGAGACAAAGAGGATAGTAAAGAAATCAATGATAATAATGAAACTAGTCCTCTTTGGAATATGAATTTTGATGGGTTATGTACTAAAGCTAATGCAGGTGCAGGAATATGGCTTTACAATACAAGAAACAATTATTCTAAAGCCTATTCATACAAACTGAATTTTCAATGCACAACTAACATAGTAGAGTATGAGGCACTTCTCTTAGGGCTACACTTATTGAAGAAATTAGGAGCCCAGAGGATAACAGTTCATGGAAGTGTAGACTTGGTAATTAGGCAAGTGAAAGATGAATGCATGGTTAAGCATCCTAGACTTAAAGCTTATAAGGATGATACCATAGATTTATTGAAAATTTTTAAAGAATCTCAACTTATACCTGTTCCTAAAGACCAAAACAGTTTTGCTAATGGATTAGCCCTTGTGGCTAGTACATGTCTAAGACCTTGGGAGAGAAAACTATTAGTATGATTCTTTCATCGTAAAATATCACTTTAGCTATGCATATCAAGTAGCCCTAACATCAAATATGGCTGAAAAATATCCTTATGTTTGCTGCATAAAATTAGATCTAAGCATAAAAGATATTAAGCAGATAAAATGTAAAATGGCTCCATGCATCCAATGAACAAGACAAGAACAATGTATAAAAAGAATTTTATATTATATTGAAGAATGGGGCACCTGAGAGGAAAACAAGAAAGGTGTTTTCCAGTTCTCCTCAGTGGGATGGGTTCTTGGAAGTCCTCAGTGTTTCAGATCTAAAATTCCTCTCTTTGTTTAATGTGGAAAACCCTAACAAACATGGAACTCAATGGGAGTTAAAAATGCAAACAAATGAAATTGGTGACCAAGAGTAGATCTAGTGTGATCTAATGCAATGGAGGTGACTAATGAATGGGGAAAACCCTTCTATTTATAACAAAATATTGGGGTGTTCTAGAACTCGATGCATGAATAAAATATTATTAATCACATTCTAGAATCACCTTTTAGGAATATTTTATTATATTTGTTGGAGGGAAAAGGGTTTTTGACTTGGGTCAATTCCTTTATTTATAAATAATAAATAAATAAATGATTTATTTATTATTTAAGGGAAATGAGGGGAATATAATTAAATAAATAATGGTTTATTTAATTATTTAAAAATGATTTGGTCAAATTTAACTAGGAATAGTATTTAAATAATGATTTAAATAACTTATTCTTAGGAAATAATTAAATAAATAATGATTTATTTAATTTATTACCTTGTTTTGGGTTAAATATGACCAAGAAATATAAACGAATGTGGTGAAAGCGATTTTACTTGGGGTAAAATTAGTCTTACATGGTGTACTTGGGTTCATCTAACGATAATGGATTAGATGACCAAAAAAATGGTGTAACAGATTGCCCCCCAACGTACAAGTGTTAGGAGCAAATCGTATGACCAAAGTACATTGTAAGAACTAAATCACTAAACAGCAAGATAGAAATGAAAGAGAGGAATGTAAGGTAATCTAAAGTGGTGGAGGACTGGACCCTGAGGAGACGAGACTTACAGGTGCAACAAGTCTCAAGTGTATGATGTAGTACCAATGTGAAAGGCGGCGGGGGAGGCATACCTATGTCCGCCAAGAAAATAGTACAAAGAATAAGGCACCTGGAAAACCACGAAACGCAATAGTAAAACCAGTGCTGGCCTAATCATGAGCTAGAAATCAAGAATGATGAATCCCACATACATGCGATGCCTGGAATAATCATCAGGACTGATACAATAATATGGTGGTACATGAGATATTGATACACCCAAATTCCCCCTACACACTGGGAAGGGCTCGCGAAATTGGACCGACACGTGAAAATCGAAGAGGTGCTACAAACAACTGAGGCCGATATCATCAAATGAGAGGAGCTGCATCAAGTGTTGGAATGAAGAAGTCATCCGGGTATGTGGGGGGCTACCTGCAGGGCCACCCCCTCCTAAGGGTTGAGACATCTCACACACACCCATGTATCACCAATAGCTGCTGCTGCATCACTTAACCATCAAGTGTATAGATCACGATCAGGCTGAAAAGAGCTCGAACCAAGGTACATTGCCCCCTAGACCTGACTTCTGGATTAAAGGCGCTGATGTTGACAGAAGTCGGGCCATCATGGGTAGGGAAATAAGGGAACCCCAACTAAGGCACGAGAGAAGATAGTAGAGCGACGAACAGACAGACACTAATGATGATGAAATGAGGGATACTAAGTGGCGGATGGACAACTTCCCTTGTTAGAGCATAAAAAGCATGGATGGCTTGGCAGCGACGGACACAACATCATGAGGGATAGGGGACAATGGGACTGAGGGTCATACTGTGCAACACGAGAGGTGGACCAAGTAATGAAGGGTGGAGAACTATAGCGGGATACAAAGGGACTCGAGATAGACTCCGAGACTGATGATGACTCAACTCGGATGCTCTAAACAAGGGCGACTCGATGGTGCTGCCAGATAGTAAAGGTCTGATGGGGAACCATAAAAACATGAGTACAATAGGGTATCTCATGATGAAAATCGACACGAACAAAGACAAGTAAGGAGGCAAAGTGGTGCCCCAGGTACAAGTGTTGTAAGTGAAGAAATTCGATTTGGAGGAGAGATGAAAAGGGCCTTCATGGACAAAATGTGTCCCGGTGAAGTATCAGAACATAAAAAACTGACAAATACCCATTTGAGTGCTCGGTGAGAGATTTCCAACGGTGCAGACGGTGTGTCAAACGGGGCTACGGTTTGGTCGCAGCGGGCGAAATAAAAAATAGGGGTTTTCTTCTAATAGGGTGTTTTCCCTCCAAAATCATTCATTTGCTTGTGTAGTTGTGGTGAATGTGGAGAGGAGAGCAGACCCTAAATCTTGTGGTGATCGTAGCGGACAAACCGACCGTTGGAATTGAAATCCGTCAGTTGCAGGTAAGAGGCCTAATCCTAAGCTTTGTTTTTGATGGATTGAAGTTGCAGATTAGGGTTTTAAATTCCAGAAACTGCCCCTACTTCCTCATTGCGGTCGGGTCGCACTTTTTGGGGCAAAATTTGCAACCTGGGACGCATTTTTTGGCCTGAAAAGTGCGACCTGACCCAGGTTTGGCCCAAAAAGTGCGACCTGCTAGGTGTGAGAGGTTTCAATGCTGTTATGGGCTTAAATTCTGTTTTGGTGTAAGATAATGCAGTTTTGTTGATATGGAGGCTGACAAAAATGATGTTTTTGTGCAGATATGGCAGATATACGAATAAACTAGAGAGAGAGAGACTTAGGTACACTACGGACGGAGATCTAGGTGGATCAGGGTGTCCGTCATACACTGGCTAGACATGGGGTTCTGAAATTTTTGGAGAACCCTTTTATGAGGGCTGGAGAGCCCTTGTTGGCCCGGATTATCAGTTATTGGGATCTGGATCATGAGGCATTTGGAGTGCAGAGGCACAGGATCGAGTTGACGGTCCAGGATTTGTATTTCTTGACTGGTCTCCCACCGTTGGGGATGGTGGGAAATACGCAGCCAGTGTTACCACGGGGGCGTAACATTATGGAGTTTGTTGAGCGACACTATCGACCGGGTGTCCGAGTCAAGGGGACTCGGATATCCATTGGGGATCTAGAGAGGTTGGAGACCCGGGCAGTGGCCGCAGCAGTGTTGCGGATCTTGGGTAGTCAGGCGCTCCATCACATCACTGGAGGGCAGATGATGATTGTAGAGAGTGTGTTGGGTGGGACCTACTATGGGTGGGCCCAGATGATGTTGGTGTCGCTGAAGCGACAGTTGTCACTATGTAAGTGGTAAGTGAATCATGATTGTGTGTATGGGACAGTATTTTTCTCTTTCTTCTTTAAGAAGATCCTGACCTTACGACCTCGTATACAGTTGCCTGATGGCGGCCCGAGAGAGCCCCGGATGCGGCGGTGGGGACGAATACTGAGCAGAGGAGGAGGAGGGGCGATCGGGAGGGTGTTTTGACCAGAGTTCTTTGCTCATTGGGATTAGATGTCGTTATACATAGAAGACTATCCCTATAGTGGGATGAGTTATTGGGGAGATCCAGACTTGCCGCTGCCACCTGGTCGAGTATGGGGACCGGATGGTAAGTGACAAGCAATTAACCTGTTATGGTCCTTTGTATAGTTTTTGACTAGTATTCATGGTGCTAATCCTTATATTGTTTGGGATGCAGATATAGCTCTGGTGAAACCAGCCGGATATATGGGACGACCAGCAGTAGCAGGCGCTACAGGCACAAGTGGATCGAGGACAAGACAGAATGAAGAGATGGCCGCACTAGTGGAGGACCTCCGTCGTAGAAGTGAGGGGCTGCTGACCAGTGTGTTGGAGCATGCTTGGCAGGATTTAGACGACCGATACATAGAGCTATGTATTTGGCTCCCCTCGGAATGACGAGGGATCATGCAACGCATGGCGATGGCCGGGCAGACAGTGCGTGATCTACGAGCTGCGGGAGCAGAGCCGTTGGCTCAGGATCCGCCAGAGAGGGACTAGGTGTGGGGCAGGTGGTGCCCCTTAGTAGGGATGTAGGGGCAAGTGGTGCCCCCCATTTTGTAGTAGTGGTTTTGTAACATGCTATGGGCATGTCATATGTTTCAAAGTATATGGACTTTTAAAACACATGTTATATATATATGAGTTTTATGTGTATTTTGTGGATGCTATTGTTTGATGTGTGATAAATGCCAGTCTAGAACATGGTTTGCGATCTGATCTACATAGTGATTGTGACTTCTAGGGATGTGGTTGAATGAAATAAATCTAAATTCCCGTATCAAAAGTCTCACCCATAAATATTGTCTACACAAGATAGGATTATGCACACGGTAGACGCCATTAAGTTGTAATACGACAAGCAGGGAATCTAAATAAACTTGTAGATGGAGGATGTGATGGGAGAGAGCGTCAGCTAAGAGACCACGAACGGCATCATACTCGGCCTGGTTATTGGAGGCGGTACCAATGTAGACCCCATTTGCAAGAACAAGGGTATGCACAGGGGTAAATATGGCCTAGGCGGCTGAGGCGAGGTTTTGGGAATACTGACTCTCGCCATCGGTGTAACCAATGTAATGAGTGGACGAGAGGGTTGAGGGAACAACGTCACAAGAGAAGAGAAGTGAGGAAAATCGGGGACTTGTGTTGTGACATACATCATAAAGACGGATGGGAGGATCGGGGTGAGGTGAAGAGAGTGGAAGGTGGTGGAAACCGTAAGAGGCGGCAAAGCTACCGAGATCATCGTTCATGGTGGAAAGGCACAGAAATGGGTCGTCAGGGGAAATGACAGAAGAGCAAGTAAAAAGACGGTCACAACATGAAGAGCCCAAGAATGGTGTTGAAGAGGGATCAGATGAAAAATGTGGAGTGGATACGGAGGGGATATACTCCGAGGGTTGGGCGGATGATGATAGGTACAAGAGAGGAGCAGCAGATTCATACATTTCAACATCAGGGGGAGGGATGTCAATGGTGGCTGGGGGATCCTCGAGTAAACTCGATGCATATTGAGCGAGGATGGGCAAGGCGGATTGATTCTATTCCACTTCATACTCGTGGATGACCTCTAAAGAGGTGCGGTAATGCCTGAGGTGGGGACAATGGTGAGAATAATGGCCATGGACACCACATAACGCGCAGGGTTTGTTGGTGCGAAGGGCCTTTGGGTTCTTGGTTAAGGGTGCGGAGGAAACAGAGGTTTCCGGGGCTGATGATTCAGGGAACGCGACTTTGACCATGGGTTGGAGACGGGGCAACTCAGGACAAGTATGGGTGGCGTGGCCGACAGCATCACACAAAGCGCAAGGCTTGGTGGGTGGAGGGGGAGTAGGATCAGGAGCGGTGGCTTTATCTTTGGATGCCCCCCTGCGAGTTTTTCTTTTCTTACCCGTAGCATTCTCAGCATGAGGAGGGTCGTGCGACGGGGCTAGAGGTACCGTAGCGGTGGAAGGAGCAACGAGAATTGGTTGAACTGGTGTCACAGCAATGTATGGTTTAGGGTGGCCGGGAGGGGTTTCGGTTGGAGGAGTAAGATACCATACCGGTATGCCCAAAGTTAAATTTGGTAGGGAAAGGGTGGCCATGATAGGAACCAAATAGATGCCAGGGGGAGGGCCAAGGAAAGGGATTTGACCGGTGGAGTAATGGCCAGGAGGGATGGTTCCTAAATGGGGGAGGCCGGAGGGAACCGAGGTGGGAGGATAAGGAGGTTCCAGGGTGTAAGGGGGAGGAGAAGGACCCGATGGGGGAGTTTGAAACAGCTGAGGCGAAGGGCTAGGAGCAGGGTGAGTCGGATGAGGAGGAGGTTGCTGACTAGCCAGAGCAGGCTGCCCGCAGCCTGAGACGATTTCATCATGCAAACATTCGCCGAGCTAGGGTCAGAGATAGGAGGGGGGGGGGACCGGGGAAGGTGCCAAGCAAAGAGGAGTCTTTGTAGACGCCAGGGGAGACACTGGTCAAAGAATCGACAGTTTCCTTATTGGTGACAGTAGAGATGGTGGAATCAGGTGAGGTTTGAGATTTAGGTTCATGATACGACAACTGGTCAATGGTGACGATCTTGCCATTATGAGGGGAAAACATCTTGCGGTGGAATGCGGATGGGATGGCAGACATGGCATAGGTGTAACTATGCCCCAAAAGGATGTTGTAGTCAAGAGGGGCATTGATAACTTCAACGTCGACACAAACAGTCTTACCGGCAAGGGTGATAGGGAAGTTACGAAAAATACCAATGGGTTGGGAGGCATGGCCATCCCACGCATGGAGGGTGATTGTGGAAGGGGCCAACTCAGGGGATCCAAGTTGTTTCCAAACCGAAGCGGACATTACACAGGTAGATGCCCCCTCATCAATAATACATCGAGCGACATTGGCATTTCGGATTTTGACTGGGATTTGGAAAGCAACTAAAGGAGGAAGAGGGGGATGGTCTGACTGATGGGCGTCAAAAACAATTAATAGGCCATCAGCAGGATCTATAACACCCATGGAAAATAGTAGAGCTTTCTTTTGAGAAGGAAACAACTGGAGGAGTTCCAGTACTGAAATGGCAGCTGGAGATTGCGCCAGATCATCTACTATGCTGTAGGAATGGGCAGCTCGACCAGAGGCAGCATTTCGGCATAATGGACCCTTAGGAATTTTTGTGTGAACCTCAAATTTGGGTGGAAGGATTTGTAAGGGACCATTGGGTGTCGATAGAGGCTCTGTAGAAGTTGATGATGGGGACTCGGAGACAGACGGTACGGGAGGCGAGGAGTATTGACGAGACTGAGTTTGAAGGTTAAGGTCAACAGTGAGAGTTTGGTCAGAGGACATCATAATAATTTGGTAATCAGAAGAACCAGAAGGAGAAGATTGAGTGGATGTCGGGGCATGAGGGGATTGAGTAGCCACAAATCCTTGTTGAGGGAAAGGATCGGTAAACACAGCGGGCTGAGTAGAAGTAATGGGGGGTACAGGGGGAGAGGAGTGTTGTCCCCAAATGGTGGCCTGAGACTCCCACATCTGGCGCATCTGTGGTAAGAGGGGACAATCGTGAGTGTAGTGACCAAAAACACCGCAACATGAACAGGGCTTATTTGTGCGAAGCGGCCAGTCCTTCTTGGGTTGGGAGCCCTCGGGCTGGGTAGCGGTGTTTGGCTCAATACGAGAAAGATTGGGTCCACAATTACCAGAGGCGGATGGATTGCCTCTCCTCTGCCGTTGAGAAGGAGGAGGAGTAGTCGCACCGTGTTGCGCAAATATGTGCCCTGGAAGGGGTAGTAAGGGTGGCTGTGGGGTGGGAGGAGGCAAGGGAGCGGGAGGTCCAAATGCTGGAGGAGCTGGGATACCAGGCTGCGGATAAGGGTAAGGGTGAGAATGGGCAACATTGAGGTAAGCAGGAGAGTGGGCAAAAGGAGGAGGCATGTCAAAGCCTGGATACATGTTACCGGGATGGGGAAAGGTGTTGGAGGTGCTGGCCCCACTGGGAGGAAAACCATAGGGCATAAGAGGTGGAGCAGAGGTATGAGACATGGCTCCGATGATACCGTCGGCAGAGTGAGAGGTCCCATAGGCGTTATTGCCCCCGAGCTTGGGAAGATCAGGAAGGACAGTATAAACATAACCAGACTGGGCATAGATAAGGTCATATTTTAAGGCGATTTGAAGGGAGGCTTCTTCGGTTTGGGGGAAATGGGAGGCAACATCTTTGCCAATCGGAGGTAAGAGAGAGTGAAGGAACCAATCCATGTAAACTCGATCTTCAAAGGAGGGAGCACGGCATAAGATTCGTCATCTTCGCCACTCCTGGACATGAGCGGAGAGACGTGTTGAAGAGGATTGCTGAAAGGAGGTCAATAGTTCAGTGCCAGTATCGTATCGGAGAGGGAGCTGGAAATAAGACAAAAAGTCTTGGGCAATGGTTGCAAAAGTGGTATGGGAAGAGGTGGCTTGATCAACATACCATTTGGATGCTTCACCAGTAAGGGTGTGTTGGAATAAACGAAGACGAATGGAGTCATCGGTGATGGAATTAGAGGAGCACCACATGTGGAAAGATCAGATATGATTGGAAGGATCTTCACTAGCAAGGCCTTCGAACTTGGGAATGTCGAAGGGGAGCTTGGTTGGCATAGCAGGCCAACTGACATCGTGGTGGATAGGATCATTGATAAGCTGATTGAAGTCGGGGAGACTGAGGTCGGCCATATACGGAAGTAATGGGGCAGTCGAGGTAGGTCCCGTAGTGGTTCCACTGGAAGTGGACCTAGCAGTAGAACTGGGGTTAGGGCTAGGTCTAGAACTAGCCATGGTGGAGGTAAAGGAAGGAAAACCAGAAGGACGGGGAGAACCCGAACAATCAGAGGAAGAGTCAGAGTGCGGACTCGGGGGGAGACTTACTCGATGGCGACGGGAAGGAGGAAGTCGACTAACCGGAAACTGAGGGTGAAGGCCAAGAAGTCGCTGGGAGAGACGCCTTGGAGGCGCAATGATAACGGGAAGAAGAAAGACCGACAAGGGCAGC
This sequence comes from Pinus albicaulis, assembly GCA_034641835.2. Lineage (NCBI taxonomy): Eukaryota > Viridiplantae > Streptophyta > Pinopsida > Pinales > Pinaceae > Pinus > Pinus albicaulis. The sequence continues at coordinate 156,088,781 of CM076580.1, forward strand.
AAGGTGCAAAAGCGAGACGCGACAAGGGCAAGGAGGTGCAGTGTTGATTAATTTTAGAGTCTTTGCCAAGCGGTGTTAACTAGGATTTTCTTCACTTACGGTCAGTGTGTGGCGTGCGTTAATTTTAATTGATTAAACCCAGACGTTTTGAGAGAAAAAGAAAAAGTGTGCTGCGTAATGGAAAAGAAATCTGCAGTAAATAAGACTGAAAGAACAGGAAATTAGCAACTAAAAAGGCAGCAATTGAACCCAAGAAGGTGGGTTGCTCAAAACTAGTTTAGAAGGGGCAAAGCACGCTAACAAGAGACCAATAGATCTAAGGTCCGGAGGGACTGGGATCTAATGGAGAAATCTGCTGGAAAGTGGTGCAGAAAGCAGTAAAGAGGCAGGGGCAAGGTTGCTGCTAGAAAGTAGGAGATCAGCTAAAAAGAGGGGGTCAAAGGGGTGACCCTAGAGATGAACCCAAACAAAGTGAAAGGTAGTGTATAGAAAGGGAAGAAAATTTTACCTGTGAGGATCTGAACAGGAGGTATCAGATCTGAAATAAGGCTGAAACTTCTCGAAATTCAGACGTCTGAAAATAGCAACAAACTCTCCCACAAAAATTGGAGGGAACTGAAGCTTTAAGGGGAAAGAGTCCCACTTAGGTGAGTGAAATAGATCAGTAACAGGTCTGAACAGGTGGAGACAGAGGCTGGAAAACCCTGACAGAAGCTTTAGTGAAACCCAGAAAAAGTGCTGGCAGATTGCAGAAACAATTGCAGGTCGCAGGTTTGGGCCTGTTTTCAGGCCAGGTCACAGATTTAGGGCAGAAAAGTGCGACCTCAAGGCCAGGTCGCACTTTCTGGGCCGATAAGTGCGACCTGCAGATCCGGTTCTGGCGGCAGCTGATGTCGGTCACCTGCGCAAAAATGCCAGAAACACACGGAAGTTAGAATTTTGAATGTTTAACGGTTTTGGAGAGGAAAACTGGCATAAAAATGGAAAAAAGAGGAAAAATAAAAAATGGAAGAGAAACCCTAGGGTTTGAAACAGCTGGATATGCAGGAAGATAGAAAATGACAGTGGTCGCAAAAGTAAACCCGTGTGGAGTCGCCAATTGTTAGTATGATTCTTTCGTCGTAAAAGATCACTTTAGCTATGCATATCAAGTAGCCCTAACATCAAATATGGATGCAAAATATCCTTAATTTTGCTGCATAAAATTAGATCTAAGCAGAAAAGATATTAAGAAGATAAAATGTAAAATGGCTCCATGCATCCAATGAACAAGACAAGAACAATGTATAAAAAGAATCTTATATTATATTAAAGAATGGGGCACCTGAGAGGAAAACAAGAAAGGTTTTTTCCAGTTCTCCTCAGTGGGATGGGTTCTTGGAAGTCCTCAGTGTTTCAGATCTAAAATTCCTCTCTTTGGTTAATGTGGAAAACCCTAACAAACATGGAACTCAATGGGAGTTCAAAATGCAAACAAATGGAAATGGTGACCAAGAATAGATCTAGTGTGATCTAATGCAAATGGAGGTGCCTAATGAATGGGGAAAACCCTTCTATTTATAACAAAATATTGGGGTGTTCTAGAACTTGGTGCATGAATAAAATATTATTAATCACATTCTAGAATCACCCTTTAGGAATATTTTATTATATTTGTTGGAGGGAAAAGGGTTTTTGACTTGGGTAAATTCCTTTATTTATAAATAATAAATAAATAAATGATTTATTTATTATTTAAGGGAAATGAGGGGAATATAATTAAATAAATAATGGTTTATTTAATTATTTAAAAATGATTTAGTCAAATTTAACTAGCAATAGTAATTAAATAATGATTTAAATAACTTATTCTTAGGAAATAATTAAATAAATAATGATTTATTTAATTTATTACCTTGTTTTGGGTTAAATATGACCAAGAAATATAAACGAATTTGGTGAAAGCGATTTTACTTGGGGTAAAATTAGTCTTACATGGTGTACTTGGGTTCATCTAACTATAATGGGTTAGATGACCAAAAAAATGGTGTAACATAAACAATATACAATTCAAGAAAAATTCAGACCTACTGTCCCAAACAATAAAAGATACTGGAAAAACTTTGAAGGAGAAAAACAAATACAAGACTATCCTACTGTGGATATACCATCTTTTCAAGAAGAAACTTCTCTTATCATTGATATCAATCTGCCATTTAAAGAACCTGAATTTGTATTAGAAGCAAACATAGATTTAAAGAAATAAGATATTTCAATGTTTGCTATTTTACAGGTAAAGGATGATGATTCTTCCAAGAAACTTTCTGAAGATAGACTCCTGAAAGTTGAAGTCTTGGAATCAGATAATCTACCAGACATGGAGAACCAAAAAGAAGAGAACCTTCATCTTTTCATTGTTGATCCTTTGGAAAAGTGTGTGGAAATCCCAACTGGCTCAAATTATCAAGCATGGATCCTTTGCAAGAGCCAGAGACATGAAAAGTTGTCACCTCCTGTGATAGTCTTGATTTTGAAGATTAATCTTCAAAATGTACTATGGATACCTCTAACAAGCAACCAGAGTTTCTTCTTCTTTATGACATTACTCAAATGGCTACATTGGCACTTTTGTATCATATGAAGATGTAAATACTCCATGTTAGAATAGGTTAGATAGGAATGCCAATATAGCTCAGTTTTGAGAAGTTAGATAGTTGTTGATTTTTGTCTCCGACGAAAAATAAAAAACACAAAATACAAAAACAATAGAAAAGAGAAAAGAGGGAAGATTGTGAAAACAAGAAAGGTACAGCCCCATACCAAAAAGAGAAACAAATCTGAAAGTGTGCAAGCTCAAATGCCACTCCTAAAGAACACACTTATAGTTAGTCAAACAGCCTAATCTTGAATAATTAGTTTTAAATTTTCTGCTGATAGGATAGTGAATTTGATTTGCCAAACTGTTTTATTCTTGGCTTATCAATAGATAGATTAGGATAGAAATTAAAGGTTCAAACATGCTCAAAATCTGAACCTTATTTTTCAAAAGAGATGAATCAAATCTATTTATTTCATGAGTCAAAAATAGAGGTAATATGGTTCTAATCAGCTCAAAATCTGGACCAGTTGATAAAATAAAAACAGCTCAAGCAAGAGTCAAAACAGAGCTGAAGAAAAGATGAAGGAAGTGCTTTGAATTTTCAGATCTTATGACTTCCATTTTGATTTAATTATTCTGCAAAATAATGTCTATGAGCAGCTTGTTTTTCAATGCCATAGACCAGCATCAAGTTAGACTATTAATCTTGACTTGTATGCTTTTGAATTTCTGTTTTAGAAATTAGTGAATAAAATTTGTTGGATAGTTTAATCCCAACAGATGGTAGATTAGGTAAAGAATCATATAGACTCAACTGTTTAAACTGAGTCTATGGAGAAATAAGGAGTAGAAATAGATTATATTTCTTGCTTTCAAAGGAATAAAATGTTGTAAAAGATTTTGCCAATCCAAGTGCACTCTAAAGAAGAAAAAATTTTAGATCTGTAGGATTGGGTAGGTAGAAAGCTTGTTGATGAAAGATCCATTATTTTTATGGCTGCTAATATGTTTTCAGAGAAAAATAAGATCATTCAAGGAAAGAAAGGCAGCCTCATGGATGAGGCACTGATCAGCCTCCCAGAGAATGCAAGTCTAAAGTTCTTGATGCCTTCAAGAAGGCACCATCCCCAAGTGGAGCCACTGTTAGCCACCTATGAAATTTGTTATACCAAAAGGTGGTTAAATCATTTTTGGAGCCTTCAAGGAACAAATTTTATTGCAAAAAAGTGTTATCTCTTGAAGACTCTTGAAGACCTCATGCCTCTGTCCAAAATCTTCCCTACTATGACCATTTTACACTCTGGAATTCTGTTGATTTCATGAGAAAAGACCGCTGCAAAATCACCTTTTTTCCCTTTCCTCACTTGAAAAACTAACCTCCATTTTGCTCCCCTTTTCCTCCATAAAATCCTCTATTTTCATGATTCCCCTTCTTCCATTCATGAAAATCATTTTCCATAGTTAAAACACATTTTTTAAGATGTACCGAAACCCCCAAAACCCATTGAAAAACATTGAAAAAATCATAAAAAATTACATATTTTTGTATAAAGGCTTAAGCCGCCTTGGGCTAAGTCTTAAACCACTTCCCCTCCACGTGCCCGCACCCTAGAATCAGGTGATAGACCCACAAAGTGCTTATCGCATCAAAAATTCTGAGTGCATAAGTCTTTTGCCATGTTTAAAAAGTTTTGATGTGATTAAGCCCGTTATATTAAACTCTGCACCCTCCACTTCATTCATATAACTCATGCCCAGGACCAAAGGTTAAAGTCCCAAGGCGCTTAATTGCATCAGAGTATTTCGAATGGTTAGATTGAAAAGCCCAAGCCCGACCTCCGATTGCGATTGGCCCTCATATGCATAAAGCCCCAGGCCTATTATCATTCCATATAGACCAAGGCCCCGCAATCGAGCACCTAACCGCTTCACATACATATTCCGCCACCAAAACCTTCGTTTCATTAAATTTTTGGATTTCCATAAAGTATAAAGGGTTTCTACCAATTCGCTTTCGAAAACAATATCTGTCGTTGATCATTGAGTCGATAAACGATCCGCGCATCATCGCATTGGCAATGATCAAAGGCACATCTCGCGGATGTTGTTTCTCCCCTCCGATTGACGATTCCCTGATCAGTCGTCAACCGTTGATATCCTCCTACCTTTATTTTTATCCAACGGCCCTCGTTCGCTCCAATCACAAGTCTTTCCTCTGCTTTTCGAACCCCTCCGATTCAACTCCCACTGTCGTTCTAATCTGCAGATCGACGGTCTACATCTAATCACATCAGATATTTTTCATCGGGTGTGTTTTTAACATTTGTTTTCCCCCCCACCGATTTCGATCCTCCGATTGGATCTGGATCGTCCATGTGTCCAAATCGAACGGTCCCAGATCTTTCCCTCATGGTTTCATCGCCCTCCGCCTTCCACCAAGAGGATTTTAATGCGTAATCCCCACCGTTGATCTCTGCGTGATCGATGGTTCCGACTTATTCTTCCCTCTCCTCTCCTTTTAACCTTCTCTTAACAAATCTTCACCGTTAGATGATGCCATCCAATGGCCATGCTCTCTCCCTATGCCCTCTGAAGCATTTTACCCACAGATCATAGGATTTGTTAATTAGTTTGTGTTTTGCAGGTGATTAATGGTTTTTCCATTATATTGAAGAAAAAGCCGAAGGCTGGGAATGACGATTCTCACGCCTTCGATTCATCAAAGGAAACCATTCGCAGGGTTCAAACTCCACGTCTCATCGATGCTTCATGGGCATTGATGCCTTGTGAGCCCTGCGTAGCACTACACATCAACAAGACACAGAAAAATAAATAAAACCAGAGAGTATCAGTGTCGAAGACCTGCCACAGTAGAAACAAAAGATTGGAGACTATTTTGGGTGGATTACAGCTAAGATTTATTATCAAAATCCTAATCCTCCAAATTAAAACAGGATTAAAGGAAACTCAAAAAAGATCTATCAGACAGAAAGGCCTCCACCGCCACATCAGAGGAAAATTTATTCCTCTCAGCTACCACAAAGCCACCTGTGCCTCAAAGCATTCAAACAGAGGCCAAAGTTATTGATCAAACGAAGATATTTTCCTCAGCGCAGTCGAAGATTTAATTCTGCTAAGGAATTTAATGCACAAAATATCAGCAGAGTTACTGTTACATGACACAGAGCCTTAAAGGTCAACAAAAGCTCCCACCGAGCTTAATCTTAAATGTAAATCAATTAATACAATCAGAATACCTGTACGCTTCTCCATTGAGCCCCTTAAAGGCTGAGAAGTCATTAATCTGTATTAATTATCTTGGGAGATCTTTTATCCTCTCCCACCTCTTCATCCTTCTATAAATACTGTTGTAGAAGATGAGAAAATATTGGTTGCTAAATTTTGAAATATACTTGAGCTTGAAACTCCTACTTGTAAATAGTGTTCACTGGCTCTTGAAGCTCTATTTGTGATAGATAAGTTAGTCTGGGAAGTGTAGATAATTGCTAAACTAAAGCATTGGACTTAAAGCTGTAACTAGTTTGAAGCATCAATACAAGTTGATTTATGGGATCCTGGTCTATGTCGATGGTGATGTTTTTCTCATTGTAACTTTTTATTTTGTTTCTGTTTTCAGTTTGTCCATATTCTCTTTAAATAACAGCATGCATAGAGTTAGGATTTACTGTATACCAGTACCCTTCTCTGACTGAAAATCTTTATCTAAATGTTTTCCTCCAATTTGTGTTATTTAAGAATAATTTAATTTAGTTTAAGCATAGGAATGCTGGTGTTCCCTCATCTTACTGTCTGAGCTAATTGTTATTCTTAAATGTTATTTTCAGTATATGTTAAGTAGAGATGAACTAAGGAAGATATGGTGTGCCCTGATCCTAGTTTTATCCCCAAAGACTGTCTGAATGTTTCCCTTGGAATGTGTTGAAAGATGGCTAGTGTTGAAGCACTTACCAGATCTTAGGCCATTCTTTGTTATCTTTGTGTTTGTCTTGAAAGTTACCAAGTAGAGAAGAGCTAGGAGAGGATTTTTGGTGAGCCCGGCCTGCTAGTTTCTTCTCCAACAGTTGCTTTCAAGTTTCCCTTTGTTTTAAAGTGTCTTCTATTGAAAGTGCATCAAAAGCAGGCTAGTTTAGAAGTACCGACCTGATATTAGATTACTTTTATGTCTTCCTTAAGTGTATGTCAAAAGCAGGCTAGTTTAGAAGTACTTGCCTGATCTTAGGCTACTCTTTGTTCTTCATTTGTTTAATTCCCCTTCTTTTTGTATCATTTCATCCCATAAATCCAACTTCAAAGAGATCCTTAGACATAGATGACTTTCCCCATGGACCACTCTTGCCACTTGTTGTTTCAATTAAACCCTATTATGGCTCCATAGCCCAATGGACCTAAACCTGCAATTATCTATCTTTCTATCCAAAGCTTGTTCTGATTGCTTACAACTTCACAACTTTGAAACTCTTTGCACTTAGAACTTTCCACCTCAAACAATAGTCATGCTCAACCATCCAAAGACAAAACAAAGCCTCGGCCTTCGTAACTAGCCTAATATCATTACCCAAAACTTCAAAGACAAATCCATCTTTGCACTTATTGGAAAGATCCCTCTCCGAATTCAGGAGGGCTAGATCCTAGAATCCCAAAGTGGTTGAAATGATGTTTCTCCCTACAGTCGAACTTTTTCCAATCTTACTGATTACAGGGAGCTAACACTGACCACCAATAAAAAGCAATTGGTAGTCAATATACCACCATATCAGAAGATACTATAATACATCCACTTGGTATTGAATCCAAGGTGTCGGGGAGAACTTGAGCAAACCGTAATTTCGCAGCACCCTTATGTAATTTGGGTTTTGGTCTGCATCTCGATCCTCTACTTCATGGCCTCTTTCTTTCCATTCTATGGCCATATTTCTCTTGCAAATCATCAATAAACAAAGTTTGATAACCTTTCATGGAAGAAATTTGGAAAGAGATTGGCTTAAAACTGAGCATTCATTATAAAAAATTAACCCTCGGTGCCAACGCGTCTATTCTTGAATTATTACACGCTAGCATCACGTTGGTTTGTTAAGGGCCAGGGCGATCAGCATGGACTCGATGGGTAAATTCCACATTGGTATCCCACAAGACCTAATTTTTCAAGGGCTTCCTAAGAACATGAAAAATGGTTAAAAATTGTCAAAAATATAGGAAAAATGTAGGCAAAAGAAAGAGCTATTACTTGCAAAAAACTGTTGGGTGAATGGTGTCCCATATCGATTGAACGGTGCGACTGAAGTTTAGAGAAAAACAAGGGTAAAATTCTCTTCACTATTTTCTATGGTAAAAATGATTTTTGTTTTTAATTTTTCATTATTAGAAGTCTTTTAACAAATATTTTTAATTTAAAAATTATTTTTACCATTTTATAAAGTATTTTTACCTATAATTTTATATTTTTATCACTCAAAATAACATTTTCTTGCATGTGCAACAGCAGGAAATCTTGAATCAATATTGGTAATTGGTGACTAGCGAGTTATCTTTTATCACTTTTTTGGACTCGTAAAAACAAATGTAAAAGGAACCCCCTTAGATTAAAGTTTAAGCTCTTTTCTAACTCTCGAAAAATGAAAATATTTTCGATCACTTGTCCTTTTGAGATCGTTAAAATAAATGAATCGACATCATCTAAGTATAATTTTACCCCTTTTCCAGGCTGAGGTTGACTAATTACGAAAAAGGAATATCTTAGTCAAACATGGCTAAGTTGTTCTCTTGGAAATTTTTTCTACCTTTCTGGGTTCGAGGGACTATCTATGAAAAGGGATCTTTGGAGTTTTCTTTTCCGCTTCTTTTTGAAACTCTCTAAACATGAAAAATATCCCGAGTTACCCCTCCATCATACTCGCAAAACTTAAAGGAAGAAGGACTTGTCACCATGACAAGACCAAGTTACTCCTTCCTAGGGCTTGTTAAACTTACAAGGATGGATTCATCAGAAGGGTGAACTTATACGCTGAGCATATGGTATCCTCTTCAAGCCTGCTATCAAAAATAAAGAGGTACTCGCTAGAAATAGTGGGGAAAATGGAAGTAAAGTATGTCTTGCATTCTGTATTGACAGCAGCATGTCACTCTTGAACATGACACTAATCTGCATCTTGTGTCGGGTTATGGCTATCCTATCTTCGTCACTTTCCTTCTTGGGTTTGGGAAATCCATTTTCCTCTCATTCGGTCATATTTTTTTCTCACCATGACCATTGATCCCATTTTGAGTCAAATAGTTCCAACATCCGAAGTCGTGTTGCCAATATGTTCAAGAGAAGGCCTATCTACAAAATTATGACCCTTTGTGCAACAATCTTGAATCATTACTATCTACCTTGAGAATTCATATGTTTCATGACGATGATGTGGGAAACATTATGGCCCTCCTTCGACAAATCGCTTCCTGTCAACATCAGCTCATTATCCAGGAAGTTGATCTAGAAACTTCCTTTCAGTACCTTGGAGTTTTCATGCCTCAATGGCAAGTTCTTCACGTTTGACGACATGTTCACATCATTGGCCTTCGATTGAATGATACTGCAAGTGTTCGACTTCAACTCTCTTATTCACACTTGTATATTGTATCATCGTACCTTCAAGGTCATCATCATTATTGGTGGTTTCTACCATGTTTGACATCATCACATCTATTCAAATGGTTAGATTCATACATTGATGGATAGAGATAGATACGAAGACCCTAGATCACATATGTTTGAATCCAGACTATGTGGAGTATTCATGATTTTACACATGATCCTTTCTATATAGATGGTTGTAACCATGTCATGGATCCATACATATTCTCATGTCTAGTCGGATGGTTGCGCCCATGCCATGGATTCATGTGTTACTTGATGCCTATTTAACAGTGTCCTATCAGGCATATTTGTATCAAACATGTCACATATTCTATTTTGTTTGATTCGCAGGTCTCCTAACAATGGTTTTCCAAATTCCTTGCCTTTACTGATAAAGCATTTCAACCATCACTTGCCATTCTGGTTTCATGCTTTAGGGAACATCTATTACACAATATTTTTTCGCATTCTCTATTCCCTACACAAAGTGTATTCCTTTGTGTCACTCATGCCACAAATGTCGCAAAGAAAAAAAATCTATGAAAACATAAATAACATGAATAACATGCTCAAAATATCCCTGAAGAAATGGAGATTCGGTGCATTACAACAATTCTGGAGAAAGCTTGTGGAAAACCCTAATTTAAAGCCCCAATGTAGTTCACCATGTGTGTAACTTGTAAAAAAAATTGGCAGCACAAGAATTAAACTTAAAATTCATGCTGGTCCTCTTTAGGCAGGTTCTCCAAAAATAGAGCAGAAGCTGCTTTCTCTAGAAGTATCGAGAACAAAATTCTGGTATCAGTTGGCTGAATATTGAGTGAAGTTATCCCATTTTGAGTCCTTGATCCTACCTTTAAGGATTTTCCCCTTAATATGAGGACCTTCCTTTCTCTTGTGGATCCTTAACCTCTTCAACTTCCCTATAAATGAATGCCATGCCTTCCCCAAATGGTTGGTCATTTCTAGTTTCCTTTCTAGTAATCGAATGTGCCTAAACACTATCAAAATTCTAAGGAGAAGGAGTGCTTGAAGTATTTGTCTTGGACCTAGAAACCCGTCTCTAAGGAGATCTCCAACATCAAGGCATTGGTTGTATGCTTCCCTCTTTAATTTATAAATAATACAAAGAATGTTTTACTTTCCATAAGCTTGTCAGTGATTACATGCTTATTATGATGCTCCTTGATCTATCATATGGTTTACATTAGAATTAAATATACTATGCTTTGTTTGTTTGTTGTCATTTAATCTCTCTTGCAGGTATTCCTACGTAAAGGAATAGTAAGGAGCGAGCTTTGAAGTGAGGATATCAGGATTAACATCGACAAGCGATTATCAAAATCTTAGTATTTAGCTAAAAAAATAAAGTGCTCATAAATTCTCCAAACCAGAGCGTCTGGATAAAGCTCGTCACCGGGATTCCAAAGCAACTCGTTTCATCAAAATCTGAGTTCATATGAGTGAGTTATGGTATGTTGTTCATTTTCCTAAACAGGTAAAAATTGTGCAGAACAGTGACAGATTAATGACTAGGCAGTCCAATCAGCACCTTAGGAATATTCTCCAAATTTCAGCCAGTGACACTGTGACAAGTGTCGGAATCGAATTCGCCAATGTTGCTTGGGGAAGTTTAATTTTTCTCCTAATATTAAGTTTGGAATTATCTATGGTGGACTATTATGTTTTTAATGGTGAATTTTAAGCCAATGGGGAAGGGCCATGTGGCACAGCAGCAGGCTGCCACGTGCCCCCCCCCCCCCCATGGCAAGGTTGGATGGCATGATTATTTTTATGGCAAGTCGAAACCATAGTCAAATTTGGATGGGGCGCATATATATTTATCAAAGGTCGAAACCATAGTCGGGCGTAACATATGACATATATCAACTCATATATTTATAACCAAAGTTATTAAATATGGTCTGTGGCAAATTCTATTAAAAAAAAATTATATGGCAAGGGTCAAGGTCGAACCCACGACCACCCGCACGCAGCACCACTGCCTTACCATTGCACCATACCACGAGTTCCTTAACCACTAAGGATCTCACCGTTATTTCAAGTTTGTTAAGTGCTGAGTTGGGGGTCCGGAGGGGGCCATCCCCCTCCCACACATCCGAGTGCCAAGACCATGAGCTAAAGAAGATTCCAGCGGAGTTTTAAAACAGTTGTTAAAACCGTATTATTAACGATAATCCGTGGGTTAACCACGATAATCCGAGATTAACGGTTAGTGCGAGTTAGCGCTAAATGTGCCCATTAACCTCACTTAAATCCTTCTTATCGATAATTAACTGCATGCTTATCTTAGCAGCGTTGTTGGCATACCCTCCATATTCAGCGAAATCTCCACATTTAGTGGAGTTAACTGGCGGACTTCTAGAATTAGTGGAGAAAAACTAGGAAAATTTAGTTTTTCCATAACTGAGAAAATGTTCGACCAATTTTGGCTCAAGAAGAGTCATTCTTGGTATATTTTGATGTTTTGGAGCCATTGGAGCAGGTTGCAGAGGCAATAGGAGACTGTAAACAACACTTTTTCACAATTGAAGCTAATACAAAGGCCCACACTATGAAGTTAGACCAAGGAGATGTAACCCAGGAGGGTTGAACTCCTTCATCAAAAAACTTGTGTATTTGTCTCTTTTATTTTTGCTTCGTATGTTTTTATATGTTTTTGTTCATCATTGAGTTTCCATGCTTTTAAGTTCATGAAATACACTTAATCTCATCAATTTTAATGAATTGTCAATCATAAACACATGTATAAACCCTTGTATGATAAGAAAACCAAAGAATTTTCATGTTAATTTTGAAACTGATATTAGCATAGTATTAACTAACAATCAATTTCAGATCAATTTGGTATCAAAGAACAGGGTTGCTAAAGGTTATTTGCTTTCTTTTCTTGAGATTGTGCAAGAAGGGTTTTTATAGTTGCAATTTTGTGATTCTTACAAGGTTGAAGTTGCAGAGAGGAGAAGGGAAGCTATTGGTTGTTAGTCATGAGATTAGGATAAGAAGAAATAGAGATGAGAGAACATCATCTTCACCCAAAGTTCCACTCAAAGCTGCACTTGAATCACCTCAAGTTCCATTTCTAGTAGTTGAGATTGAATAGGTACAAATTGCACAGGAAGCTAAAGTGATTGAATAGGTACAAGAATCAGAGGTTGAGCTTGAATCCTTATCCATTATATCAAGATTTGGAGAGACTCATGATTAAGACTCAAGAGAGACTTCAAATACATACAAATAATGGTTAAAATTGTGTTTGATGCATTCACTGCAGAAAGAGCAAGAAAAGATTCTAAGCCTCCACATGGAGAAGGATATTCAGATGGTAAGAAGGATGAAGAGAAGAGTTTGAAAGACAGTGGAGGAAATCCACTTCCATCTCCACCACTCTCATCCTCATCATCTTCATCAACATCTTCATATTCTACTTCCACCACAAAAACCACCCACACTCATTCAAAAATCCCAAAAGGAAAAACTCCATTACTAAAGTTGGACATCAAGTTTGAGCTTCCCATGTACAATGGTGAGGTAAATGTAGAGAAGTTAGACAATTCGATCCATCAATTGGAAGTATACTGCAGAATTCAGAATCTCCAAGAGGACGACAAAAATATCCATTTGGATTCATTAAGGCTAGAAAGAGCAGCACTAGTTTGGTGGGAGGTAAAGGCTCAAGATGAAATGAAAATTCATGGTAAGATATCCATTTCTTGGGTTGAATTCATTTCTTCCATTAAAATACAGTTTTATCCATTAGCCTATATGCAAAAAGAAATAATGAGTTGGAAAAACTTTAGGCAAATCAAAGGCCAAACTGTTCAATAGTACACACAAGATTTTAGAAAGAGGGATTTTTTGTTAGGAGTAAACTTGAATTCACAAGACACTCTTGAAATACATTGGGGGTTTACATTCCTACTTGAAACATACTATCCTTATGTTTAACCCAAGCAACTTAGATGAAGTATGTGTGCAAGCCATGCATCTTGAAGCAAGGGGAAAGAACATTCAGGAAGAGGGTAGTAAGAAGAAGCCATTCAAGGGTAAGGGAAAAGAGAAGGGAGGAAAATGGAAGGGAAAGAAGAATACAAGCATCAAGGAAGAAGGGGAGAAAACTACATGCAAACATTGTTCCAAAGAGGGGCATGATGAAGCCCACTGTTGGAAACTACATCCTAAACTAAGGCCAAAGAAACCTAATAACACAGGGAAAAAAAAGATGACTACCACCAAACAACAAGATCTTGGATCTGATTCAGGAGATGAGACCAAGATTGTAGCCATGGTTAACAAGGGAAAGGAAGACATAGCAAGTACTAGTTCCTCAAATAGTCACAACAACACTCCAAATGAAGACATAAGGATAATTATTGTTCCATGTTAGAGTGATTTCAAATCATACAAAGATTGATGCATTGTTTGATAGTGGGTCACAAGCAAACCTGATTTCAGAAGACTTGGTCAAAAATATTAACATTGAAACCGTACCACATCATAAACCATACCCTTTGGGTTGGATAGTTAAGAATGCCAATTTACAGGTTACAAGGAAATGCATATTTTGATTTTCTATTGCTACAAACTTTGTTGATGAAGTAGAGTTAGATGTGGTTCCACTTGACATTTCCGAGACTATTTTGGGAAGTCCATATTTGTATCACAGGAAAGCATTATTTTATCACCATGAGAAAAAATATCATTTTCTTAAGGATGATCTAATATTACCAATTTTCCATCGGTTAATTGGAATATTAGAGTTCTTTATTTTCTTAATTAATTAAGTAAATAAGAGGGTGGAGGGACCCATAAACCCCATAGATGAATAAAATCCACTTTTAATGTGTGTATGTAGATAATTTAGAGTTAGATCTTAATTATGGAGCAGTGGAGCAGCTCATTAATGTAGAAGGTGTGGAGATCATGCATGCATTAATGATAAGATCATGGAGATCATGGAGGAAGTCAAATGAGATCATGGTGCATTAAATGTAAGATCATAGAGCACTAATGATGAAATAGTGGAGGAAGTGGTGCATCTAATGCACACATGATGGAGGGAGTGGGAATTAAATGCAGAGATGGTGGATAACATGGAGAGACAATGCAGTCTTCATGGAGGCTAGTGGCCACATGTGCAGTGCAGTTATGAGGTGGGCCAGGGCTATGGAGTTTCAAAAACCATATAAGGAAGATGAAGGAAGCAATATAAGGCAAGCTTTAGATTATTATTTATGATCTATTTAGATCTGGATTTGTCTTTAGACATTTCTATGCATGCTTCACCTATTTAGCTAAGTCTGCAGTGTTGTTTAGCACACGGGTGTTTCTGAGCGGAAATCCCACCCTTACCCACGGGGGGCTTCAAGTGCCTACTCTGGGAAGGTTTATTGAGCTTCCATAGATCATCAGGAATTGATGCCACATTCAGCCACTCTCATATGCACATAAAATCTTAGGAATTACGCATTCTTGCTTGAGGGTTTGAGAGGTGGAGGTTATTTCTAGCATTTCAGCTAGGAAACTAGTGGAGGATTAATTCTTTCACCTTGTTCTTCAAGATCAGCCTTTCAGGAGCAACATATTCATATCCTGAATTGAGGCCATCATTTCATACCTCCATGTAGCAGAAATTCCCCAAGGGATTGCGCAGTCCAGTCTTGCAAATCTGAAGGAGGAAGAAATTTTCCAGTATTTCAGCTATAAATCCTGTGAGGGACCATTTCCTCACTTTGGGAACATCATTTACATCATTCAGAAGATTCATTCCAGAATCTAGCATTAGGCTATAGAGCCTCCCTCTCTGACAACCCATTTTTACTCAGTTTTTGTGTATTCAGCGGCTACATCTATTGGAGGAGGTTGGAGGAGACATATCTTGAGCTTCTAGCTTAAGGATCTAAAGGAGGGATCCACCCTCTATGCATTAAGTTGGTTGTGCCTTATTGCAGCCATCATATATTTAGCTCATGCACTAGATCTGCATACCCAGTAGACATATGTTGCAGGGCCTAAGAGGGTGATTTTCCAAGATTTTCAGATCTAGAAATCCTTTCTGGGTTATCTTCGGTATTCATCATAGAGGCCGGATCTGAAATCTCGACATCATCTGAGCTCTGGAACTACCAAATCTACACTTTTATATTTTTTCGACAATTGCAGTCCTGGAATTTGTAGCAAGGACATCGCAGTATTCCTTCTAGAAGTCCAACAGTTACGCAATCCCTCTTGTGGGAGCACTTCAGGGTCATTCGAGGCCACTTGTTTGGCTTGAGTGTATCATATTTTGAGCACTGTTGTACTTGCTTATCCACCTCCTAATAGTAAAATGGCTTAGCTATTCTGTCTATTTTTATCATGTATTTAGATTATATGTTTACATTGTTTCAGTTTCATCTATTATGTTTTTGTATTACTGCATTCTCCCTTTTTGGATATTACAGTTGTATCAGAGCATGATCCTTGGCTCAGCTTGTGGGCACTTCATCTTTAACATCAAAAGAAGAAGCAGATAGTAGAGATATACAATGAGAGAGGGTTTCATTTTTCCCACTCTTCTCTTTAGATCTATGCAATATCTCTCCAAGGAGGTCAATCAAATGAAGAGAGAAAGGCAAAAGGAGGATCCAATAAGAGTTCAGAAAGAGGAAGGTCCCATCACTTCCTATTAGCAACAGAAAAGACCGACAATGCATAGAGCTCCACAAGATTCTACTAGATCCCCTTTCTTTGAGAAGGAATGGTATGAATATGGAGGAGACTTGTGGTATGAGACCCTAAGTAAATATCTATCTGAGTACAAAGCACAACCTAGAGCACTCAAGGAGAATCTATCTCTCCAAAAGTTTTTGCAACTCAAAGAAGAAAGGAGATCTCGTGGTAGCAACAGAAGAAAGAGGCATAGATTCTTCTTGCCTACATTTGATGGATCATCCACAAGCACATTAAGGGCTTGGAGGGAATATTTAGCTACATTATTTCAGCTATACCCAGTAGCAGAAAGAAAGGTTGTTGAGATTGTAGCGCTGCACCATGAGGGTGAAGCCAAAGATTGGTGGTTCAGTCATTTGTCACATGTCAAAGTGATTGCTTATGTAGAATTATTTCAAAGACTGAAGAAGAAGTTTGGTAGAAGGAAACCAGAGAAATCTCACATAGAGACAATTCCCATCATTGAGTAGATAGTACATGAAGAGACAAATGAAGATGTCATCATTATCACTCCAGAAGAGGAGCTCCTACCACCACCACCAGCTGCAGAAGTACTCACATCAGGAGGAGGAACACTTGCATCTTTGCAAGATGGTCTTGAGCTCTTGACATTAGGAGCCCCATGCATGATTCATGAGATGCAAGAGGAGGAGGAGGCAGATACCAGTGCTGGTATAGTTGAAGAAGAGTAGCCATCACCATTACTAGCAGTTGGAGAGGCCATTGCACTGGTTGGAGGAACTCTTTTAGATGTGCAAGATGTTCCAGAGATTCAACTTATCCAAGGTTTGAAAACACTTTCATCTCATATTTTTTCAGTACCTCATATTGATATTTGTGAGACCATGCCATCAGGGCAATTGCATAACCAAGGATTAGAGCACCTTGTTGATTTGGAGTAGCAGATTATCACTGCACAGAGGACCCTTAACTTGATCAAGGAGAAGATGTATAGCTATCCTAGTTTATCATGGTTGAGCTACACCCAACACTTTGTGTTGAAGTGTGGAGTTTCAAGATATGGGAGGAGCACAATCCTATTCAGTACAGTGTCAGACTATGAGTTCAGCATTATGTATGGCCAGGAGACATCAGATGTATCACCATGCATATCTATAGCGTTGTCACTGAGCAGTAGTGATGATATGAGGGCCTTGGAGCATTCTGAAGGCTGCTTCACTCATGAATCACTAGAGGGACATATGATAGATGGTAGAAATTTTATGATGGAGATAATTCCCCATTATCAAGATGGAGTTTCCTTGATGAGCACCTCACAGCTCAAAAAGGAATTTCTACCTACAACATGCATGGAGCCTTATGGGTTCTATTGGGCCATTGATGAGAGGATATCATGGAGAGGCCTCAAAGGAGGTTCACTTCAACATCTCATGGAGTGCAAAGCTTATCAGTTGGAGAAGAATGGTACTCTACCTTGGGTGGATACTAAGGTTGAGCTTGGCATGGTTCATCATCCACATTGGGATGAATGGATCTGGATGAGGAGCAAGAGGTTTCCAACCTTATTGCAGATCTATGATACAGAGAATCAAGAAGCATGACTGCGCTGGTTGATTTTGGGTGAGTATGGTTACCACCCAATAGCTCACATTTATGTGATCCATGCCAAGGATGTCACTGATTTTATGCAGCAGTAGGAGGCATGGTTGCACTAGTTATTGTTGAGATATTTTGGCCAACACCTGATATATCTTATCTCCATGTATTTTCTTTTGTTTGGGATATGTCTCATGTCCATAAATTCACTTTTGTTTGAGATATATCTTATGTTCCTGTATGTACTTAGGTTTGGGACGTGGCATAAATCTCACATGATGTGGCAGTAGAGAGCTTTTTTGTATTTTTCTGATGTGACATTCCACATGTTAATCAGTATGTTGTTGCTCCATGACTTTCATCATAATGATGTAAGGTGGAAGAAAGAATCCTTTTTGCTTTGGTTACTTTTGGGATAGTATGGGCTGATTTTTCCCCATACATTGCATGATGATGATAGAGGATGGAAACAAGAGGCCTTATTGCATTGGATTCTATTGGGAGATTATGGTCATTGTACTTGGTATGATGATTGTGTGATGGGGCAGCAAGATGTTGATTAGTGGTTGTCATTGATGTCAACCCAAGTAGCACTAGGGGATACCCTGATCTTGCATGGGAATTTTTACCTACCAAATTAATATATTCCGAGTCAAGGATATTTTTAATGGTTTCTACTTGTCGATATGTTTCCATTGATATATGGCACGCCACATAATTCTTCATGGTTTGAGAGATATTCATGTTTGAAGTTAGTAACCCCGGTTAGTGGGCTAAAGCCCCATGGGGTTGTGGCATGGGTCATTGAAAAGTCAATAATTAATAATTTTTATGCTCCTAAAATCCCTCCCACGTTCACTTTTTGAATTCCCTCTCAACCTAAGCATTTATATAAATTGTGATCCTCATATCCTCCTCATGTAGGGATTTCGCTACTGGAAACAGGTCATTGTGGAATTTGTGCTATAACTTATTTTCTATGAAGGTTCAGAAGCTGAAATTTTTATGAGACGAAGCCAAAATCCGAAGGAATCTCTTGGAAAAAATCAGATCATGGTGCACAATATTTTCAGAGATATGATCTGTGGAAGTTAGGGTTTTTGCAGGTTCCTGAACTTCATCTCAAATAGGTGACCTTGGGAAAATCGTCATAACTGTCTCTCTGAGTATCGGATTGGAATTTTGTAAAAGGTGGAAGATAGTGCACAGACTGTAGTTTTCTTTATATCAATTTCAGAGCTAAATAAAGAAACCGTGACACGTGGCATGCCATACAAGTTCGATCTACTGAACTAGTCCATAATTAGGTCATTGTGAGAGATTGGGCATAACTTTGCCTTGAAGAATCCAAATTGGGTCAGACCTATGGCATTGGAAAGAAGACTCAGAGGAATACTACAAGACTAAAAATTACATATTTTGGATCTGAAATAATAGAGATACACCAGATTCAATATCAAGCTCCTAGAAGGCAAGAAAAATCTAGATCATGTGTTGTCAAGGGCTGCAAAGGACCAGACTTTCTAGGGAAACAAAGCAAAGAAAGGTGCAGCAGAGGTAAGATCTAGGTAATTATATTATTAGTATGCATGTTCATATATTAATTGCAATAGGTTCTTTGTATTCTAATTTCTTTTTTTGTTTAGCACTAACATATGCTCTGTAGGATGAGGTAAGTTTTGATATCATGTCATGGGTATTTCCTTGAAGACTTTTTGCAGGTATTATATATTCATCAAGATAAGAATCCATGTATGATCTAATGTTATAAAGAGTGAGAAAAGGTAGCATGACAAGAGCAGAAATCAAGGTGCAAAACAACAACAAGAAGCTCGCCACATGAAGTCTTCAAGTGGGAAGCACTGCATATAGTCATTGTAAAGGTATCATTGTACTAAGTCATTGTAAAAGAATCATTGTAAAAATTTTACAAGTGTCTATCTGCCAAGAGATGAAGAGGTAGTGTCGGAAGATTTAGGATCATATTTAGATGGTTGTGTCATAGTTGGGGTTAGGGTCTAGTGTGTCTTCTTCTTCTACATCATTCTATATCATTGTAAAGTGGACCATTTTCCCTGGCACGAGAGTCCATTCTTCTTTTATTCTTCTATAGGGTAGTAGGGTGGTGCTAGGCTAGTGCATGAAGTCACCAACAGGTTCAAGCCTGTGAAAAATTCAAGGTGGTAGGGTGGTGGTAGGGTGAGTTATAGCTCATTGGGTGTTGGGGCATCCATTCAGTTGACTACTGAATAATCTCGGGCGTTGGAGCATCCATCCAATGGGAGCTGAAGAAGAGTGCTTTTCTAGATTCTAGGAAGTTGGAGCTGTATTTTCAATTGGATTTTAATATTAAAGAATTATTATAAAATCATTCAGGTGGTTTTTGTCCCGGAGGTGGTTTCCACCTTAAAAATTATGTGCATTTGTGTTCCTTTTGTTTACTGCTATCATTGTACAAACACTAATAATAATTGAAGATTAACTAATGCTCTGAAATATTAATAATAATACTAATTGAAAGGAATATTGATTCACCCCCCCTCTCAGTATTTCCAACACAAGAGGCATTGATGTGGTGGCTTCTTTTGAGAGAGTATGGCTCTCATACTTGTATTGATTCTGATATGGCATGGCAGCAAGAAGCATTGTTGCAGTGGATTATTTTGAGAGAGTATGGCTCTATTACTTGGTTTAATGATGATTTGGCATGGCAACAGAAGGCTTTGCTGCAGTGGTTGTTATTGGGAGAGTATGGTTTGACATTGTACATGTTCATCCATATGTCTCTACTTTTTATTTTTCATATTGTTGGGATGATGCTTGGATCCAACAAGGTCAACAAGGCTAGGGATAGAAGCATGGAGAGGTAAAATATACTTCATGAAGCATGGGATGGAGAGATGGTTTATGATGGGGGAATTTCCACTTTGGGAAGAGACCACTTCACTTTATGTATCTCATGCATAGAGGAGGATCTTGGACAATATAGTTTTCCACTTGGAGACTTATTGATGAGGAGAGGCATCTAAATTTTTAGTTGGAGGCCATTCTAGACATTCTAGAGAGGCAGCTTTGGAGTTGGGCATGCATTACACATTGTAGCAGATGGGGAGACCTTCCATATGAGGATTACATTTGGAGGGAGATGGATTGTTGTAGCATTCACCTTTTCAGTTGCTTAAGGACAAGCAACATTTTGGCGAGGAAGACTGTAATATTCCAAATTTTCCATCAGTTAATTGGAATATTATAGTTCTTTCTTTTCTTAATTAATTAAGTAAATAAGAGGGTGGAGGGACCCATAAACCCCATATATGAATAAAATCCACTTTTGATGTGTGTATGTGGATAATTTAGAGTTATATTTTCAGTATGGAGTAGTGGAGCAGGTCATTAATGTAGAAGGAGCGGAGATCATGCGTGCATTAATGATAAGATCATGGAGATCATGGAGGAATTCAAATGAGATCATGGTGCATTAAAAGTAATATTATAGAGAAATAATGATGAAATAGTGTAGGAAGTGGTTCATCTAACTCACACATGATGCGGAGAGTGGGAATTAAATTTAGAGATGGTGGAGAACATGGAGAGACAGTGCAATCTTAATGGAGGCTAGTGACCACATGTGAAGTGCAGTTATGAGGTGGGCTAGGGCTATGGAAAGCTAAAAAACCATATAAGGAAGATGAAGGAAGAAACATAAGGTAGGCTTTAGATTATTATTTCCGATATGTTTAGATCTACATTTGTCTTTGGATATTTCTATGCATGCTTCAGTTGTTTAGATAAGTCTGCAGTGTTGTATAGCACACGGGTGTTTCCAAGTGGAAATACCACCCTTACCCATGGGCGACTTCGAGTGCCTACACTAGGAAGGTTTCTTGAGCTACCATACATCATTAGGCATTGGTGCCACATTCATCCACTCTCATATGCACATTCAGTCTGAGGAATTACACATTCCTGCTAGAGGGTTTGAGAGGTGGAGGTTGTTTCTATCATTTTAGCTAGGAATCCGGTGGAGGATTCATCCTTTCACCTTGTGCTTCAAGATCATCCTTTCAGGAGAATCATATTCATATCTGGCATTGATGCCATAATTTCATACCTCCATGAAGCAGCAATTCCCCAAGGGATTACGTAGTCCAGTCTTGTAGATTTGAAGAAGGAATGAAGTTGCCAATATTTCAGCTAGAAATACTGTGAGGGACCATCTCCTCACTTTGGGCACATCATTTCCATCATTCAGAAGCTCCACTGTAGCATTTTGCATTAGGATATAGAGCCTCCCTCTTTGACAACACAGTTTTATTTAATTGTTGTGTATTCAGCATATGCATCTATTGGAGGAGGTTGGAGGAGATAGATCTTGAGCTTCTAGCTTAAGGATCTGAAGGAAGGATCAGCCCACTATGCATTGAGTTGGTTGTGCTTTATTGCAACCATCATATCTTCAGCTCATGTCGTAGATCTGCATACCCAACAGACATATGTTACAGGGCCTAAGATTGTGATTTTCCAATATTTTCATATCTGGGAATCCTTTATGGGTTATCTCGGGTATTAATCATAGAGTTCAGATCTCAAATCCTGGTCATCTGAGCTCCGGAACTGCCAGATATACACTTTTATATTTTTCTGGCAGTTGCAGTCCCAGCATTTGCAATAGGGACAACACAGTATTCATTCCAACAGTCCAACAATTACGCAGTCCCTCTTGTGGGAGCACTTCAGGGTCATTCTAGGCCACTTGTTTGGCTTGAGTGTCTCATATTTTGAGCATTGTTGTACTTGCTTATCCACCTCCTAATAATAAAATGGCTCAGCTATTTTGTCTATTTTTATGGTGTATTTAGATTATATTTTTACGTTGTTGTATTTTCATCTATTGTGTTTTTGTTTACTGCATTCTCCCTTTTGGGATATTACAGATGGGGTTGAGTATATTGTGAGAGTTCATTGCAAGAATCTGAAAATTTCTTTAGTTAATGCAGGGAAATGAAGAGGCTAGTTAATGTAGGTAAAAATTTTGTGCTTCTCATGATCAAGAAAAATGATGATGTTGACTATGAATCTTTTGAAGGATGTGATGACAAATTAAAATCTGATTTGTTTGATGTGGCAATTCAGCATGGCGAGATGTTTCAAGAACCAAATGGGTTACCTCCCAAGAGGGGAATTCAACATAAGATTTAGTTGCAGTAGGATGTTCCACTTCCAAACATTTGTATGTATCACATGTCAATTATGGAGAGTTTGGAAATCAAGAAGCAAATTCAAGAATTTTTGAAAAAAGGTATCATATTCCCATCTACTTCGCCATGTAGTTCACCAATAGTTTTGGTACCAAAGAAGGACGGGACTTGGTGTATGTGCATAGATTTTTGTGCAATGAATAAAATCACGGTAAAGAATTGCTACCCACTCCCACACATTCATGATTTTTAGATCAGTTAAAATATGCAATATATTTCACTAAGTTAGACTTGCGAAGTGGTTATCATCAAGTTAGAATAGCTAATGAAGACATTTGGAAAATTTCTTTTAAAATTAGACAAGTATTGTTTGAGTGGTTAGTTATGCCATTTGGTCTAACAAATGCTCCAACTACTTTCATGAGAGTCATGAATGATGTACTTAGACCATTTCTATATGCATTAGTCATTTTTTACTTATATGACATACTTATATTCAAAAAATCAAGAGAAAAACATGTCATGCATGTGAACATGGTACTTGATGTCTTGAAAAAAGAGAAATTATTTTTAAAGATGTCAAAGTGCAAGTTTGGAAAGACTTTTTAGTGTATTTGGGACACATTGTTGGAGGAGGTGAGTTGAAGATAGACCCTTCAAAAGTAGAGGTCATTCTGAATTGGCCCAAGCCCAATACAGTTACGGAGGTAAGAAGCTTTCTTGGGGCAGCACAGTATTGGAGGAAATTCATTACTAATTTTTCTTCCATTGCAACTATGTACATGTATTGACAAGTGTCAAGAAATTAATTCATTGGGGAGATATGTAGCAAAAATCATTTGATGCTTTAAATAAAAATATAATTTCAGCACCGGTATTGGCCCTTCCAGATCTTAGACAGCCATTTGAGATCCAAACATATGCAAGTGATTATGTTATGGCAGCAGTTCTCATGCAACATGGTAAGCCTATTTCATTTCATTCTGAAATTTTTAATGGATTTGTGACTAATTATCCCACCTATCACAAAGTGTTTATATGCATTGGTACAAAGTGTAAAGAAATGGAAGCACTATTTGATGGGAAAAGAGACCATTATCCATATCGACCATCAGTCATTGTAGTACTTACAATCACAGTCAAAGTTGTAGCAATCAAGACATTTCAGATGGATGAGATTTCTACAAAAATTTCATTTGGTTATCAGTTACAAAAAAGGAATCTACAATAGGGTAGCTGATATGCTCTTTGTTGGAAATATTGTCATTGATGGCAAAGAAGCACAAAGGAGCAGCACCAAGACAAGGGAGCATATCAGATTCAGATGGAATTGTTGCAGAGATGTCACATAGGGTTTAATGTATCAGTGGTTTGCGGCTGCCCATTTGGGGTCTTTACTGTAATGGAAAATGATGGATAAGATCCACAGAAATTGAATTTAGAGGTTAAATCATGCATGGAATGAATGCCAGAGAGGGTTTGAAGACTGGTTGATATCGTGAAAGCAGAACGATGGAGTAAAGGAGAAGTCATGGTGTAGTTAAATGGTTTGTTTGAACAAGTATACGGAGGAGGTGTAAGGAAAGAAATTAGATGTGGAATTAGGAGTCAACGGCGCAGCGGAACCGTGAGTAGCATCACAGTGAACAGTGAAGGTGGTTTCAAAAAACAACAGATGGATTTCGCGCAGCCTTCGAATGGTAAGTGGTTTTATTGAAATTGAATGCGATCAAATAATACTGTGACACATCACGGGCGCAAAACCACCAGTTTTGCATGACTTTTGAGCAATAAGTCATCGGGGTTAATTGAACGCGATACCCATTCAATCATCAACAATTGAGATCTGACGGTGTTCGCACCCGAAGTTGCGCAGGGGTTAACAAAGGTGTGGGACTAGCGAAGGCAGCAACAAAGGCTAAACCTCATGCACATTGTATGAGCGCGGTTGACATTGATTTGGGATCAACGGTACCGCGGGGGCACAAACAGTCTGATGATTAACCCAAGGGGGTGCCTCTACAGTTGACCCGCCCATCGAGCGTTGACCGCAGATCGACGGCTGTCATTCACTACAGTAGCACAAGCCCGATGATCTTTCTGTACCGAGGAGTGCCTCCACAGTACCGTGAATCTAATTTAATAATTCAAGTGCCTTTTGAGGTCCGGTGCCATACATATTGTGGGGCCAATACATTTTGTTGACATGCTTTGTTTTAAAGCAAACAGTATATAAAGAGCGGAATGATAAAAGGTGTTGGACCAGTGTCACAAAGCAGGACAGCATAAACAAACAGATGAGATTAAAGGAGATGTGATGCGATGCGATCACATATCGCAATCGGGGCAGGAGAAAAATTGCACAAACACAATGGTCACAGAAACTGTGAAGTGCGATGTAATGACGTGGGGATGACGTGGCAAGTGACGTGGCAGCTGATGTGGACCTGACCCCACAAATCGCAAATAAATCAAGATGACGTGGCAAGGTGTCATGGCATGATGACATGGAGATGACGTGGACCTGGCCCGCATATCGCAAATCGCAAGATCAGAAGGGTGAAGATCATAAGAGAAAATTTGTGATGCGATGGATAGAAGCGATGTGACGTGCTGATGCAAAGGGACACGTGGCGGCACAACGCAATATCACACATCGACGACGCTTATGTGATAAGAATTCGTAAGTTATAGAACTTGCGATGTGATCGATGAATGCGATGTGATGGAGGCGATGTGAAGTTCATCGCATATCACAGATCGCAAAGCTCAGAAGAGATATCACACATCTTAGAAGTCATGTGAGTTGCGATGAGAAGTAGCGATAAATTCCAGTGGGACCCGATCGCATATCGCTCATCGCAAGCTCAGGAAAAAGTGCGATAAAGGAGCCGGATGCGATGCAGCTCAGAACCATTATTTAAGAGATTTCAAGTCCAGGAGTATGTGGATTTTCCTTTGTAAATATTTGCGGAGAGAAAAAGGAGGATTATAATGTAAAACAAAAAGGAAAGTATGAACGCGGGTACAAAGGCTCAGGTAAGGACCCAACACAAAGAAAAAGGCAGAACCAGATGTTTAGAAGAGCGGTGAAGGTTGAACGCTGTGGGCACGAGAAAAAGAGGCATGGTCGGGAAAAAGGAGAAATGATGACACTGTTAGAAATGCAATAGAATGGGTCAAGTCGGAAAAAATAAGCAGTTATGCAGTAGAGCTAGACTATAACAGCAGAAACTGAAAAGACAGTGATAGTAGCAGAAAAGACAAATGTATGGCGAACCAAGAGCTGAAAGGGATGAGTGAAATATATTATTGTATATGTAAATGTAAATGATTTAATTATTTTTATTGTTTGTGATGCAAAGGGAAGTCTCCATAGGCAAAACAAAACTCCATTGTACTACACAAGCGTATACATTCTGTTATACTATTCTGAATGTGCTGGACAAGAAAATGAGAAGGGGGAAGGCAAAGAGTCATACCTGTTCATTTCAAATTCCCTGTGGAATGCAAACAGATATGAGGTGATCTCTATAAATAATGTTACCAACATATGCATAAGGGTCGAGAGAATGAAGAAATAAGTGAGAAATATTAAGAAGAATAAGGAGCAGACAGAGAAGTTGTGAAGATCCAAGGGAAAAGGCAGATACAAAGGGTGGAGGACAACAGTGAAGAAGGAATATAACAGAGTTGATATCCAGGTAAATCAGCATGTGTTTTCATAGTAGTGTGAGGAAGTTGGTGCTTCCATATCAAGTTGTAGCTTGATAGATGTCCAGTTGTAGCTAGCTGAGGTAGGAGCCTCCTGTAGGTTGTAGCCTGCTGAAAATAGATGGGAGTTGGAGCTTCCTTGCAAGTTGTAGCTTGAAGAATTGAGGTAGTAGCCTCCTGTAGGTTGGAGCCTACAAAAAATTAGTGGTGAGAGGTAGTTGGAGCTTGCCCTTGCATCACAACAATAATAAGATGTGGTTTTCTCCCTTATGGGTTTCCACTTATATCTGTTGTCTATGTGCATGATGATTATGTGTTGATATTCTGTATTTAATCTGCTTAATACCTGCTGCTCACTTATTAAGATTGTTGTTCCATTGAATATTAAGTTGATCACAAAATGAAGATTTAAATAAGTGTAAAAGAAAGTTTTACAAGACCATGACTACATTAAATTGATTCACCCCCACTCTCAATTTAACCAAGGGTTCAACAATTGGTATCAAATCCAGGTTCCTTCTGTATCATTTTAACAACTAGAAGGAGATCATAGGTCCCCAAAATGTCTATTCTAGAAGGATGCTCAACAAATAAAGCCCCTTTGTTCACTGGTACAAATTATGCCTTATGGAAAATAAGAATTAGGGCGTACATAATGTCTCTAGGAATAGAAGTTTGGGCTACTATGGAATTGGGATATGCCCCAAAGGAGTCTGACTCAGAGAAGGATGCCAAACTAGATTTTGTAGCTAATGCAAAAGCCATGAATGCTCTCTTAAGTGGTTTGTGTGAGGAAAAATTTATCAAAGCAATGCACAACAAGACTGCCAAAGAAATATGGGATACATTAGAACGTATCCATGAGGGAGATAAAAAGGTGAAGGCTGCCAAGCTGCAAGTCTATAGAGCCCAGTTTGAAAATATAAAAATGAATGAAGAAGAAGATGTTGCTAGCTTCTTCTTAAGGGTTGCAGAAATTGTAAATAACATGAAATCTCTAGGAGAAACCATTAGAGAATGTGTAATTGTACAAAATATATTGAAATCTTTACCATCCAGGTTTAACCCCAAGGTTTCTACCATAGAAGAAACAGCTGATTGGGAAACATTGACCATGAACCAATTACTTGGAAACTTAAAAGCTTATGAGATGAGACTTCCATAGAGGAATTCAAATGTGAGGGAGGCAACCTTTAATACAGAGAAGAGAAAATAAGAAAAAGAAGATGCATGCTCCTGCTCTGATGAAGAAGAGGCCAAATTTGTCAGAAGATTGGATAGAGGCTCAAGCAAGTATAAAGGTAAACTTCCATTTAAATGCTTTAACTGTGGAAGAGATGGGCACTATGCATCTAAGTGTCCTCTTAAGAAAAAAAAGAATCAGACTCAAGGGACAGAGAAAACCAAAACAAATAACTGGCAGAAAGGGAAGAGATTCAATAGAAGATCATTTTGTGCTTAGCAAGATAGCAGTGCATCTGAAAACTCAAATGAATCCTCAAATAAAGAAGGAACCTTTGAATTTGTGTTGATGGCCAAGGAAGAGTCTGAAGGATTCCTTCTAGAAGATGAGGAAGAAGGTGAGGTAGATCTTGAGGGGGAGCTAAGAAGTGCCCTGGAGGAAATAGACAGACTTAAAATCAAGTGCAGAAAACAGAAATACATTCTCCTCAAATGTGTAAAAGAGGTACCAAATTCATAAGACCTCATTCAATTGAAAGTAGAACTTGAATAAGCTAAGAAGGTGTAAGACATTTTTCTAAAGAAAATTAAATATAAACATCAAGAGCAAGAGAAATTGGAAGAAGAAGTGGTATGGTTGAGAAAGAAACTAGAAAACACCCAAAGGGAATTGTCAATGAACACTCCTCAAATGACAAGCACTGAACAGTTGGACATGATTCTAAATGCTCAAAGGTCTCCTCTCATAAAGGCTGGGATAGGATATGAAGGAGAAACTAGTAATTCCAAGGTAGAAGATAACAAGAATATCATTTTTGTAAAAGTTGTAAAGGATAATGAAACAGCTCAAAAAGGAACCATAGAAGCAAAATCCAGCAAGAACTTGATGTGTGATCAAGAGACAAAGAATGAGAGGAAGAAGAAAGCAGTTTCAAAAAGCTCAATTGTTCCTGAAGATCAATTGAACAAGTTCGGAAGATCTCAAAGGAAATTCTTTCCTCCTATGAGAAATGTCACTTGTTTTTCCTGTCACAAACTGGGACATATTGCTGCATATTGTCAGACAAAGATAATCGATTTCAACCAGAAAAAGATGCAGAAATTGAAAATACTACCTCAAGCAAACAAATGGAGAGGACAACCCTACACTAGGTACACTAATCGTTTCCATGGGTATTGTTTTTATTGTAAGGGGTTTGGCCATAAAGCCATGGAGTGTAGAACATATGGACAAAGATTGATGGTCAAAACCCCAAGAAGATTTATGAACAATGGAGAGTTCACTCATACACATAATCCATTTAAAAATATAATCAAATGCTTTGTATGACATAAAATCGGACACATGTCTTCCAAATGTCCTCTCAAAGAATGTGGTCCATCTTCTCAGAAAAGGTAACAAACAAATAGCTGCCTTCAATGGAAAAAGAAGTTGAATAAGTGTGACCTAGCTCTAATAGCTCAAGATCAGAAAAGCCAATGGTATATGGACAGTGGATGCTCAAAGCATATGACTGGAGATCGAAGCAAGTTTGTAACCTTTGATGAAAAGAAATCTAGAAATGTAACATTCAGCAATGATAAAGTAGGGAAAATCAAGGGAAAGGGCTCATTCAGTCTGAATAATGGAAGAGGAAAGGCTCAAGATGTACTATTTTTGGATGGGCTGAAAGCCAATCTGCTAAGCGTCAGTAAAATGTGTGATAAAGGTTGTGAGGTCCTCTTCAGAGCACAATATTGTGAGGTAAGATCAAGCACCACAGGAAAGACCATGATCAAAGGTGTTAGAACAGAAAGTAATGTCTATATAGTGGAAGAAGAGAATGAGGCATACCACATAAGCAAACTTGATGAATCATGGTTATGGAATAGAATATTGTGACACCTAAACTTTGACCACATCATCAGTCTGAGCAAGAAGAATGCAGTCAGAGATATGCCAGCAATAAAGAAGCCTTCAAATACGATATGTAAATCCTGCCAATTGGGCAAACAGACCCACACATCTTTCAAGACCAAAGATGAACTATCTACAAGTAGGTCACTTCAGCTTGTTCACATGGACCTGTGTGGACCTTCAAGAACTAATGCACCTAGTGGAGAATCTTATTTCATGCTAATAATAGATGATTTTACTAGATTGACATGGGTGGCATTTCTCAAATATAAATCTGAAGCAATTGAGAAATTCAAGATATTCAAGGCATTGGCAGAAAATCAAATAGGATGCAAGATAAAATGCATCAGATCAGACAGAGGAGGTGAATTCACAGACTATGATTTTGCAGAACTATGTAATGAACATGGGATAAAACAACAGTTTAAAATTGCAGGTACACCTCAACAGAATGGAGTGGCAGAAAGACAAAACAGGTCAGTACAATAGATTGCAAGAGCCATGATGCAAGAAAGTAACATTCCCCAAACCTATTGGGCAGAAGCAGTACAGACAGTTGTTCATATTCTCAACAAAGCCCATCTAAGACCAAATTGTGATAAGACTCCTTACGAATTATGGCATGGTAAAACAGCATCAATCAAGCACTTTAGAGTATTTGGAAGCAACTGTTTCATAAAAAATAATGATGAAAAATAGGGGAAGTTTGATGCAAGAGCTGATGAAGGAATATTTTTAGGATATGCATCCAAGAGTAAGGGTTACATGTGCTCCAACAAAAGACTGCACAAAATTGTGGAAAGCATTGATGTAAGATTTGACGAAGATCTACCAAACAGAACAAGAAGCACAAGATGCAGCAATCCTCCAGATGATCATGAAGATGAGAAAAAAGATAATGATGAATTGAGCAAGACAACAGAAGATACTGAATTAAACTCAAAAGTTCCCTCAAGACACTCTCAAAATAACCATCCAGAAGATCAAATCATTGGGGACAAGAGTGTGGGAGTCCAGAAAATAAGACAGCTTGTTGAATAGACAGAAGAAGTATACCTAGCCATGCTATCTCAAATAGAGCCTAAGAAGTTCAAAGAAGCCAGCAAAGACAAAAACTGGGTAAATGCTATGAAGGAAGAACTAGACCAAATTGAGAAGAACAATACCTGGGAATTAATTCCAAGACCCACTGGGAAAAATGTCATTGGCACAAAATGGATATTCAAGAATAAGATGAATGAACAAGGGCAGGTAATCAGAAATAAAGCCAGACTTGTATGCAAAGGATATTCACAAATTAAAGTTCTTGATTATGATTAAACCTTTGCCCTTGTAGCCATAATGGAAGCAATCAAAATGTTTTTTGCCTTTGCATGCTATCATGATTTCAAGGTATATCAAATCGATGTGAAGTCTGCCTTCCTCAAAGGAGATCTAGAGGAAGAAGTCTACATGGAACAACCTGAAGGATTCTCATTAACAGATAAACATGACTATGTGTGCAGATTAAAGAAAGCCTTATATGCTATGAAACAAGCTCCTCGTGCATGGTATTCAAGAAATTTGGACAAATACTTGAAAAAACAAGGGTTCAAGGGGAGTAGACGACAATTTGTACATAAAGGCTAATGAAAATGAACTATTCATTGCAGTAGTGTATGTAGATGACATCATGTTTGGAAGCAACAAAGATGAGTTAGAAAAAGGATTTGCTGAAGAAATGAAATAAGAGTTTGAGATGTCAATGATTGGAGAGCTCACCTTCTATTTAGGACTTTAAATTCAACAAAAGAACACAGGAATATTCATTTCACAAGAAAAATACTTAAGTGAAATGTTGAAAATGTTTCAAATGGAAGACTGCAAACCTGTTTCAACTCCCATGATCATTGGATGCAAACTATGTGCTAATGATGTATCAACAGATGTAGATCAAAAACTTTACAGATCCATGATAGGAAGTTTGCTATACCTAACTACTTCTAGACCAAACATTATGTTGGCAGTAGGACTTGTGGAAAGATATCAAGCAGCACCAAAACAAAATCATTTACTTGCAATCAAGAGAATATTTAGATATCTTCAAGGAACTTCACATTATGGCCTATGGTATCCAAAAGGAAAAAGCTTCACATTGACAGCATACACAGATGCAGATTGGGCCAGCTATGTGGATGATTGGAAAAGCACAAGTGGAGGTGAATTTTATTTGGGAAAAAGTCTGGTGGCTTGGCTAAGCAAGAAGCAAACTTCTATCTCTCTATCTACAACAGAAGTAGAACACATAGCAGTAACATCATGTTTCACACAAGTAATGTGGATGAAACAAACTCTCCAAGACATGAAGGTAAGCATTGATGAACCCATTTCTATCAAATGTGACAATACAAGTGCAATAAGTATATCAAAAAATCATGTACTTCATTCAAAAACAAAGCACATCCCAATAAAGTACCACTTCCTCAGAGAACAAGTAGCACATAAATTAGTGAAGTTGGAATATGTATGAACTAAGGAAAAAACAGCAGACATACTCACAAAACCTCTTGCTAAAGAACCATTCAAATATCTAAGAGACAAGCTAGGAGTAGTGTCTGCAGATGTTACTCTCTGATATGATGAAATATATATATATATATATATATATATATATATATATATATATATATAATAAAGGTTGCATATAAGAAATGGGATCAGAACAGAAGTCCAGTGACAGTATGTATCAGTCAAGAAAGCATCATTCCAGGGTGAGAGAAGTGAATAAATTGTCACAAAAGTGCTAGAGCAATGGAGCAGTGCATGGAACAGGTCCTTAAGATCAGAGTATTATGAAAATATAGAAACGACACTGGGAAAAGTGCAACCCTTTGCCATTGATGTCAAAGGGGGAGGAAAAGCAAGCAAAAGAAGAAAGGGTCTTCTAAAAATTAAGCAGAGGAAGTCCTGGAGGAAGCATTGGAGTATTGCCATCAATGCCAAAGGGGGAGACTGTTGGAAATATTGTCATTGATGGCAAAGGAGCACAAAGGAGCAGCACCAAGACAAGGGAGCAAATCAGATTCAGATGGAATTGTTGCAGAGATGTCACACAAGGTTTAATGTATCAGTGGGTTGCGGCTGCCCATTTGGGGTCTTTACTGTAATGGAAAATGATGGATAAGATCCATAGAAATTGAATATAGAGGTTAAATCATGCGTGGAATGAATTCCAGAGAGGGTTTGAAGACTGATTGATATCGTGAAATCAGAACGATGGATTAAAGGAGAAGTCATAGTGCAGTGAAATGGTTTGTTTGAAAAAGTATACGGAGGAGGTGTAACGAAAGAAATTAGATGTGGAATTAGGAGTCAACGGCACAGCAGAACCGTGAGTAGCATCACAGTGAATAGTGAAGGTGATTTCGGAAAACAACAGATGTTTTTCACGCAGCCTTCGAATGGTAAGTGGTTTTATTTAAATTGAATGCGATCAAATAAGACTGTGACACGTCATGGGCGTGAAACCGCCAGTTTTGCGTGACTTTTGAGGGATAAGTCGTCGGGGTTAATTGAACGCGATACCCGTTCGATCATCAACAATTGAGATCCGACGGTGTTCGCACCCGAAGTTGCACAAGGGTTAACAAAGGTGTGGGACCAGCAAAGGCAGAAGCAAAGGCTAAACCTCGTGCACATCGTATGAGTGTGGTTAACGTTGATCTGGGATCAACGGTACCGCGGGGGCACAAACAGTCCGATGATTAACCCTAGGGGGTGCCTCCGCAATTGACCCGCCCATCCAGCATTGACCGCAAATCGATGGTTGTCATTCACTGCAGCAGCACAAGCCCGATGATCTTTCCGTACCGAGGAGTGCCTCCGCAGTACCGTGAATCTAATTTAATAATTCAAGTGCCTTTTGAGGTCCAGTGCCATACATATTGTGGGGCCAATACATTTTGTTGACATGCTTTGTTTTAAAGCAAAAAGTATATAAAGAGCAGAATGATAAAAGGTGTGGGACTAGTGTCACAAAGCGGGATAGCGTAAACAAACGAATGATATTAAAGGAGATGCGATGCGATGGATGTGATGCGATGCGATCGCATATCGCAATCGGGGCAGGAGAAAAATTGCACAAACACAATGGTCACAGAAAATGCGAAGTGCGATGTAATGACATGGGGATGACGTGGAAAGTGACGTGGCAACTAACATGGACCTGACCCTACAAATTGTAAATAAATCAAGATGATGTGGCAAGATGACGTGGCAATGACGTGGTGATGATGTGGCAAGGTGACATGGCACGATGACATGGATATGACATGGACCTGGCCCACATATCGCAAATCGCAAGATCGGAGGAGTGAAGATCGTAAAAGAAAAGTTGCGATGCGATGGATAGAAGCGATGTGATGTGCCGATGTGAAGGGACACATGGCGGCATAATGCAATATCGCAAATCGGCGACGCTTATGTGATAAGAATTCGTAAGTTATAGAACTTGCGATGCAATCGATGAATGCAATGCTATGGAGGCGATGCGAATTTCATCGCATACCGCAGATCGCAAAGCTTAGGAGAGATATCACACATCTTAGAATTCATGTGAGTTGTGATGCGAAGTAGCGATAAATTCAAGTGGGACCTGATCGCATATCGCTCATCGCAAGCTCAGGACAAAGTACGATAAAGGATCCGGATGCGATGCAGCTCAGAACCATTATTTAAGAGATTTCAAGTCCGGGAGTATGTGGATTTTCCTTTGTAAATAGTTTCAGAGAGCAAAAGGAGGATTATAACGTAAAACAAAAAGGAAAGTATGAACGTGGGTAGAAAGGCTCGGGTAAGGACCCGACACAGAGAAAAAGGTAGAACCGGATGTTTAGAAGAGAAGTGAAGGTTGAACGATGTGGACACGAGAAAAAGAGGCATGGTCAGGCAAAAGGAGATATGATGACACTGTTAGAAATTCAATAGAATGGGTCAAGTCAGACAAAATGAGCAGTTATGCAGCAAAGCTAGACTATAACAGCAGAAACTAAAAAGACAGTGACAGCAGCAGAAAAGACAAATGTATGGCGAACCAAGAGCTGAAAGGGCTGAGTGAAATGTATTATTGTATCTGTAAATTTAAATGATTTAATTATTTTTAATGTATGTGATGCAAAGGCAAGTCTCCATAGGAAAAAAAAACTCCACTGTACTACACAAGTGTATACATTCTGTTATACTATTCTGAATGTGCTGGACAAGAAAATGAGAAGGGCGAAGGCAAAGAGTCATACATGTTCATTTCAGATTCCCTGTGGAATGAAAATAGTTATGAGGTGATCTCTATAAATAATGTTACCAGCATATGCATAAGGGTCGAGAGAATGAAGAAAGAAGTGAGAAAGAGTAAGAAGAAGATGGAGCAGACAGAGAAGCTATGAAGATCCCAAGAAAAAGGCAGATATGAAGGGTGGAGGACAACAGTGAAGAAGGAATATAACAAAGCTGATATCCAGGTAAATCAGCATGTGTTTTCATAGTAGTGTGAGGAAGTTGGTGCTTCCATATTAATTTGTAGCTTGATATATGTCCAGTTGTAGCTGGCTGAGGTAGGAGCCTCCTGTAGGTTGTAGCCTGCAAAAAATATATGGGATTTGGAGCTTCCTTGCAAGTTGTAACTTGCAGAATTGAGGTAGTAGCCTTTTGTAGGTTGGAGCCTATATAAAATCAGTAGTGAGAGGGAGTTGGAGCTTGCCCTTGCAACACAACAATAATAAGATGTGGTTTTCTCCCTTATGGGTTTCCACTTATATCTGTTGTCTATGTGCATGATGATTATGTGTTGATATTCTATATTTAATCTTCTTAATACCTGTTGCTCACTTATTAAGATTTTTGTTCCATTGAATATTAAGTTGATCACAAAATGAAGATGTAAATAAGTGTAAAAGAAATTTTTACAAGGCCATGACTGCATTAAACTGATTCACCCCCCCCCCCCCCTCTCAGTTTAACCAAGGGTTCAACACTCTTTAGGCCTATTGTAAATTCATCTATTATACTCAAGCACAATTTAGTTATGCATGAAAGTTACATTGAACAATATGCATATGATAGTGATTTTCAAGATGTGTATGAAAGCTTGAGTCAAGGAAACCAAAATGAAGAGTTAGATTATCATGTGCATAACAGTTTTTTGTATCACTTGGGCAAGTTATGTATACCACAGGGAGAAAGAAAGAGTATCATAAGGGAGGCGCACACATCATTGATTGATGGACATTTCGGTGTAGGCAAGACAGTAATGAATCTCCAAAGGTAATTTTATTGGTTGCGCATGATTGATAGTGTATCTCATTTTATTAGAGGATGTTCTTTATGTGGAATAAGTAAGCCTAGTAATAGGAAACTTGGATTGTACCCTCCAGTTCTGGTTCCTTCACATCATTGGGAGAGTATCTCAATGGATTTGTAGGTGGTCTTTCTATGTCAAGGAAAGGTCATGATTACTTGTATGTTGTGGTAGATAGGTTCAACAAAATGTGTCTTTTGATGCCATGTAAGAAAAAAATTACAGTTGAACGAACTGCTAATATTTTCTTTCAAAATGTATGGGTTCATTTTGGTCTCCCTACTTCTATTGTAACTGATCGGGATTCCCAGTTTGTTGGGAATTTTTGGTCAAAATTGTGGGACATGATGGACAAAAACTTGAAGAAGAGTACAACATTTTATCTGCAAACATATGGTCAAACTGAGGTGGTAAACAGGACATTTATTCATCTTCTTATATGTTATTGCAGCAAGCAGCCCAAGTTGTGGGATGAACAGTTTCATTACATTCAGCATGCGTACAACAAGACAAAGCATTCTTCTACAAACACATTTCCATTTGAGGCATGTTATGGTTACTTGCCAAGATCTCCTTTGGACTTCATATTTGAGAAATATGTTGCTATAGATGGTCATAGTGACGTAGATAATGCAAGGAATTTTATTGAGAAAATTCAATCGATACATCACACAATGCAAGAGCAACTTGAAAAGAGTCAAAGAAACAACAAGGCAAGGCATGATAAACACCGTGATCACAAATTCTAGGTTGGAGATGAATTTTGGTTGTATATCAGCAAAGAAATATTGCAAGGGGAAGTTAAAAAGATCAAGCCAATCCATTATGGTCCATTTAAAATTATGGAAAATATTAGTAATAATGCATTAAGCTAGATTTGCCTCCTTATATGAAAATATATTCTGTCGTTCATGTTGAGAATTTGAGATTGTTTGAGCCTCCTTTGATTGATGATCAAGGAGATAATGTTCAACTTCCATCAATAGAGGATTTCTCGCCAGAATATCTTGATGAACTTCAGCAAGATCTCATACTTGACAGAGGAATCAGAGCTTCAAGGAGAGGGAATGTAGAATACCTTAGAGTGGGACTCAAAGGACAAAATCCTTCAAAGGCAAAATGGATGGAGAATTAAAGGGTTAGGGAGTTGTACCCTCACCTGCTAAACAATTGATAGTATATTTTGGGGTCCAAAATGCTTCTACTGCGGAGGAAAGATCAAAGGCTCAGTATTTAGCTAAAAAATGAAAATCCTCATAAATGCTCCAAACCAGAGCGATTGGATAGAGTTCGTCACCAGGATTCCAACGCAACTCGTTTCCTCAAAATCCGAGTTTGTATGAGTGAGTCATGGTCTATTGTTCATTTTCCCAAATAGGTAAAAATTATATAGAACAGTGACAGACTGATGAATTGGAAATCCATTCAGCACCTCAGGAATCTTCAAGGAATATTCTCCAAATTTCAGCTAGTGACACTATGACAAGTGTCAGAATTGGATTCGCCAATGTTGCTTGGGGAAGTTGAATTTTTCTCCTAATCATAAGTTTGGAATTATCTATGTTGGTGTTGTACTATACAACAACCCCCATTTATTTTTATAAATAGGGACCCTTTAGAAATAAATAAGAAAATCCTTTTTTTTTTAAATACTTTCAAAAAACACTTAGGAAATAAAATTCCTGCCCAAAAGGCGCATCGCTCATCATATATGTTATTTTTTCAAAAAGAAATCTTAAAGCATAAAATATGCGAACAAGAAAAATACACTCTTTAGAAAGCTTTACTTTCCTTTTTTGCATCGCACTTGATCTAGTTAAAACTTAAAGGAACAAAGTGATAAAATTTGTGATAACCACGGACCCGACGAAGAAAATAAACTCAAAAATATAAATCTTTTTAGCATCGCATCCATTTTTCGCTTTCAAAATCGCATCGCATGCAACTTATAGTATAGACTTGAATATATCTTTTAAATCTTGCGATCTGCGATTTGCACAAATCGCATTTTGCAATGTTTACGAGACAATCACGAAATATTATAAGAAATCATTGCGATTTTCGCATTTAATAATATCAGCGTGTGAAAAGAAACTTATGTCATATTAGATTGAATTTTAGATCTTAATAGCTTTAAACGATTAATAAGAATTGCATGCAAAGCCAGGTGAAGCCATGTCAAGCATCAAATTTTGAAACCATAATGAATTATGAAGAGATGATTGATAAGATTGACAGAGTTTCGCATGAGTTTGAAATAAATTTCTGATACATCTTTGTAAATGCTTGTTATATGATATCTTTCATTTTCATTATCAGGAAATCAGTTATCGAATTGAGAGAGTCTGAGATGAGTGAGAAAGGGAAAGAAATCTCTCAAGCATCGTCCTCAGAAGATACAGATATGCCTTCGCTATTCTCAGACACTGTCTGTAACAAGGATTGTGATGTCTCATCATGGGAGACTATGTACAAACTATTTGAGGATGAAGGGCCAAAATTGATAACAAAGATATCTGCAGCAGGCACTGATATCACATCTGATGCAACTCTTTTCGATGTTGCATGCTCGTTTATTCATAAGATAGCCGCAAGACCAAAAATTATGCCTTACACAGATATGATCAAGTGGGCAGTTGAAAATCTGAATATTGAAGATAGAGTATTTAAAAATTATAGAGGAGAGACTATGGGTTCTTTTAAATCTGAAGATTTGGCAGCCATGTTTCATTTACCAGCTCCACAACAAAAGTATGACAATCAATATGTGCAAATGTTCAAAGCTAAACATCCAGATCTTATCAAGGTCATCCATGAGTGGAAGGACAATGAGGGAAAACTAAAGCAAGACAAATCCGATACATACTCCATTGCACAAATCCCTCATCCCTATTTCTTTGCTGTTGGTATGTTGTGTAGGTTATTTGCTAGACCTGATAGTACTAGGTTCTCTAGAGACTAGGTTCCCTTAATTGACGCAATCATAAATTCATCCATTTTGAATTGGGCAGACCTTTTATCTAATTATTTAGCCAAACACATTGCTGAATATAGGAATAAAAGGAATGCTTCACCTCAAGAAAATTCACCCTTTTTCATGTCCACTTATGTTATGGATTCCATCTATTATATATCTACATTTCCAATCATGGGTTGGAAATGGACCATTACAGACCCTACACCAATCCATATTTACCATGAAGAACTCTGGGATTCCAAATACCACTTGCATTTCTATAAAGTCTGTTATGGAGTTATGCTGCCTATGTATCAAATTCTTTTGGATAAAAAGATACCTAGGGTTTCCAATGAAGTCAGTAGAGATATTGTTCCTACAGCCCGATGGTTTGCTGAAGAGAAATTTACTTATGTTCAAGTATTTGGAAGTTCCTCTCTTCCACATGTTTTTCCAGATTATGTTCTGGATAGATTGTTTGGGAGAGAAATAGCTTAGTATATTTTTGGCTTCTGTGATCCATTAATAAATTATGAAGAAATCTTTCGGTAATAATCACAATATCATGAACAAAGTCTACCCGTTTCGAACCAACCAGTGTGGAGAAATAGCTTATCAACTTATTAATGGTGTCACCAAACAGTTAAAGGATGACAAAAAGGCTATTTTGCCTTCATTCCCTATAGAGTGCGGTACTTTTTCTTTGGAAAATATTGGCCAGACATATAAAAAGGCTCCTAATATTCAGATGTTAAATTTAGCATTTATGTGTGGGAGACTGTATGATCCCAATGATGAAATTAATAATTACATGGCAAGACTTAAGACCAAGCCTTTTGTAAAAGAAGAGGATCAGTTTGATGACTTCTTTCAGGGAGTCAAAGATTTTCAGATGTTATTAAGAGGGTTTCCAATAAATCAAGTCAAGAAGATACCGAAGCTTTTCAAGAATACAGAAATAAGAGATTAAAGAATGTCCCTTTGAATTTGCTAGTTATGGAAGAAGAAAAACACACTCCAAGTGTTAGTATTGACAAAGAAATGAAGGAAGATTATGAAAATGAATCTTATCAGTCTCAACAGCAATCTGATAAGACCGATCAATCTGAAGATGAGGCTGAGTCTACAAAAGCCAATTCGGAAATTGACCAGATTATTCAAGATATAGAGTTGCAAGGAAAAATAAACAACAATGTCACTGAATCAAATACAGAAGTAGTTCCAAAAGGTCAGATCATAGAAGATCAATCTAAATCATCTAAAGGAAAAGACCTAATAAATGAATGGGAACAATTTTCCCAAGCAATAAAAAATTCTAAAGGAAAGGTCAATACTAGTCAAGCAACATGTTTTCAAACGCCAGAGCCTTCCCAAAGGATAGTTCAGACTATCAACCCTTTACAAACAATTCCAGAAACACAGAGCAAAGAAATTATTCCATCCCATTCCACAGATCAAATCATTTTGCAAATAGAATACATTCCATCATTGGATATCTTCTACAATCCCAGCCATAGAGTTGTGGTCAAAAGAAATAAAAGAAGAAGGACTGATGAAACAACTCTTAAATCTACAGATGAATCAGTTGACATCCTCTAGAAAGATTCATCAGAGGATCCCACTGAAAATTTGACTAAACTGTTACAATATGCAGGAGCTTATGCTACAGCTACTGTAGATAAGGCAAGTGAAATCAAATCACTTCTGAAGCAAAGGGAATCCAGGATACAGGAATTGGAACACATGTTAGATACAGAGAAAGTCAAGTCTACAGAATAGATCAGAGAAAATTTATAATAGTTCCATAAAGATTTTGAAAAACTTAAATTGGAACATCATACAGAACTTAAAGATAAACAGATACAGCTGGAGAGAACCATGGAAGAATTACAGAATCAATCACAGTCAGAAAAGTTCATTCAAGAAGCACTTGAGATAAATACAATGATTAAAGAGCAACAAAAGGAATTTTGTCATCAAGTTGCTATGATTGATTCTTACTGTGATTCCAATAAAATAATGATTCAACAAATTGCCATTCAAAAACTTGAATGTGAGAAACTTCGAAAACAAATTGAAGAACATATTCAATGGCAAGATTCAGATATGGGAAAACAAGCTAATCTACCTCAAATAGATAAGCTTCATGGAGAATTATTATTTACAGAATGGAAAACACAGATTTCCCGAGCAGAAAAAGCAGCGATTAAGACATTCAGCAAATCAAATGAGGTCATACAACTTTTATGTGACCAATTGTTTAAAACAGCACTTATTGAAGGAAACACGTATGATGTGTTTTCATTGACAAAAGAAACAGAATTGAAATGGACACAGAGAGCAGAACAACAGGAAGAAGTAATTAGAAAAGTTAAGAAGTTTGATCAAGAAAATTCTTGGAATTTTCTGATCAAACCTTACCATCAGCAACAGACTCTTCTACTTCTCACAGAATCAGCTAAAAAGTCTTAGTCAACCATTTCAAATTATATCTTCAAGAATCAAATCCGGTCACAAATATCTCAGCCACCTCGGTTCAATAAAATGTTAGATATCTACAAATTACATGACCATACTCCGCAAAAGATGCAAAAGCCTTAAAATTAGGATTTTTAGTTTTTAATTCCTAGATTATTGTTCAAGTTAGAGGAAAGTTGTTTGAAACCTCCTCTACATTTTTGTAAAATATTTAATTTAGTTTGTAGTTAGTTTTATTATTTAAACCCTTCTCATTCATTTAGAGAAGGGTCCAAAATTTTATTAAGAACATTTACAAAGAATGCTTAATTGTAAATAAGTTTGTGAATGCCTTGATGAAATAATGGAACACGGTTATATTCAGTTATAAACATCATTTTGTTGATCAATGCCTGGTGCAATTTTGTATTCTTTGAACAACTCTTTGATTGAAGGATTGGATGCGACCTAGTATCACTGATCTGATAGATAGAGTAATACACAACTAGTACTAATATCATGTATGTTATTTCTGTTTCTGAAAATTAGTGATGAACACAGCTTCCGTGAATCATGTATGAAATTAATTCCTTATGTCTGAAATATCTGTTGTACTAATGTACAGTATAAAGACAAAAATTAGTTATTTTATATATGGTCATCAGACAAATGTGATATATGTTTCATTTTCTTTTGATTAATTAATTTTTCGAGACAATCATCTTACATGGTAATAATTCTATTAAATCTGAATTGATTTCATGACAAATTCAATAGATATCTTTCTAGATCGCATTGAGATATTATATCCCGGGTTAGATTAAATTTAATTCAAAGTCTTGCATTTAGAGTTAAATTTGTGTTATTTTGTAGTAATTCATCATTTCAAAATGTTTTGGTAGAAACCCAACAAGTTATCGTCCAAAAACCAAAACTGGGAAACTGGTCCCATCACACCCAGTCGGAGCCACTACCCCAAACGGAAAAGGAGTTTCTTTAAGGTCCGGAATAGGTGGTTATCCCCCTTTGTTGTTTCCATGGATTTTTGAGGCCTCAAAAGGTGGATTATTATGTTTTTAATGGTGAATTTTAAGCCAATTGGGAAGCGCCACGTGCCCCCCCCAATGGCAAGGTTGGATGGCATGATTATTTTTATGGCAAGTTGAAACCATAGTCAATTTTGGATGGGGTGCATATATATTTATCAAAGGTCGAAACCATAGTCAGGCACAACATATGACATATATCAACACATATATTTATAATAAAAAAGTTATTAACTATGGTCTGTGGCAAAGTCTATTCAAAAAAAATTATATGGCGAGGGTCAGGGTCGAACCCACGACCACGGGCACACAACGCCACCGCCTTACCATTGCACCATACCACAAGTTCCTTAACCACTAAGGATCTCACTGCTATTTCAAGTTTGTTAAGCGCTGATTTGGGGGTCTGGAGGGGGCCAGCCCCGCGGTGCAGCCCCCTCCTACATGTCCAAGTACCGAGACCAGGAGCTAAAGCATATTCTGGTGGAGTTTTAAAATAGTTGTTAAAACCATATTATTAACGATAATCCTTGGGTTAGCCACGATAATCTAATATTAACGGTAAGTGCGGATTAGCACTAAACACCCCATTAACCTCACTTAACTCCTGCTTATTGATAATTAAATGCACGCTTATATTAGTGGTGCTTTTGGTGGACCCACCAAATTCGGTGGAATCTCCACATTTAGTGGAGTTAACTGGCGGACTTCCAGGATTAGTGGAGAAAAAATAAGAAAATTTGGTTTTTCCATAACTGAGGCAATTTTAGACCAATTTTTGCTCAAGAAGAGTCATTCTTGGTAGATTTTGATGTTTTGGAGCCATTGGAGTAGGTTGCAGAGGAAACAGGATACTGTAAACCTCACTTTTTCACAATTTAAGCTAATATAAAGGCCCACACTATGAAGCTAGAACAAGGAGACGTAGCCCAGGAGGGGTGAACTTCTCCAAAAAAAAAATTGTGTATTTGTCTCTGTTATTTTTTCTTGTTGTTTTTTTATATGTTTTTTTTTAGCATTGAGTTTCCATGCTTTTAAGTTCATGAAATGCACTTAATCTCATCAATTTTAATGAATTTTCAATCATTAACACATGTATATACCCTTGTATGATAAGAAAACCAAAGCACTTCCATGTTAATTCTGAAACTAATATTAGCATAGCATTAAATAACTATCAATTTCAGATCAAACGACCGCATAGGAGTGAGGTATGCCATCTTCCTCTCTCACGTCATTTTGATTTAAACTAGGATATTTTTCTTTCTTTTATCTCATTTTTTACTAGACCCACTCATTGGGATAGAGGGATCACTTCTATTTGTAGAAGGGATTGTCTAGATAATAGAGTCCCATGAAAATTTGTGTTTGTTAGTACAACATAAGATGGAAATCCTTCGTGATTTATAGGAAGAAAGACTGAAATTCAAAGTAAAATTCTCACTCGTGTGACTTAGTTTTGAAATGGGGTAAAACCTGTGAATACAAAGACAAGCATACTAAGGTTCAATCCCTATGAATGGGATCATTTTTTGTGCATGAGAGGCTTGGCCAACACACCTATCATATTGAATCACGTTACAGGAACACTGACTCTCTCCCTGTCAATGGCCAAGATCTCAAATATTTTTTCAAATAAAATCTGGGTTATTCCCTACACTATGTACATAGTTTGTTTTCGTTGTTTTAATTGTTTTCATTTTTGTTGTCTGCTTTGTTTCATGTTTTATCTGTCTTGTGAATAAAGTGTTTTCTTCGTGTTGATTTATGGTATTATTTGTGTGGATGAAGTATAAGGAGCCTTGTGACACTTAAACATTTGGTTATTCGTTGGTCTATCTTCCTTGTGTTGGTTATGTATTTTGGCCAATGAAGTTTCGACAGAAAATACGATTCTTCTATAAGGAGAGTCTTGGGCTAACCATGAACTCATGTCTACCTACCTCGTGTCCATACTCGGTCCTTTGGTTTTTGTGTTTTCATGCTTATCCAATCAGTATATGGGGAGGAGGGGAAAATATAAATGAGCAAAACTAAATCAATGGAACTTATATACTTCTCTGAAGGAATAACCTCTTCTGCTCTGAATAAGTAGGGCTACCTCTTCCTCCCAAAATAAATAAGTGCCAATGCACAACCCTCTTTTAAAATAATAAATATAGGCGAAAGAAGAGAAAGGCTTCCTACGCAAAGAGGTGAAGCAAGCAACTCTATCTGGCTACTATTCAGGCTCGATGCCAACAGAGAAATGTTTGCATTCCTGAAGTGACTTCG
The DNA here is from genome assembly GCA_034641835.2 of Pinus albicaulis. NCBI lineage: Eukaryota > Viridiplantae > Streptophyta > Pinopsida > Pinales > Pinaceae > Pinus > Pinus albicaulis. The sequence goes on from CM076580.1 coordinate 156,133,340, forward strand.
TCGGGGTAATTTCTAGGCCTGTTGGAAATGGAGCAACATCAAAGATGAAACGTATACTCTGAAAATCTTCAACTCGCGAGCTTTATTACCCTCCCCATGTTTGAAAATTTTTGAGCAAGCTAAATATTTGTCGAGTTAAATCGAGGTGTCATGATGGGGACTTGATATGTTCACGGTCTAAGTGGGGAAACCAAAGCAATCTTCACAATGAATCAATACTCCCTGAAGAACCAAAGCCCTACAAAAAAGAATTCAACCGAAACATAGAATCTAGAATCCTACCAGTGTGTCACCAAGTGTTGTAGTTTCTATTGTCCAAAATTATGGCCTATACCGAAATTTTGGAGCCTTCCTTGGTCTTGTTTATGGTTGTCGCAAATGCTGAATTTCATCTCGCTGCTTTCTTAAAGGGTTGTGATTATTTTTCAAGATAGACAAAGTGTCTCTTTTGTGGCATGTTGGTTACTAAAATGAATGTATAAGCTTTTTCCATTCATTTCAAGAGGTCATATTTTTGTAAATTATTTGTTTTAACCTTCTAGGTATCTTTCGCACTCATTTCCAAATTTTTGAACACAGTCGTACAAGTGTCGTCACAATCGTCGTAAAGTATATATTTGGTGTTGCACTTGTTGTGACTAGTCATAAAGATGTAACACGGAGGATAATTCTTGTATGTATGTCTCAGATGATCTATTTTGTTTGAGTCATTAAGCATGATGAGTGTTTTATCACATTCAAGATCCATCAATGTTCACATCAACCTCATCGGTCCCACACTGAGTCATTTTCTAGAAAAAATCTCGACCAAGAAACTTAGCCTCTTCAGGCCTCCCTTGAGTTTCACACTACATAGTCTTAGTCCTTTGGTTGTGACCTTTCTACTTATCACTACACAGTGCACAGCACTAACTTCTCAATATCGTCCCATTTCGTAGTTTTGGTGACCAACACCGGACCTTGACCTCCAGAATTGCATAGTTGAAGCCTCCAACCTAACTTCAACTGTGTACTTCACAACTTCAAGGTACACTATCATCCCCTGAGCCTTATAACTATGCACTACGCAGTCTCCCAGACCTCCTTGACCTCCTGAACTAAGTACTTGGCCTTCCTTGTCATCCCTGCTTCCTGTCCCCATTGAATCTGGAAATTGCGCAATCATGTCCCTTAGCCTATCCTAAACTACACACTACGTAGTATCAAGGCTAAAGGCTTCCCTTTTCTTGTATGAACTGTAGAAATTATACAAAAGCATGTATATCATGGATTCAATCCGATCTAACAATGTACTAAAGTTAAATACTTAATCGCTTCTACAAATCAATTGCAGAATTAAAAACATAATCGCCAATCACACGAAGCAAAGAAGAATCAATCAAGCCACAACACAGATAATTTCCCAGGTAAAGCTTGCTACTCAAAACCCCTCTATAATATATTGTATATTCCACAAGGAATCGTGAAACAATTACATACAACTCTTCTCACAAGAGTCCTCTTGTATTCAGCTAATTGTTTCACACTTATCCAGACAAAATCACTCTAATACTCAGCCAATTCTCAGGTTGTCTTCATCCTACCTTGATCATGCAATTCATGAGGAATGAAATCCTTATTAACAAAAAATTCCAGCCTTCCTACACTATGCTAAGTACCATGGGCATCCTGTGGTGTTTTAACTACACTTGGGTAGCCTGTTAATATCACAACTGATGGTTACACTTCCCTTTAACCTTTGTCTCAACTGGGTCTCCACTAGAACTGACATGCATGCAGCTAATAATAGTAAATACTCAGTTGCATGTGAGATCATTGATTGTGAATTAATTAATATTTAATTCACTTAATCTCGTGACTAGTGTATCAAACAGTTACAACTAGCACAACTGATTTTAACTCACTTAATTTAGTTAAACTGATTACAACCTGCATTAACCAATGCACCACTACACTTCGAACTTTGTTACAGCTAGAATTACTCTACATGCCTCACCAACTACCTCTAACTTGAAATTCATGATCTAAATGAGTTTATCACACTCAGTTAACTATTACAAGTTATTTTGAGATTAGATTACATTTTATTGTCGATCTTAATTAAGGGATAACTAAAATAGACATGCATTAAATTTAGTCCACAGCAGTGTAGGTACTTCTTGGACCTCCTGGTCCCACACTTAGTGCAGGTGCTACTTGTTGTTTCTGGATGCCAATTTCACTGTTTCTTGTTCCAAACTCCAACACTCCCTCTCAACAAGAAATGAATGTCCTTTCATGCGACGTGCACCTCATGCATGCAACATGCAACCTCATGAATGCAATGTGCAATGCTTGCATGCTACATGGAACTCTTGCATGCAACACTTCTCTAGTTTTTCTTGCACATGCAACACTTCCGAAACTGAATAGCTTCCAAAAAACTAAATCAGTATAATTCATTTGTCATCAAGTTCTTCTAACTGCTGGTACCTACTGCACATGTCTATTGGATTCTCTACATTGTTGACATCTGCATCCATTCACTTTGCACTGCTTCCAAATCTGATCTATGCTCCAGTATTCGACACCTGTCACTCTGATTTATGTCCTCTTGACATCTGATTGCATCAATCTAACTGATCCTACTACTGTTGTACTATGGGCTCTTCGTAGCCAGGTTCGATCCATGAGACACTCCATCTCTAGGATCCTGCCCAAATTTCTTCTTTGGATTAATCTTGCATTTCACCCCACCTCACAACTGGAGGTGTAGTTGCATGCACTCCCTCTGCCCATCTGGCTCGAAATTTCTCTGCTTGAGTGGTTTCTCCCACTCCATGATCCTCTGCATGTGGCTGCTCCACATCTTGAGGTTCATTCTTTGGAACCAAGAGTTCCTCACCTGCTTGCAAATCCATCTCCCTCTCAAGGGTCAACTGCATGGCTTTCTCACACTTTCCAATGGTTGAAAGCTCTTTAGAAATAACATCTACATAAAGTCTATAGAGATTCTTCGCACGAATCCCAATCTTCTTGGCTTGTCCTATAGCTTTGTGTCGAAGGAAAACTTTTCCTTTTCTAACTCGCACACATTGTAATTGTCCTGTCATCACAAAATTTTCTAACAAAAGAGTTGATTTTAAATCGATGATATCTCCCTCATCCGAGCTTTGATTCGACTGATTGTTTTTTTAATTTTGGGTATTTTTTCACAAGGAATCAAAATATTCTATTTTTTTTTTAAATTTTGCATCAAAATTTTCAAATATTCTCTGCAAACTCGTGCACCCAAATAATTCATTATCTCATACCATGTAGAAAATTTATAACACATCTTTGATACCATGGAGAAATTATACAAAAAGCATGTATATCATGGATTCAATCCGATCTAACAATGTACTAATGTTAAATACTGAATCACTTCTACAAATCAATTTCAGAATTAAAAACACAATCACCAATCACATGAAGAAATAAAGAATCAATCAAGCCACAACACAGATAATTTCCTGGGGAAAGCTTGCTACTCAAAACCCCTCTATCATATATTGTATATTACAACAAGGAATCATGAAACAATTATATACAACTCTTCTCACAATAGTCCTCCTATATTCGGCTAATTGTCTCACACTGATCCAGACAAAATCAGGCCAATTCTCAGCCTGCCTTGCTCACGAAATTCATGAGGAATTCAATCCTTATTCACAAGGAATTCCAGCCTTCCTACACTGCTCTGGGTATCATGGGCAGCCTGTGGTGTTTTAACTACACCTGGGTAGCATGTTAATATCACAACTGATAGTTACACTTCCCTTTAACCTTTGTCTCAACTGGGTCTCCACTAGAACTGACATGCATGCAGCTAATAATAGTAAATACTATGTTGCATGTGAGATCACTGATTGTGAATTAATTAATATTTAATTCACTTGATCTCGTGACTAGTGTATCAAACAGTTACAACTAGCACAACTGATTTTAACTCACTTAATTTAGTTAAACTAATTACAACCTGCATTAACTAATGCACCATTGCACTTCAAACTCTGTTACAGCTAGAATTACTCTAAATGCCTCACCAACTACCTCTAACTTGAAATTCATGATCTAAATGAGTTTATCACACTCAGTTAACTATTACAAGTTATTTTGAGATTAGATTACATTTTATTGTCGATCTTAATTAAGGGATAACTAAAATAGACATGCACCAAATTTAGTCCACACCAGTGTAGGTACTTCTTGGACCTCCTGGTCCCACACTTAGTGCAGGTGTTGCTTGTTGTTTCTGGATGCCAATTTCACTGTTTCTTGTTGCAAACTCTAACACTCCCTCTCAACAAGAAAGGAATGTCCTTTCATGTGACGTACACCTCATGCATGTGACATGCAACCTCATGAATGTGATGTGCAACGCTTGCATGAGACATGGAACTCTTGCATGCAACACTTCTCTAGTTTTTCTCGCACATGCAACCTTTCATGCAACACTTTCGAAACTGAATAGCTTCCAAAAAAATAAATCAGTATAATGCATCTGTCATCAGGGTCTTCTGACTGCTGGTACCTACTGCACATGTCTATTGGATTCTCTGCATTGTTGACATCTGCATCCATGCACTTTGCACTGCTGCCAACTCTGATCTATGCTCCAGTATTCGACACCTGTCACTCTAGTTTATGTCCTCATGACATCTGACTACATCAATCTAACTGATCCTAATACTGTTGTACTATGGGCTCTTCGTAGCCAGGTTCAATCCATGAGACACACCATCTCTAGGATCCTGCCCAAATTTCTTCTTTGGATTAATTTTGCATTTCACCCCACCTCACAACTGGAGGTGTGGTTGCATGCACTCCCTCTGCCCATCTGGCTCGAAATTTCTCTGCTTGAGTGGTTGCTCCCACTCCATGATCCTCTGCATGTGGCTGCTCCACATCTTGAGGTTCATTCTTTGGAACCAAGAGTTCCTCACCTACTTGCAAATCCATCTCCCTCTCAAGGGTCAACTGCATGGCTTTCTCACACTTTCCAATGGTTAAAAGCTATTTAGAAATCACATCTACATCAAGTCTATAGAGATTCTCCACACGAATCCCAATCTTCTTGTCTTGTCCTATGGCTTTGTGTCGAAGGAAAACTTTTCCTTTTCTGACTTGCACACATTGTAATTGTCCCGTCATCGCAAAATTTTCTAACAAAAGAGTTGATTTTAAATCGATGATATCTCCCTCATCCGAGCTCTAATTCGACTGATTGTTTTTTTTAATTTTGGGTATTTTTTCGCAAGGAATCCAAATATTCTATTGTTTTTTGAAAATTTTGCATCAAAATTTTCAAATATTCTCTGAAAACTCGTGCACCCAAATAATTCATTCTCTCATACCATGTAGAAAATTTATAACACATCTTTGTTACCATGTAGAAAGTATACAAAAAGCATGTATATCATGGATTCAATCTGATATAACAATGTACTAATGTTAAATACTGAATCACTTCTACAAATCAATTTCAGAATTAAAAACATAATCGCCAATCACATGAAGAAATAAAGAATCAATCAAGCCACAACACAGATAATTTCCTGGGGAAAGCTTGCTACTCAAAACCCCTCTATCATATATTGTATATTACAACAAGGAATCATGAAACAATTATATACAATTCTTCTCACAAGAGTCCTCCTATATTCGACTAATTGTCGCACACTGATCCAGACAAAATCAGGCCAATTCTCAGCCTGTCTTCAGCCTGCCTTGCTCACGAAATTCATGAGGAAATTAATCCTTATTCACAAGGAATTTCAGCCTTCCTACACTACTCTGGGTATCATGGGCAACCTGTGGTGTTTTAACTACACCTGGGTAGCCTGCTAATATCACAACTGATAGTTACACTTCCCTTTAACCTTTGTCTCAACTGGGTCTCCACTAGAACTGACATGCATGCAGCTAATAATAGTAAATCCTCAATTGCATGTGAGATCATTGATTGTGAATTAATTAATATTTAATTCACTTGATCTCTCACTAGTGTATCAAACAGTTACAACTAGCACAATTAAGTTTAACTCACTTAACTGAGTTAAACTAATTACAACCTACATTAGCTAATGCACCACTGCACTTCGAACTCTGTTACAACTAGAATTACTCTGCATGCCTCACCAACTACCTCTAACTCAAAATTCATGAGCTTACTGAGTTTATCACACTCAGTTAACTATTAAAATTTATCTTGGGATTAGATTGCATTTTATTGTCCATATTAATTAAGGGATAACTAAAATAGACATGCACCAAATTTATCCCACACTACTATAGGTGCTTCTTGGACCTCCTGGTCCCACGCTTAGTGTAGGTGCTGCTTGTACCTCCTGGTCCCACACTTAGTGTAGGTGCTCATTGTTGTTCCTGGATGCCAATTTTATTGTCTCTTGGTGCAAACTTCAACATGAACTATGCAGCTGCACATTCACTGAGCCTCCTTGCCTAACATGTTGCTTGTCTCGGGCTCCGTTTATGGATCATAATGTATCATCTTAGACTAGGGGCTTTCGGATTGATGTCATCTCATCATAAGTGAATTGTAGGAACATGTTCTCTATCAATTCATGGTGAGATGATAAAGGAAGAAGGCATTCTCAAAGACACTCTTGCATCTATACTTACAAGATGACTGATCGAGAGAAAGCGAAAGGACACTAGTTTGCGACACTTTCCAAGACTTCAGATCATTGAAGACTCCCTATCACCAAGGCTTGTGGAGGAGTGAAGGAGAGCTATTTCATGAAGACACTTAAATCTCAGCAATAGTTATGGCTTGACATTGCCGCATCATAATTCAGTCAATCCCAATAGTGTCATGTCATGCCATGTCATGAGTGGTCATGTTACCACATCACTATTATATATGATGTCCATTATAAACATATGAATTGTAAAGCAGAAGTCCAAAGGACACACATGAATTTAAAGAGTTGTGTAAGTGGAAAATTCATGGGAATTTGAATAGTCATGAGGGTAGTCAAAGAGTCACCCTTGGTTATTTATACTCCCTCATTATATGAGAAAAGGAATTTTCACCTTGGCTCCACCAGCAAAGCAATAGAGAGAATATTTGGTTCTTTTGTGGAGAAAGGAGTGGCTCCAATGCTCCACTATTGGAGCTAGTGATTTTCATTGTATATATGTGTATCATAACTTTTACTTAATAACAAAATCATTTCAAGGCCAACATGTTATTCACACATGACTTGTGAATGTTTATAAGACTATTTTGAAGATTTTTGTACTTCATGTTTTCTTTTCACATGTACTAACATGGTTGAACTATTTCTATTATTTTAGTTCTTATATTATTGAGAATTTATTGTAATGGTTGTAACTGTTGTCCCATCCTTGTGGAATATTTCGTAGGATACTAGACAAACCTTTCTTATATTACTATGTGTCTAATTGTTTTCCCATCCTTGTGGACTATTCTGCAGGATATCAGATAGATATTTCTTAAGTTGTCATGTGTAATGACCATTGCATCCATTGTGGACTATTCCATTGGGTGTTATACGGAATCCTTCAGTTCACGTGTGTCTCTTCCTAAGTGGTACTATTACCTCTCTCTTAGTGGTCACTTTTCTATTTTCCCCCTTTGTAGTAGAAGAACCTTGACACACTTGCAATCAGACACTCATCAAGAACACCCCCGTTTCTTTGCGAAATTACATTGGCATCACTCTCTCTTGCTGACAGCAAGAGCCAAGGCATATCTTTAAGAACAAGCCAACCTGGCCTTTGTTCCGAATGGGACTCCTACACCAAACAGAGTGAGATCTGATTGGGAATTCATATCAGGGAGATCCCCAGAATGTTGGTGGGTCTAGCATCGTCAAAGCGACCATAAAACTACTTTTAGGAAAACCGTGTCAAAAAATACCAAAAATAGATGCAAAAAGACCCTCGTTTTTCGAGGGTGTTTTCATTCCTTGCTACCCCCTACTATGCATCGCGCACTTTTACAATGTTTGGCAATAGTAGTACAAAAAATATAACATATACACAACAATTATAGCGAACTAAATTCTAAAATTTTATCACAAGTGCTTAGTAATCTTTCCTCTTTCACCTCTAAATTTCACGGTTTGAAACATCCCCCAAAAAATTATAGAAAAAAATCCAAACTGGCCTATTTGAAACCTATTTCAAGATCATTTAGGAACCCTAACTTCCTCAAAGCATATCTCCAAAATCATAGCAAACCAAGAACTAAAATTTAGACACATGTTTTACGATATTTCTCCTCAATATGCTCCAAATTTCACCATCTAAAATGTCCCGGAAAAAAGTTATAGTGAAAATGTCAAGATGACTCATTTGAAGTAGAAAAATCCTAGGATCATAAGATATAATACCAAATGTTTTAAACCGTGTGCCTTAAAATAATAAGAAACCAATAATTACAATCCTTTTTGAGGGGGAATATTCTTTTACAATGAACAAAATGTACAAGACAAGATTTTATAGGAGAGATAGTACAATTAATCACTCAATATCTAGTGCTCAATAAGGGTTTTTAGAATTAACATGGGGCTTAAAAATCAAATTCATGGATAGTAATAAAACTCCAAATTATAAAAACCTCATTAGAATCAACAACAACAATCAAGGAAGAAATCTACAACTTAATCCAATTGATTCGCATCCTAAAAACCCTTAACAAGGAAGCCTAATAGTTCTTCCACTTTGGAAGAAGGGATGTTAAAACAAAATGGGGTATTGAACTTTTATGTGTTGCGAATATTGTCATTGACCGCAAAGGAGCATAAAGGAGAAACACTAGAATTATCATTAAGGCAAAGGAGAAAAGAAGAAACATCAATAAGGCAAAGGAGCAAATCAGGCAATGATGCAGTCAGAAAGAAAAAAGGAGGCAAGGAGCAGCAATGTGCAACAATGTGCAGCGAAGAGGCAAAGGAGAAGCATTAGAAGTATAATCTAAAGCAGATAGAAGCATAAAAGAGGCATGGAGAAGCTTTAGAGTTATAACTTAAGCCAAAGGAGTAGAAAAGAAGCAAGGAGAAGCAAAAGATGCAAAAGACGGCGTTATGCATCAAAGAAGAAAACTGTGCAGTGCAGGGCCAAGTCGGGTTGGTTGTAAAATGTGTATAGAATAGTGGCTCTACATTTAGAAGATCGTGAACGAGTCAAGTATTCTACGTACATCAAGGAAGAAATTACGGGCACAACCAAAGAAGCAAAGGTGTGAAGGAGTCATGAACAGAAGGGTCTGTTGAGATTCAACAAGATGATGATCCTAGTGAAAACTAAGCACCTTCACTAGGTGGGGCCCACGGGATATTTTTATGTGTATGTCTATTTTTAGAATGGTGAGCATATTCTATTTATAGCGGGATTCTATTTATAGATGGTTGAGAAAATTATATTTATAGATGAGATTCTATTTTTAGATGGAAGGGTGAAGTCTATTTATAGATCGCATGTCTAAAAATAGATCAGATGTCAATTATTATTAGCCCTTAATAATAATTGGAAAATAAATAATAATCTATTCTCTTGAAGCACTTGATTTCAATTAACTTATGTGGAAAACCAGTTGATTGAAGGAATTACGATTTCTAAGGTTGGTTGGTGGGACATGCAGAATGGACTTCATTGTAACTGAGTGATACAAAGTTGTAACAGAGTTGGATGTGTAGTTATGTGAGTTGTTATTTAGTTTAACTTAGTTAAGTGAGTTAAACTCGATTGTGCTAGTTGTAACTAGTTGTAACTAAAGATACACTAGTGAGAGATCAGTGAATTAAATATTAAATTAATTTACATGGAGTGATCTCACATGCAACTGAAGAAATACTACTGTTAACTACATGCATGTCAGATCCAGTGGAGACCCAGTTGAGAGATAGGTGAAAAGGCCTGTTTGACTATCAATTGTGACTATAGTGGTGCATTCAATGCATCTACACACACATTGGAGATGCCAATGAGGATTTCACAATCAAGGCAAGGAAAGATCAAATTCATTCAGGGATCTTCATTAGCAGGGATTTCACAGTGGAGGCAGGCTGTCAAGAGGCAGTAAATTGGTGCATGTTTATGCCAATTTTTGTATGACAGTGTGAGACGATTGTATATTGTACTGAGCTATTCGAGTAGATTTTTGTATGAGATTTTTTCATGATCCATGATATACATAATATATGATAGTTGGGGTTTTTAGCTTTAAATATTTCCTAGTAAAAACATCTGTGTTATGTGTGATTGATTTTTCTTCATGTGTTTGCAATTGGCGATTAAATTTCCGCAAAGAATTAAGTAGAAGGATTCAATATTTAAAAGTGGATATAATTGTTAGATCAGGAGAGTCCAGTAATACATAAAAATATTAATAAAATTTCTACATAGTATTGGAGTAGAGAAGATTGCAATATTGAAACAGTAGCTGAGTTTCGTTGGTGGAAACAATTCAAATTTGCTCCAAGAATTTCTTCGTGCGACAGCTGAGTAAACATCGAAATGGATTTCAATAGTTTGTGGTTGGAGTATGCACTCGAGGGCAGCTCGAAATAAATTGCATGGAAGGATAGGATGGAGGTGGTCCTTGAAGATAATGGCTTGAAGGAGTTCATCGATAGTGATTTTCCTAAGCCAAATTCGATGGATGTTGCATTACTTGACGTGTGGCAAAAGAAGTAGCAAAGACGAGAAGGATTCTATTGGAAGGTGTGAGAGACCATATTGTCTCAAGCCTTCATGGAAAATCCACTCCATTTTCAATGTAGAAGTCTTTGACAGATCTTTTCCAAAGCAGCAGTGACCATAGGAAATTGGCACTAAAGGATAAACTCATAAAAATCAAGATGGAGAAGGGCGACAGTATTCCAAAGTATCTCACAAATTTTGTCCAATGTCGAGATGAACTGGGGAGTGTGGAAATTACGGTTGCAGACAATGATTTGGTGAGCTTGGCTCTCTTTGGACTTCCTAAGATTTGGCATAGTTATCAAGACTTTGTCAATAGACGGGAAAAATTGTCGGATTGGGAACGAATGTGGTCAAATCTAGTGCAAGAGGAGTTCAGGCAGAACATCAGGGATGGCTCTTCATCAAAGCATGATGATGAAGAGGATTGTGCTTTGGCTACTAAAGCAAGGAAAGGGAAGGGGAAGAAATTCCACTCAAAATCTGAGGCTAAAGGAAAGAAGCTAGATTTGTCCAAGGTGAAGTGTTTTCATTATCACGAACATGGGCATCTCGCCATTAAATACCCACAGAGAAAGAAGAACAAGAAGGATGTTGTAGCTGTACCTGGTGAGGCCCTTGCCTCACAATTTGAACTTGATTTCTCTTTGATCGCTTGCTTGGTTTCAAGCGAAATGGGATTGTTGTGGTATCTTGATAGTGGTGCTTCCTTGCATATGACGGGATATAAGGATCTTTTCAGTAACTTGGAGGAGAAAGATCTCCAGATGCATATAGATATGGGTGACGATGGATGATACAATGCGACCGTCATTTGTACCATTACCTTTGACAGGGATTCAGGTAAAACATTTATGTTGAAAAATGTTATGCATGTTCCAGGTCTAAAGAAGAACTTGGTCTTAGTCATGATGTTGGAGGACAGAGGTTAGGACGTTGTTTTCAGTTTTGGAAAAGCTTTCCTGCGACATAAAACAATGGGTCAAACCAAGAGGATAGGGTTTCGAGTCAAGAATATCTACAAGCTGGAGGTAGATGGCTGCGCTGCAATGATGGGAAAAGAAGAAGAAGTGGTGAGCTAGGATGAGGGAGAATTATGGCACAGGAAATTGGACCATCTTCACCATGACACCCTGAATATTTTGCAGCAGATTTCTACTGGACTTCCCAAGGGTACGCTTGTGCAGATAGATTAGTGCAAGTGTGTACTATGGGTAAGTTTTTTTAAGACCACCTTTCATGAAAAGGAGAACCATGCTTCGGTGATCCTGGAGAGAGTTCACATAGATGTGTGTGGGCCATTCTCAGTTGCTTCAACAACAAAACACAGGTATTATGTTATTTTTTTAATGACTATTCTCGTAGATTCTAGATTTTATTCATGTAAAAGAAAGATCAAACATTCTCAAATTTCTATGAATTTAAATCATTGGTGTAGAAAGAGTCGGGGAAGCAAGTGAAGGCTCTGTGGAGCGACAATGGTGGTGAATATACCTTGAACGAATTCAAAGAATTTTGTAGCAAAGAAGGAATTCAAAGAGAACTCATAGTGCCTCATAACCCACAGCAGAATGGGGTCACAGAGAGGAAGTACATAATGATCGTGGGTGCTTCACGAGCTATGATGCATGATTAGGGCCTACCAATGCACTTATGGGCAGAAGCATGCAACAATGCGGTTTATGTGCAAAATTGTTGTCCTCATAGAGTACTTGGCATGAGTACACCTGAAGAAGCTTTTACTGGTAAGAAACCGGATGTTTCTCACTTTAAGATTTTTGGCTCATTTTTTTATGTGCCAGTGACCAATGGCGCCAGGAAGAAGCTGGAGCCGACTACTGAGGTTGGGATATTTGTGGGGTACACAGAAACACCCCATAATTATCGTGTGTATTTTCCAAACAGTCAAATGACTTTTGTGCGACGGGATATAAAATTCAATGAGGAGAAAGCCATGAAGTTGTCGCTTGAGAGGGAGCTATACTTGCATGCAGAGGAGGAACTGCTTGCTCCCAAAGATGAGTCTCTAGATTTGGATAAGCCACAGGAGGAGGTTCATGGATTGGAGAAGTCTACTCACGCAGAGCTAAACATTAGAACAGGAAGAAGGCGTACCATAGAAGCTGAGAGGTTGAAGCTTGATGCAGCACAGAATGTAGGAGTCCCTACTTCACAGCGTAGACAGAGACAGTCTCCTGACCGATTCACTAGATACATGGCTCTCATGAGCAAATGTATTGTGACTGAGCCATCTTCCTTTCAGGAAGCAGTGCAGGAGCCCACATGGGTAGATGCAATGGTGGAGGAGTATGACTCCATTTTCATAAACAATGCTTGGGAAATTGCTCCAAGGCCAGTTGATAAATCAGTGGTAGGTTCAAGATGGATCTACAAGGTAAAGCAAGCTATTGATGGGAGTGTTGAGAATTATAAGGCAATATTTGTGGCTTGGGGCTTCTCACGGATCGATGGGGATAGATTATGAAGAAACCTTTGCACTTGTCGCACGGTATTCTTCCATAAGGACTATCCTTGCCTCTCAGCGCAGATGGGTTGGCACATTCATCATATGGATGTGAAGATTGTGTTCCTTAATGGGATCATTGAGGAAGAAGTGTACATTGAGAATCCTGAAGGATTTGATATCTTCATCAACGAGTCACATGTGTGCAGACTCAAAAGAAAGTTGTATGGGCTAAAGCAAGCACCCCGTGCTTGGTACACTCGAATCGATAGCTATTTCACTAGACTTGGCTTCACCAAGAGTGAGGTAGATGCAAAACTATACCAAATTGTGGTGGAGGGTAAACCTTTAATCATTTTTCTTTATTTTGATGATTTAATACTGACTGGTGATGATCAGTTGATACACTCATGCAAGGAGGACCTTGCAAAGGAGTTTGAGATGAAGGATATGGGCCTCCTTAACTATTTCCTTGGATTGGAAATATGGCAGTGAGAAGGTGAACTGTTTGTGTCTCAAGGCAAGTATGCAAAAGAGATACTCGGTAAGTTTCACATGGAGGGCTGCAAAACCATTCATACTCCTCTTCTAAAGAACTGGAGGAAAGAGGATGCTACATCGACAGAGGTAGTGGATGCTACTATCTATCGACAATTGGTGGGTTCGCTTATGTATTTAGTTAATACAAGACCGGACATATGCTATGCGGTGAACCAGCTTATTCAAGCGATGGTTAAGGCTACCAAGCTCTTTTGGAAGGTGGGAAAGCATGTCCTGAGATATCTCAGGGGCACATTTGAGTATGGCTTATGGTACAGACAGATAGATGATATGGCTTATGGTACAGACAGAAAGATGAGGTGAAGTTGCATGGCTTCACAGATGCAGATTGGGTAGGAAGCCCAACGGATAGAAAGAGCACATCAAGAGGAGTTTTCAGTATCAGATCTACAATTTTTTCTTGGTACAGCAGGAAACAGAGATCCATGGCACTCAAATCATCGGAAACGGAATACATTGCAGCAATTCAAGATGCATGTGAGGTTATCTGGATGAGGAAGATCCTGGTCGATTTGTTCGGTTCTCATTTAGATCCTATAGTGATTCATTGTGATAATCAGAGTTGCATTAAACTCTCGATTAATCCTATGTTTCATGATAGATATAAGAATATAGATATCCTGTATCATCATATCAGAGATTGTGTGCAGTGGAAGATCATGTTGCTTCAGTACATTCCTACAGAAGATAAGGATGTAGATATTTTGACGAAGGTGCTCACCAAGAGAAAATTTGAATACCATAGAGACAGGATTGGGGTGAAGGATAATCCCTTTCTTGTTGAGAGGGAGTGTTGAGATTCAATAAGATGATGATCCTAGTGAAAATTAAGCACCTTCACTAGGTGGGGCCCGCAGGCTATTTTTAGGTGTATCTCTATTTTTAGAATGGTGAGCATATTCTATTTATAGCGGGAATCTATTTATGGATGGTTGAGAAATTTATATTTATAGATGAGATTCTATTTTTATATGGATGGGCAAAGTCTATTTATAGATCACATGTCTAAAAATAGATCGGATGTCAATTATTATTAGCCCTTAATAATAATTGGACAATAAATAATAATCTATTCTCTTGAAGCACTTGATTTCAGTTAACTAATGTGGAAAACCAATTGATTGAAGGAATTACGAGTTCTAAGTTTGGTTGGTGGGACATGCAGATTGGACTTCGTTGTAACTGAGTGATACAAAGTTGTAAAAGAGTTGGATGTGTAGTTACGTGAGTTGTTATTTATTTTAACTCAGTTAAGTGAGTTAAACTCGGTTGTGCTAGTTGTAACTAGTTGTAACTAAAGATACACTAGTGAGAGATCAGTGAATTAAATATTAAATTAATTCACATGGAGTGATCTCACATGCAACTGAATATTTACTACTGTTAACTACATGCATGTCAGATCCAGTGGAGACCCAATTGAGAGATAGGTGAAAGGGACAGTTTGACTATCAGTTGTGACTATAGTGGGTGCACAAGTGCAATCAAACACACATTGGAGTTGCTAATGAGGATTGCGCAGTCAAGGCAAGGAAACATCAAATTCATTCAGGGATCTTCATTGGCAAGGATTGCGCAGTGGAGGCAGGCTGTCAGGAGGCAGTAAATTGGTGCATGTTTATGCCAATTTTTGTATGACAGTGCGAGACGATTGTATATTGTACTGAGAGATATTGGAGTAGAGTTTTGTATGAGATTTTTTCTTGATCCGTGATATACATGATATATGATAGTTGGGCTTTTTAGCTTTAAATTTTTCCCAGTAAAAACATATGTGTTATGTGTGATTGATTTTTCTTTATGTGTTTGCAATTGGAAATTAAATTTATGCAAAGAATTAAGTAGAAGGATTTTGTATTTAATAGTGGACATAATAGTTAGATCAGGAGAGTCCGATAATACATAACAGTATTAATAAAATTTCTACAAGGTCAAGTCAGAAAACTAGAGTGAAGTAGAGATGGATGGTGAGGATCAAGTCGCAGAAATGATAGTGAATGATGGACAGACCAGATCACAGAAGATGGTTGGCACATATCGCACATCAACTATTTGTGTGTTTATTGCGAAGTTGCGGGGAGGTAAGTTATTTAAGTCGTGATGCAAAGCATATCGCATATCGCATAAGATAAGGACCGTTGTGGTAAATGCTAAAAGGTGTGATGTGCAATAACGTTTTTGTCGCGGGTTGTGAAATCATGAAATCATGAATCACAAGCGGAAGGATGATTGCAAAACCGCAGATACACAAGAAACTACAAAATGTGAAGTGCAGGAGATAACAAGGTAGCTGACGTGGCAAGTGACGTGTCTGCTGACATGGCAGACAACATGGACCTGACCCCACAAATCGTAAATATATATTGATGATGTGGCAAGTGACGTGGTAGACGACGTGTCAGGTGACGTGGCACCCCAGTGGGACCCGAACCTTTTATCACATGTCGCAAGAGGTTATAACCAAATATCAGAGAGAAACTGCAATAAGAATCTGCGATAAGGAAACTGCAATGGAAAATTGCGATAAGACAGGTGGGACCCCTTCACATATCGCATATTGGGAGTTCAGAAGGACTAGAGAACAATGCATAACAATGAAAAGTGTCGAACTGCGATGACAGACCGAACGCGATATCTTCCAAAGGTAATGTTAATACATTCAAAATTTTCGGTGTATGTGTATTGGGTTATGAAATCGCATTGGGAGAAAGAAAGACATATATAACATATAACATAGAGGAACACCGAATTGTGATAAGAAACCGGACGTGAAGACGGGTCAGAGTTTAATTTTAATATATTTCAGATTTGGGGTATATGTAGTCCTATAAGAAATATCTTAAGAAAATCGGGGGAGCTGTATGTAGAAATAACACAAGAAACTCCGATATGTGATATGAGGTCAGATGTGATTCATTCCAGAGTTACTTTTTAATATATTTCAGGTCTAGGGTTTTATGTGGTTACATCGGTTTATAAAAAAAAGTCTGAACGCAAGAGTAGACTCAGGTAACAAAGGAAAAGGCTGAACGCGGGAAGAAAAGACTCGGGTAGATGACCCGACACAGAGCAAAGGAGAAGAAGGTTAAACGTTGTGGGAAAGAGAAGGAAGGTAGATAGGTTGAGTTGGGCAAAAGGTAGTTATGCAGAAAAGTTAGAATATAACAGCAGAAACATAAAAGACAAAGGGACAACAAGTAGAAGAGGACAAATGCATAGCAAAGCTAAGAAGTTGAAAGGGCTAAGTTGAAATATTTTGTATGAATGTAAATTTATTGATATATTTTATATTTTTTGTGATGCAAAGGAAAGTCTCCCAAGCAAAGAAAAACTCCATTTGATATTGAAATAAATGTGTATATTGTTGTAACATTCTGAATATGCTGAGTGAGGAAATGAGTGGGTGGAAGACAAAGAGTCATGCCTATTCACTTCATATTCCCATATATAATGAAAACGACCATGAAGTTATCTCTATAAATGATGTTATTGTAATGTGCATAGATAGGTTAGAGAGTGGAAGAATGAGAGTGATCAGATAGAGATGTTGTGCACATCCAGAGCTGATATAAAGCAGATATGAAGGTTGAAAGGGCAGTAGTGAAGAAGGAGTAAAACAGAGCTGATATCTGTAGAAATTATATACAAGATGCATGTATATATCTAGATTCTCCTTATCTAACAATATTTATCTTCTTGCTAAATACATAATCCTTCCACTGTTAATCTTTTGCAGAAATTAAAATCAATTGCAAACACATGAAGAAATAAAAAAAATCACACATAACACAGTTGTTTAACGGGAAATCCTGAAGCTGAAAACCCCAACTATCATATATTATGTATCATGGAGATCATGTAACAATATCATACAAATCTTAGTACATCAAGCTCTCAGTACAATCAATCATCACACACTAACAAGAAGAAATCTGCAAATCCATGCACCGATTTCTTGCCACCTGATAGCCTGCCTCCACTGCGCAATCCCTGCTGAAGAATAGCTCTAAATGAATTTGAATTACCCTTTCTTGCACTGCGCAATCCTCATTGGAAACTCCAATGTGTGTGTAGTACAATCAATGCATCACTATAGTCACAACAGATAGTCCATCTTGCCCTTTCACCTATCTCTCCACTGGGTCTCCACTAGAACTGACATCCACTGTAGTTAACTGTTGTATTGTTCAGTTGATTAATGAGTTATTATTTGTGAATTAATTCACTCCACTCTCACTAGTGTATCATTCAGTTAGACTAGATACAACTAGCTCAACTGAGTTTAACTCCATTAACTGAGTTAAACTGAATAACAACTCCATGAACTACTCTTCTAACTTTGTCATAACTTTGCCACTTCGGTTCTAACTGAGTCCTCCATGCATGAACCACTAGTAAACCCTAGGAATTGCGTAATTCCTTCAGCCCACTGATTTTCCAAATCTGTGCACTGAAATTAAGTGCTCCAAGAGAATAAGTTGTTGTTTATTGTCGGATTATTATTAAGAGCTAATAATAATTGACACTTCTATTTTTAGATCGAAGATCTATAAATAGACTTCGCCCAATATTCTAAAAATATAATTTCATCTATTTTTCCAACTTGATCAACCATCCACAAATAGCATCCTGCAACTTCTGAAATATGATCATCATGTCTAAAAGTAGACATAGTCTAAAAATAGACTTGCGCCAAAAATAGCCTGCGGGCCCACTTAGTGAAGGCGACTCTTTTCACTAAGCTCATCATCTTGTTGAATCTCAACACTCCCTCTCAACAAGATAGGGATTATCCTTCACCCCGATCCTGCCTCTATGGTATTCGAATTTTCTCTTGGTGAGTGCCTTCGTCAGAATGTCTGCATCCTGATCCTCCGTAGGAATGTACTGAAGCAACATGATCTTCCGCTACACACAATCTCTGATATGATGATACCGGATATCAATATGTTTAGATATATCATGAAACACAGGATTAACCGAGAGTTTAATGCAACTCTGATTATCACAATGTATCACCGTGAGATCTAAATGTGAACCAAACAAACCAACCAGGATCTTCCTCATTCAGATAGCCTCACATGCAGCTTGACTCACTGCCATGTATTATGCTTCTGTTGAACTAAGTGCCATGGATATTTGTTTCCTATTGTACCAAGAAACTACCATGGATCTGATACTGAAAATCCCCCCTGATGTGCTCTTTACGTCGGATTTGGGTACACTTTTCGCCCAATTGTTGAGGAAACGATGTTGTTTGTGTCAGTATCTCCCGAAGCATACCTTCCTTGAGACACAAGCAGTTCACCTTCTATATTTCAATCCAAGGAAATAATGAAGGAGGCCCAAATCCTTCATCTGAAACTCTATTGCAGGATACGCCGCCGCAGGTGTATCAACTGCTCATCACCCGTTAGTATTAAATCATCAACATAAAGAACAATGATTAAAATCTTACCCTCCACCACAATTTGGTACAGGTTTGCATCCGCCTCACTCTTGGTGAAGCCAAGTCCGGTGAAATAGCTGTCGATCCAAGTGTACCAAGCACGTGGTGCTTGCTTCAGCCCATACAATGCTCTTGAGTCTGCACACATGCGACTCGTTGCTGAATATCTCAAATCCTTCAGGTTGCTCAATGTACACCTCTTCCTCAATGATCCCATTAAGGAACGCAGTCTTCACATCCATTTGATGAATGTGCCAACCCATCTACGCTGAGAGAGTGATGATGGTCCTTATGGAAGAATACTGTGCAACAGGTGCAAAGGTTTATTCATAATCAATCCCCTCGATACGACGAGAAGCCCGGAAGCGGTAAATCTTGCCTTATACTTCTCGACGCTCCCATCGGTAGCTTGCTTTACCTTGTAGATCCATCTTGATCCTACGGGCGGTTACCAAATGGCCTTGGAACAATCTCCCAAGCATTGTTTCGACAATGGGTATACTCCTCCACCATGGCATCTACCATGGGCTCTGCTACTTCGTCAAAGAGATGAAGCACGTAGATACCTTGCTCATAAGAGCCATGTATCGATCGTCGGTCGGGTGATTGTCTGCGTACGCCTTTTATGATGTAGGGACTCACATTAGTATGAGTATCGGGTCGGTCTCTCGGCTTACGCGGTACGCTTCTGCCTTGTCGATGTTTGGTTCTGCATGAGTGGACTCCACTCCATGAATCTCCTCGTGTGGCTGATCCACATCTAGAGGCTCATCTTTGGGAACAAGAAGTTCCTCCTCTGCATGCAAGTGTAGCTCCCTCTCAAGCGACAACTTCATGGCTTTCACCTCATTGAATTTTATATCCCATCGCACCACAGTCATCCGACTGTCTAGAAAATACACACGATAATTATGGGGTGTTTCTTTGTACCCCACAAATATCCCAACTTCTACAGTCCACTCCAGCTTCTTCCTGGCATCCTTTATCACATGAATGTAAATAGATGAGCCAAAAATTTTCAAATGAGAAATATCAGGCTTCTTACCAGTAAAATATTCTTCAAGTGTACTCATGCCAAGTACTCTATGAGGACAACGGTTTTTCACATAAACTGTAGTGTTGCATGCTTCCACCCATAAGTACATCAGTAGGCCCTGGTCATGCAGCATCGCTTGTGCAGCACCCACAATCGTTCTGTTCTTCCTCTCCGTGACCCCATTCTGCTGTGGGTTATGAGGCGCTATGAGTTCTCTTCGAATTCCTTCTTTGCTACAGAAGTCTTCGAATTCGCCTGAGATGTATTCACCACCATTATCGCTCTGTAGAGCTTTCACTTGCTTCCCCGACTCCTTCTCCACCAATGCTTTAAACTCACAGAAATTTGAGAATGTTTCGCTCTTCTTCTGCATGAAGAAGATACAGCATCTACGAGAATAGTCATCAAAAAATATAACATAATACCTATGTTTTGTTGTTGAAGCAACCGAGAAAGGTCCACACACGTCTGTGTGAATTCTCTCTAGGGTCACCGAAGCACGGTTCTCCTTCTCATGAAAGGTGGTCTTCACAAACTTACCCATAGTACATCCCTTGCACTGATCTGACTGCGCAAGATTACCCTTGGGACGTCCAATAGAAATCTGTTGCAAAATCTTCAAAGCACCATGGTGAAGATGGCTCAATCTCCTATGCCATAATTCGCCCTCATCTCGGCTCACCACTTCTTCTGCTTTGCCCATCATTGCAGCGTAGCCATCTACCTCCAGCTTATAGAGATTCTTAACTCAAATCTCTATCCTCTTGGTTTGGCCCGTTGTTTTATGTCGTAGGAAAGCTTTTCCATCGCTAAAAACAACGTCATAACCTTTGTCTTCCAGCATTGCAACCGAGACCAAGTTATTCTTCAGACCTAGAACATGCATAACATCTTTCAATAGAAATGGATTACTTGACTCCCTCTCAAAGGTAATGGTCCCAATTCCGACCGCATTGTATCGACCATCGTCACCCATCTCTATATGCATTTGAAGGTCCTTCTCCTCCAAGTTGCTAGACACACCACTATCAAGATACCACATCGATCCCATATAGCTTGAAACCAAGCATGTGGTCAAAGGTAAATCAAGTTTAAATTTTGAGTCTAAGACCTCCCTAGCTGCAGCTCCAACAACCTTCTTGTTCTTCTTCTTATGTGGGCAGTTAGTGGCAAAATTCCCATGTTCGTGATAGTGAAAACACTTCACCTTGGACAAATATTGCTTCTTGCCTTTAGCTTCGGATTTTGAAGGAAATTTCTTCCCCTTCCCTTTGCTTGCTTTGGTAGCCAAAGCGCAATTCTCTTCATCTTCATTCTTCGATGAAGAGCCATCCCTGGTACTTCGCCTTATCTCCTCCTGCACAAGATCCGACCAAAGTTGCTCCCACCCAGGGAATTTCTCCTGTCCATTGATAGAGTCTTCGTAGCTATGCCCACTCTTCGGAAGCCTAAGGAGAGCCAATATCGCCAGGTATTCATCATCAATATTAATCCCCACACTTCCCAGTTCATCCCTATAGTGGAAAAACTTCGTGAGATATTTTGGAATACTGTCGCCCTTCTCCATTTTTATTTTTCTGAGCTTATCTTTCAGCGCCAACTTCCTCTGGTCGCTACTACTTTGGAACAAATCTGTCAAAGCCTTCCACATTGCAAATGGATTGGTTTTCCCATGAAGGTTGAACACAATGTGGTCCTTCACACCTTCCAACATAATTCTTCTTGTCTTTACTATCTTCTTTTGCCATGCGTCAAGTAATGCAACATCGCTAGATCCCAACTTAGGAACATTGCTATCGATGAACTCCTTCAGTCCATTATCTTCCAGCACCGCCTCCATCCTATCCTTCCAGGCTATGTAATTTGAGCTCCCATCAAGGGCATACTCCAATCGCAACCCATTGAAAGACATTTCAATGTATACTCAACTGTCGCACCAAGAATTGTCTGCAGCAAATTCGAATTGTCCACCAGCACAAACTCATCAATTCTTCACAATTGAAAAATTCAAGAATTAACACTACTCTGATACCATGTAGAAATTATATACAAGATTCATGTATATATTTAGATTCTCCTGATCTAACAATATTTATCTTCTTGCTAAATATAGAATCCTTCCACTGTTAATCTTTTGCGGAAATTAAAATCAATTGTAAACACATGAAGCAATAAAAGCAATCGCACATAACACAATTTTTTAACGAGAAATCCTGAAGCTGAAAACCCCAACTATCATATATTATGTATCATGGAGATCATGTAACAATCTCATACAAAGCTTAGTACATCAAACTCTCAGTACAATCAATCGTCACACACTAACAAGAAGAAATCTGCAAATCCATGCACTGATTTATTGCCACCTCATAGCCTACCTCCACTGTGCAATCCCTGCTGAAGAATAGCTCTCAATGAATTTTAATTACCCTTGCTTGCACTGCACAATCCTCATTGGAAACTCCAATGTGTATGTGGTGCAATCAATGCATCACTATAGTCACAACAGATAGTCCATCTTGCCCTTTCACCTATCTCTCCACTGGGTCTCCACTAGAACTGACATGCACTATAGTCAACTGCTGTATTGTTCAGTTGATTAATGAGTTATTATTTGTGAATTAATTAATTAATTAATTCACTCCACTCTCACTAGTGTATCATTCAGTTAGACTAGATACAACTAGCTCAACTGATTTTAACTCCATTAACTGAGTTAAACTGAATAACAACTCCATGAACTACTCTTCCAACTATACCATAACTTTGCCACTTCAGTTCTAATTGAATCCTCCATGCATGAACCACCAGTAAACCATAGGAATTGTGTAATTCCTTCAGCCCACTGATTTTCCAAATATGTACACTGAAATTAAGTGCTCCAAGAGAATAAGTTGGTGTTTATTTTCAGATTATTATTAAGAGCTAATAATAATCGACACTTCTATTTTTAGATCGACGATCTATAAATAGACTTCGCCTAATATTCTAAAAATAGAATTTCATCTATTTTTCCAACTTGACCAACCATCCACAAATAGCATCCTGCAACTTCTGAAATATGATCACCATGTCTAAAAATAGACTTGCACCTAAAAATAGCCCACGGGCCCACTTAGTGAAGGTGATTGATTTTCACTAAGCTCGTCATCTTGTTGAATCTCAACAATATCTAGGTAAATCAACATATGATTTTATTGTAGTGTGAGGGAGTTGGTGCTTCCATATCAAGTTGTAGCTTGATAGATGTTCAGTTGTAGCTGGTTGAGCTAGGAGCCTCCTGTGGGTTGTAACCTGCAGAAAATAGATGGGATTTGGAGCTTCTGTGCAAGGTGTAGCTTGCAGAAATTGAGGTAGTAGCCTCCTGTAGGTTGTAACCTACAAAAAATCAGTTGTGAGAGGGATTTGGAGCTTTCCTTTGCATCACAACAATAATAAGATGTGGTTTTCCCCCTTACGGGTTTCCACTTATATATGTTGTCTATATGCATGATGATTATGTGTTGGTGTATTTTATTTAATCTGATTATCACTTGCAGCTCACATATTAAGTCTGTTGATTCATTATATATTAAGTTACTTATGAAATGGAGGTGTAAATAAGTTTAAAGAAAAATTTTAAATGTCCATGAATGTACTAAACTGATTCACCCCCCCTCTCAGTTTAGCTAAGGGTTAATCAATTGGTATCAGAGCTAGTTCCTTTAGTAACAGTTTAACAACTGGAAGGAGGTCCTAGGTCCCCAAAATGGCTAGCCTAGAAGGATGCTCAACAAATAAAGCCCCATTTTTTACTGGCACAAACTATGCTTTCTGGAAAATAAGAATGAGTACATACTTAATGTCTCTAGGAATAGAATTTTGGGATGATGTGGAAGAAAAACTTGCACCAAAGGATACAGACACTGAGGAAGAATCCAAAAAAAAATTCAGAGCCAATTTAAAAGCAATGAATGTACTCTTGAGTTGTCTAAGTGAGTTGGAATTTATCAAAGTAATGCACAGTAATACTACCAAAGATATCTGGAATACTTTAGGAAACATTCATGAGGGAGATACAAAGGTGAAGATGGCCAAACTGAAAGCACATAGAACTCAATTTAGAAACTTAAAAATGAATGAAGATGAAGATATAGTTGCATTATTCTTAAGAGTTGCAGAAGTTGTGAATATCATGATAGGCCTAGGAGAAGAAATTAAAGAAAGTGTTGTAGTCCAGAAAATATTGAGATCTCTACCATCCAGGTTTAATCCTAAGGTTTCTGCCATAGAAGAAACAACAAAGTGGGAAACCTTAACCAAAAACCAATTACTTGGGAACCTAACAGCATATGAGATGAGACTTCCTAAAGAAAATTCAAACACTAAGGAGGTTTCCTTTAAGGCAGAAAAGTGCATAGAATAAAAGGAAGGTACATGCTCATGCTCTGATGAAGAAGAAGCCAAATTTGTCAGAAGATTCAATAGAGGTGCAGGTAAGTACAAAGGTAAACTTCCATTTAAGTGATTTAATTGTGGAAGAGTGGGGCACTATGCTTCAAAATGTCCTCATAAGAAAACAGAGAATCAATCAAAAGGGAAAGAGAAAAACAATTTCAGCAATAGGCAGAAAGGGAACATATTTAATAGAAGAACATTTTATGCTCAACAAGACGGTAGTGCATCTGAGAGCTCAGATGAATCCCCCAATGAAGAAGGAACATCATAATTCATTTTCATGGCCAAGGAAGAGATTGAGAAATATCTCCTGGAATTTGAAGAAGAAGGTGAGGTATATCTTGAGGGGGATTTGGTGAGTGCCCTAAAGGAAATAGATAGATTCAAGCTCAAGACTAGAAAACAGAAGGCAATCCTTCTGAAACATGTAAAGGAAGAACCAAACTCTAAAGATTTTATCAAGTTGAAAATTGAACTAGAAGAATCAAGGAAAGTAGAAGACATTCTGCTACAAGAAATAAGAGAGAAAATTCAGGAATGTGGAAGATTGGAAGAAGAGGTGGTGAGTTTGAGGAAGAAATTGGAAAAGGCTCAAACTGATTTAACAATGAACATTTAGCAGTTAACAGGTGTTGAACAATTGGACTAGATATTAAATGCACAAAGATCTCCTCTTTTAAAGAATGAGATAGGATGAAGGAGAATCCAGCAAGTCGAAGGCAGAGGGTAAGAAAGCTATTACATTTGTGAAATATGTCCCAAAAGAAAATGTTAACTCCCATCCATCTGAGAACAAAAATGCGGGAAACCCTTCAAATCCTCATGAACTGCAGCAAAAACCCACCACAAGGAAAGCCTTGGAAACAAGAGGATTAAACAGCCAAACAACATTCCATCACAGATCAAATGGCTTCCAAAGACAAAATTTTCATATGACCAGATGGCTATATCCCCAAACAACTTTCTCTGCCAGAGACAGATACTACTTCCATGGGTATTGTTTTTGTTGTAAAAGTTCCTGTCATAAAGCCATGGAGTGTAGAGCGTATATAAGGAGACTAGAGTATGGAAACTCAAACGGAATTAAGAACAATGGTGGATTCACTCATGTACATAATATATTCTAAAATACAATCAAATTTTTTAGTTGCCATAAAAATGGGCACAAGTCTTACGAATGTCTTCTCAAATACTGTGATCCATCTCCTTAGAAAATTTATCGAACAAACAACTGCATGCAATGGAAAAGGAAGCTAAATAAAAGTGATATGGTTCTAATTTCCCAAGATTAGAAAAATCAATGGTATGTGGACAGTGGGTGCTCAAAACATATGACTGGAGACTGAAGCAAGTTTGTAACTTTTGTTGGAAATACTGAGAGGGGGGGTGAATCAGTATTCCTTTCAATTAGAGCATTATTTCATCTTCAATTATTATCAGTGTTTGTACAATGATAGCAGTAAACAAGAGGAACACAAATGTACACATTTTTTAAGGTGGAAACCCACTCCGGGACAAAAACCACCTAATGCTTTTCTAATAATTCTTTAATATTCAACTCCAATTGAAAATAAAGCTCCAAATTCCTAGAATCTAGAAAAGCATTCTTCTCCAACTCCCACTGGATGGACGCCCCAACGCCTGAGATTCTTCAGTATTCAACCGAACGGATGCCCCAACACCCAATGAGCTACAACTCACCCTAGCACCACCCTACCACCCTATAGAAGAATAAAAGAAGAATGGACTCCCGTACTAGGGAAAATGGTCTACTTTACAATGATATAGAAAGATGCAGAAGAAGAAGATATACTAGACCATAACCCCAACTTTGACACAAACACCTAATGATGATCCTAGACCTCCCACCACTGCCTCTTCAACCCTTGGCAAATAGACACTAGTACAATTTGTACAATAATGTATTTACAATGACTAAGTACAATGATACCTTTACAATGATTGTATGCAGTGCTGCACACTTGAAGACTTCATATCATGAACTTCTTGCTGCTATTATACACCTTGGTTTCTACTCGTCATGCTACCCTTTGCTGCACCTTGCTTTGCTTTGTTGCCATAGAAAGTCTGGTCCTTTGCAACCCTTGACAACACATGATCTAGCTTTTTCTTGCCTTCTAGGAGCTTGATATTGAATCTGGTGTATATCTGTCATTTCAGATCCTCAATATCTGATTTTTTTTCTTGTAGTATTCCTCTGAGTCATCTTTCCAATGTGATAGGTCTGACACAATTTGGATTCTTGAAGAGAGAGTTATACCCAATCTCTCACAATGCCCTAATTATAAATTATTTCAGTAGAGCGCACTTGTACGGCATGCCATGTGTCACTGTTTCTCCATTTGTTTCTGAAATTGATAGAGTGAAAAGTATAGACTGTGAAATATCCTTCACTTTTTACGGAATTCCAATCCGATACTCAGAGAGAGAGTTATTATGAATTTACCAAGGTCACTTCTTTGAGATGAATTTCAGGAGCCTGCAAAAACCCTGAATTCCACAAATCATATCTCCAAAAATGTTGCGCACCTTGATATGAAATTTTTACTGCAGATTCCTTAGGATTTTGGCTTTGCCTCATAAAAATTTCAGCTTCTGATCCTTCGTATAAAAAACGTTAGAGTGAAAATTCCAAGATGACCTGTTTTAGATGGTCGAATCCCTTGCCTAAGGAGGAAATGAAGATCACAATTTATATGAATGCTTAAGTTGAGAGGGGCTGCAACAAGTGAATGTGGGAGGGATTTTAGGAGCATTAAAAATATTAATTATGACTTTTCAATGACCCATGCCCCAACCCCATGGGGTTTTAGCCCACTAACTGGGGGTACAAACTTCAAACATGAATATCTCTCAAACCGTGAAGAATTACATGGCGTGCCATATATCAACGGAAACATCTCAACAAGTAGAAACCATAAAAAGCATTATTGACCCAAAATATATTAATTTGGTAGGTCAAAATTTCCATGCAATATTGGGTTAGCCCCTGGTGCTGCTTGGGTTGACATCAATGACAACCGCTGATCAACAATCTCCCCCTTTGGCATTGATGGCAACACAAGTACTCCCCCTGCGATCATGACACCTCTTCCTACAACATTCTCTCCCCCTTTGACATCAATGGAAAAGGGTAACTCCCCCTGAAACACAACTATCCTGAGGACCTGTACACACTTCCACTCCCGCTGACACACAATCGTCCTATAGACCTGTACACACTTCCACTCCCGCTTTATATTCTTGAAAAGGGAAAATCTAATGAGAACTTGGGAGAATCCCAAGCTTTTGACGAAGATATTCAAATGCTTCACGAGGTAAAGGTTTAGTGAAGATATCAGCAATTTTTACTTTTGTACAAACATAATCAAGTTTGATATTATTTTTAGCGACTTGTTCTCTAACAAAATGATATTTGATCGGAATGTGTTTTGTTTTTGAATGCATGGTAGGATTCTTGGAGATGTTGATGGCACTAGTGTTGTCACAGAATATGGGAATAGGCTCACTGAATTGTACTTGAATATCTTGCAAAGTTTGTTTCATCCAAAGAAATTGAGTACAACATGATGTTGCTGCAATGTATTCTGCTTCTGCTATAGATAACGAGATTGAAGTTTTCTTTTTGCTCAACCATGATACGAGACAACCACCTAGATAGAATGTTGCTCCACTAGTACTCTTACGATCATCAACACTTCCTGCCCAATCTGCATCTGTAAAGGCTTGAATAATGAGATTGTTACCCTTGGGATACCACAAGCCATATTCTTATGTGCCCTTTAGATATCGAAGAATTATTTTAACGGAAATAATATGTGATTCTTTTGGTGCTGCTTGGAATCTTGCTACTTGTCCAACTGCTTGCATAACATCTGGTCGAGAGGCTGTTACATATAGAAGACTACCAATCATAGATCTGTACAACTTCTGATCCACATCCTTAGATGAGTCGTCTATGCTCAATTTGCAACCTATTACCATTGGAGTAAGGACGGGTTTGCAATCTTCCATTTTGAATTTCTTGAGCATTTCCTTGATGTACTTGGCTTGACATATAAATATTCCTTTCTCTTGCTAAGATATTTGAAGCCCTAAGAAGTATGTCAGCTCACCAAGTAAAGACATCTCGAACTCACTTTGCATATTTGTAGAAAATTTCTTACTTAGTCGATCATCATTGCTACCAAATATTATATCATCCACATATACCTCAACAATTGTTAAATTATCTTTATCTATTTGTACATAAAGATTGTTATCAACAGTACCTTTCTTGAACCCTTGTTGACGTAGATATCCATCAAGACGAGCATACCATGCTCTGGGAGCCTGCTTGAGACCATATAGATCCTTCTTTAACCTGCGGACATAGTCTTCTTTTTTTGATAGTAGAAAACCTTCAGGTTGTTCGATGTAAACTTCTTCTTCTAATTCTCCATTCAAAAATGCTGACTTAACATCCATTTGGTAGACTTTGATTTTTCTTGAACATGCATAGGCGAGAAACATTCGGATGGCTTCCATTCTGGCAACTGGTGTAAATGTTTCTTCGAAATCAATTCCTTCCACTTGTGCATAGCCTTTGCAAACCAAACTTGCTTTGTTTCTGGTAACCTGCCCATCTTCATTCAATTTGTTCCTGAACACCCATTTAGTCCCAATGAAATTTTTATCTTTTGGTCGTGGAACCAATTCCTAGGTGTTATTCTTCTCAATTTGATCCAATTCTTCATTCATATCTGCTACCCAATGTTCATTTTGGCTGGCTTCCTCAAAACTACTAGGCTCAAAGGTTGCTAGAAAAGCAACGTGAGCTTGTTGTGATGAACGAAGCTGTCGACCTTCATTTATGTCACCAATTATTTGATCTAATGGATGGTTCTTTTGAATCCACTCTTTGGTTCTCCTTAGTGGAGCTTCTTGTTGTTGTTCTGGTATATCTTGGTGATCATTGTTTACTTCTTCCTCGTTTATAGTTGCTTCTTGTTCTACAATTTTATCGGTGTCTTTTTCAGCCTCTGTCTCAAGTTTCAAAGATTCTAGATCTTCATCATTACTCACTAGAACACCATCTTCGTCAAATGTAACATTTATGCTCTCCACTATCTGTTTTCATCTTAGATTATAGAATTTATAGGCCTTTCTTTTGCGTGAGTAACCAACAAAGATACCTTCATCAACACATGATTCAAACTTAACCAAATTTTGATCTTCTCTTTTGATATAACATTTGCTTCCGAAGATTCTAAAATATTTTACATTAGCTGGTTTTCCATTCCATAATTCATATGGAGTCTTGTTGCAATTATTTCTCAGAAGACTTCGGTTGATAATGAAGACTGTCGTATCAATTGCTTGAACCCAGAATTTTTCATCCAATTTTGAGTCCTTCAACATTGTTCTACCCATTTCTTGTACAGTTCTATTCTTTCTTTCAGCAACTCCATTTTGCTGAGGTGTTCATGCTGTTGAAAATTTCCTTTTTATTCCATTTTCGTCACAGTATTGCTGAAATAATTTGGAAGTGAATTCTCCACCATTATCTAATCTTAAACACTTTATTTTCAAATCGGTTTCATTTTCAACCAACTCCTTGTAGCTCTTAAAGCACTCAAATGCTTCAGATTTTTTCTTTAGGAAACCGACGACTGTCATCCTGGTATAGTCATCTATAATTAACATGAAATATAATTCTCCATCTAAGCCTTTTGTTCTCATAGGACCACATAGATCAGTATGTATCAATTCCAATGGATGTGATGAAAAGTGTTCTTTTGTTTTAAATTGGAATTTTGTCTGCTTACCACGCCGACATGCCTCACATAGTGTGTTGGAAGGTTTTGAGATTTTCGGCATTTCTCGTACTGCTTCCTTTTTGCTTATCCTGACAAGATTGTCAAATTTTATGTGACCCATTCGTTTGTGCCATAACCATCTTTCATCTTCTTTAGCTAGTAGACATGCTTTAGTTGCTTCATCCAGAACATATATGTCGTTTGGAGCTCGACTTGTTGTAGCCAAAATTTTACCATACTTGCCTTTCCTGATTTCACATTTTGTGGAGT
Organism: Pinus albicaulis; assembly: GCA_034641835.2. Classification (NCBI taxonomy): domain Eukaryota; kingdom Viridiplantae; phylum Streptophyta; class Pinopsida; order Pinales; family Pinaceae; genus Pinus; species Pinus albicaulis. The sequence continues at coordinate 156,164,092 of CM076580.1, forward strand.
TGAATAGCATTGTGTGTCCTTGATCACACATTTGTCCAACACTGAGCAAATTATGATTCATGTTTTCAACCAATAGAACATTCTTGGCTATAACATCTTTGCTTCCGAGAGTGATGGTACCTGATCCTATAACATTTGAAGATCCATCATTTCCAAAGGATATGGTTCCATCCTTCTTCTCTTTCAGAGATACAAATTTCCTTCTATCTCCAGTCATATGCGTTGAGCAACCGCTGTCAACATACCACACATATTTATTTTTTTGAGCCTTGAGAGTGAGAGCACAATTATCAGTCTTCTTCTTCTTCCATGTTCGTTCATTCTGTGGCTTCGAAGATTCTTCTGGAGGATTTTCAAGTCTGCAGTCTCTGGCTATGTGTCCAAAGTTCTGACATTTGTAACATTCCAAATTATTTCTTAAATTTTCAAATCTATTGATGTTTCGTTGAGCCCTGGGAGGTTCATATTTGAAGAATCTCTTGGAATTGTATTGGTTCATAGGGTACGTGCGACATTCTACAGCTTTATGACCAAATTTTCCACATGAATAACAATAGCCATGAAAAATATGTTGGTACCTGGATGAAAATCTTCATCGAGGAATCGTCTTCCAAGGATGTGCTTGCGAATCTTTCCCAATGAAGTCTTCATGTATGTCAGATCTCATAGGTTCATTGTATTTTGTTGTAGAAGGTCCTGCTTCTTCTTCTTTGTAACCGAGGCCAGTTCTGTCGTTGTAAGATCGTTGATTGTTGATGAGTTCTTCCAATTCCCTTGAGTTGTTGGCATAGTTTTGGATATTTTTTCCCTTCTTCACTTCCTTACGCAGCGAGACTACTTCGGCTTCTAATGCTTCCCTTTCTTGGTTGCTTTCTTCCAACTTCTTTTGAAGTGACTCTTCAATACATTTGTGTTCTTCAACCTCAAATTTGAGACCTTGAACTTGTTCTTCAAGAGTGTTGGAACGGATCTTCTCAGCATTGAGCTCTTTTATAAGCTTTATTTCCTCCTCATAAAATTCTTCTATGGTCAACCCTTCTTATTCATTGTTTGATACTTCTTGCTTATTGTGCTTGGCCATAAACAATACTTTCTCATTGGCTTCTTCTTTGCTGTCACTTTCTTCATCAGATGAGGAGCTATCTTCTTTAGAGAGAAAGTTCCTTTTGGATCCTTTATTTTTGCCTTGCCTATTGAATTTCTTAAAGCCTTTCTTTCCTTTTGAGTTTCCATCACTTTTGTTTAGACATTTTGCTACGAAATACCCAACCTCACCACAACCGAAACATATCAATGGAATTTTACCTTTGAATTTTCCCTTACCAGGTTTTAGTTTTCTCGTAAAGTAAGCATATTCTTCATCTGAAAGACCTTCTCCATCATCTCCCTTTTCTTCACACTTGCAAGTGCATGTCATTTCAATTGAAGGTTGTTTGTCCTTATTGGTTTGCTTAGATGCAACGAACGCAGTTTCTAGATTTGAAGTACCCTTTTCTTCGTCAAGTCTCATTTCATATGCTATGAGAACTCCATGTAATTCTTCCTTGCTGAGTTTGTCCAGATTTGCACTGTATTCTAAGACCGATACCTTTGGGTTGAATCTCCCTAGTAACGTTCTAAGAATCTTCCGTATAATAGTCTTCTCGTCAACTGGCTCTCCCAATCCTTCCAGAGTATTGGTTATTTCATCAACGTATTGAAAGTATGCAGCAATGTTGCAATCTTCTTTCATTCTGAGTTGCTCAAATTTTTCTCCATAGATTTGAAGCTTTGCTTCTTTGACATTTGAGTCACCTGCATATATATTCTCAAGCTTGTCCCATACATTTTTGGCAGTTTTACAACCCAACACCTTATGATAAGAAGATTCAATAAGTCCAATGATAATAATATTCTTTTCTTTTGCATCATTTACCAAATTCTTCTTACCTTGTTCATCCGCAGTTGATGTAAATCCATTTTGAACAGTGTCCCATACTTCATAACCTTGCACCAAGAGATAGACCTCCATTCTTCCTTTCCAGAGTGCATAATTATTTTCATTGAATAGAGGTACACCATTCTTGGTATGCTCCATGACCTCCTTCCAGCTGTTAAACTGCTATTGAAGGAACCAAGCTCTGAAACCAATTGTTGGAAATACTGAGAGGGGGGGTGAATCGGTATTCCTTTCAATTAGAGTATTAGTTAATCTTCAATTATTATCAGTGTTTGTACAATGATAGTAGCAACCAAGAGGAACACAAATGCACACAGTTTTTAAGGTGGAAACCCACTCTGGGACAAAAACCACCTAATGCTTTTCTAATAATTCTTTAATATTCAACTTCAATTGAAAATAAAGCTCCAACTTCCTAGAATCTAGAAAAGCATTCTTCTCCAGCTCCCACTGGATGGACGCTCCAACACCCGAGATTCTTCAGTAGTCAACTGAATGGATGCCCCAACACCCAATGAGCTACAACTCACCCTAGCACCACCCTACCACCCTATATAAGAATAAAAGAAGAATGGACTCCCGTACCAGGGAAAATGGTCCACTTTACAATGATATAGAATGATGTAGAAGAAGAAGATATACTAGACCATAACCCCAACTTTGACACAACCACCTAATGATGATCCTAGACCTCCCAACACTGCCTCTTCAACCCTTGGCATATAGACACTAGTACAATTTGTACAATAATGTATTTACAATGACTAAGTACAATGATACCTTTACAATGATTGTATGCAGTGCCGCCCACTTGAAGACTTCATATGATGAACTTCTTGCTGCTGTTATGCACCTTGGTTGCTGCTCTTGTCATGCTACCCTCTGCTACACCTTGCTTTGCTTTTCTGCCGTAGAAAGTCTGGTCCTTTGCAACCCTTGACAACACATGATCTAGCTTTTTCTTGCCTTCTAGGAGCTTGATATTGAATCTGATGTATCTCTATCATTTCAGATCCTCAATATCTAATTTTTAGTCTTGTAGTATTCCTCTGAGTCATATTTCCAATTCCACAGGTCTGACCCAATTTGGATTCTTGAAGAGAGATTTATACCTAATCTCTCACAATGCCCTAATTATGGACTGTTTCAGCAGAGCGCACTTGTACGACGTTCCATGTGTCACTTTTTCTTCATTTGTTTCTAAAATTGATAGAGAGAAAATTACAAACTGTGCACTATCCGTCACTTTTTACAGCATTCCAATCTGATACTCAGAGAGAGAGTTATGACGATTTTACCAAGGTCACTTCTTTGAGATGAAATTCAGGAGCCTACAAAAACCCTTACTTCCACATATCATATCTCCAAAAATTTGCGCAACTTGATCTAAATTTTTTACTACAGCTTCCTTAGGATGTCTGCTTTGCCTCATCAAAATTTCAGCTTTTGAGCCTTCGTAGAAAAAAAGTTAGAGTGAAAATTCCACGATGACCTATTTCAAATGGCCAAATCCCTTTCCTAAGGAGGAAATGAAGATCACAATATATATGAATGCTTAAGTTGAGAGGGGCTTCAACAAGTGAACGTGGGAGGGATTTTAGGAGCTTAAAAAATATTAATTATGACTTTTCAATGAACCATGCCCCAACCCCATGGGGTTTTAGCCCACTAACTGGGGGTACAAACTTCAAACATGAATATCTCTCAAACCGTGAAGAATTACATGGCGTGCCATATATCAACGGAAACATCTCGACAAGTAGAAACCATAAAAGGAATTATTGACCCAGAATATATTAATTTGGTAGGTCAAAATTCCCATGCAATATTGGGTTAGCCCCTGGTGCTGCTTGGGTTGACATCAATGACAACCGCTGATCAACAACTTTTGATGAAAATAAATCTGGGAATGTAACATTCAGTAATGATAGAGAAGGGAAAATCAATGGAAAAGGCACAATCAACCTGAATAATGGAAGAGGAAAGGCTCAGGATGTACTATTTGTAGATGGTCTAAAATCCAATCTGATAAGTGTTAGTCAAATGTGTGATAAAGGCTGTGAGGTCCTTTTCAGAGCCCAAGATTGTGAAGTAAGTTCAATCACCACAGGAAAGACTTGGTCAAAGGTGTTCGAACAGAGAGTAATGTTTATATAGTAGAAGAAGAGAATGAAGCATGCCACATCAACAAACTTGACAAATCTTGGTTATGGCATAGAAGATTGGGACATCTAAATTTTGACCACATAATCAAACTGAGAAAAAAGAAAGTTGTCAGAGATTTTCCTGCAATAAAGAAGCCACCAAATACCATATGTAAGTCCTGCCAACTGGGAAAACAAACTCTCTCATCATTCAAAGCTAAAGACCAACTATCTACAAGTAAGCCTCTTCAGCTTGTACACATGGACCTGTGTGGTCCTTCAAGAACTAATGCACCAGGTGGAGAATCGTATTTCATGCTGATAATCAATGATTTTTCCAGATTAACGTGGGTGGAATTTCTCAAATAAAAATTCGAAGTGTTTGATAAATTTAAGATATTCAAGGCACTAGCAGAAAATCAAACTGGATGTAAACTAAAATGCATCATAATAGACAGAGGAGGTGAATTCACAGGCGATGAGTTTGCAGACCTTTGCAATGAATATGGGATAAAGAAACTGTTTACAGTTGCAAGTACACCTCAACAGAATAGAGTGGCAGAGAGGCAAAATTGGGTTGTACAACAGATTTCCAGAGCCATGATGCAAGAAAGAAACATTCCCGAAACCTACTGGGCAGAATAAGTACACACAGTTGTTCATATTCTCAACAAAGCTCATCTCAGACCAAATTGTGACAAGACTCCATATGAATTGTGCCATGGGAAACCGACATCAATTAAGCACTTTAGAGTCTTTGGCAGAAAATGTTTCATAAATAATAACAACGAAAAATTAGGGAAGTATGATGCAAGAGCTGATGAAGGAATATTTTTGGGAAATGCATCAAAGAGTAAAGGTTACAGATGCTACAATAAAATACTGCATAAAATTGTGGAAAGAATTGATGTGAGATTCGATGAAGAACTACCAGACAAAACCAGAAGTACAACCTGTGTCAATCCTCCAGATGATCATGAAGATGACAATCAAGAAAATAAAGAACAGAATAAGACAATAGAAGATACAAAAATAAACTCAAAAGGACCTTTGAGACACACTCAGAAGAACCATCCAGAAGATCAAATCATTGGAGACAAGAGTGCAGGAGTCCAAACTAGAAGACAACTAGTTGAACAGGCCGAGGAAGTGTATCTAGCCATGCTGTCACAGATAGAACCAAATAATTTCGATGAATCCAACAAAGGAAAAAATTGGATAAATGCTACGAACGAAGAATTAGATCAGATTGAGAAGAACAAAACCTGGGAGTTAATACCAAGACCTATTGGGAAAAATTTCATTAGCAGAAAATGGATATTCAAGAATAAGATGAACGAACAAGGTCAGGTAATCAGAAATAAAGCCAGAGTTGTATGTAAGGGATACTCTCAAATCGAAGGACTTGACTATGATGAAACTTTTTCCCCTGTAGAAATAATGGAAGCAATTAGAATGTTTCTGGATTTTGCATGCTATCATGATTTCAAGGCATATCAAATGGATGTGAAGTCTGCCTTCTTAAATGGATATCTAGAGGACGAAGTCTACATGGAACAACCTAAAGGTTTTTTCTTAGCAGATAAGCACAACTATGTGTGTAGATTAAAGAAAGCCCTATATGGTCTCAAACAAGCACCATGTGCATGGTATTCCAGGCTGGACAAGTACTTTCAAAAACAAGGATTTAAGAAGGGAGGAGTAGACAGCAATCTATATATAAAAGGATGATGAAAATGAACTTTTAATTTCAGTGGTATATGTAGATGACATCATGTTTAGCAGCAATAAGGATGAGTTAGTAAAAGGATTTGTAGAAGAGATGAAGTAAGAATTTGAGATGTTTATGATTGGAGAGCTTACCTTCTACCTAGGACTTCAAATTCTACAAAAAGAACAAAGGCATATTCATTTCACAAGAAAAATACTTAAGAGACACGTTAAAATGATTCCAAATGGAAGACTACAAACCTGTGTCAACTCCCATGATCACTGGATGCAAGTTATGTGCTGATGATGGATCTGTAGATGTCGATCAAGGACACTACAGATCTATGATAAGAAGTCTGCTATAGCTAACAGCTTTTAGACCAGACATTATGTTGGCAGTAGGACTTTGGGCAAGGTATCAAGCAGCACCAAAACAAAATCACTTTCTTGCAATCAAGAGGATATTTAGATACCTTCAAGGAACTGCACATTATGGCCTATGGTATCCGAAAGGTAAATATTTCACATTGACAGCATATACAGATGCAGATTGGGCTAGCTGTGTAGATGACATGAAAAGCACAAGTGGAGGTGCATTCTATTTTGGAGAAACTGTGATGGCATGATTAAGCAAGAAGCAAACATTTGTCTCTCTATCTACAGCAAAAGCATAATACATAGCAGCAGCAGCTTGTTGCACACAAGTAATGTGGATGAAACAAACTTTTCAAGACATGAAGGTAAGCATCACTGAACCTATTTCTATCAAATGTGATAATACAAGTGCAATATATCAAAAAATCATGTACTTCATTCAAAAACCAAGCACATCCCGATAAAGTACCACTTCCTCAGAGAACAAGTAGCAGAGAAAAAAAGATGGAATATGTCCCAACAAAAGAATAGACAACAAACATATTTACAATACCTCTTGCTAGAGAACCTTTCGAGTATCTAAGAGACAAATTGGGGATAGTGTCTGTAGATGATACTCTTTGATATGATAAAAAAAATAAAAAAATAAAAACCTCCAACAGAGGCTACAAAATCAGGAACAAACATCCAACCAGGGTTAGTCAAGAATCAACTTATTAGGGGGATTGCAGCCCATAAAAGTTGTCACAGAAGAGTTATAGCTATGGTGTTGGTAAATATCTATAGAGGATAATTACACTGCAAGTATCTCTGCAAGTGTTAATAATGTAACAAAATGATTTTAAGAAGAATGAATAAGAAAAATGTTATTATCAGTATATCATTACAAATATTCATCAATTTGTATTTGGAGAAATCTTCCTATCAATAGAATACCAAGTGTTATTTTTGGAGCAGTGTTATGGTACAGGTCCCCAGTATCGGAGTATTATAGCATACACAATGGTGTAACCCTTTTCCATTGAGATCAAAGGGGGAGGAAAAGCGAGCATAAGAAGAAAGGCACTTTTGAAAAGAGAGCGGAGGAAGAAAGGCACTTCTCAGAATGAAAGGGGGAGGAAGTGTTGGAGGAAGTGTTGCCATCAATGCCAAAGGGGGAGACTGTTGGAAATATTGTCATTGATGGAAAAGGAGCACAAAGGAGTAGCACCAGAATTATCATTAAGGCAAAGGAGCAGAGAAGGAGCAGCAATAAGGCAAAGGAGTAGATCAGGAAATGATGCAGTGAGAATGCAAAAAGGAGGCAAGGAGCAGCAACGTGCAGCAATGTACAGCAAAGAGGAAAAGGAGCAAGGCAAAGGAGCAACATTAGAAGTATAATCTAAAGTAGAGAGAAGCAGTAAAGAGGCATGGAGAAGCTTTAGATTTATTACTTAAGGCAAAGGAGAAGCAAAGGAGGCAAAAGACAACGTTATGCATCAAAGAAGAAAACTATGCAGTGCACGACAAAGTCGGGCTGGTTTTAAAACACGTGTAGAATAGTGGGTCTGCATTCAGAAGATCGTGAACAAGTTAGGTGTTCTACATACAACAAGGAAGAAATGAACGTTCTCAACCAAAGAAGAAAAGGCGTGAACGAGTCATGAACGCACGAGTCAAGTCAGCAAACCAGAGTGAAGTAGAGATGGACGGTGAGGATCAAGTCGTAGAAATGATAGCGAGTGATGGACAGACCAGATCACAGAAGACGGTTGTCACATATCGCACATCTACGATTCTTGTGTTTATTGAAAAGTTGCGAGGAGGTAAGTTATTTAAGTCGCGATGCGAAGCATATCACATATCGCATAAGATAAGGAGAACTGTTATGGTAAATGATAAAAGGTGCGATGTGTGATAAGGTTTTCGCCGCGGGTTGCGAAATCGTGAAATTGCAAATCGCAAGCGAAGGATGATTGCAAAACTACAAAGACACAAGAAATTGCGAAATGTGAAGTGCGGGAGATGACGTGGCAAGTGACATGCCTGTTGACATGGTTGTTGATGTGGCAGACGACGTGGACCTAACCCCACGAATCACCAATACATCTTGATGACATGGTAGGTGACGTGGCAGACGACGTGGCAGGTGATGTGGCAGACGATGTAGCAGTGATGTGCAACCCCGATGGGACCCAAACCTTTTATCGCAAATTGCATGTTGCAAGAGGTTATAACCAAAGATCGGAGCGAAACTTCGATGGAAAATTGTGATAAGACAGGTGGGACCCCTTCGCATATCGTAGATCGAGAGTTCGGAAGGACTAGAGCACAATGCATAACAATGAAAAGTGTCGAACTGCAATGAGAGACCGGACGCAATAACTTCCAAAGGTAAATGATAATACATTTAAAATTTTGGGTGTATGTGTATTGAGTTATGAAATCGCATCGGGAGAAATAAAGACATATATAAAATATAACATAGAAGAACGCCGAATTGCGATAAGAAACCGAACGTGAAGACAAGTCGGAGTTGAATTTTAATATATGTCAAATCCGGGGTATATGAAATTTTATAAGAAAATTCTTAAGAAAAGCAGGGGATTTGTATATAAAAATAACACAAGAAACTCTGATATGCGATATGAGGTCAGATGTGATTCATTCCAGAGTTCCTTTTCAATATATTTCAGGTCTAGGGTTGTATGTGGTTATACCAGTTTATAAAGAAAAGTCTGAATGCAGGAGTAGACTCGGGTAACAAAGGAAAAGGTTGAATGCGGGAAGAAAAGAGTTAGGTAAGTAAAAAATTATGCATAACAGTGACCCGACTATAGAGTAACAATGTATTGTGGCCGATTAAAAACAAAAGGTTGAACATAGGTAGAAGAAGACTCGGGTAGATGACCCGACACAGAGCAAAGGAGCAGAAGGTTGAACGTTGTGGGCAAGAGAAGGAAGGCAGATAGGTCGAGTCGCGCAAAAGGCAGTTATGTAGAACAGTTAGAATATAACAGTAGAAACATAAAAGACAAAGGGACAGCAAGCAGAAGAGGACAAATGCACAACAAAGCTAAGAATTTGAAAGGGTCGAGTTGAAATATTTTGTATGAATGTAAATTTATTAATATATTTTATATTATTTGTGATGCAAAGGCAAGTCTCCCAGGAAAATCAAAACTCCATTTGATACTAAAATAACTGTATATATTGTTGTAACATTCTGAATATGTTAAGTGAGGAAATGAGTGGGTGGAAGGCAAAGAGTCATGCCTGTTCACTTCATATTCCCATATAGAATGCAAACAATCATGAAGTTATCTCTATAAATGATGTTATTGTAATGTGCATAGAGAGGTTAGAGAGTGGAAGAATGAGAGTGAGCAGATAGATATGTTGTGTACATCCAAGCAGATATGAAGGCTAAAAGGGCAACAGTGAAGGAGTAAAACAGTGTTGATATCCAGGTAAATCAACATATGATTTTATTGTAGTGTGAGGGAGTTGGTGCTTCCATATCAAGTTGTAGCTTGATAGATGTCTGGTTGTAGTTGGTTGAGCTAGGAGCCTCCTGTGGGTTGTAGCCTGCAGAAAATAGATGGGAGTTGGAGCTTCCGTGCAAGGTGTAGCTTGTAGAAATTGAGGTAGTAGCCTTCTGTAGGTTGTAGCCTACAGAAATTAGTTGTGAGAGGGAGTTGGAGCTTGTCTTTGCATCACAATAATAATAAGATGTGGTTTTCTCCCTTATGGGTTTCCACTTATATCTGTTGTCTATATGCATAATGATTATATGTTTATATATTGTATTTAATCTGCTTATCACTTGCTGCTCACATATTAAGTTTTTTGATTCATTATATATTAAGTTGCTTATGAAATGGAGGTGTAAATAAGTTTAAAGAAAAATTTTAAATATCCATAAATGTACTAAACTGATTCACCCCCCCTCTTAGTTTAGCTAAGGGTTCATCATATGTTATCCCTTAGGTTTATATTCAATAATATCCATGCATGAAAATCTAGTTTATGATGCATTAGGGGAATGTTGAGGTCAAAAACAAGCCTCAAAACAAAAAATGTACTAACAAAACTAGCTTTAAAATAACCAATATGATTCAAGATGATAATGTCATCCCCAATGGTAAATATTTCTGGAGGAATTGAATCTTACATCCAACAAATACCTACACTTGACATTTGAGTAAATCTATAAGGGGATAAGTCAAAAATTATATATATATATATATATATATATATATATATATATATATATATATATTCCTTTAGAATTTATAACTCTTATTTTATTGTTTTAACTATTATTTTCCTTAGAAGGCCCACTTTAGAGTTCAAAATTTCCCCAATGACGGACATGTGTAGAAAAGAGTTATGACTTCAAAGGGGCGAGGGACAAGACAATCAATAAATCCCTGCCTCCACAAGTCCGCACATGCTTGAGTTATTGGAATTCAAATATTTGAAGTAATGGAGATCTATCTCATCAATGCAATGGGGAATTTTGGGCAATGATCCAAGGTGAGGCATAGAATCTAATTGAAAGGCTCTTAGTGATCTTGGAAATATACATGGTAATGGTCAACACCCCACTTGTAAAGGGACCTTCAAGAACTATGTAAGGTTCTTCAACAATATGAGGTTATTACAAAATGGAACAAAACTTCCATTTTTCCTATCACTTTCAAAATTCATGACTCAAAAGACCAACAAGATTCTCAAAATGCAATTATAATGAACAATTTAATATAACAAAACAAACAAATTCAAACATTAAAAGAAAATTGTGTTATGCTTTGATCCATAGTCACTAATATCAATAAAGATTCTTTATCTACAAATCCCAATCTAAATATTCATATGGTTTTGTTCATGGAAAAAAAACAATGCAAACTTAGAAGCATACATCTCAATCTTCCAAAAAAATACTAGAAGCCAACAAGTGTTTTATTAAATTTCTAATTAACAATTTTATATAAATTTACTTTATATTTATATTTAAGTGTTATTTACAAAATTTAATTTATTGACCATCTTTTAAATACTATTGTCAAAAATCCATAGATCTTTACACTCTAAAATTCATACACAAAATAAAAAAGATATTATTAAACTAACATCAACACTAAATTTTATATTATTTCATTAACAATATCATTTTTTACCTAATATACTTATTCTTATAACAAGATAGAAGGGAGGTTATTAAACTATAATCAATTCTCAATCTACACCTTCGTTTATACACAATATACTTATTTTTATTTTTAAATGTATCATCAAATAAATATACAACAATATCGTCTACGCCTTATTTTATACAAAAATATACCTATTCTTAACTTTTTATATATAATCAAATAAATATTACATTTATACTTAATATAACCATACCCTTTAAGATTAATAACAATTATAATTATGCCATTCAATAATAATCGCAACGAAATTATTTATTTATTAATTGTAATTTCAACATAACCGTAGTCATAAACCGTAGCCATTGGTACAGGATGAAGCTATTAATACCAGGATTACAACAAGATTCAGTATAACGGTACAAATAAGTTCGGCAGAGAAATTTATCACTGAAATAACAACGGTAACTAAAATTAATAACAACAAAATAAATCAAATCTTTGAAATAGCAACGATAACTAGAAATATTATAACAATATAAATCGCTTGTAATATAACGGTATATTGTGGATAATGAAGTTGACATATTTTTAAAAAGTTAATTATAATAATCAAAGGTAAGTTTAATATTATCTTAATTATTTTTTAATCAACGCTTTGAATTGTTTTAATACATATTTCATAAAAATTAATTTTATGGAAAAGATTATAATATAACATAATGGGAATAATTATTATTATTATTATTATTATTATTATTATTTACAATAATTAAAAATAAAACAAAAAATTTCTAATCCAATGAGTCCATATATTTGCTTATATTTAATGGTGAAAAAATTATTTGTTTAATACAAATTTAACGGTCTAATATTCCTGGTCAAAAAGTTTATTTAATACTATGTAGTTAGAAAGTAAATAAACAAACAAAACAAAATTAGGAATTTGGCTTCTGTATGTAAAATTTTTATGTGAAAATCACATTAAAGAAAATTTTGTCGAAGCATTTCAAACCAGCCAGTGTGATTCATCATGAAAACCAAAAATTTTAATGGAAATCTTTATTCATGAATTGGTGCAATTATAATTCGTGTTGGAGAAGTCTACTTTGTTTTGAATCAGCGATTATGTATCAATAAATGAATAAATGTAAAAGTAACTTAAGAGGTAGTCTTTTTTGGGGTAAGGGGATTTTCAAGCATAGGTAAAATATAATTTAACTTTCTTTTAATTTTTTCCAGTCAACTAAATTTTATATTGAATTTTTTTTTTCATTTTATAAATTTTTAATATTTTTTTAAATAATTAGTAACTATAAATTTCGGAAAAAAATATTCATATTTTAATTTAATTTATAAACATAAATAATAAAATTAATATTTATTTTCAATTAAATTTTATATAATTAAAATAGATATAGTTTAATTTATAGATAAAATAGTTTTTTTTTATAAAAATGTGGTCTTACAATTTCAAGCATGATTGTGTGTTTTTATTGTTAAAATATTTTTTTTGAATACATAAATAAATTCAATACCTTGAAAACCAAAACATTGAAATTCTACAAATTAAACAACTTAAATAGAAGCTTTTAAAAATCTTTGACACAATTTAGTTAAAATTAACGAGAAAATATGCCCTCAAAAAAATTATTTGGTCTATAAATTAAATTACCACATTAAAATAATGTATTGCATTGCTTTTATTGGACTAAGAATTTGTCTTTCTAGAATTTAAGGAAATAGAGACCCAAAGCATCTTGCAAGAGTTAAAGTTTGCTCATCTTCCTAGGATGTAAGGAAACAAGTCAACAACCCAATACCCAAAAGAATCTCGTTGGAGAGACGTGCCATTTAAGATTTACTAGCAGAGTAATTCCTAGTGGCGTGGTTTTCCTTGTATAATGGTGAAAGACCCAAAAACATTCCTAGTGGCGTGGTTTTCCTTGTATAATGGTGAAAGACCCAAAAGAATCTGGCTGGACTGAATGTGCCATTTAAGACTTGCCATTTAAGAACTAATAACATAGTAATTCCTAGTGGCGTGGTTTTCCTTGTATAATGGTGAAAGACCCAAAAGCATCTGGCTGGAGTGAACGTGTCATTTAAGCACTGCATGTGCCATTTAAGAACTATTAGCAGAATAATTCCTAATGACGTGGTTTCCCTTGTATAATGGTGATGAGTCAAAATAACAACCAATAGTAGTTGTATGGGGTTTGACAATTAATTTTATGATAAATTTTCCAGCTGTATATTAAGAAAAATACATCAATTAATTAAAATTAATATTTATTTATTCTTAAACAACTATTAAATATAATTAGAACACCTACACAATACAACCAATAAATGCCATTAAACTAATATACTTACTATTATTAAAGCAATGTATATCCAAATGAAAGTTCACATAAACAATATTGAACCAAACAAGTTAATGTAACTCCAAGACGAATCCTCAAAAGACAAAGACAAAAAAAAAAAAAAAACTCCAATAACATTTGTGCCCCAAAACTTAAGGATCAAAATTAGTGCATGGAAAATGAAGACTTATAAGTGTCAATAGGAATGGATTTGATAATGTCCCCTGGAGCTACCAAGGAGCGCCCTTTTGGAGAGCAAGTCAATCTGATCTGTAATAAAAAGTTAAGATTTATTTATCCTCACACCAATCAACAATGTTACCTAGGAACAAGTGATAAAGTTAATATTTATTCGTTTTTATAAATTAATATTTATTAAATATAGTTATATAATAATATGATGATGTTATGTAAAATTTCAAAATTATTTATTTAAATATAATTTAAGATTTTTTTTTTATTAAATTTTAAATTTTATTTTATTTTATTGTTTATATAATATTTTATAATATGGTAATTTTCAATTAAGTTATTTAGTGAAAAATAAGTTAAAATTATTTCTATTTTAAATTTAAATTTATAATAAAATTTATTTAAATTTAATTATTTTTATTAATAAAATTTCTTAAATCAATTATAATAAAAAATATCTTTATAAAAACATATTTCTATAAATATTATTTTTTTAAACTGTAAAAATAGGTAATACTAATAATATAAATAATCTAAATTTAATTTAATTTATTTAAATTTAAATTTCTTAAATCAATTATAATAAAAATATTTTTATAAAAACATTTTTCTAGAAATATTTAAATTTATTGAAGACTAAAAGATCTAATTCTTTATATTAATATTTATGATATGTAGATATGACAAAGTAAGAATCAATATCATAACATATGTTCATGATATAAATAGTAAAATTAATATTTAAAAAATTAAGTAGTAATAATAATTTAATTTTAAAGTTACGGTTTAAGTTACGAGAACTCTATTAATTTAATTTGTTTTTTTCAAAATTTAATTAATGGTGTAAAATTTAAAATCAATTTATGTAATCTATGAAAATCTAAATACTCTAGATTTTTAAAAATTTTAAATTTATTTATATATTTAAAAACATTATTATAATCTTATTGAAAATTGTATCCTCGAAATTTAATTAAAAAAACTCTATAATAAAAAACCATACTCATGTAACAATTTGACTTCTAACCTTTTAAAGAAAAAGAAAAAAAAAACCAAACACATAAAAACTCATCTAGTGGGTTATAAATTATTCAATTCTCCCTACAGCCTTGACTCGACATCGCAAAATATTCCATTCGAAATGTAAAATATTCCATTGTCTATAGATGCAATCAAACATTTGAATGTGCGAGTCAGTTGGGTTCTTCTATTAAAATTCTGGCAAAAATTAATTATTCAAATATACCCACGATTGACCTGATAGCAACACGATACAAGTACGAACGGTGTTTAAAAAGACCATTCTGTCTTATATGTTTTGCTTTTTCTTTTCATCCAATGCATTAAAGCTTTCAACAAATATGCCCAGCCGGCCATTTTCATCCATTGCAAAATCATTGGAGGCATCGCCAATAGGTATATTCCCTGTACAAAGAAGTCCGCAGTACAAAACGAATAAATACTTCTTATCCCGTTCTCCATAGGAACCCTTCAACTTATGCCGACCAAACAATTATATAAATGCAAGTTGAAAATGAGTGTGTTGAAATAGACTGTTGTGTAGTACTAGTACTCCTGCTAACATAGTACTGACCTTTTTTTTGCAATTGAGAGATTTTTCCTTCATATGGTAAAATGTCTAAAATGGCCCATGAAAGACTAGGAAACTGTTTCAAATCATTTCTTAACGATAACCTGTTGAAATAAGTGCGGAATTGCATCACTGCAATCTTTGAAAATCTCCAACTAAAATCGCAACCCACTGTACATACATTGCATCACAAAATTGCACCAACTGTCCATTCTTTCCATTTTGTAACTAAAGTCAAAAAGCTTATCTTCTTATCGCCTAAGATAAGAGGCACTCTATCCTGCCCCATCTTGAATTGGCAATTGGCATTATGGCATGGAGGTGACAATGCTAAAATCTAGTCCATTTTACATTTTTATTATATCATTTTTTAAATAAATTTATTTTCAAGACCTTCTTCGCCACGATACTTCAAACATTATTATAAGGAATTAAGTACAAGTTAAGTCAATTCTGATCAGGTAGGGAGGGTTATAGTGGTAGCAATAGTGTGGTTATCCATTTCCTGAATAAGAGATATGACACTTTATATATATATATATATATATATATATATATATATATATTAAGTACACTCGCAATTAAGCAATAAGTACAAAGGAACTTAGAAGCAAACAGACACATCTAATCCAAGGACGCCAGCTAGTACAGAAGTATTGTTCCTGTTGTTTTTTTGGCATGTTATCTTGCTATACTCTGGTAGCTACAATCTCAGCATTTCAAAAATACAATTTCATTGCTTTAAAAACTGTGAGCTAGGGATTCCAAATCCAGTCAGAATGTCAAAATCTACAATTAATATAGTTGATCCATAATTTTGGTTTGCTGGATTTTGGGAAGAATGGATGGAATTAAGGACTTTACAGTAAGATGCTATCCAATAATCTAGAGACTTCAGTCCCAAAAGAGAGTGTTTAAGCCTTAAAGTTCACAGTTCAAAGTCAAATCAGAAATTTAATCAAGGTACTAGGTTTACTTAATGAACAGATAACCATGTCCAAATTCTGCAATATTGAAATGCAAAGAAGCAAGCTACTTATTTGTTGCACTCACAGAAGCGAGGTGTTCTTATAGCCTACTGGGGTCACTTTTGTAGCACAAATAAAATATAATGAGAAGTCTAGCCTAAAACTGACCTGTAGGATAGAGTCATCTTAACTTTTTAAGTAGTTGATGGATTGTAATTAGGTTTTTTTTTTGCTCTCTTGAAGTTTGATAGATTTAAAGTTAAGATGATTTAAATTAGTAAATTATATCTATTTATTATTGATACTATAGGTTTTTGGCTTGTTCACAGTGATTTTAGTCATTATAACTAGCCATTGATACTTTTTTTTCAGAATTAACTTAACTCAAATGAATGAAATTTAGCTTTTCTACACAGAGGTCAAAGATCCCTTCTATTACATGACCCTGCCACAACACAACAACATAGACCTAATTATATGCAGGGAAACTTCTTCTTTATGACTCTTTTCTTTTTGTGATACTGCTGCCTTTTTCATTGAAAGGTTTCAAACTTCAGATAAAAAGCAAGGGAACCTAACTTTGTAGTGTTACGCAGATCCTTGATAGGATCTGGAATAACCTGCACTATTATCACTATCAAACATTACATGAAAATGAATTAGGGAATCTAGAATAACCTGCACTATTATCACTATCAAACATTACATGAAAATGAATTAGGGAATCTAGAAAGGAGGCAACAGTGATGCTCTTTCACTTCAAACGAAAAGCTTCCTATGGGGTTAGATCCGTTTATTGAAATTCCATATACAGTAAAGGATAAAAAGTAAAAGAATCTAATTTATTCATGCACCCGTACAGTGAAACAGATACAAAGAATCTGACCCAAGAGAGCCTTGGAAAACAAAGCTATAGAATATATCAATAAGATGAAGCTGTACTATTCTGCAAAATACTAAGCACTTTATACTCAACTTTCCCATTTTATTTTATTTTATGTTTAAACAGACATACCCTGTCTCACTAACTAGATACTCTAAATATCTAACAAATTTCCTGCCTGCTGGTGCATTTAACTTGGCCAATACTTTGGTAGAAGCAAAGAGGATATCAACTATCATCTGTATCTATACTTCATTTAAGCAGATATCAACTGAAACAATATTTGCGACTACTGCTTCCTAGAAACAATATTGTGTTTCAGTAACATTTGACCAGATGTTTAAAGAGTTAGCAAATCTGTGAGGAAGGATAGGAAATATAATAATTAAAAATCAGTCTAATAAATACATCCAAATAACATCATGGCATTGAATAGTATTTCTGGACAAAGGGTATGAGAAGAGAAACCAGCTTAGAGAGACTGAATATGCACAAAACCAAGATTCCAAAATGTCATTGGGTTCTAAACATGTTAGCAGTTAAATTAGACAGAAGTACTGTTTTGAACAATGTACAGAACTCTCTACTCAATGCTGGTTCACCAAAACCACAGTACCAACGATAACCTAAATTAAACTGTAATCCAACCTCTCTTTCCCCACTCTTACTTTCTTCTTCTACAAAATCTCCTCGACATTTGTCCAAGATGTGACAAGAGAGGATCATTTTGACAAGCACGTAGTCTAACACTGACTATCAAATTGGGGATAAGGGTTAATTTTTGCACATTTTTTTTTACAGGCCATTCATCTGTTTTCAAAACTTGAGATGAATTCTGCTGTTTACACTCTCAAAACCGATTCTCCAACTCTCCAAATTGAGGTCTTCAGCTTTCTGCACGACTAAAGGGCTCCAAAATGTTGTTTCAGTCAGAAAGACGGATTCCCAAGTCGTCGAAAATAATAGAAAACAGCATGCTTGCATTCACATGCTATGCGATTCAAAAAAATTAAAATCTGGGTGCCGACAGTTAAGCTGCTTCAACCAGGAATCAGCAGCACAAAGTAAAGACGCCAGCCGTTGTTGATCAACACTCTCTGCAGACATCCATAGATTTCCCTGCATTTTGTAGGTAGCAAGCCCAAAAGGTGGAAGGGCAATGCGATGAGCATTGTTGGTTTTAACTCTTTCTTCTCTATCACAATCAAAAACTTCATTTTCTGCACCAAAACATTCACAATTCAAAATATAGCACTTTGCTTGATACTATTATTAGGATCCCGCTGCCTATACATGAACCCAGAAAGCTCAAAAGAAAAATAACAGGCAGTCCATAAGAAGGTTTTTCCACAAACCTTGGAAGAATGGTGACAGAGTGTGATAAGTTAGGAAGCATGCTGATAAATCTTTAATGCTTCTTCCTGTTGGAATGTGATAAATAGGATACCTGAACCATATCCAGAAGGTTGCTTACAGGTCAATGAACTTATAGAAAGAATGAAAGACATAGCATGAGTATTTATTTGATAACCAATTCAGGAACTTACCAGGCAACTGACATCCAGCTTGCTGGACAAAGATCCACGCTTCTCAAAGACATCAGCAAGGGATAAGAACGGGAGAATTCATTGATCTGAAAGCAAATGACAGAAATAAAATCAGAAGTTCTCTATGCAAACAATTTGTCATAATCATTCATCAAAATTCCAAGGTGCATGGGTCTGTTTAGAAAGGCTGCCATTCATTTCACTTGAAAAAGACTTAAAGTAACCCTTACAGACTAAATGTTCTGGGAATCTGTATGGAAAACTTCAATATGTTACTTTCCCCTAAGTGTATCAATAAATTTGAGATTTATTTGGGATAAATCATAAATCTCAACATTGGAAAAACTTTGAAGTTACCTTTTCCATGAGGGGCACTCTTTCATAAGGGGATGCTCGTTCAAAGTACTGGAAAGAAAGATTGCCAAGCTTATCTTTAGGGCGGAACTGACTGCAGTTTTCTTGATCAAATCCTGAATCTTCAGAGTCTGCGTCCCAACCTTCTGATCTGTCACTAGTGTTGATTAAAGATCCAAACATTTTATCGTTATCACTGCAGTCACTCCAGGAATCAATGTTGGATCCCTTGATTTCAGAATCGCTTGAATCACTCTCTTCTCGAGAAACCCTGAAGTATCAAATACAAATGTCTAAACTTTAAATTCAAAAGCCAAATAAATTTTGAAGAAGATAGACAATGTTAATCAAACTCCTGCAAAATTTCTCAATGAAAGATTAACAATGCACTACAAGTTTTGTTATGCAGATAAACAACAGAACAGATTTTACAGTGAAAAAAAAGATCCGCATACATTTATTTTGCAAGGAAACAGAAAAGATTATGCTCTGTACTTGGAATCCTAGGTAAAATATTAGAGAAATTTTAACTTGGAATCCTATGTAAAATATTAGAGTAATTTGCAGGGGAAATATGATTACCTGAAATTTCCATAAGATTTGGTGGTGTACAATTGAAGTGCAGAAAGATATGGAACATAGTACTGAATTACTGTTTCTCCACTGCTATTCAACATAATTGGCACACCAGTTCCGTAGGCACTGGGTTCGTCATAGATGTCCCAGAGGTCTCCCAGGGTAAAATATTCCACAGATTCTGCATCCGAATCTTGCCAATAATCATTCCGGTCCATGTCCTGAATGCATGTCTGCAAGTTCAGAAAACGTTTCATCAGATTAATACTTTTAAAATTGTTTCTAAATTTAGTGAAATGCCTAAATAGGCACAAAAACCGCCTAAACTCAAAATTTCAAGGAAAATCGCTTAATGAAATTTTATGAATTCCTCAAACCGCTGAGTTCTACAGACTAAAATATAAAATTATCCTTTAAATTCACAGAAGGATAAAGAACTGCGGTACAAAGAATTAGCTTTACTTTGATCGCTTTATTTGGCGTACCTTTGGCATGTGATGAGCTGGGACATTTGGAGCCGTACATTCCAAAAAGTTTTCCAAGTTAGAATGCAGTGACCGGTTTAAACCAGACATGTCGTAGACTGGACAATAAGTTTCTGCTGTCTGATCAGCCATGAGCGACACCAAACAAACACTTTAAATTCGCCCACAAATCCACACAAAAGAGGCTCTCTGCTATACACTGGCTCTCACGGATTCTTCAGTTCCATAATATGCATCAAAAGAGCATATAACGCCTAAGCTTTGACCAGAAAATGCAAAGCAAAGCAAAATTTGAGTCATTCAATACCAACTGTCTAAGGTCTTTGTATTCTCATTCGGACATTTTAACAAGAACAGTCAAAGAAACTAATTTGGAGCTGAAAGCTACCAAAAAATCCGTAAAATCTCACAAAACGACGCGATCGTTCGTATTCTCCTAAAATTTCACAGAATTCACAGTGATCATCGTAGAGCAGAGTGAATAAAACGCAGCAGGAAATTCAAAACTTGAAATTTAAGTTCAAACAACTCCAAAAGCAAGGAATGGTTACTCTGAGACAAAGCTACCTTATCCTTCGCTGTACTCCACTGTTTTGAGTGAAAATGAATTCAAATTTTCACGAAACGAGCCACAGAAAATACTGTTTCCATCAATGCAAGGTAGCAGGAGGCGACTCAATGGACTAAAATAAGAGATTTTCAGGCTTACAATAATTTCAGAAATGTTTCTCTGGCGCTGGGTTTACTCCGCCAGCAGAAGCTCAAATGGCCTTGGCACATCAACACCTCTTTCAAGGGGGAGTAGCGGATCTCAAAACTTTATAACCACAACATATAATGCTTTGTCAGGCACGTGGAAATTAATTCCGATATCTATAAAAGCCGGCGCCGGACCTCCGCACCTAGTAAGAAAGACTTGGTCTTTTATCAATATTATTATTTTTTCTGGTTGGTTGGTTGGATCAACTTATTCTTGAACCTCTTTCACATGAGAAAGGTTAAATGCATATAGGAAAGGAAAGGAAAGAATTTTTAATGTCCACGAGGCTAAAAATAGCCTATATTACTGTGGTCAAAACAAAAAGTGTGTTGTGTTGACAGTGTAAACTTAAATTAAATGGAGACGTATAAAAAAGGTGCCTGATGTTGACCGTGTAAAGTAAAATTAAATGGACATGTTACTGTTGTAAAAAAAGGGTGCGTGGTGTGGTCTTGACGGTGTAAAATTAAATTAATTCACTTTTATAATTTATTTTATTTTTAGTGATATTACTTAATTTTATTGGAACACCATTTTCATATGAAAAAGGACACAAACGGTGTATGATGGGTAGAAGGTGACTGGGAGGTAAATTAATGAGATTTTATATATAAAAAAAAAATTATTATTATTATATTATATTTTATTTTTATTATTTTTAATTTCAACGTTTTTTATTATTATTTTATTTTATTTTTATTGTTTTTAATCGCAATTTTTTTTTACATCAAAAAAATTGCCAAAATACAATGTCGTAGTTTAATTGGACTGTTTTTTTGCCCTAAAAATCATTGAAATTCAGGTAAGATTTTAAGAAAATCTGGCAAGGATTTTTGTAAATCTAGGTTATAGTAATCAATCTTCAATATTTTGGGTGCCCTAGAAGTTTTTGATGGTGCTGATCAATTTCCACCATCAAAAACATGATTCAAACACTGCTATTGCAAGATTTCTGGAAAAAAAAATTGCCCGGATTCCGGCCAATTTTGGTCGTCTGGGCAATTCCTCTGGCTAGTTAGACAACTCCAAATACAATTATAAGTAAATTAATGAGCTTTATTTTTATTTTTAAATAGAAAGATGAGTAAAGTCGTAATTTCGAATATAATACACATGCTTCCAGAGGATCTCAATAATTGATGGAAAGAAAAATTTTATGCTAATAAAAATATAGTTAGTGGATAATTTAGAGTAATTAAAAGGCATAAATAAATAAATGTGTTTAGATTGTCTAACGTTCTAAAATACGTAGTTTAATTGTAAAAGGTATTTTTTAGTTTGTTGGACAATATTTTTTAAATGGAGAAATAGTTTTTATATGAAAAATGATAAAGTGAAATAGATAATGTAGAGTTGTAGAGTGAAATAGAGTTGAAAGTCTGGAAATGCATAGTTTATTTGTTAGAAGTTTTTATTTTTTCGGTCCATTTTGTTGCCAATTTAAAGGAATTTTTTGGAATGGCAAGTTTAGGCTGTAATCTACACATTTCAAGTGCTCCACATGTTTTTTAGTACATTGAATCAATTTATGCATTTTAAACAACATAAATACTCAATCTTATGAAATTTCTACACATTTCTACACATTCAAGTGCTCCACCCGTTTTTTTATTACATTGAATTCATTTATGCATTTTAAACAACATAAATACACAATCTCATGAAATCTTTTATTAGGGGATTTTAGTAGAAAAAAATAAAAATAAAAATAATTAATTAGACTACTTCCTATGGAAATTGTAAAATTGAATCATTAGATTTATTTTTATAAATGTGTTTATGTTAAATTTAATTGATGATGGGAATTTAAATAATAAAATTAAATATATTAGATAAAAAGAAACAATATTGACGGTGATCAAATTTCATCAATAAATTTTGGAAAATAGATATTTCAAAAAGAGAAAGACTATTTATCAATTAACTTTACATTAAAATTAGACTCAATAAAGCTAAATATTTTTTGTTAAATTTAATTGATAATGATAATTTAAAGAATAAAATCAAATATAATAGATAAAAAAATAATATTGATAATTACAAGTAATCAAATTTTATCAATTTTTTTTTTGAAAATAGATATTTTAGAAAGAAAAAGAGGGTTTATAATTTAGCTTTACATTAAAATTTAGAGTTGAGAAAAAGTGGAAGGAAAATTGGGAAAAAAAAGATAAATATATAAATTTGGATGAAAGTTTTATGAATAAATAGTAGAACAACTATATCTTAACATGATTAAGAAAAGGATGATATTTTATAGCTGTAATACATATTTCAAGATGTTATAAGATAGACATATCTGTATTGTTTTGCACATCCACGTAATAGGACCCATGGAGGAGGGAAAAGTTAAGCAAGCAAGCACAATCACTCTTCAACCAATCAACCATTATATTAATATGAGATACCATTTCTTTGTAGTTTCCCATCAAATATCATGACATGAGAAAATGTCAATAATCACTATATTGCACCAAAATTCAGTGTAAATTCTTCAATAATAATGTAACATGTTTATGGTCTTCATAGTGAATCCAAGATCTTAACTTCTAGAATCTTTAATAGACATTATACACAAGAATTCCATAATATATTAAATGAGAAAAATGAAAAGTTAGGATAATTTAGGTTTCATATTGCATAGCTCACATATATGCTAGCTATAAAGTATGAGAATAAAACTGGAACTATTCATGTCCATGGAAAAAGCTACATGAACACTAATTCTTAAAACAGTTCATAATGATGATAGAATTATATTAAATATAAGTAGAATAATGATGATGAAGTGTAAGAGAAAGCTATTTTTAATTTTTTTATAAATCTCAAGTTTAAGAATATTTCATGTATATACCTTAGAATCAAATATAAAATAAAAGTGTGAAATATTAACATGAAAAGATAATGTATAAAAATTATAAATTATATATCACAAAAATAGTAATAATAATATTTGTCTAAAATAATATTTGATTAACAATAATATATTTACTTATCAAATTTAAAATTAACTAAACAACAAAATCAATATATAAAATAAAAATTTAACTATTACAACAATAATAAATTAATAACTTTTTCCCCGGATGCGGGTGATTTATGAGAGCTCTACGGTGACAGGCTACTAGGTTGGCAAGTGGCATGGCCACATGGCCACCCACAGGCCCCAACGGCGAGCATTTAAGTGCTCTAGTCGTCACCCAGAGCACCATTTACTTCGTTGCAGAAGTCGAGGCTGCTACCTCCGCCTCAAAATGAAGACCCCTTCTCTCCCACCTGGTTATGTCTTTCGTATGCCTGGTTCTATGCCTCCCCTGTCTCAACCTCTGAGAAGCTACTGCTCCCCTGAAGTCACGGAGCCGAGCTCCCGCACGCCTATAGGGAGACGTTGTAGCCTTTGTTGTTGTATTGAATTCCTCCCTGGCCATCACTATTCGCAGAGCGTCCTCTGTCACTTGAATCTCTCCGCAGCTTCTGGCTTCACCACCACCTCTGAGCCTCCGTCTTTGTGGCGCCACCGCCCTGCTTCTTCCCCGACCCAAAGCACCCTTCACCCTCACTGTGCCACCATGCCTCGTCTTCAGCATCGCATGCGTTGCAGGCGTGGAAGCAGTAGAGGGCGCGCTGCTCATTCGTCGATGTCTTCCCATTCCAACTCTTCGTCTTCTTCCCTGGAGCACTCCCTGGGCCGGTATCCCGCTACCCGCAGTGGGCGTGGCCACTTTGTTGGTCAGCCCCATCATTCGGCTCAACCTTCTGCCACAACGACCTTTCCACCGCCCCTGCCCCATCTGGACTCCTCCGTCACCCCGCCGACCTCTCACTCTGCTCAATTCCACTTCCACTGCTCCATGGACCACCCTCGTGTCGTCGCCACCATTTTAGTTTCCTTCAAGGAGGAGCCTGCTAAGGTTTCTAGCCTTCGCCCACCCAATTTGCAGAAACTCCCCCGCCGTGACATCGCCTCCTCTGCGAACATCAAGGGTGACCCTGATTCAGGCAATCACAATTCGCGCTCGGACAGCAGCAGCAGCTCTGGAAATAGCAGGGACGTTAGGAAGGAGGGAAAACAGGCCACGGGCAAAGCTGGTGAGACCAAGGAACCCCGACACGCAGCACTTGCCACCCAGGAAATGCAGGCCACCGACACCGACGATTATAGGTGTCTCATACTAGAAGAGACTCCTCCTACGCCTCATGACGCCTAGGCTCTTAGGTTTTTTCTGGTTTATCGCTTTTAGTATTAAGGTCCTTGGTCACAAGGTCTTGTTAAATTCTGTTATCTATGTATGGCACAGAGGGCAAACAATTAACAGTTTTGTCGGTATAACGTTGGTTTCCTCTCGCGAGGCAGCGAAACAAACTCTCATTGGACTGGTTTCCCCTGCGTGGGCAGTCCCATTTTTGTTGTTTTCTGCGAATTATGTCGTTGAATCAGGCTAGAACTGCAGAGGCCTGTGCCTCCATATACACTATGTTACACTGATAGAAATTAATCTTACTTAGAAAAAAAAAAAAAAAAAATTCATAAATTATTATTATAAACTTTCTAATTTTTATAAAATAAATTTTTTAATACTTAACCCATGTTGATTCTGATAATCTTAAAAATATTAAAACAAATAATACAAATACTAATAATTATTATACTCCTCATTTCAACATTATTACAACTAACAAATTTATTTTTGATGCATCACATTCGTAAAATTTTCTCTGTCCACACATTGTAACTAAATTCCAAATGATAAGGGACAATGTACTCTTTAGCATCCTCTCTCCTTGACAACGATATGCATTTTATCTACTAATGAACATCATCTATGTATGATATTTGAACCCTTATCATGAAACTACGAGATAAGGGTGAGTGCTCTCCTCACCATTATCTATATTTGGTACCGATTTCTATAGCCGTCTTAGCCATGTGGACCAAATACCAAAGTTGTTGAATCAACATATGTGCTAAATACTTTATTTTTAAGCTTCAAAGTTTTGGGTGGCTACTTTTGGCCTCATTCTTCAATCATGACTAAGTCGTTTTGCACATGGGCACAACATATCTGCAATCAACTCCAACCATTTACTTAGGACGAATGCCAGGTAGTTCAGCAGTCCAAGCAGTCCAAGTTCAAGCGTGTCAATTCTCCATGAAGTAAATATAGATTAATGATGAAAGGTGGAGTAGTTTCAATGGAGTGGGCTTTTAGTTTCATTCACATAGTTAATGCTCTATGTTGTCCGTGACTCTCATTAGGGCCTTTGCATTTACTAAGCTAAATCTTAGGACCATTGCATTTACTTAGCTAAATCTTAGGACCATTGCATTTACTAAGTTAAAACTTGTGTAGTGTTATTTATGCCAATAGGGTGGTATTTTTTATTAATTTGTTTGTTATTTTTATTTTTTCTTTTTTCTTTTCTGAGAAGAAAAAAATGAACTGATTTTTATTGATGTTAAGTTTAGTTTACATATTCAGAGTATATCATAATATGTATGTGGCAGAAATATTTAACAACATAAGGTTAGAAAGAAAAATTATGGGAGTTTCATATCTGAAATAACTCAATCTCATCAATTCCAAAAAATAATTATAGATGTAAGTGGCCAATGAATGGACCATCCCAGGAGAAAAGTAATACAGAGAATGTGACAGATAAAATAAATAAATAGGGATCACAAACAAAAGGTAGAGTGCACGTAAGTAGCCAAGGAGTAGTAAGACAAAATTTATGGAAAGTCAAGGCATCCATGTTGTATATATTTCCCTTGCGATATCTTGGAGAAAAAGAAGTGTCCATGAATATCCCGTAGCCCCAGCTTCGAGAGAGTGTCGGTAGCCGATTTGAACTCTCGAAAAATATGATGCATTTGGATATCCTGGAAAAATTGTGTGAGTTGGTGTATGCATGTCACCCAATTCCTGAGCAAGGTGGGATCAAAATGGGTTGTGCCAGAAATACCATCAATGACTACCTTGGAGTCCCCATATATATGGATGCTTTGGACCTGGTTGTATTTAGCAAACCAGAGGAGACCCCACAATGCCATGAGTTCGGTCTTGGTATTAGTACCAGGGCCACTATACCAATGTAATGTGTAAACCATTTCTCTATAAAAGATTAGAACAACACCACATCCACATATATGATCTTGTATCGCGCCATCAAAGAATCCAAGATGGGGGGGCAAAGTTACCAAGAAGTCTGATCTGTGTCTAATTTTTATGTTCAAGTGATTATGGGATTCATATTTTACATGATAATTTTCTTTAATTTTTTTAATTATGTAAATTTGTGTAAATAAAATTGGATGCATTAGTATTAGTGTTCTCCCTGTAATAAAGATTAATTTCATGTATTTAGAGTTATGTAATAGATTTTGTTATTTATAACATTATATTAAATATAATAATATGGTTTTTTTTTTAAAGTTTGGCAGAGCCTTTTCATTCATTCATTTTCAGCAAAAGCAGGTTACAACCATAATCAAGGAGTTCAGTGGCCTCAACCTACCCATTGGGAAACCAAATCCGTTGGCCACCTTACAACATTATATGCCATCCAAAAACAATATAGTTTGAGTTTGTCTAACAGTGCCTTGTAGGACTGAATGTCTAGAAACCATCTACATCCTAAATAACTATAACATAATAGCCTAGTCATCATATACATCATAGAAAATTAAACAAAAATGATTTCAGCTATAAGCAAGCATACCTCTATTCATCAGAGGACTCCACTGGAGTTGGGTCCTTCGCACTTGGCACTTGAACCCGCTACTTCAGACTGAGGAAGACACAAAATGTGTTTTTTAATACAGCTGAGACGAACATTTTGTTGTTGAATTTGGAACTATATGAGTTGAAATTCTTTTTGAATTTCCTGGAAGACAAGATCAGGTTTAACAGATTCAGCTAGAGGGTTCATTATAGCCTTTCCCACAATGATTTTCATCAACCAATAGCGGTGAACAGTTTGCTTATACGGAGTGGTGCAGCCTTTGGAATTTCCCGGGTCAAGAACTAGGTCGCGCCAATATTCCAACTAAAACTCTTCTTTTGCCCATTGATTCAGATAAGCTTCCTAATTTGAAATGACCTGTCGAACTTGACCCGGAGTACCTCCTTGATATGCATGGGCTGCATCATGGATAAGCTTAGCAGTCGGTTTACAACCTTGACCTCGTCGCTGATGGACTTGGATTGGGCTATTGCCACCCCGCTTTCCCACTTTCCTCCCTTGACCACGGGCACCTCTTCCCGAAGAATTGGCACTGGAGATTAGGCAAGCCATAATAATTTTCGGCCAAACAATAGGGACGGTGAAAGCCCTGAGACGCACTAGATGGATCATGAACCCGGGGAAGCCTATCCACTTGGGGTCTCAGCAATTACAATGGTCATGAGGACCTGATATATTAATACAACATAAAGGCAATGTACAACTAATGTTAGGCTTGAACCTGTCAAATAACTTGGGGGTTGAATGAGTCTGCCTTCCACGACATGGGACACCACCGTACCACGGCTCCTTGAGCCCAATTGAGACCACACACATAGGCAAGACAAGACAAGACAGGTTTTCCACCCAAGGAAGAAGGAAACACACACCAAATCCTTGAGCCCAATTTCATCCAAACCTGAAAATAAGATGAAAGGAGTCAAACATAGGAGTTTTTGAATACTTCCCACTCTCATAAACAACAATTCAATTAAATATCTAGCACATACGCACAAACATGCAACAACCATATGACTCTAAAGCATAGAAATGAAGTACATTCCCATGGGGGATAATGAAATGCCAAAGACAACAGATACAATTACATAAAAAGTAGACAAAACAGAGGACAATACTACATAATCTTTCCATATTTCATGACACAAGTTCCACTTCCATGCAGATATCATATTATGAAACTTGCCTCTTAATATCTAAGAGACAATAGAATAAGTTGCAGGTTGTGGGTGGTGAGGAGGGGTAAAATAAATTATATACCTAGCAGATGATGATATTAAACTGGGGAGACTAGTTGCATTGAGATACCAACCTACAGAGCCTTCCTTCCAAATGAGCACAAGCTAACCAGGAGCCATCTTCGACTAGCACCAATTACTAAAACCAAGTGCCAAACGGTTGAAAGCTTAGAGTTGTGAGTCCGTACCACTTGGAGGGAGATATCACTTTGGCTCGTCGCATCACTATTAATTGATAACATGCACTTTGCCACCCAACCTTCATTGCCAAGCATGTGAGGGCTCCAGGGAAGCCGCCCTCTACCCCCCCCATTATTCATCATACCCATGGCACGGATCCCAACAATATCCATTAACTATCTCGCACCCCGATCGGGGAAAACATAATAATATGATTTTAAAAACATTATTATAGTATAGAAATTTATGTAAATATAATTAAATTACTATTAATAAAAGTAATGTCATGACATGCACATCAACATGAGAAATAAATTCAATGACATAAAGGTCACATCAACATGAAGATTTAAGTGGAAACCAAATCTAGAAAACTACTATCTCAATAAATAGTTTTATCTTTATTATTTTGAAAATTATTTTATAATAGGCTTATGTCCCTTTCAAAGTTTACAAACTCATCGTGGTGTAAAGTTGAAGGCCATGATATCATCCTTTATTCATCAATTCTATCACAAGAGTAGTCTCCAACACTTGTATTATCCTTCATGATGCTAGTAATCAAATTCATGGTCACTTGTCCATTCAACTTCTCAACACTTACTGCACCTCCCAACCTCCTATTCTTTGATGCTTTCATCTCTTCACATCATTATTATGTGGCATATTTTCCTTCCTTCTAACATTTAGATTTTTTCATTAGTGCCTATTTTCTTTTTTCATTTTAACTATCACATGGCACCATGACATTGGTTCATGTCCTTCTCTATTTCCCATGGCCTGTATTTCTTTCTTCGTTTCCTCTCTTTATTCATATTGTCTTCCCAATGTTATGTTATAATGTCAAATCCCTTCCATGCATTTTCCCATCTATCATAATGGGTGTTTTTTATTATTTCCCTAATGACGATGTGGGGTAACTCCCCATACACCCAGTATGTAGGTGGTTCACACATGGCAACATATATTTTCTTTGTTTTCTCCCAACATATAGAGGGGTGACTCCATACACAATGGTATTCCCACTAGGACTTATTCATTTTCTCCCTAGTTACAATAGGTTTTAATTTTGTACAATTAATCACTGCGAACATATTATTAATACAAATAAAAATAAAATACAATGGTAAACACACAAATTTAAACAAACATTTTATCTTAGAAACCCAACCCTTAGAAAACCAACGAGTTTTTTTCATTATATTTTATGTATAGTAACCAATACAATATACATCTCATAACATATAAACCATAATTCCAATTGTAGTTCCATAACCAAAACTAAAAAACCACCATATGCACCAAAAATTCTTTGATCAAAATCATTGGTTGAAAACCACCCAAAAGAAAAAGCCCAGGGAACTCACTACCTTGAACCTTCTGTAGGGGGTGGGAGCCCCCTTGCACACCCCCCGACCAAGGGGGGTTGAACAACCTCCATTTTGTTTTTGGTGCATAAAATTTGTGTAAATAATATAACACATACCCAACATTCTCCCACTTGTTCTTTCTTTGCACACAGGGGGCCACAAGAGTAAATAACCAATAATTCAGGGCAATGATGCCCATTGTTTCTCTACACCAAGAGAAATTTTCATTTCTTACATATTTTTTTAACGCATTAGAAAAATTCTTCAAAATTTCCACCTTTTCCAACAATGCCTTCTTGTCTTCAATCATATCCCTAACAAAGTGATATTGAACATAAATATGCTTTGTCCGTGAGTGATAAATTGGGTTCCTTGCCAAGACATTTTCACTTAGTTGCCATAACATATCTTCATAGCTTGTCAAACTAATCCCATGCCTAAACACAATATTTGTAACCAAAATGACTCCTTTCGTACATGAGTGGTTGATCCAGGTGTATATTGGTGGCCACCCACCTATCCCACTTGGACACCTAGTGGATTTCATCAGTTTCCTTGTCTATAGTAGCATTTACTATTTTTAGTAGTATTTCAGGTCTTGAACTTCCGAAGCAGTTTTGACCCCCTAAACGGTTGCGGACCCAACACTGAAAATTCCACCTCATGTACTTGGTGAGCCCCGATATTGCACCAAGAGTGTTGCAGCACCCAAGGGCTCCTCAAATTAAATTATAAACCTGGGATTCATATAAACTTAGAGATGACAGTGTTATACGCACAGCAGGGTACGTTCTACTTATGTCACCCTCAGTCATGAAATCAAATCAAGGTGTTCAGAGACCATTCCTCCAACTTAACTATAAAGAAAAATTCTTATGAAAGCATAATTGAACCTGATTTTAACTATGAAAGTGAAAAATTCATTCATTCAAATGTAGATGCTAATTAACATTGTATGAAATAGAAAGGGCTAGTCTACTTGCAGAAGTAAAGCTACTCTTTTACACATTTAATCAACTTAGTGACCTACTTGCATGTATCATTGATCTACTTTAAATTTGCTTGAAAATCGAGAATCTAACTTTTAGCATGCTTGTGACTAACAACACTAATTCTAACTGTGTTTTGTAGTGAGGAAAAGAGGAGGTTAGAGTGGTCTAGTATTTTCTCTTAATCATTAAATCACAAGTTTTGGTTCATTATTCATCTTAACAAGATAAGGCCGAAGTGTGGAGAAAAACAGGTGGAGGAAAATAGAGTTATAGGCATGCTACGGGTGCTGCGACAGGAGGCCCTGTTTTGTTACAAGAGGGGTTCTAAGATGCTTTTGTGGGTATAAATGGTGCCTTGAGGGCAGGAGAAGATGGATGAATGTAGGAGGGAGTGAATGAAGGTTGGGAAAGCCTCCTAGCAAAGCTTAGGACCTATTGGATGTCTATCTTGCACCAAGGTGGATACCCATGGTGTCCTATAATTTCTTTAACAAAATGATTGTGGAAACAGGGTTTAGGAGCAGTGTGAGGTGTAAAGGGAGAATATGGAAAGGTCCAAGTGAAGATGGAAATATGTTCCCACCCCTGCAGATCAACACAACCCTGCAACTAGAAAAGTACATGCATCAAATGACCAATAACACAATAAGATAAGATATAATGGAAAATATGAGATGAATTTGACTAAAATCTATTCCATTACGCAATACTACTCCTAAGTTGTAGAGAATAAACATGAAAAATAAAGATAACTAACATCTATCTATTTCCAAGAAATCATAAGAAAATGTTTTTGGACTGATATTGTAAATCTTTCCAATCACTCTTCCAACAAGAGAGGTGATAGGGAAACTTGCAATCACAAGTTTCTTATAGCTTAACGCCTACTGAAACAAGAGAGACACATGAAATGTTATGGATTAAGAAAAATATAGATATATAGAAGAGGGACTAAAGCCTCTGGGTTGGGCCCAAACCCAAGGATTTCAACCCTCTAAAACTAGCTCAGATGTAGGTCAATGACAAACTTCTCATTAACAGAAAATAGTAGTCTCATAGATCGCATGAAATTTAAGAATAACAATGTCAAACCATAGGATCAATAGCTACTCTTAAATGAATAAAAAATTTGAATCCTAATGAGCCTTTCAACTGGTTTATTAACACAAAAATGTAGCTAATAGAAGCTCCCTTGAAAATAGGAGTGAATCGCTCCTTGATCTCGAGAATTGTGGATCTGGTCCTTCTTGAGCTTCACTTGCATTTGGAGTTACTCAACTGTCAGTGAATTTGATCTTGTGAGTGAGGATTTTTTGATCTCAAGTCGAGTTAGAGAGTTAAGGAGGT
The DNA here is from genome assembly GCA_034641835.2 of Pinus albicaulis. Classification (NCBI taxonomy): domain Eukaryota; kingdom Viridiplantae; phylum Streptophyta; class Pinopsida; order Pinales; family Pinaceae; genus Pinus; species Pinus albicaulis. The sequence continues at coordinate 156,196,985 of CM076580.1, forward strand.
GGACAAGCCCCCCTTGATTCTCTCCTGGTTGTCTCCATCAAGCCCCTGCATGGTAAATGCCTAAAAAATGCTTCTTTTTCCTACAATTTAATCACATTAGGCCACATACTATGAAAAACACCTTTTTCTATTCTTACTAAGCATATTATAACCAAAAATGTGAATTTATGTGCAAAAAGGATAGTTTTAAGGCTGGAGGATAGCATAATTAACTTCAAGATATACCTATTGATGGGACCCATCACACTCCCCGTCGAAAGTGTTTCTCATCCTCTGAGCAACTTAGTCATCCATATGAATCTCATTCATGGCCCTACTAGCCTCTTTGACATCCCAAGTCACCTTAGATGGACCACCATTGCATTGGGCGCGACGAAGGCATCGATTAAGACATGTTGGAAATTGTTTACGTGTTCGTGAATTTCATGACTATGAAGTTGGGGAGAAATTGCATATCCTCCCATGCCACCACAAATTCCATTTGCTCTATGTTCACAATGTGACAGAAATTTTGTTGAGTATGCAGCGTGATGCAAGGATAAGCACTGGTGAACCTACAACGTCAGAAAACACCCCTCTCTTATCTTGATCCTTGTCAGTTCTTGCTCCGCATTTTTCGGTTGGTGCATCATTTCATTCATCTCTAATAGGGTCTCCAGCTATGCTAATACCTTCAATCTCACTATGATCTCGTGCAACATCATATTAAGTGGTTTCATATTCTGGTGCTTCTACATTCTCAATTTAAACCTCACGCCCTGTCGTTCACTACGAATTGTGTTGAAGCTTCTTCGTTTCTTCTCGAGCTTAATGATTCGTCACTCAGTTCTTCAGTCATTCAACACCCTCAAAATCTAGTATTTTTCAGTAATTAAGGTTTTATCATAGCATCCCACTTTTGTTATTTGTAACGAAATTAGCAGATTATATTTCCTGCCATATGTTCAACAAACTGTCGGAATTCAAGTGGAGACATATTTATAGTGCACAATGAAACAAAGCGTCTGAATATAAAGTCAAGAGGATAGATGACTTGCAACACTAAATTCATGACTCGCTACAACAAGTAATGATTAGAATAATCTATGTATCATATGCATGATATACACACATTAAGAGACCTAAAACTACTCTTCCAAGATAATGACAGACCACTCTCAAATATCCCACATAAGTTGTGAATGACGCATACATTGGATAGAATCTTTTTAGGGTGATGATATTTCAAAAGTCATGAGTGTTGCTTCTTCTTTTTTTGTAATTCGTGTTGACACTCTTGTGGACAAAAACCTTGAAACTCAGAGGGAAGACTGACATGGCACAAACCGTTCTTTCTTACAAAATATATCAGGAAAATTTCTCTGACCCTCGATGGGAAGCTCTTGAAAAAGAGAGGGGAGAAATTTTTTATTATTTGTAATATGGAGAGTTTTATAATTTTGGGAAATTATTTTTGTATTTGACGAGTTGTGAGAGGATCATTCGTAAGGGGTGTTTTTCGAGTGATAAATTTTTTTACTATTTGGAGTAATAAGGAGTTTTTATTTGTAATTTTTTATTTGGAGTGATAAGGGAATATTTTTAAAAGAGAAAGTCATTATTGTAATCCAAAGTAATATTTTACTTTGAGAGAGATTGAGTCAGTGCAGACAATTTTTGAAGACAATTTTCTTCCAAGGAGGTCTCGAACTTTGAGAAGATTCCCTGACGATGTGAAAGTTGATTTAATATAACATATTTTTTTATTGTGTTTGTGTCCTAGTGTTATCACAAAATTGCACTTGATTGGCTACTGATCAGGCAAATCTATGTAACTGTTTCAAACCATCTTGTGACTGAAGCTTAGCCTCTTCAGTTTGAGAGGGCTCTCTCAAAAGGGTTAATGATATTTGATAAAGATGAAACTAGATGGCTATCTCTATTTGAAAAAAAACTTGATTGTGATGTGTGTAGGTTTAAAAGAGTACAGGACTGCAACCATTGGGCTTATGGAGTCAACAAATTAGTAGGTTCAGTGGTAAGGTCCCTTGACATGGAAGCTGAGGTAGGTAATTTTTTTTAACAAATGAAAATCACACATAGAACATACAGAAACACAGTCATTTCATCAATATAGGAAGTCAAAGCATAAACAAATGAAATCTGAGTAATAAGGATGAAATCTACCGCAAGTGGTACACATAAAAATATAGATCAGAAAAACATTAAAAATCCATCAGAATCTCAGGTCTGTCAAGAAAAAGTCCTCTATATTACTGATATCAGTCAATTTACATAAAGCTGCAGTATTGCAAAAAATCTCCAACCCTTTACAATTTTGAATCTCTGCCCTTTAATAGACTTTATTACATGAGAGATGATCTGCCTCTTGGCTAGCTTCATTGAAATTTTCTTATGACACCTTGCATAACAAGAAAACATGTGCTTTAATGATAAAATGATAGCTACATTATAAAACAATCCTTTTCCTAATAGGACTCAAACTGCTACTTATTACATCAACTACCTTATCTGTTAAAAAAGCTACACATCTGAAAATTAATGCTTCACATGTTCAAATAGGATTTGATAGAACTCATCACTACCTAACATCTTAATTGCCCTTCTCAAAATATGGAAACAAACCCTATTTTTTAGGAAAACAGAGGTCTATCTTCAACTGATATGTTGTCTCCCTTTCATGGTCTTCAAATCATGGATGACTGCTGGCAAGGTCCCTTGATTTATTGAATATGTCCACTTGTCCAAAAAAGCTCATAAACCTGCTTAGAAACCTTCAAAACAACTCACTACAAAAGTATGGTAGTTTTGTAGCGTGCTTTCGTAGCATACAAAAAATGACCTTTGCAATCAAAATTTCTGATTCTTTGCTCTTGCATTGTGTTCACCATGACCTGACACATCCTCACTATCATTTCCTCTCCTTGGAAGCTACAAAAAGTGGTTTTAAAAGCAAAAATAAATCTACAGGTGGTTTCGTAGCATTTTCCTAGCTTTAAGCCTAGGAAACGCTACGAAACTGTGGAAAACTGTGTAAATTCCAGATTTTTGCCTTGTTTCAAAAAGATACCTTCCAGCTGTACAAATTTGATTTTCAATATATCATTGACCTTTCAAAACATAAACCAACTCAACCTAAGAGTCTTGAGGTGTTTCTTCTTCATTGATGATGAGTTGAGCTATGGGCTCCTCAAATACAGTCATTTTAAGACCCTTCTTCTCTAACTCCTCATGGATCAATTCTAGTTGTTCTTGGAGGTCTTTAACTTGGTTCTTAAAATTTTTGTTACTATATTTCAAGTGAAGGTTCACTCTTCTGACATGCTTCACTTCTTTCCTTAATGGCATAGTCCATTTGATTAATTGATGTGTGTTATCTAGGATCTTTGATGCACTGTCAACCTGCTCTTCTCAAACCTCTTTCATCTTCTCAAACTGAAACTTCTGAACATTATGTTTCCTTGCCTCCTTCTTCATGACTGCTATTTCATGATTAGCTAACCTCAACTATTCTTCAAGGACTTGAAACTCTGTTTTTTCAATGAATTTCTCCTTTCCTTTCTTTTGCTTGCTGATTGGATCTTCTTCTGCAGGAGATGAAAGGTCAATAATGTTTTGTGGTGGCTTGACAGTGTCAGTGGCTAGATGAACTTCTTTACTAATTTCCAAGAGTTTTATAGCATGTCTTGTCATGGGCTTCCTAGTCTGAAACACAAAACTTGCATCCTCACCTTCAAACTCTAACTTTTTTGCTGATTTGTCTTTCTTAATCTTCTTTCCACCCTCATTTATATCCTTAGCCTAGACTATAGGAGTCTCTTCAATATCAATAGCATGTAATATGTCTTCTAAATTTCCTTTAGTCGCTGTTTGGCTCCTTGTAATCCTTTTGCTTCCTTTTTTACTCATAGTTGGTTCTTTTTCTGCAGGTTTGCTCATTGTTGACTTTTGTTTTGAAGGTGAAACAGTGGGTGTATCAAATCTCTACAGCTGCCCTGTTTCCATCATTAATGTTTCACTTTGCTCTGCCCCTACTGGTTCACTTTGTTCTGCCACTAAAGGTGATGGTATACCTCTAGGTTTAGGATTTCTTTTAAGGGTGATGGTATCCATTTCAAAACCACTAACAAACAGAAAAGAAGACCAGTCTCTGTCTAGTCTTTGTAACTCATCTAAAACCAGCAATTTTATTAAACCATGATGAAAAAGTGAGGTTTCACTTGCTTCAGATTTAAATTGAACTTTATCTGCCATTTTTTCTAAGTTTCTATGTAAATAAAAAGGTAGATCAAGAGATATCTTACCAACAAAATGTCAAAGAAGCTTGAAGTGGTAAGAATAGACTTTATGATATCTCCCTTCACAAGTGAAATATTTCTGAATGATAAGCAGTAGCTTTGAGAAATTATACTTCATGCAACTCCTTGGAATGGCATTTGTAAGGTCAACCTCACTATTTTCTGGCTTGATAAATTCTTTACATTATTCCATGTTGAATTTGAACCCTTTGAACCATCTTTCTTGTCCTCTTGGAATCCCTGTTGCTGCTGCAATGGTCTCTGGGGTTACAGTGAGATTCAACATTCCCACTTTTGTAGCTATTCCAATGAAGTTTAGGGAAAATTCTTTAGAGACCTGTACATGGCATCCTTGCAATATTTGACAAAACTGCAAACACCCTGTTCTTCTGAAAACTTCTACAGCTGTTGGGTCTTGATTTACCAGGTTCATGTCTGATGGCTCATATCTAAGAAAGTGGCCACCTTTGTTGGTCTTCCTCTTTGCAGCCATGGTTCTTTAATGTCTTCTTTTCCTCACTTGATCAGTGATATCTACAAACCTTTGAAAATACTAGCCACAACTTGGGCTCAATGAAATAATTCTCCAGAGCTCAATAACACGCAAAGAGGGAATGGAGAATGAAAAATGACTCAATTTGGAAAGAATTTGAAGTTCGATGACAACTCATAGCATAATGATGACTCATACATGCTTAAAATGGTGATGATGACTTCGGTCATGATCATTGTACTTTGATCCTAACCCTAACTGACTCGAATGGAATCTACCCTATCCTTTCCAATCATTTACTGACACCTAGCAGCTGTTTTGAGAAGACAGACATGAATATTTACTTTCATAGCGTACTTAGTGTATTACTGGGCATTTTCGCTACGAAAGTATTAGCAGTTTCGTAGCGAAAAGTGCAATTTTTCTGTGTATTTCGCTACGAAAGTGTGGTTTCTTGGCTAAAATGACTCTTTCAACGATAACATCCTAGGAAATGAAAAATGTCAGAAAATCATGATTGATGTGACATGAAAGGATTTGAATGAGGGTGGGTTTAGACCTTAGGATAGGCTAAATAAGAAAAATTAAAAATTTTCCTTGACCAAGTAATGAAAAATGAATTCTGTGACCCTACCTTTGACACATGAACCTCTAGGAATTTGTCAAATGATGCCTCATTTTTTTGAGTGATAACACCTAGATCCACCCAAAATTGAATAAGGCGATCTTAGGTACAACATGTGTAGTTCATGCTTGTGCATGAATTGTGTCTAGTTTTTGACACTCTTTTTGTAATATGGTACACAAAAAATTAAACAAATGCGTGCACATAATCAATTTCATTCAAGCTCATTTAATCAAGCTTAAATACACAGACTACAAGCAATCAAGAAACACAATCAATCTTTTAAAAATCAACATTCTACAAGAAAATTCACTTAAAAAAATCAAGTTAATGAAGCTACAAAATCAAGCACTCCAAGACAAGTCTACATTGACATCAACAACAATTTTTGTGTAACTTGCAAATCAAAATTTGTAAGTGAACTTGTAATCTAATTCAAATAACAATTGAGTTGACTTGTAAGGGTGCATTCTTGGTTGAAACCGACACGCAAGTTTGAATTGATAAGGAGGTTAAGTGAGTCATTTCTCTTCAACTGAGACAATTAAGTCAAGTAAGTTTTCAAGAGAGTCATCAAGATTATTTGAACTTGTCATTGTAAGCATGTTCTCTTGGGTGCATTTTCGACTATGTTCGACACCCTTCTTTTACAAATAAGGACAATCAAGTGAGTAAATTAAAGGAAGTACAAAGTGCTAGTGAAGAAATTCAAAAGCATCAAGCGAGCAAGTTTCAACTCTAAAGAAAACAAACAAAAAGTTCAAATCTACTGCAAGAGAGCATGAGTATTCAATTATTCAAATGAACGTGAAGCAATCAAGCAAGCGATCAAGAAAGTGATCATAATCAAGCGAGAATGAGTTCAAGTGTTGAAATAAAACACAATAAGCAAGTGAGCCAATACAATAAGGTGTTCCATTCAAGAAACAAATAAAGTGAGAAAATTCAATCAAACAAGTTCAAATCAAGTGAGCAAGTTAAAAGCAGCAAACAAGAATAAAATACATTTGAATCTACGGTAAGCGAGCCTGAATTCAATCAAGTTAGTTCACATGGCGAAACAAATTTAGTTGTTACTGATTCTTAACAATTTGATCTTATCAACTACTGAATACATGGTGCAAATCAACAAAGCAACTCTTGTTGATATTTCAAGGCATCTACAATAGGAAAATGAGACAATTGAGTTTCTTCAATTGAAGTCGCAACTACAAAGAGATGAGTTGCAACAAAAGAGTAATGCTCCCAAGTCATTCAACCATAATGATGAAGATAAAAATGATGATTCCAAGCCTCTCATTCAAACAAATTCAAGTGTACAAGTCGTCCATGATCGAGTTAAAATTTCTTCTTCCAAGCCAATCATCAAGTCGTGGGAAGAAATATAAAGTAACAAAAATCGACGAGGATTAGGATATGACGAAGATGAGAGAAACTTGCATATCCCAGATTATTCAAAGCCAATAAATTTCATCAGTGTAAGATTCTTGATAAAATAACATCTACAAGCAATGAGAAAGTTGAAGAGAAACTAGAATGAACACATTGTCAAAGAACATTTCATATAGAAGATCATTGTTTTGATCTCCATATGTGTCACCATTGTGGCAAGAATAATCATTCATCAGAGAAATGTTGCAGCCAAAACCAACTAGCCACATTGAAGATCAATTATGCATGGATTGGTCCTTGGGAATGGTCATTAACAGTCAAAAGATTTTATAAGTTTTACAACCGAATTCAATCACACCTATTGCAACCAAAAATGAAATGAAGATGGTACTCTCATGTAGTTTAACGGGGTAGTACACTAGTGAAACACTCCTACACCTGAAGGGGGGAGTTCAGAAATCATTTGCAGATGATTTTCTCTCCTTTCAGCTGACAAAGGGGAGAAAATGATATTGAAATTAAAGGTGGTATTCACATTGAAAGTTTTGACAACATCAGAAAAATCATCCAGTGGGCATCTTCATCATCCAGTGGGAAGTCAATAACAAAAGAAACAGTGTGCAGTTTTTGACATCGTCAACATCAATTCGCTAGTGGGCGTTCTCAACATCAAAGAAGCAGTTTCTATGTCAACAAATTCGCAAGTGGGTGTTCTCAATATTTTTCCATTGGACAAGAAAATTCGCCAGTGGGCATCATAAACATTATGTCAGTGGAAAAAGGATGTTTATTGAAATCAAAGGACAGATGGATCCTTTTGCAGCTTGGCACATGATGGAGTTGTCAAGAAAAAGTTAGATATGATCAGACTTGCAGCTGACTCATGTTCTCTTTAGATTGGATTTTTTTCGGCATCCAGCTTTGGCGGTTTTTCAGGCAATTTTTTTGAGGATCAACAGTTTCAGCATGAGAACTTGGAAGATGGTTCATCTTTCTTATTTTTTACTTATCATTGAGGGGGGGAATTCTAGCCTCACTCTCATATGAGAAAAAAAAATTCTAAGTCCAGAAATGATTAAATCAATTAAATCATGAAAATTAAGAATTTATTCCTAATTTTCTAGATTTCTTTTGTTCCTCTCAATTAGGAGTCAGTTTAGGCCTAGTTGGTTGAGAGATTCTCTCCAACTACTTAGGCTCCTAGATTGGTGTATGATTGAGATATTTTCTCAACCAAAGTGTCCAAGATAGACGCATTATCTTGAGACACATTCTCCTCATGTATTTATATGTATCATAAACATTATTTTAATAATGAGAATGTGTGAGGAATGCAGTAAGGCTAAGGCCTTTTCTGCCATGTTTGGTTTTTGTATGTGTCTGGTATTTTTTTATGAGGGTTAATTTTGGCTAATTATTCTCCTTCAATGGTGTGCCTTTTGGTGGATAAAAACCTGCATTTGTCTCTATCTCTGTCCATACCTCATGTTCCTCTACTTGGTTCCTTCCTTCTTGTAAGCCCAACATAAAAGGTAAAACTGAGTTTGAGTCATACCCATTTGATATTTAGTCTCTACATGATTCTCTTGTCCAATGAGGTTCTTTCCAAGGCATTCCTTGTTGTTTTAGGAGAGTGATATTCTTTCACTCGTAGACTGTAATTCATGCCACCTTCTCTGACAATCTTGTAAACATTATGTTCCTAACATTCTAAAAGTTTCCTAAAAATTTAGAATGGATTTCTCTTGGGTTGTTATGTACTTAGGTTCTAAATCAAAATCAAAGGAGATGAGGTTGTGATTGCTGAGGACAACCTTGAGGCTTATTAGCTATGCAGGGGCTCCTTTTCTTCCTTTTTCATCACTTTTTTCGCTTCTTCATCCCTTTCTCCTCATGAGTCAACCAAGATGCCAATGCCATGAGTTGAATGTCTCCCAATCTTGAATTGGGATCCTAGAAATTTAGATATGTTAGAATGAGATTATGCATATAAAACTCAACTAGATTGTCCCTATATTCCATAATTGTTTGTTTATAAAACTCAATAAACTATTTGTAGTATTGGAAAGGAAAATACCAATACTATTCTAATGTATTTATTTGGAATTTTAGCCATTGTTCCTTAAGGAAAAGAGCATAGGATTTTGATGGCTGCCTGTTTTGTATGGCTTACATAGAGAGACTTTCCATAGTGGAAAGTTGTGTTTCTTTATCTTGTAGCTGCTCTCTCAACCTTGTGTTTTCTGCATGTAGTTGTTCCCCCATAATTGAATCTCTTAGTCTCAAATCACTCAACACCTTGCGTGAATTTCTCCTCCATGAGGCCCACATCTGCTACATTTCTAGATTTGACAATTTGCATCCATCTATGTGTTCTGCCTCTCTCTATCTCCAACTCATAGAGGAGTGGGACTGAAAATTTCTCAAGTATAATCCTACCTCCCTCAACAAATTTGTAGTAGGATTCTAATTTGGGTTGTGGATCAGGATCTTGAATCTCTTGGAGGCCTTTTCAATCTGCTTTTAAGGTGGATGCTCCTTCCTGTAGCTCCTCTTTCTGATCCTGCAACATCTCTTATTTCTCCTGTAGCAGCCCTTGTTTCTCCTCTAGTTCATCTTTTTCTACTTTCTCAAGGGAAGTTTTTGTTTTGGGTCTCTTGAAGGTGACTATCCTAGTGGTGGGCCTTCCCATAGGTATCATAGGTGGCTTGGGTTTGTCCTTAGGAGAGGTAACCTCCTCAATATTTCCTTCACTATGTCCCACTTCTTCCTTTTTTACTTGGTGGCTCATCAATAGTGATAGGGACCTTTGAAGGAGGCTATGGTTACCCTTACATAATACTGGTGATCTTCCTTGTTTTGAAATATAGGGGACCTTGCCTTGGCTCCCTCCTTTTGGGCTTCACAAGTGTGCTCAATTTGGCCAATGTAGCAACCACTTATTTCTCTGTATTCCTTCGAGAGAGACTTGTTTGTTGTCATTGATTCTCTATCTCTTGCATCTTAGAAGTATCCTCATGGATTTATTTTTTTTCTACTTGTTTCTCTTATTCTTCTTCCTTAATCTATGCTTCTTCTTCCTTTGTTTCTCTTGCTTCTTCTTACTCTATTTTTCTTGCCTCTTCTTCCTCTATTTTTCCTCCCCTACCTCTAGTGCTAGAGGCTAGTGTTTCTTCAGGTGTGATGGCTTGGGTTTACCTCCCTGTTCATGTCTAAAAAACCATTCCATAACACAGGGTTCCTTAAGTGACTTAAAGAATCCATCACAATTAACTCGATGAGACCATGGCGGGAAATGTGTTGATTATTTCCTTCCCTCACCTTCTAGCTCATTTCAATGATTGTTTGCAGGAGGAAATTCGGAACACCTAGTCTTTGAGGGATTGGAAATTATTCCTTGAACCTTAACTCATGGAGCAACCTGAAATGGTAGGCATATACAAAAATCAATCTTCCTTCACAAGATATATATTTGAGGATGTGATAACCCACGTCATCCCAGGGGTAAGGTAGGATTTCCCTTCTCACTCCATTTTTATCGTCTACAAGTTTTTATTTCAGAATGAAGAAGTTCTTCATGGTTGTGAGACTCACTGCTTTGTCCTCTTTTCTCCACTGAATTCCCAAGGGTAAGGTGTGTTAGTGTGACTTTTTGCATCCTTCCACCAGTGATTAATAAAATATTTTCATGTCATGTTAGGGCACCACTTTGAAATTTTTGTCATTCTATTAGGTCATCATGCAAAAATTTGGTCACTGCATGTAGATCTAGGTTTGATCTCACTCCTTTCAAAATTTTACTACTTTATGGTTCATTTCACCACTTTTCTATTTGTACCATAAGTCATGAGTTGTCATCATCATTTCAGTCATTTTCATCATGGTTTCATTCAGTCATAATGTCCATTAGGTCTTAGGGTTTCCAAGGTCATAAAATCACCATTTCATGCATAAAGTCCAACAAATGAAGGAGTGAAAATAAAGAAATTTCATCAGTAAGTTTGATTTGTAAATTTGATTTCAGAGAAAATGTAATTTTATGTTCCTAATTTGTAATAAGTTCTCAGATTTCCAAGTAGCTGCACACTCAAAGTTCCATCAGCAAAAGAGCAAACTTCCAAAAAGTCAATCAATGTTCCTAAGCCATAAAAAGACGAAGTTCAAAGATCAAATTCAGAAGTTAAAGGTAAAGAAGCAATGTAAATTTAATTTCAAGAAAGGAAATGTGGGTCCCAGTTTGTTTAATGATATTTATTCAAGTATAAAAGGCCCCAAAGACCAAAAATTCATTCATTTGTATCCTCAAGCATCAAGCTCTCCAAGTTCCCCAAGAAAAAAATTAAAATTTCTTGCAAAAAACCAAGTTCTGGGTCATTTGTTGCGCGTTTTCCACAGGAACTACGCTTTTTGTAGAAGGGACGCTGCGCTTTTCAGAAGCACGTTACGATTTTCGTAGGGCTTCACTACAATTTTCCTCAGTATACTGTGATTTTTGCAGAGGAGAGCTGCGGTCTCAAAAATTGCCTCCAAAGGTTCTCAGTTGCAAAAAAAATGTTTCTACATATATTTACAAGTAAGTTCCACCTCCATAGCCCCTCCTTTCATCTTGTGGTTTTAAGTTTATGGTGCAAACCCTCATTTCCCTCCATATCATGTTCTAAGCAAGTAAACCCTTTTTTTATCTTTTTGAAGTTAAATTCCTTTCCCCTGGACCCATTTACCTTCCTTACTCACTAACTCACCCTATACTACCCTTACATCCCCACATTTCCCATTCCCAAGCTCTATTCCCTAAAACCCTACCCCTAAGTTGTGCTTTCCTAGGCAGGTAGATACCTTCCTGCATTTGAATTTCCTACCCTATCCCCCTTAAAAATTTCAACCCCCCATTCCTTCCCTAAGCTTCCTAACTCCCTTACCCACTTCCCCAAATTTTTCCTCACCTATCCTAGCTCCCTAAACCTATAAGCCTACTCCCTTTTCCTTCCCCTTCTTCCCTAGGGTTTCAAGACAAAATTGAACATAATGGAGGAGGAGAGAAACATCACAGAGGAGGAGAGAAACACCATGGAGGAAAATATAAAAACCATGGAGTAATATAGAAACACCATGGATGAACAGAAAAATACCTACAACAAAGGAGGGAGAATCTTAAGGCATGAACCTAGACCTTGAGCAGTACAAACCCTACTTGAAATCACACTACAAAGGAAACCCTAATTTGTCAAAATGAGAAGGGTAAGTTGGAACTACTTGTTGATACATCCATGATAGCATAGCACACCTTATTTGGCATCTCTAGAGAAATTTTTAGGAAATTTGGAGAAAATTTGAGAAATTTGAAAAAATATTTGAAGGCACATTTTCTAGAAATGTCATGTTTAGTCATATTTTTTCAGAACATATTGTGGCCAAAAAAAGATTAATTTTGAGAAAATGGAGGAGGTTTTTGTTCTTGAGATATCAAAATACAAAAAATTTCTCATTTTGTACACAGGCATTACAAAATTAGAGATACATTCACATCTTCACAGCCTATTTTTGTGCCTATGCAAAGTCCTCTTTAAGTCACCTTTTTGCAGAGAAGATTGTGGACAATCAGAGAGTCATCTTGGGAAACGAGAGGAGATTTTTGTTTATAACATGAAAAATAAAAAAAACCTCTCTCATGTTTTCAAAAATTTTTATGGTTATTGATATATCGCTCCATATTTCAGGCCTATGTTTGCAAAAAAACCCATAAATTTGGCAATTTTTACACAGTCTGACTACAAAAAGTGCACCGTGGGCCACACTGTGCTTTATGTGGAGGCATATAAATGCCAAAAAATATGCATATATGGATAGATAATGGTCTATACATCAAGTTTTGACTATTTTCACTCCAAAAACTGAGCTTTTGGCAGGTGGAAAAGGCCAAAAACCTCCTAAAAAGCACCTTTCTGCCTCCTTTTTCAGCCTCACTTTGCACTTTTTGACCAGTATTGGGAGATTGAATTTTTGAGCAAGCTAACTCAACCATTTTCAGAGCTTGAGCACATTTTTTACAACTAGATTGGAATATATTTCCAATGATCCATCTTGGGCCCAATTTGGACTTCAGGAAGTCATTCAAAAGTGGATTTGAAGGCCCACGCTGCGGTTTTTACTAGGCATGCTATGCTTTTTACAGTTGACTGGTTTCTTAAAAATTTTCACTTTTTTTTTTTCATTTTATTGATATATTCCATGGAGATTTATTGATTTAATTGTAAAATTTAAATGTAATTGTGTCATTAATAGTTACTAGAGGTAGATACATCAGGTAAATATGTAAATTTGGGTAAAAGTGAATCGATTTCATGAATGATAGGGATGAGGTTTTTGACCTCCCTAGTCATTGGGATTCCAGTTGAGCACTTTGGGGACCAACTCCACAAGTCAGGGATTCAACCCTTGAGAGTGGGAGAAGTATTTTTTGGTCTATATCTTTCATTTCCTTTGTCATTGCAAGGGTTGGATGCTGTAGAACTTGATCATTGAACACTAGTGTAATCAGAATTTTAGCAGGAACTAATAGACTGAGTTGTAGCTATTTTGGTGGGATTCCTGTGGTAATGTGTTTTAACATTGTTTCCTCTCATGTTTGGAAATGTTTGAATGTATTGTGATTTCCATATTCATGCCATATCTGAAGGTAATTGATTCCTAATTCAGATAGAAATAATTCATTAGCTTATTCTTTATTTTGGAGGAATAGTTACAATTTTGTTTCATCTTCTTCTAATTGAAATTAATTCATGTTTACAATGCTCTTTTCTAAAACCCTAGCAGTCTAATCCACTCCATCAATATACCTTACTGTGTTAAAGTGCTTACCTACCTTGCCCCATCAGATCTCTCCAATTCTGATCCTTATTTTCCCTGACCTAGTTCTCCCCTGACCTATTCACCATCCAACACTCAAAATCAATCAACCAAAACCCTATTGCTACTATAACTAGCCTTAAATATCATTTATCCAATCATCTTGGTTGTGATCTTGTGGAGAGAGCCCTCTCCTGCCTAGTAGGGCTAGCCACTTGGCCAAATATTGGTTTGTGGTTACCTTTGCTGGTATCTTCTCAGCCTCAGAGATCCGGTGGAGTGATAATAAGGTGGTCACTTTTATTATGGTTCCAGGACTTAAAGAGATGGATAATCCTCTAAAAATAGTAGTGGCACTATCTTCTCCTCGAGAATGTAATACCATGGTAAATTCATGAGTGATCTCATCATCTTACCCTTTTAACAGTTCAAAGCCTACCCAACCATTGATGTCTTCTAAAAATGTTCACCACAAGAGGGCTTTAGTGAATTCTCTTTGTGTATGTGGGTTCTCTTCTATTAAATCCTCCCCCCATTTCTCCTGCTGCTCCTTCTTGGTGTTAATTAGGTGTGAAATTTATTTTTTTCTCAAAGAAATCTAAGTGGTAGAAACAATATTAAACTTTATTTTTATCAGTGAGGGAGAAGGATGCTATAATATATATATAAAAAAACTCTTTTACTGTCCCTATCTTTCCTTCACACACAAAAATTTCCCAAAAGGATCTACTGTTCAATTTTCTATTACATGTTACCAACTTTAGGCATAATTTCCCATTTAATTGTATCGAAATTAAGGAGGGAGAAAGACACTTACTCCTTTTAAAAATATCTCTACATGTGCATGAGGGTTTGAGGAAAAATTTGGGTCACTGTGGCTCTCTTTCACCCTTCAATTCCCTCATGTAGTTCCTTCTCGATCCTTTTGTAGCAGTTCAGACTCTCCTATAACTTCCTCCTGTAGCACCTAAAAACAGATTTTGAAGCATCTTGGTGGCACCCTAAGCAATATGATAACACTTATCTCATCCTTGCTCTAACTACTTTTTTTTGAAATGAGCGATGGTGAAAATGGAGTCGAGCCTAGTACGTAATAATCCATTTGTGGTAAAGGCTCGGAGAACTTTGGTGACATGGCACATACACTAGTTTCCTTTTTTGAAACATTGTCTCCACTCCTTGCAATCATTACCTTTCTCCTTTTGATCATCGCCTTACTCCTCATAATAACCACCTCGCTTGAGTTAACATTTCCACATTGAATGTGTGATTCATATGAACTTTAGTCTACTAGTTGAGGGTCGCCAAGTTCACTAGCCACCTCTAGCCTATTAAAATTCGTTTCTTGACCATTAACACATTTTAACATGATATGCATAGGGAAGAGGTGAGTGTTGTCATACCTAAGCCTACCTATGGATCGAATTGCTAAAGATGGTTGGATGCTAGAGTTGGGACCCATAACATCTCGATCTTGAGGGAGTTGATTTCCCTTGCTTGTTTTTTTTAGGTCTTCATAACTTGACGATATTTTGACTGGTAACTTTGTTGTGTGTATAGGTGCCTTCCTTGTGTCTAATTTACTGTCGATGAAGTGGATGGACTGCTTCCTAAGGATGATGTGCCAGTTATTTATCTCATAAATGGATCCATGATGCTCTTTGTGGGTGGAAAATTTTTTTTTAAGGAGTTCCGTTGTGACTGTACAAGCTTCTATCAGAGGAGTCTCCTTCCCGTAGCGGTCATTAAATCCACTTTTCAAGACTTCATTTTTCATGTCAAATTGAGGGCAAGTGATGAAAGGTATGAGGATAGGATTAGGATCATGAGGAGGTGGTGTGGGTGATATAAGAATGGAAAGCAGGGATTTTCTGTGTTTTCTAGATGCATGATAGAGTGGAAATTAGAGTACCCATCTCAACATTACCTAAAGACAACATGACCTTCTAGTCTCTTTTTCCCATCATATCTCCCTCTTGTAGCATTATAGGCTCCTCTTGTAGTAGTACAAGTTCCTCCTATAGCATTATAATGAGGAGGCATAATGTGATTCTTTTTTTGGTTGGATGATGGAGAGAGGTAGGTATGTGAGTGGGGAGTGTGGAAATGATATATGAGGTTAGAACAATGGATGAATACACTCGTATATGTTATCATGTAGCTATGATTCTATCAAATATTTGGAGACTTGCAAAGAAAATGTTGAGATTGCAACAAGATGATGAGCTTAGTGGAAAGGAGTCGCCTTCACTAAGTGGGCCCGCAGACTATTTTTGGCGCAAAGTCTATTTTTAGACTATGTCTATTTTTAGACATATGGATCATGTTCTATGAGTTACAGGATGCTATTTGTGGATGGTTGGTCAAGTTGGAAAAAATATATGGACTTCTATTTTTAGACATATTGGGCGGAATCTATTTTTAGATTGCCAGTCTAAAAATAGACATGTCGAATATTATTAGCTCTTAATAATATTTGGACTATAAACATTATCTTATTCTCTTGGAGCACTTCAGTTAAGTGCACAGATGTGGCACAGGAGCTGACAGAAGGAATTACACTATTCATGAGGGTTAAGTGGAGCTATTGCATGGATACTTCAGTTAGAACTCATGTGACAGAGTTTGGTGGAGTTGATTGAGGAAGTTAATGGAGTTGTGTTCAGTGTAACTAATCTAAACATAGTTGAGCTATTTGTATCTAGTTTAACTGATTGATACAATTAGTGAGAGTGATGTGAATTAATTATTAATTAATTCACTAATTATAAACTCATTAATCAACTAAAGAATACATCAGTTAACTTCAGTGCATGGACAGTTTCAGTGGAGACCAATGCAAAGATAGGTGAAAGGGCAAGTGTGACTATCAGTTGTGACTATAAGTGATGCATGGTTTGCATCCAACACTCAGTAGAGATGCCTATAAATACTGCGTGAGCAAGGCTGGGGTAATTCATTCTCATCAAGAGGCATTCTTCAAAAAGGATTGCACAGTAGAGGCAGGCTATCAAGTGGCAGATATTGGAGCATGTGTTTTGCTAGATCTAGCTTGATTAGTGTGTAGCAAGTGGAGATTATACCGAGAGCTTGTGAGGAGCTTTGTATGATGATTGTTACATGATCTCTATGACATATATAATATACATATAGTTGGGGGTTTTCAGCTTTAAGCTTTCCCATTACATACTGTGTTCATATGTGTAAATTTTTATGGCTTTAATGTGTGCATGCAATTGATTCTATTTCCGCATGTGATGATCAATGGTAGAAGAGATTCTGTATTGTGCATGAAGATAAAATAGTGTGTGATCAGGAGAATCTCGGTGAATAATATATCAATTATTCAAATTTCTACATGGTATCAGAGCGATATTGATCATTGGAGCAATTGCAAAACATTGAAGCGGTTGAGTTTTGTGCTGGTGGAATTCGAATTTGCAGCAGTGTTTTCTTGGTGTCGAAGTTGATATGTCTTTCAACGGATTGCGATTGGAGTATGCCCTTGAGGGCAGCTCGAATTATATTGCATGGAAGGACAGGATGGAGGCGGTGCTAGATGACAATGGGTTGAAGGAGTTCATAGATGTAGAAATTCCAAAGCCTACTTCTAGTGATGCTGTCGTACTTGACGCATGGCAAAAGAAGACAGCAAAGTGTCGAAGGATTCTGTTGGAAGGTGTGAAGGATCACATAGTGTCCAACCTTCATGGTAAGGCTTCTCCATTCTTGATGTGGAAATATTTGACAGATTTATTTCAAAGCAAGAGCGACCAGAGGAAGTTGGCGCTCAAGGAAAAACTCAGGAACATAAAGATGGAGAAAGGCGACAGTATGCCCAAGTACCTCATGAAGTTCATCCAATGCAGGGATGAGATGGGAAGTGTGGGGGTTATTTTTGATGATGAGGACTTGGTGAGCTTGGCTCTCCTTGTGCTTCCGAAGAGTTGGCACTCCTATCAGGACTCTATCAATGGTCGAGAGAAATTGCCAGGATGGGAGCGACTTTGGTCGGATCTTGTGAAAGAGGAGATAAGGCGGAGTACCAGGGATGGATCTTCATCAAATAACTCTGATGAAGAGAATTGTGATTTGGCTGCCAAAGAAAAGAAGGGGAAGAGCAAGAAGCATGCTTCTCAATCCGGTGCGAAAGGAAAGAAGCAGGACATGTCCAAGGTGAAGTGATTTCACTGTCACCAACACGGACATTACGCCACTAATTGTCCATAGAAGAAGAAAAATAAGCAGGCTGCTGGGACTGCAGCTAGAGAGGCCTTAGCCTTGCAGTTTGAGCTGGATTTTTCGCTGATTGCATGCTTGGTCTCAAGTATGACGGGATCAGTGTGGTTTCTTGACAGTGGTGTGTCTTTTCACATGACAGGAGATCGAGATTTGTTTACTGATCTGGATGAGAAAGATCTTGGAGTGCACATCGAGATGGGCGATGATGGTAGATACAGTGCGACCGGTATCGGTACCATTTCCTTTGAGAGGGAGTCTGGTAAGCCCTTCGTATTGAAGGAAGTGATGCATGTTCCAGGATTGAAGAAGAATCTTATCTCTGTGGCGATGTTAGAAGACAGGGGATATGATGTTGTCTTTAGCGAGGGAAAGGCTTTCCTACGTAGTAAGGAAACTGGTGAGACCCGGAGGATAGGGGTTCGAGTTAAGAACCTTTATCAATTGCAGGTAGATGGCTACGCAGAAATGGCAGGCAAGGCAGAAGGAGTGGTGAGCCGGGATGATGGTGAGTTGTGGCACCGGAGATTGGGCCACCTTCACCATGGAGCTTTGAAGATACTACAGCAGATTTCTACTGGGCTTCCTAAGGGTACTCTTGCGCAGTCAGATCAGTGCAAGGGATGTACCTTGGGAAAATTTGTGAAAGCCACCTTTCACGAGAAGGATAGTCGCGCCACGATGATCTTTGAGAGAATTCACACATACGTGTGTGGACCTTTCTCAGTAGCTTCGACAGCAAAGCACAGGTATTATGTGATATTTGTTGATGATTTTTCTCGTAAGTGCTGGATCTTCTTCATGCAGAAGAAGAGCGATACATACTCAAAGTTCTGCGAGTTCAAGGCACTGGTTGAGAAAGAATCGGGGAAGCAGGTGAAGGTTCTAAGGAGAAAAAATGGTGGTGAATTCATCTCTGGCGAATTCAAGGACTTTTGCAGCGTAGAATGAATTCGAAGAGAGCTCATAGCACCTCATAACCCACAGCAGAACGGGGTTGCTAAGCGGAAGAACAGAATGATCGTGGGTGCTGCACAGGCGATGTTGCATGATCAGGGCCTACCCATACACTTGTGGGTGGAGGCATGCAATACTGCAGTATAAGTGCAGAATCGTTTTCCTCACAGGATACTTGGCATGAGTACACCCGAGGAGGCGTTTTCTGGTAATAGGCCTGATATTTCCCATTTGAGGATTTTTGGTTCACCTGTTTACATTCATGTGACGAAGGATGCCAGGAAGAAGCTGGAGCCAACCGCAGAGGTTGGGATATTTTTGGGCTACACTGATACGCCCCACAACTATCGTGTGTATTTTCCAGACAGTCGTAAGACTGTTGTGCGACGGGATATCAAATTTCAGGAGGAGAAAGCCATGAAGTGTTCGCTTGAGAGGGAGCCACACTTGCATGCGGATGAGGAGCTATTAGTTCCTAAGGATGAGCTTCCGGATGTGGATCAGCCACAAGAGGAAGTTCATGGAGTGGAAGAGACCACTCATGCAGCGCTAACCATCAGAGGGCACAAGCACACTATAGAAGCTGAGCGACTGGCTCAAGATGCAGAGAAGGTTGTAGGACCACCTACAGCACAGCGCAGACAGAGACAGTCACCGGACCGGTACACTGGATACATGGCTCTTGTGAGCAAATGTGTCGTGACAGAGCCATCCTCTTTCGAGGAAGCTGTGGAGGACCCCGCATGGGTAGATGCCATGGTGGAAGAGTATGATTCGATTGTCAAAAACAGTGCATGGGAGATTGTCCCAAGACCGGAGGGGAAATCAGTGGTGGGTTCGAGATGGATCTACAAAGTGAAGCAGGCAGCTGACGGGAGTGTGGAGAAGTACAAGGCAAGATTTGTTGCCCGAGGCTTCTCACAGATAGAAGGGAT
Organism: Pinus albicaulis; assembly: GCA_034641835.2. Lineage (NCBI taxonomy): Eukaryota > Viridiplantae > Streptophyta > Pinopsida > Pinales > Pinaceae > Pinus > Pinus albicaulis. The sequence goes on from CM076580.1 coordinate 156,216,770, forward strand.
CGATTATGAGGAGACCTTTGCACCTGTCGCAAGGTATTCTTCCATACGGACGATTCTTGCTCTCTCAGCGCAGATGGGGTGGCACATTCATCAGATGGATGTGAAGACTGCGTTCCTCAACGGAGTCATTGAGGAGGAGGTGTAAATAGAGCAGCCCAAAGGTTTTGAGATCTTCAATAGCGAGTCGCATGTGTGCAGGCTCAAGAGAGCGTTGTATGGGTTGAAACAACCACCTCGTGCTTGGTACACATGGATAGATAGTTATTTCACCAGACTTGGATTCTCCAAGAGTGAGGCGGATCCTAACCTATACCAGATTGTGGTGGAGGGTAAGTTGTTGATCATTGTACTTTATGTAGATGATTTGATTTTGACAGGTGATGAGCTGTTGATACTCTCATGCAAGGATGATCTTGCAAAAGATTTTTAGATGAAGGACTTGGGCCTCCTTCATTATTTCCTGGGATTGTATATTTGGCAGCACAGTGATGGAATATTTGTTTCTTAAGGCAAGTATGCCCGGGAGATACTGGAGAAGTTCAACATGCATGTCTGCAAGCCTGTTGATACTCCTCTTCCTAGTGGATGGAGGAAGGAGGATGCTACTTCGGCGGAGGTAGTGGATGCCACTGTTTATCGACAGTTGGTGGGGTCGCTTATGTATCTGGTCAATACACGACCCAACATATGCTATGTTGTTAACCAGCTTTCACAAGCTATGGTTAAGCCTACCAAGCTCTTCTGGAAGGCAGGCAAGCATGTATTGAGATATCTCAGAGGCACATCGAGATATGGATTATGGTACAGACAGTCGGATGAGGTGAAGTTGTGTGGCTTCATGGATGCAGATTGGGCAGGGAGCCCAATGGACAGAAAGAGCACATCTGGAGGGATTTTCAGTATCGGGTTGACAACAGTTTCTTGGTACAGCAGGAAGCAGAGATCCGTGGCACTCAGTTCAGCAGAGGCCAAGTATATGGCAGTGAGTTTGGTTGCATGCGAGGCTATATGGATGAGGAAGATCCCTGTCGGGTTGTTCGGTTCACACTTAGAGCCTACTATGATTTATTGTGATAATCAGAGTTGCATCAAACTCTCGGTTAATCCAGTATTTCATGATAGATCTAAACACATTGACATCTGGTATCATCATATCAGAGATTGTGTGCAACGGAAGATCATGTTACTTTCATACATTCCCACGGAGGATCAGGATGCTGATATCTTGACGAAGGCGCTCACCAGGAGAAAATTCGAATACCACAGGGGTAGGATAGGGGTTGCAGATAATCCTTATCTTGTTGAGAGGGAGTGTTGAGATTGCAAAAAGATGATGAGCTTAGTGGAAAGGAGTCGCCTTCACTAAGTGGGCCCGCAGGCTATTTTTGGCGCAAAGTCTATTTTTAGACTATGTCTATTTTTAGACATATGGATCGTGTTCTATGAGTTGCAGGATGCTATTTGTGGATGGTTGGTCAAGTCGGAAAAAATAGATGGACTTCTATTTTTAGACATATTGGGCGGAATCTATTTTTAGATTGCCGGTCTAAAAATAGATATGTCAAATATTATTAGCTCTTAATAATATTTAGACTCTAAACATTATCTTATTCTCTTGGAGCACTTCAGTTAAGTGCACAGATGTGGCACAGGAGCTGACAGAAGGAATTACGCTATTCCTGAGGGTTAAGTGGAGCTATTGCATGGATACTTAAGTTAGAACTCATGTGACAGAGTTTGGTGGAGTTGATTGAGGAAGTTAGTGGAGTTGTATTCAGTTTAACTAATCTAAACATAGTTGAGCTATTTGTATCTAGTTTAACTGATTGATACAATTAGTGAGAGTGGTGTGAATTAATTATTAATTAATTCACTAATTATAAAATCAGTAATCAACTAAAGAATACATTAGTTAACTTTAGTGCATGGACATTTTCAGTGGAGACCAGTGCAAAGATAGGTGAAAGGGAAAGTGTGACTATCAGTTGTGACTATAAGTGATGCATGGTTTGCATCCAATACTTAGTAGGGATTCCTATAAAGACTGCGTGAGCAAGGTTGGGGTAATTCATTCTCATCAAGAGGCATTATTCAGCAGGGATTACGCAATAGAGGCTGGCTATCAAGTGGCAAAAGATTGGAGCATGTGTTTTGCTAGATCTAGCTTGATAGTGTGTAGCAATTCGAGGTTGTGCTGAGAGCTTGTGAGGAGCTTTGTACAATGTTTGTTACATTATCTCCATGACATATAATATACCGATAGTTGGGGTTTTCAGCTTTAAGCTTTCCCATTAAATACTGTGTTCATATGTGTGATTGTTTGTGGTTTTAATGTGTGCATGCAATTGATTTTATTTCCGCATGCAATGATCAATGGTAGAAGAGATTTTGTATTGTGCATGAAGATAAAATAGTGTGTTATCAGGAGAATCTCGGTGAATAATATATCAGTCATTCAAATTTCTACAGAAAAAAATGTTAGCAAAAGTGGTGTAAGAACTCCTTCCCTGTGTTTTTCTCTTTCTCTTTTGTTTTATTTTTTGTTTTTTTAAGACAAACACGCTGCCTCTGCAGAGGCTTTAAACTTGCATGCTTGCCCTAGGAACCTCAGAAGAGGTTTTCACTTGGGGATCTTTTATTTTTTCTTTTTCTCTCTTTTTCTCTCGGGTTGCCTCAAAGATGTTTTCAACTTATGAGTTCGCCTTAGATGCCTCACGGAGGTTGTCATCTAGGCCCTCTTATTATTTTTTCTCTTTTTTTTAATATAATTTTGGTGGAATGAGGGCTATGATCGTCCCAATCACATTTAACTCTCTATTGACTGAACTAATAAACTCTTCCTTGGACATAGGTTTCTTGTACAACTTCAACCTATGACCATTGAAAACTAAGGGAATCCCTTCCTCATCAATTGTCCTGATTTAGAAAAACCCATTTTCATGAAAATTCTATACTAAATAGGGACCCATCCATTTTGTTAGTAACTCCCCATTGACATCCTTGAATCTGGAATCATACAACAGGTTCCAATATCCTTCTTGAAAATTCATTTCTTTGATGTTATTATCATGCCAAGTCTTTATTTGTAGTTTGATTACCTCAATGTGTAGGAGATTTTTCATTTTTAATTCATCTAGACCATTGAGTTGGAGCATCCTTTCCTATTATGTTGAGTGAGATCCAAATATAATTGAGCTTCCATCTTCACGGTGTTGTACTCAAATTCAATATATATCATGTCATCCTTCCCATCGACCAACTCAAATGGAATGAATCCAGTGGTGGTCTTCCAAGTGGTGTTGTAGGCTCATTTGGCTTCCACAATTCTGTCTGCCCAATATTTTATGTTGCTGCTAAAAACCTTTGTAAGAATGTTCTCTAATTTTTTATTTTTCTGACTTCCACCTACCCATTTTATTGAGGGTGATAGGTAGTATATGTCTTTTTCTTGATGTGGTGTTGCTTCATAATATCTTCAATACAAATTGATGTAAATTGTGCCCCTTAATCAGTGACTAATTCCCTTGGAAAATCAAATTTGTAGAAGATGTTATCCCTCATAAATTTAGCGACCTTATGCTCATTTTTTGTCTTTAATTCTTTTGTCTCAACCCATTTGGTTAAGTAATCAGTGCATACAATGATATACCTTTTCTGTCATGATGGGGGATCAGTGAAATCCATGGTCCAATTAAATCCATGCCCCACTTTTCAAATGGCTCTAGAGTCACTTGAGGTTGTAAGGGAATTTCATCCTTGGGTGTTGGATTACACATCCTTTGGCATTGATCACACCCAGTGGTGTACCTCCTTTCATCCTGATGTAATGTGGGCCAGTAATAACCTGATTGCAGAACTTTGAAGGTTGTCGTATTAGCAACAAAGTGGCCCCCACAGGGTCCATAATGGCATGTTGAGAGGATTTCAAAGATCTCTTATTCGATCGCACATATTCTCAACATCTGATTTGGCCCAAATCTAAAAATATTCCCCCCAATCCAAGTGAATTGGGCACTCTTCCTGAAAATATTTCTTTTATTCTTGGAGGATAGGTTAGGAGGGAACCTCCCAGCAACCAATTAATTTTCTATATCAACAAACTAATTAGGAGAGGGTTCCGAGGTGGAAAATAGATGCTCATCTGGGAGTTTATCATCTATCATTTCTTCCTTTCCTTAAGGCAAGGTTAGTATTGAAAAGAAATATGCAACCACATTCTCTTTCCCTGCTTTATCAACAATAGTCAAATCAAATTGCTACAATAATAATAACCATCTAATTATCCTAGAATTGACATAAGGTTTATTCATTAAATACTTAATGACTGCAAGATAAGTGTGAACCAAAGTTTTATGACCAAAGATATAATGCCTAAAATTGTTCAAATAATGCACCACAACTAAGATTTCCTTTTCAATGACAGTATAATTCAACTCAGCTTTGGAAATTATTTTATTGATGAAATAGATAACATAAGGAAATTTTTCTTCTACTTGTCCTAAGGAAACCCCTACAACATTGTCTAAGGAATCTGTGTGTATATGGAAATGTAACACCAAGTTGGGACCCCTAAGGATGGGTGAAGTGTTAAAATTTTCTTTATGTACTTTAAAATATTCTTGATAGATATTTTTCCAACAAAAATCTGAATCTTTAACCAACATTCCAAACAAGGGTGAAACTATTTTACTAAAATATCTAATGAAACTTCTATAATACCTAGTTAATGCAAGGAAAATCCTGACATATCTTTGTTTTCTATGAATAGGGATCCTTTTGATGATAGAAATCTTGTTTAGGTCAACCTTTATCCCTTCCTTGGATATGGAAAGGCCAAGGGTAGTCCCCGAATTCATTAAAAACTCACATTTCTCCACGCTCAATGAGAGATTCATTTCAATACATTTTTTCAATAATTTGCACAGATTCGAGAGAGCTTCCTGAAAGTCACGCCCATAAGGAGTGAAATCATACATTTATATCTCAACAGAGTCATGAACAGGTTGAATACAGATACTTAAAACTATCCTCTGAAAAGTAGCAGGGACATTGCACAGACCGAATGGAAGAAATCTAAAGGAAAAGGTACCCCATGGACATGTAAATGTGGTCTTGTATTGGTATTTAGGGTTGATTTGAATTTGTTTGTATCCATTAAATCCATCCAGGAAGGAGAATAATTTCTTTCCTATAAGGCCATCTAGGACTTGGTCAATGAAGGGAAAAGGAAAATGGTCCTTCTTTGTAACCTTGTTAAGTTCCTAGTAATCAACACAAATTCTCCACTTCCCATTATTCTTGGGAAATAAAACAAGAGGCGACACCCACTCACTATCTGAAATGGGGTATATGAACCCTGCATCTAGTAACTTTTGTAATTCCTCTTTCACAATGTCCTTAAGAGTTGGGTTCATCCTTCTATGGGGTTGTCACACAAGCTTAAATCCCTCCTTGATGTAAATATGATGAGTAAAAACTGAGGGATGCACCCCTTTCGTTTCCTTGTAATCCCAAGAAAAAGCATCCAGGTGTTGTCTCAATACATTGAAAAATTTTTCTTCCTATTTGACCAAGAGAGAGGGGTTGATATTCAGAGTTTTAAATGGGAAAAACTCTACAATCTTGACATGTTCTAGGATAGAGTAAATAAATCACAAGTCATTCCAAGGATTACTCTTATATTATTTCAGCAATTCATCAACTGGTATGGGATTTGGAGGTTGATTCTGTAATATATGTTCAATAAGGTCATCCTCATCTAGTTTCCCCCCTCCTATAACAATATCTAGAGTGAAAACTAGGTAGGGGGTTGTGTGATACAATTCATCCTCTTCCTCATCCTCTAACCATATGGGTAAATCATGTTCAATAGAAGGTTGAGCAGGAGGATACAACACAATTTGTTTTGATAAATGTTGATTCTTAATAGCCATGTTCCCAACCTTGAAACTAATGTACATATTAGAAGTGGCAAACCAAGGTCTTCCTAAGATGAGAGGATAGCCATTAGACTTGGTTTTGGATTGGAGGACCAGGAAATCAGTAGGGTAATCCCAGGAGTCAATGGAGACCATGGAATCCTCAATAATTCCCTCAGGAGCTATTGTTGAATTTTCTGCAAGATGCAACACTGTGATGGTTTTCTCAAATCCCCTTAGAGATTGAGCTTCAACATGGTTTCCCTAGTCATCACATTGATTATATCCCAAATACCAATCAGGGTATTAGGGACCATAATTCCATCGATGTGCACTACCACTACTAGACTACCAAGGTCTAGGTACCTTAGGGAGATCACCCTTCCAAGCATCAGATCATATAGTTGTCCAATAACATTGATGGTGGGGGTATCTCTTCTTATTCTCTTAGGCCTTTTGAAACATTTTTCCTTAATAATATTGTTATAGATGGGAACATATTTAATGGCCTAGAGGAGGGGTATCTTGACACACAAATTCTTCAATTCTCCCAGAAGTTCAACCTCTTCTAGCGTGTGCTAGTTAGGGTGGACCAACCTTTCAGGAAATGGAGGTGTATTGACTTGAGGGGAAATATCTTCCTTCTCTTCTTCAAGATATTTAAGTGGATAAGGTGGTTGACTATTTGGGAGCACCCTCCGAGACCGAAGGTTGATCTCTTGGATTTCCACAACATAAGAAAGATAATATGTTTCTCCATTGTAGACCTATTGTGTCTACTTATTATTCGGGTTCAAATTGGGTTGAGTGTGAATTTTAGGTTGCTTAGGTGGGATAGGATGGGTGAGATATGATTGAGGTTGGGGTGGAGGCAGTAAAGTAGGATGTTGGTTTGTTTGAGGCCTCCACCCTTGTGAGGGCCAGTTGCCCCATTCAGAAGATTGGGGTGGATATGAATGAAAAGGATGGTTGACAGGCTGAGGAGGATATGGAGGAGCATAGATCTAAGGAGGAGGTGTGGACCATGATGGATGAGTGGAAGGGTACCAAGGCTAGAAAAGTGCATTCTAATTTGGATTGTAGTGAGGATAATATGCACCTTGTAGGCCTTGTTGATATGGCCGAGGTCCTGGGGGCTTCCTTTGGATAATAAAGCACAACTGTTCTGGCCCACTCTCTACTCCTCCCTGGTATATAACCTTTATGCTTGATAGAGAGATACATTCATCTATTACATGATTATCTTCATAGATTAGATAGACATCTATAACATTCAACAAGAATTCATTCCTAGGATGTCTTTTAGTACATCTAGGACAAAAAATAGCAAGTGCCCTTTCTGTTTCCTCTTTATTTCTTTTGATCTGCATAGTATAAATTTGCAAGGAAAATGTATGCAACATTTCACTCTTAAAATCCTCCAACATATTCCTTATCTCATGCTTGATGGATGTTTTGGAGGGAGAGGAACTAACCAAGATTTGGCTAGACTTTCCCCTTTTCCTAAAACCCCTAGAGTGATTCTTGAATATAGTTTTGATGTCATCATAAGGTAATTGGTAGATATCTCCTCCAGATAACATATTGAAGGTTTCCATCACATCCTCCCTGATCCCTAGGAGAAGTACTAGCTTGAGAGACTCAGGATTAAGGGTACAGTTGGCCCTCCAACAATTGAGTTGAAATATTTCCTCATAGTCCTCTAGGGATTCATCAGGTCTAAGAGTCATATTAAATATTTCCTTCTTTGTTTCTTTGGACCTACAATAATCTTGGTACCTGTTATCACAAAATCTGACCTGATAGGCTGCTCATCAGGTAAACCTTGTGTAACTATTTCAAACCAATCTTTTGGCTGAGGCTTAGCCTCCTCAGCCTGAGAGGGATCTCTCAAGGGTTAAAGATATGGAATAATAATATAGATAGATGGCTAACTCTATGGTTTGTGATTTTTTATGTTTACAGTTTGAAAGATGAAGACTTGCTACCATTGGGCTATGGAGTCAGTGACAGGGATAAAGATAACAATAACTCTTCATGTAGAAACTAAGGCTTGTATATACTTCAATGAAAAAGTGACACATTCAGGAAAATCTCAATAAATCAAGGTTCAAAGGAAGTCAGAGCATGTGATACATGAATTCTAAGTAATGATACATCAAGGTATTGAAAAGGAAAGTATTAAAAGAGATTCATAAAAGCTTAACACTTAAAGGAAGTCAGAGCATGAATAACCATGAATTCTGAGTAATAAGTATTAAAACATTGAAGAAAACCATCCACAGATAGGACCCAAAAAACTCATAAGACCATAGTTCAATACTTAAAGGAAGTCAGAGCATGACTAACCATGAATTTTGAGTAATAATAATTTCAACTATGAAAGGGAAAAATTTCAAAGATAGGATATAAACTCATTGAAATACAGTAAGAATCTTAGGTCTAGAAAAGTTAATTTTCTTCTGTATATATCAATCCATCTAAAGAATTTTCAAAAGTAGACTATTCATAAAGAATTTTCCAGCCTGTAGGTTGAAACTAACATCAGCATGTATACATTGGGCATTATGGAGTCATGGTAAACTCCAAAAAAATCAACACAGTCTACCTAGCATGGAAGTCAAGGCATTTAGAGTTCAAGTTAATGGAATAAAACATGTAAAACAGTAAAACACATAGTCAGCTCAATTATGAAGGAAGTTAGAGCATCATTGATGAATTTTGAGTATCATAATCAAACACCAATACAATAGAAGAATTTAAAGGATGCCATCAAAACAATAACACATAGGAACTCCTCATGAATCTTGAGTTGTCTAAGAAGAAACTCTATATTAAGCTGTAAAACAGTGACACACAAAACAAAGTATTTTGCTAATGAAATGTCCAACCCTTGTAGAATTCGACCTCATGCTCTATATAGAACATTTAAAATATAGGATTCTTTCATCTTCCACCAGATAATTCAAACTCCCATGCTTTGACACCTTTCCTAATCTTAAACATGCTATTAATTACAAAATGACAGTTATATTGCCTTTGAAAAGTCCTAATTCTAATAGGATTGAAACTCCTAAATATTCTTCTAACAACCTTATCTAGTATTTAATTCATCCTTTGACACCTGCAATCCCATGAATTCGAATTTTGATGCTGACCATTCACTTAAAGTCATCCTACTGCTAATGATAAAACTGTACTAGAAATTAGGAAACATGTTTCCTGTTTTTTAGCCCTTTACTTTCATTGTCATCTTCGAGCACTTTAATAGTTGATGGATCAGGTTTACATGTGTCATGTTTGCCAAATATTCCCATAATTATTTATTCTTCTAGCTGTGCAGAAAATCAAAACCAAAATGATGCAAAAAGGTAAAGGATAAGCCTGCACTACGAAAGTAGCTTGTTTTCGTAGCACTTTTTGTAGCTCGGTGTTTAGCTCCTTTTTTCAATCAAATTTTGACCTATTTCTTCAATTAAACCTTAATATGCTATTTTTACACTTCCACCATCCATTTCAAGTAAAAATTCACCAAAATTCCCTTCAAAAATTGATAAGGAAAGGGCGAAAAAGCTTTCCATTTGCAAATTATTCCTGTTTCTTTTTCTGAAAATTAGGTCTTGGGACAGAGCCTATAACTCTTCATCCATGATGTATTTTGAGAAACTGAGGGAGGTTTTTGTAGGTAATTATATCTTGAGTAAAAAAACTCTTGGTTTTTTGAAATACCTCTCCTACTGTCCAGAAAGTGTCTTTGAAAAACATGTGTAAAATAGGAAAACTTTGTTTTCTGAAAATAGGGCATCAAAAAAAGCCTTGTCTCTCCAAACTGATAACACTTGTGAGAAAAATTAGAGAGGTTATTGTAGCTGGGGATGTGATTAAGACAAACCTATTTCATAATTCCAAAATACTTTTTCATGTGGCCAGAAAATGATCTTGAAGTTGACTGCTAAACAGTCATGTACAAGACATTTTGTAACAACAGTTTCGTAGCGCAAGTTAAGTTATCAATCTCTCCCAATTCATAATGAATTTGAAGAAAATGAGGGATTTTTTTTGTATTTAGTTATGTTAGGAAGAAAAACCTCTTTAATTTTTCAAAAATTCATTTTTCGTTGCCCAGAAACCCCCTTGGAAGTTGACTACTAAAACCAGAAAACAAAGTTTTTTCTTCATGACTTTCAGCAGTTTTGTAGCGCAAATCAACTTTTTTGAACTAGTTGCGCTACTAAAGTAAGGTTTCTTGGCTAATTTGATAAGTTTTGACATGAAGCTTTAGGAAATTACTCACAAATGGAGATTATGGATCTTTGATCATGGAATGGACCTAAAAGACTTTATTTGAACTTGAAATATGACCTTTAAAACTTATAAAACTATGACCTACCCTTTACCAGGACTTAAAATGAATTTTAGACCTACTTGAAATCATGACCAAAAACAGAGTTGACACAATGATGTTTTGAGAATTTTTGGGTGATAACAGTACTTATCATTGAAGGCTTGCTACATTTAGGCCCAGGTAGTGATACCACTCCCTAGTAGACCCATAAACCAACACAAGGCTACATATCTAAGGGTAGAAGGAAACAACTTCAACTTATGCTCATTAGAGGCATAGTCATAGGTCATATAGACAACAAAAAACTCAAACATGAAGGTTTCAAGATCCTCAGAGGTCAATCCATGGAAATGTGGAAGGGAATAAGGGCTTATATTCTTCAATCTGGCCTCTCCATTGGTTTCTATGATGGGGAAAATTTCATTGTTCCTATTTTCAGCCATGGTCTAGGTAAGTGAGGTGGGTTCTTCTTCTTCCCCAATGGGTTCTTCAAAAATTTTAGGTTTATCAACTAGAACGTCTTCTAACTCCTCTATAGTCAGAGAGGGAAGTTCACATCCACCGAAGAAGAATGAAGGTTGGCTGCTTGAGGGTGTAGGGGATTTTGGTAAGGATTTTCATTGGTTATCCCTACTCTTATGAGGCATGAAAGAACATTTTTTTTTAATTTTTCACTTTTTTCAAATAGTAAGACTAATGTAAAATAGAAAAAAAAAACATTTCTTAAGTAGAAATAACACCTACTTAGACAGCTCCCCCGCAATGACACCAAAAAGTGGTGAGCCCTGGTATTGCACCAAGAGTGTTGCAAATCCCAAGGGATCGTCAACTTAAATTATCAACCTAGGGTTTGTACAAAATTAGAGGTGAAAATTCTATATACACAATAGGGTAGGTTCTACTCATGTCATATTAAGTCATGACATCAAATAAAGGTATTCATAGACTATTCCTCCAACTTAACTATAGTGAAAACTTCTTATGAAAGCATAGTTGAACCTGATTCTAACTATGAAAGTGAACATTCCATTCATTCAAATGTAGATGTTAATTAACATTGCATGAAAGAGAAAGGGATAGTCCACTTGCAGAAATAAAGCTACTCTATTTCTCACATTTAATTAACTCAATGACCTACTTTCATGTATCATTGATCTACTTTACATTTTCTTGAAAATCAGGAATCTAACTTTTGGCATGCTTGTGAATAACACAACTAATTCTAACTCTTTTTTGCAGTGAAGAAAAGAGAATGTTGGAGTGGTCTATGAGCTTCTCTTAATCATAAAATCACAATCTGGGGGTCATTATTCATCTCAACTAAGCTAAGGTCGAAGTTGGGAGGAAAAAAAGGTGGAGGAAAACAATGCTACATACCTGCTACATGTTCTATTATAAGAGGTCTTGTATTGCTACAGGAAGCCCTGTTTTGATACAAGAGGTGTTCTGAGAGAATTTTGAGGGTATAAATGGTGTCTTGAGGGTAGGAGAAGATGGATGAAGGTAGGAGCGAGTGAATTAAGTTTTGGGAATCCCCCTAGCCAAGATTAGGACCTCTCAGAGGTCTATCTTGCACCAAGGTGGATGCCAAAGTGTCGTCTGATTTCCTTAACATAATGACCATGGAAACAAAGTTTAGGAGCAGTGTGAGGTGTAGATGGATAACATGGAAAGGTCCAAGTGGATATGGAAAGATATTCCCACCCCTGTATATCAACAAAACCCTGCAACTAGCCAATAACATGCAACACATGACTAATAACATAGTGATATAAGCTGTCATGGAAAAGGTGAGTTTTATTTGAATAAAATCTATTCCATTTCACAATATTACTTTGATCATTGAACTAAATCCTAAGGTGCAAAGAATAAACATGAAAAGTAGGATAATTAACATTTATCTATTTCCAAGAGATCATAAACAAATTTTTTTGGACTGAGATTGTAGATATTTCCAATCACTCTTCCCACAAGAGAGGTGATAGGGAAGCCTACAATCACAATTTTTTTTTTGTGAAACCAGCTCCAAAAATAGAAGAAAATAGAGATCAACACCTTATAAATAAGCCACTTCGAGGGGTAAACCTCCTTTACATTACATAAATGAACAAATCTTGGATGTTACAAATGAAAAAACCTCCTTTCTATATATAGGCATCCATGGGGTCACAATATAATCCTAATCGACCTAACAATAATAATGTAATGGCACAAAAATAACAATAGTGGCATTTATGGGGCACAATAATAACAATATGGGGGCTACATGGATACAACAACAACAATAATGGGGCTACACTAACAACAATAAGGGACTACACTAGTAATATAGGGATCCAACATGCCCCTCTCCTTCAAAAAAGTGTTGTCCTTAATGCTTGAGTAGCTTTGGATGCTTCTGTATAAAATTCTCATCCTCCCATGTGGAATCTTCAGTGGGTAAGTTCTTCCATTTGATGAGATACTCTGAAATTGATCAATTTCGTAGCCGTTGAGTTCTTTTTTCCATGACTTCTTCAGGTTCCAATATGATTTTTCCTTCCTCATCAAGTTCTAGCAATATTTTTTGAACTGGAAGTTCGTCACCTATAACCTTCTTTAAGCATGAAACATGGAAAACTGGGTGCACTCGAGAAGAAGTAGGAAGCTCCAATTTGTATGCCATAGTACCATTCTTTTGCAAAACCTTGTAAGGACCATAGTACTTTGGCGATAATTTAGTATCCTTCTTAGCTTGCTTGAGGTACATTTTTTGTACGATTTTAACTGTAAAAATATCTAGTCTCGTACATCATAACTTTCTCGCTGCGATGTTGATTTTCCCGTTGTTTCATTCGATTTTTTGCCAAATTTAGGTTATCCTTTAAGAGTTGGAGAACTTGTTTTTGATGCTTGATGTGATATTCCACTGCTTGAACCTTTGAATTTTCTCTTAAAGATGATGTGATGGACGATGGATGATATCCATAAAGTGCCATAAATGGGGTCATTTTTGCTGTAGTATGGAAGGACGTTTTATACCACCATTCAGCCATAGGTAACCACTTGAACCATTGTGTTTGTTTATCAGATACAAAGAAATGAAGATATCATTCCAAACATTTGTTCACTATCTCAATTTTCCCATCGGATTGAGGATGATAAAATGAGCTATGAGCTAGTTGAGTACCCAAACAAGAAAATAATTATGTCCAAAAATTTCCAGTAAAAATGGGATCTCTGTCTCTTACAATAACCTTTGGGTTTCCATGTATATTTTGAATTGTTTACATAAATGCACTAGAAACTGTACTTTCTTTAAATGGATGAGATAATGCACAAAAGTGTGCATACTTGGTAACTCTATCAACTACCACCATGATGACACTCTTGTAGAAATTTGAATAATTTGCTGAATTATTCACCGAGATTATCCTGATTACACACTATTTAAGCTTCTTGCATAATACATAACCTCTTCTACAATTGATCATCAATATGCGAAAATAGAAAGCAGTCGCATGCGCTCATTAAAACATAATCAAGCACACATATCAACACAGGATGTAATGGGGAAAGCAATAGCTGAAAACCCCCAACTATATGTATATTATAATGATAGAGAACATGTAACAATACATAGCACAAAGCTCTCACAGCTCTCAGCACTATCTCACATGCTACACACAAACTAGCACGGAAGATGAACAAGTCACGGGTTCAAATCTCCTCCACAAGTCTGCCTGCCTCTACTGCGCAATCCAAGATGAATAATGATGAGATCCAAGTTCGAATCCCACTAGCTTCAACTGCGCAATCCTCATTGGCAATCTCCATCAATGTGTGTGCAAATCTCATGCACAGCCAATAGTCACAACTAATAGTAGACTCACCCTTTCACCCACCTCTAACACTGGTCTCCACTGAACTGTCCATGCATTGCAGTTAAATGATGTGTTATTTAGTTGATTTATGAGTTAATAATTAGTGAATTAATTAATAATTAATTCACACCACTCATCACTAGTGTATTTTTCAGTTAGACTAAATACAACTAGTTCAACTAATTTAAACCGAACACAACTCCACCAACTGTCTCATCAACTCCACCAAACTCTGCCACATGAGTTCTAACTGAAGTCAACCATGCAATAGCTCAACTAACCCCTAGGAATAGCGTAATTCCTTCTGTCAACTGCATGTGCCACATCCAAGCATCAAACTGAAGTGCTCCAAGAGGATAAGATAATGTTTATAGTCTAAATATTATTAAGGGTTAATAATATTTGACTGTTCTATTTTTAGCCTGGTAGTCTAAAAATAGAAACCGCCCAATGTCTAAAAATAGAGGTCCATCTATTTTTACCAACTCAACCAATCATCCATAAATATCATCCTGCAACTCATAGACCATGATCCATATGTCAAAAAATAGACATAGTCTAAAAATAGACTTTGCGCCAAAAATAGCCTGCGGGCCCACTTAGTGAAGGCGACTTCATTTCACTAAGCTCCATCATCTTGTTGCATTTTCAACACTCCCTCTCAACAAGATATGGATTATCTGCAACCCCTATCCTACCTCTTTGGAATTCAAATTTTCTCCTGGTGAGCGCCTTCATCAAGATGTCAGCATCCTGATCCTCCGTGGGAATATATGAAAGTAACATGATTCTCCGCTGCACACAATCTCTGATATGATGGTACCTGATGTCGATGTGCTTGGATCTATCATGAAATACTAGATTAGCCGAGAGTTTAATGCAACTCTGGTTATCACAATAAATCACAGTAGGCTCCAAATGCGACCCGAACAACCTGACCAGAATCTTCCTCATCCAAATAGCCTCGCATGCAGCCAAGCTTGTTGCCATATACTTGGCCTCCGCGGAACTGAGTGCCATGGATCTCTGCTTCCTGCTGTACCAGGAAACTGCTGTCGACCCGATACTGAAGATCCCTCCAGATGTGCTCTTTCAGTCTGTTGGGCTCCCTTCCCAATCTGCATCCGTGAAGCCACACAGCTTCACCTCATCCTCCTGTCTGTACCACAAGCCATATCCCGATGTGCCTCTAAGATAACACAATACATGCTTGCTTTCCTTCCAGAAGAGATTGGTAGGCTTAACCATAGCTTGCGAAAGTTGGTTAACAACATAGCATATATCGGGTCGTGTATTGACCAGATACATAAGCGACCCCACCAACTGTCGATAAACAGTGGCATCCACTACCTCCGCTGAAGTAGCATCCTCCTTCCTCCAACCTCCAGGAAGAGGAGTATCAACAGGCTTGCAGCCATGCATGTTGAACTTTTCCAGTATCTCCCGGGCATACTTGCCCTGAGAAACAAACAGTCCTCCACTGCGCTGCCAAATCTCCAATCCCAGGAAATAATGAAGGAGGCCCAAGTCCTTCATCTCAAACTCTCTAGCAAGATCCTCCTTGCATGAAAGTATCCACAGCTCATCACCCGTCAAAATCAGATCATCTACATACAGTACAATGATCAGCAGCTTCCCCTCCACCACAATCTGGTACAGGTTAGGATCCGCCTCACTCTTGGAAAATCCAAGCCCGGTGAAATAACTGTCAATCCGTGTGTACCAAGAACGAGGTGCTTGCTTCAGCCCGTACAGTTCTCTCTTGAGTCGGCACACATGCGACTCACTGCTGAAGATCTCGAAACCTTCAGGCTGCTCTATGTACACCTCCTCCTCAATGACTCCGTTGAGGAACACAGTCTTCACATCCATCTAATGGATGTGCCATCCCATCTGCGCTGAGAGAGCTAGGATCGTCTGTATGGAAGAGTACCTTGCGACGGGTGCAAAGGTCTCCTCATAATCGATCCCCTCGATATGTGAGAAGCCACGGGCGACAAATCTCGCCTTGTACTTCTCCACACTCCCGTCAGCCGCCTGCTTCACTTTGTAGATCCATCGCGAACCCACCACTGATTTCCCCTCCGGTCTTGGGACAATCTCCCATGCACTGTTTCTAACAATCGAATCATACTCTTCCACCATGGCATCTACCCATGCGGGGTCCTCCACAGCTTCCTCGAAAGAGGATGGCTCTGTCACGACACATTTGCTCATAAGAGCCATGTATCCAGTGTACCGGTCCGGTGACTGTCTCTGTCTGCGCTGTGCTGTAGGTGGTCCTACAACCTTCTCTGCATCTCGAGCCATTCGCTCAGCTTCTGTAGTGCGCTTGCGACCTCTGATGGTTGGCACTGCATGAGTGGTCTCTTCCACTCCATGAACTTCCTCTTGTGGCTGATCCACATCCGGAAGCTCATCCTTAGGAACTAATAGCTCCTCATCTGCAAGTGTGGCTCCACATTCGAGCGAACACTTCATGGCTTTCTATCTTTGAAATTTGATATCTAATTCGCAGACACAACGGTCTTGCGACTATCGGAAAATACACACGATAGTTGTGGGGCGTATCGATGTACCCCAAAAATATCCCAGCCTCTGCGGTCGGATCTAGCTTCTTTCTGGCATCCTTCGTCACATGCATGTAGATAGGTGAACCAAAAATCCTCAAATGGGAAATATCAGGCCTCTTGCCAGAAAACGCCTCCTCCGGTGTACTCATGCTAAGTATCTTGTGAGGACAACGGTTCTGCACATACACTGCAGTATTGCATGCCTCAGCCCACAAGTGAAGGGGTAGGCCCTGATCATGCAACATCGCCCGTGCAGCACCCACGATCGTTCTGTTCTTCCGCTCAGCAACCCCGTTCTGCTGTGGGTTATGGGGTGCGATGAGCTCTCTCTGAATCCCTTCTGCACTGCAAAAGTCCTTGAATTCAACAGAGATGAATTCACCACCATTGTCGCTCCTAAGAGCCTTCACATGCTTCCCCGATTCCTTCTCAACCAGTGCCTTGAACTCACAGAACTTTGAGTATGTCTCGCTCTTCTTCTGCATGAAGAAGATCCAGCACTTCTGAGAGAAATCATCAACAAAGATCACATAGTACTTGTGCTTTGCTGTCGAAGCTACTGAGAAAGGTCCACACACGTCTGTGTGAATTCTCTCAAGGATCATCGTGGCGCGACTATCCTTCTCGTGAAAAGTGGCTTTCACAAATTTTCCCAAGGTACACCCCTTGCACTGATCTGACTGCGCAAGAGTGCCCTTAGGAAGCCCAGTAGAAATCTGCTGCAGTATCTTCAAAGTTCCATGGTGAAGGTGGCCCAATCTCCGGTGCCACAGCTCGCCATCATCCCGACTCACCACTCCTTCCGCCTTGCATGCCATTGCTGCGCAGCCATCTACTTGCAACTGATAAAGGTTCTTGACTCAAAACCCCTATCTTCCGGGTCTCTCCAGTTGTCTTACTGCGCAGGAAAGCTTTTCCTTCGCTGAAGACCACATCATACCCCTTGTCTTCCAACATTGCCACAGAGATCAGATTCTTCATCAATCCTGGAACATGCAATACTTCCTTCAATACGAAAGGTTTACCAGACTCCCTCTCAAAGGAAATGGTACCGATACCGGTCGCACTGTATCTACCATCATTGCCCATCTCAATGTGCACTCCAAGATCTTTCTCTTCCAGATCTGAAAACAAATCCTGATCTCCAGTCATGTGAAATGACTTACCACTGTCCAAGAAACATAATGATCCCATCACACTTGAAACCAAGCATGCGATCAACGAAAAATCCAGCTCGAACTGGGAGGCCAATGCCTCTCCCGCTGCAGATCCAACAACATGCTTATTTTTCTTCTTCTGCGGTCAATTTGTGGCATAATGTCTTTGTTGGTGACAATGAAAGCACTTCACCTTGGACATGTCTTGCTTCTTGCCTTTCGCACCAGACTGAGAAGCTTTCTTTCTCTTCCCCTTATTTTCTTTGGCAGCCAAAGCACAATTTTCTTCATCAGATACCTTTGATGAAGATCCGTCCCTGGTAGTCCGCCTTATCTCCTCTTGCATGAGATCCGACCAAAGTCGCTCCCATCCCGGCAACTTCTCCCGACCATTGACAGAGTCCTGATAGGAATGCCAACTCTTCAGAAGACCAAGGAGAGCCAGGTCCACCAAGTCCTCATCATTGACAGTCACCCCCACACTTCCCAGCTCATCTCTGCATTGAATGAACTTCGTGAGGTACTTGGCGATACTGTCGCCTTTCTCCATCTTAATGTTTCTGAGTTTATCCTTGAGCGCCAACTTCCTTTGGTCGCTCTTGCTCTAGAATAGATCTGTCAACACTTTCCACATTAAGTATGGAGAAGCTTTTCCATGCAGGCTGGATACAATGTGATCCTTCACGCCCTCCAACAAAATCCTTCGACATTTCGCCATCTTCTTTTGCCAAGCCTCAACTTGAGCAGCATCAGTAGGATTTGGGATCTCAACATCTATGAACTCCTTCAGCTCGTTATCATATAATACTGCCTCCATTCTGTCCTTCCATGCAACATAATTCGAATTTCCCTCAAGGGCATATTCTAGTCGCAATGCGTTGAAAGACATTTAAACTCTAGCACCAAGAAAACAAACTGCTGCAAAATTCGAATTCCAAGCTAAAAAATCAACTACTTCTGGATCTGTGAGAACAAATTATTTCTAGCACAGAGATCGAATGTAGGGGCATTTACTGGATATATCACATTTCAAGGAAAGGATGGATCCAGAGGCTACCTGGCCCGTTACAGACTCTGTCTACTGAAATAACTGTAATCACTGTAATAGATCCCGATGATCAATTCTCTGCTCTGATACCATGTAGAAATTTGAATAATTTGCTGAATTATTTACTGAGATTATCCTGATTACACACTATTTAAGCTTCATGCATAATACATAACCTCTTCTACAATTGATCATCAATATGCGGAAATAGAAAGCAGTCGCATGCGCTCATTAAAACATAATCAAGCACACATATCAACAGAGGATGTAATGGGGAAAGCAATAGCTGAAAACCCCCAACTATTTGTATATTATAATGATAGAGAACATGTAACAATACATAGCACAAAGCTCTCACAGCTCTCAGCACTATCTCAATGCTACACACAAAACTAGTTATGAAGATGAACAAGTCACAGGTTCAAATCTCCTCCACAAGTCTGCCTGCCTCTACTGCACAATCCAAGTTGATTAATGATGAGATCCAAGTTCGAATCCCACTAGCTCCAACTGTGCAATCCTCATTGGCAATCTTCATCAATGTGTGTGCAAATCTCATGCACAACCAATAGTCACAACTGATAGTAGACTCACCCTTTCACCCACCTCTAACACTGGTCTCCACTGAACTGTCCATGCATTGCAGTTAACTGATGTATTCTTTAGTTGATTTATGAGTTAATAATTAGTGAATCAATTAATAATTAATTCACACCACTCATCACTAGTGTATTTATCAGTTAGACTAAATACAACTAGTTCAACTAAGTTAAACCGAACACAACTCCACCAACTGTCTCATCAACTCCACCAAACTCTGCCACATGAGTTCTAACTAAAGTCAACCATGCAATAGCTCAGCTAACCCTTAGGAAAAGCGTATTTCCTTCTGTCAGCTGCATGTGCCACATCCAAGCATCAAACTGAAGTGCTCCAAGAGGATAAGATAATGTTTATAGTCTAAATATTATTAAGGGTTAATAATATTCGATTGTTCTATTTTTAGCCCGGCAGTCTAAAAATAGATTCCGCCCAATGTCTAAAAATAGAGGTCCATCTATTTTTACCAACATGACCAATCATCCATAAATAGCATCCTGCAACTCATAGACCATGATCCATATGTCTAAAAATAGACATAGTCTAAAAATAGACTTTGCGCCAAAAATAGCCTGGGGGCCCACTTAGTGAAGGCGACTTCATTTCACTAAGCTCCATCATCTTGTTGCATTTTCAACAACTCTTTCCTTCGGACTTAGGTAAACCTGTGATAAAATCCATTGAAACCTCCTCCCAACATTGAATTGGAATAGATAAAGGTTGTAGAAGACGCAAGGTCTTAATTATCTCAAATTTATTTGGCTGGAAAACCAAAAATTTTGCCACAAACTTTTAAATATTAGATTTAAGGCCATCCCAAAAAAAATATTTCTTCACCCTGTGGTAAGATTTTAAAAATATTGAGTGTCCTCCTACGGGAGAGGTGTGCAATTCCAAAATAATCTTTTCTTTCAGTTGGGAATTATTACAAAGATATAAGAAATATTTTTACCACAAGGAATCATTTTTCCAACTAAATTTATCATATGTACTAGGATATTGCTGCAAATTTTGAATGAGTGTCCACACTTCTTCGTCATTCTTCCATTCATCCCTTGCTTCGGTTATCCAATCTGGTTGGATAACAGAAATGGCACAAAGCAATTCTTCCACCTCTTCATCGTTTCTTGAGAGTGTATCTGCAACAACATTTAGCTTCCCTGTTTTGTAGATGATTTCAAAGTCATAACCCACCATCTTCATGACCCATTTTTTCTGCTCTTCTGAAGATAGTCTTTTAAAAAAAAAGTATTTAAGACTATCGTGATTAGTTTTTACCTTGAAGTTTCTTCCCATTAGGTAAGGTCGCCATTTCTTTAGTGCATGTAGTATTGCCAACATTTCCTTCTCATAAATAGTTTTCTGTAAATACTTTCCTTTGATTGGACAAATTTCAAAAGCACTAGGTCTTCCTTCTTGCATTAAAACAACACCAATTCCATTTCCTAAGGCATCACATTTTTGTGAAGTCTGGCGTAGCTAAGACTGGTGCTAGGCACATTGCCTCTTTAAGATGTTCAAAGGCCTTATTTGCTTCACGAGTCCATGAAAATGCATATTTCTTCAATAATGTTGTTAGAGGTGTTTATATTCTCCAATTATTCTTAAAAAAATTGCGATAATACCCTGTTAACCTGAGAAATCCTCGCAACTGCTTTATGGTTGTGGGGAATTTCCATTCCTTAACTTTAATTTTGTTAGGGTCTACCTTAACACCCTCATGAGATACAATATGACCCAGATATTCCACCTCTTGTACTCCAAAGAAAAATTTGGAGGTTTTTGCATATAATTGTTTCTCCTCCAATTTTTTGAGCACCTTGTCAACATGTTGAACATGATCCTTCCAAGAACTGCTGTAGATTAGTATATCATCAAAAAATACTAACATAAATTTTGTAAGGAAGGGTTTGAAAATGGAATTCATAAAACCTTGAAATGTAGAAGTTGCATTGGTAAGGCCAAAAGGCATGACCAAAAATTCATAATGACCCTCATGAGTTTGAAATGTTGTTTTCAAAATATCTTCAATCTTCATTTTAATTTGATGATATCCTGAACGAATATCCAACTTGGTAAAATAAGTTTCTCCATATAATTCATCCAATAATTCATAAATCACAGGAATGGGCAATTTATCTTTAATAGTGAGCTTATTGAGCTCCCTATAATCTGGACACATGAGCCATGATCCATCCTTCTTGTGCACCAATACTAAAGAACTTTGACTAGGTTGAATTATAGTAGCCTTTAACATTTCTGCAATCATACGTCAATTTTTCTCTTTTGGACATAAGGATATCCGTAAGGTTTGATGTTTGGAGGAACACTTATTGGAATCAAATGAATAGAATGATCATGATCACGAATAGGTGGGAGTCCTTTGGGAGTTTCAAACACCTTGGAATGTTTTTCCAAGACTTTTTAGAGATCTAGAGAAATAAATGAGTTTAATGTTGGAACTTCTAGTGAGCATAATTGTGAAATTACACCTCATTGTTATTTATTCATAAGCTTTGTCATGATATTAGAGCTTATTATCTTTCCCAGCATCCCTGCGATACCCTGTAAGCCAAATTCCTTTCCTTTCAAAAAAAAATTCAAGAAAATTTCCTGAAAATTAAAAGCTACTGTCCCCAAATATTGTAACCATTGTACTCCTAGTACAACATCAACACCTCCCATTGGAATGGAAAGCATTGGACTATTCAATACATATTCCCCCATGGTTAGCTTGATATTATGGCATTTTACAAAGCAATTTATAGTTCTTCCATTTTCAAACACCGCTTGACACTTTGGTGTTGGGTATAGGAAGCAATTCAATTCCTTGGCTACCTTACAATGAATAAAATTATGGTTACTACCAAAATCAATCAACACTATTACCTTTTTCTTCTTGATTTTTCCTTCTATCTTGAGAGTTTAAGGAGTGGTAATTCCTACCAATGCATTACAAGATATGGTCGGACTCATTTATTCTTTCTTTGGGTTGGTTCTTGGTGTATATACTCTTCTTGTTCATTTCTTCCTACTCTTCATAATCTATGTAAAACAATTTCTTCTCAGCACACTTATGACCTTTAGTGTATTTTCTATCACAACTGTAGCAAAGCCCTTTTGATCTTTTTTATTCCAATTGTTGTGGTGTCAACCTTGTAGGTTGTGGAAGTCTAGGAGTAGAAACACTTCCATCTTTATAGATGTGAGTGGTAGGATTCCTTGTCTCCATAATTTTACATTCAATTTTTCTTGCCAACCTGAATGCCTTCTCCAATGAATCAGGTTCCCAAAGGCGAACCTCATGTTGGATGTTATCCTTTAAATTTCCTATGAAGAAATCAATCATGTGTTCCTCTGCAATACCAGTTACCCTTATATTCAATTTTTGGAAGTCCTCAATGTGCTCCTCCATTGAACCCTTTTGTTTGAGATTTATCAATTGGCTAAAGAAGGTGTTTCTCTTTGTATCCTCATAATGTGCTATCATTTCCTCCGTAAAAATTGACCAAGTGACAATTTTTTTATGGGAGCAAAGCCATCGATACCATAAAAATGTATTTTTTTCTAAATATAAAGTTTCTATGCATACCTTTTGCGTGTTTTGCACATTATTGAGATCAAAATATTGCTCCATCTGTAGTATCCATGTTACATGATCCTTGCCATAAAAATTCCTCATATCGATCTTTGGAATATGGTGGGTATTCAATCCAAAATTAGAGTTTAGGAAATCACGATTAAAATTTATTTTTTTCTCATCATGAGTTTCCTCTACTATATTTTTTCCATTAGGAATCATTTCTCGTATCAACTTTTTCAAACCTTCCATGCCCGCTTTTATATCATTCTTCATGTCTTCCTTTTTTTCTTCCATGTCATCCATATTAGCTTCCATGCCATTATTAAAACCATCCATCTTAGCTTCCATGCCTTTCTTCAAACCATCCATCTTATCTTCCATGCCTTTCTTCAAAACTTCCATTTCATTTTTTGTTTCTTTTTGTGAGAGTGAAAGTTTTTGCAGTTGCTCTTGTAATTTTGATATATGATGCTGCACTTCTTCCTCTTCATGAGTCATAGTAAAGCCTTATGAGGGCTTAATGGGTGTTAAATTCTTTTTAGGGGGAATTTTAGAACCAATACTAGTATCTATGCTTCAATATTCCCTTGGAATCACTTCAAACTGATTTTTCAAACAAAACTTATGCAATTTGGAAAACAAATACACACCTTTTTCTTGCGATTGAGGAGATCGATATTGAAACTGATGTATCTCTGTAATTTAAAATCTTCAAGATATAAATTTATATCTTATATTAGCCCTCTGAGTCCTCTTTCCAATTCCATAGGTCAGACTTGATTTGGATTCTTCAAGGAAAAGTTATTTCCAATCTCCCACATGACCTAATTATGGATTAGTTCAGTAGAGCTAACTTGTATGATGTTCCACGTATCACTATTTCCTCCTTTGGCTCTGAAATTGATACAAAGGAAACTATGGTCCGTGTGATTTTGGTCACTTTTTATAGAATTCCAATTCGATGCTCAGAGAGAGAGTTAGGACGATTTTCCCAAGGTCACCTATTTTAGATGAAATTCGGCAGCGTACAAAAAGCCTAAATTCCACAGATCATATCTCCAAAATATTGCGAACCGAGATCTGGAATTTTTACACGAAGTTTCTCAATATTTCATCGTAAATGGGGTTTTTTTTAGCGTCTAAAACTTCGTAGAAAAAATTTATAGCGAAAATTCCATGATGACCTATTTGAAGCAGCGAAACCCTAGAATCCAAAGCTTTGGTACCAAAAGTTATGAAACCAGCTCCAAAAATAGAAGAAAAGAGAGATCAACGCCTTAGAATTAAGCCATTTCGAGGGGGCAACCTCCTTTACATTACATAAATGAACAATTCTTGGATGTTACAAATGAAAAAACATCCTTTCTATATATAGGAGTCCATGGGGTCACAATATAATCCTAGCCGACCTAACAATAATAATGTAAGGGCACAACAATAACAATAGTGGATTTTATGGGGCACAATAATAACAATATGGGGGCTACAAGGGTACAAAAATAACAATAAGGGGGATACACTAACAACAATAAGGGACTACACTAGTAATATAGGGACCTAACATTTTTTATAGCTTAACACCTACTGAAACAAGAGAGAGACATGAAATTTTGTGGAGTAAGAAAAAGACATAAATAAATATGAGGGACTTAAACCTCTAGGTTGGGCCCAAACCCAAGGGTTTCAACCCTCTAAAACTAACTCAGATTCATATCAATAACAAAATTCTCATTAGTAGAAAATAGTAGTGTCATATATAACATGAGAGTTAAGAATAACAATGTCAAGAAATAGGCTCAATAGATAATATTATATGAATCAAAATTTTGAATCCTAATGAGCCTTTCAGCTGGTTTATTTATAAAAAAAGGTAGCTTATAGTAGTTCCCTTGAAAATATGAGTGATTCCCTACTTGATCTCGAGAGTTGTGGATATGGTCCTTCTTGAGATTCACTTGCACTTGGAGTTACTCGAATGTCTGTGAATTTAATCATGTGAGTGGGGACTTTGTGATATCAATTTGAGTTAGAGAGTTAAGGAGGTGAAAAATCACCCCTATATTCTCTCCTCATTGTATCCATCAAGCCCATGCATAGTAAATGCCTAAAAAATTCTTCTTTTTCCCGTAATTTAATCACATTAGGCCACACGTTATGAAAAACACCTTTTACTCTTCTTACTAAGCATATTATAAGAAAAATGTGAATTAATGTGAGAAAAGGATAGTTTCAAGGTTGGAGGATAACATAATGAACTTAAATATATACCTATTAATGGGACCCATTAGTACTCTTTTGTTACGATGGAATCCCCACCCAATCTGCAGCTGTGAATCCATGTAGCTTTACTCCTTCTGTCTGTATGTACTATTATAGGTCATTTTCTCACATCTGGTCAATAGACCTACAAACTGTATCAATAAACATCCTTTTACCCCTTGATATCAAAATTGCACAAATCCCTAAGCATGACTCTCCTTAATCCCCGAGTTTATGCCTGAAACTACCTCAATTCAGTCATTTTGAGGACCAATGCAGTCTATAATCCGGTAGACTTGCGTTCAGTAGCATGTTATCCATTTTTGTGAAAATTTGATCACCAAAAAGTTTCCATATGTTGGGGGTGCATTGATTCTAGAAATCCAGGTAAAACAAAAGGATTTTTGAAGCTTCCTCTTCCAGAATCTTCCAAGAGTTGTTATAACTATTTACCTCAAATAAAAATCTTGTATCCCATCATATCCTACCTTGGAGTTTCCATCCATTATCCCTTGAGCTCATCCTCCCATCAAGAGTGGATATTAATCCTATATTGGTAAATGGATAAGAACTCCCAAGTTACCATCCTCTTATATATATTTGTGGCCATCCACATGCTAGGGGTTTGATTTTGGAGATAGATTCTACCCTCATGCTGTTGTTGTGAAGAGTCATTATTCCATGCATTAGGGTGACATAGATTGTTAGGTCCCTATATTACTAGTATAGTCCCTTATTGTTGTTAGTATAACCCCCTTATTGTTATTTTTATACCCATGTAACCCAAATATTGTTATTATTATGCCCTTACATTATTATTGTTAGGTCAACTAGGATTATATTGTGACCCAATGGACTCCTATATATAGAAGGAGGTTTTGGTCATTTGTATCATCCAATAATTGTTCATTTATGTAAGGTATTGGAGGTTTCCCCCTCGAATCGGCTGATTTCAAGGCATTTATCTCTCTTTTATTCTATTTTTGGAGCTAGCTTCATAACAATTGGTATCAGAGTTTTGGAATCTAAGGTTTCGCTGCTCCAAACAGATCATCGTGGAATTTTCGCCATAAAGTTTTTTGTACGAAGGTTCATAAGCTGAAATATTTACAAAGCAAAGCCGACATCCTAAGGAACTTCCTGTAAAAATTTCAGATCTTGTTTTGAAATATTTTCGGAGATATGATTTTTGGAAATTAGGTTTTTTTTAGGCTCCTGAATTTCACCTAAAACATGTCATCGTGGAATTTGTGCTATAACTTTTCTTGTATGAATGTTCAGAAGCTGAAATTTTTACAGAGCGAAGCCAAACTCCGGAGGAACTTCCTGTACAAATTTCAAATCTTGGTTCACAATATTTTCGGAGATATGATCTGTGGAATTTAGGGTTTTTACAGGCTCCCGAATTTCATCTCAAAGAGGTGATCGTGGGAAAATTTTCATAACTATCTCTCTGAGCATCGGATTGGAATTCTGTAAAACGTGGCTGCAATTTCATAGAATTTAGTTTTGTGTATATCAACTTCATAGTCGAAGGAAATAATAGTGACATGTGGCACGTCTTACAAGTTCTCTCTACTGAACCAGTCCATAGTTAGGTCATTGTGGGAGATTGGGCATAACTTTGTCTTGAAGAATCCAAATCAAGCCAGACCTGTGGCATTTGAAAGAAAATTAAGAGTGCTACTACAGGGCTATATTTTAGATATTGAAGCTCTAAAAACATAGATATAATTCAAATTCAATATCGAGCTCCTCAAAAGCAAGAAAAATGTGTGTATTTTGTTTTTTAATGAATTGCATAAGTCTTGCTTGAAGAATCAATTTGAATTGATTCCAAGGGAATATTATAGAAAAAATATTAGTATTGGGTTCTAAAATTCCCCTAAAAATAATTCAACACCCACTAAGCCTTCAAAAGGCTCTGCTATGGCTCATGAAGATGAAGAAATGCAACATGACATATAAAAAATACAAGAGCAAGTGTACCAAATTTCGCTCTCGCAAAGAGAAAAAAAAATTGAAATGTATGTTTTGAAGAAAATCATGGAAGCTATGATGGATGGTTTGAAGAATGGCACGGAAGAAAAAATGGAAGGTTTGAAGGAAGGTTTGTCAAATTTTATAGAAGAAATTGATTCCTAATGGCGAAAAGATAGTAGAGGAAACTCATGATGAGAACAAAATAAATGTTAATCGTGATTTCATAAATTCTAATGTTGGATTGAAGAACCACCATTTTCCAAAGATGGATGTGAGGAATTTTGATGGAAAGGATCCCATAACATGGATACTACAGATGGAGCAATATTTTGATCTCAATAATGTGCAAAACACACAAAAGGTATGCATTGCAACTTTACATTTAGAACAAAATACATTTGTATGGTATCGATGGCTTTGCTCTCGTAAACAAATTGTCACTTGGTCAATTTTTACAGAGGAAATGATAGCAAATTATGAGGATACAAAGAGAAACACCTTCTTTAGCCAATTGATAAATCTCAAACAAAAGGGTTCAGTGGTGGAGCACATTGAGGACTTCCAAAAATTGAATATAAGGGTAACTGATATTCTAGAGGAAACATGATATATGTATTCATAGGGAATTTAAAGGATAACATCCAACATGAAGTTCACGTTTGGGAACCTGATTCATTGGAGAAGGCATTCAGGCTGGCAAGAAAAATTGAATGTAAAATTATGGCGACAAGGAAGCCTACCACTCACATCTATAAATATGGAAGTGTTGCTACTCCTAGAATTCCACAACCTAGAAGGTTGACACCAAAAAAATTGGAAGAAAAAAGAGAAAAAGGGATTTTCTATAGTTGTGATAGCAAATATTCTAAAGGTCATAAGTGTGCTGAGAAGAAATTATCTTACATAGACAGTGAAGAGGAGGAAGAAAATGAACAAGAAACTTCAAAAGAAGAGGATATACACTAGGAACCGACCCTAGAAGAAGAATAAATGAGTCCGACCATATCTTGTGATTCACTGATAGGAATTACCACTCCTAAAACTCTAAAGATAGAAGGAAATATCATGAAGAAAAAGGTAATAGTGTTGATTGATTCGGGTAGTACCCATAATTTTATTCATTGTAAGGTAGCCAAGGAATTGAATTGTTTCCTATACCCATCACAAGAGTGTCAAGTGATGGTTGCAAATGGAGGAACTATAAATTGCTCTATAAAATGCCATAATATCAAGCTAACCATGGGGGAATATGTATTGAATAGTCCAATGCTTTCCATTCCAATGGGAGGTGTTGATGTTGTACTAGGAGTATAATGGTTACAATATTTGGGGATGGTAGCTTTTAATTTTCAAGAACTTTTCTTGAAATGTTTTTTGGAAGGAAAGGAAATAAAATTACGAGGTATCGCAAGGAAGCCATGAAAGATAATAAGCTCTAATGTCATGAAAAATATTTTGAATAAAGAACAACGAGGCGTAATTGCACATTTATGCTCACTAGAAGTTCCAACATCAAATTCATCTATTTCTCCAGACCTCCAAAAAGTCTTGGAAAATCATTCCAAGCTGTTTGAAACTCCCGAAGGACTCCCACCTATTCGTGATCATGATCATGATATTCCTTTGATTCCAGGAAGTGTTCCTCGAAAAATCAAGCCTTACAGATATCCTTATGTCCAAAAGAGTGAAATTGAACGTATGATTGCACAAATGTTAGAGGTTGGTATAATTCAACCTAGTCAAAGTTATTTCTCTGCTCCAGTAGTATTGGTGCATAAGAAGGATGGATCATGGCGCATGTGTCCGAATTATAGGGAGCTCAATAAACTCACTATTAAAGATAAATTTCCCATTCCTACGATTGATGAATTATTGGAGGAATTACATGGAGCAATTTATTTTACCAAGTTGGATCTTTGTTCAGGATATCATCAAATTAGAATGAAGAATGAAGATATTCTGAAAACAAAATTTCAAACTCATGAGGGTCATTATGAATTTTTGGTCATGCCTTTTGGCCTTACCAATGCATCTTCTACATTTCAAGGGTTGATGAATTCCATTTTCAAACCCTTCCTTAGAAAATTTATGCTAGTATTTTTTGATGACATACTAATCTACAACAGGTCTTGGAAGGATCATGTTCAACATGTTGACAGGGTGCTCAAACTATTGGAGGAGAAACAATTATATGAAAAAACATCCAAATTTTTCTTTGGAGTACAAGAGATGGAATATCTGGGTCATATTGTATCACACAAGGGTGATAAGGTAGTCCCAAACAAAATTAAAGCCATTAAGGAATGGAAAGTCCCCATAATCATAAAGCAATTGCGAGGATTTATCAGGTTAACAGGGTATTATCACAATTTTGTTAAGAATTATGGGAGAATATCAGTACCTATAACAATATTATTGAATAAATATGCATTTTCATGGACTCCTGAAGCAGCTAAGGCCTTTGAACATCTTAAAGAGGCAATGTGCCTAGCACCAGTCTTAGCTACACCAGACTTCACAAAAAACTTTATTGTGGAATGTGATGCCTAAGGAAATGGAATTGGTGCTGTTTTAATGCAAGAAGGAATACCCATTGATTTTGAAAGCCGTCCAATCAAAGGAAAGTATTTACAAAAAGCTATTTATGAGAAGGAAATGTTGGCAATACTACATGCACTAAAGAAATGGCGACCTTACCTAATGGGAAGACACTTCAAGGTAAAAACTGATCATGATAGTCTTCAATTTTTTTTGGAACAAAGACTATCTTCAGAAGAGCAACAAAAATGGGTCACAAAGATGTTGGGTTATGACTTTGAAATCATCTACAAAAAAGGGTTTCTTAATTTTGTTGCTGATGCACTCTAAAGAAAGGATGAAGAGGTAGAAACATTTATTTGTGCCATTTCTATTATCCAACTAGATTGGATAACCGAAGCAAGGGATGAATGGAAGAAGGATGAAGATGTGTGGACACTCATTCAAAAGTTGCGGCAAGATCCTATTACATCTGAAACATTTAGTTGGAAATATGATTCCTTATGGTACAAAGATCACTTATATATTTGCAAGAATTCCCAACTAAAACAAAAGATTCTTTTGGAATTGCACACTTCTCCTTTAGGAGGACACTCAGGATTTAAAAAAAATTACCACAGGGTGAAGAAATAATTTTTATGGGATGGCCTTAAATCTGATATTCAAAAGTTTGTGGAGGAATGTTTGGTTTTCCAACAAAACAAAGTTGAGACAATGAAGACCCCGAGTCTTCTACAACCTTTATCCATTCCAAGTCAACGTTGGGAGGAGATTTCAATGGATTTTATCATAGGTTTACCTAAGTCCGAAGGAAAGAGAGTAATCATGGTGGTAGTTGATAGAATTACCAAGTATGAACACTTTTGTGCATTATCTCATCCATTTAAGCTGTCTGATTATTCTTTGACTGAAATAATTCAAAACTGTGACTAAGGTTCCATCGTAGTATGGAAGTCCATTTGCTTTTAATTTTTGAATTTAATTCTTTTTTCTTGTTTTAATTACACAAAACAGTTAGTACTAGTCATACATAATAGTCCTTTCTTGTTTATTTGTTTCATTGTCTAATAGCTAATCAGTTAAAACAGTAGGCATAGATTATCTGACGGAAGGGTCTTGTCTCTCATTTTCCCTCATTTCATGTATCTGCTGGTTTGTGCCTGATCATTAAAGTTCATCAAAATTCATCAAAGTCAATTTTACAGTCATTCATAGTCATGGATGGTCTTTTTGTCAGCAAAGAGTCATTTCAGTCATTAGGTCTAGGGTTTCGTCTTCAAACATGTCAAATAATGCTAGCAGGCGCATGAGGATGTTTCTAATAAGTTTTCATTCCAAAATTTTCATCATCAATAATGCTGAGAATGATTCTTCTTCAAAACTCTGTTTTGAAGAAGAAATCGTCAAATTTATTTTTTGTAATAAATGTAATTTTATCCTTCGTAATTTTTAAATTTTTTCAATCATGAAGTACTTCAGGCGCAGCCCTGGTCATCCTTTGCCGAAATCCAATGCCAATCATCCCTGCAAGAAATCGACAAAAGTTTCATCATTTCAGTCAAAAAGTCAAAATGGAAACAAAAATAGAGTTTGTATTAAAAGTGAAAAAAGTGCCAAAGCTAAAACATAAGAAAGTGGGTTTTTGCAAAACAAAAATCAAAGCCATGACTATACAAGATATTTTCACCATTCACATGTCATTTTCACTCAAGAGATATCAAATAAGTCGATTGCAATTGCGGAAGGGTGAAACTGTGAGTTTAAAGCTGAGACTGTGTGTTTGGAGTGCGCGCGGCGCATTGGGAGAAGACACGGCGCATTGGCATGTCGCGACGCACATAGCCATTTTCCACAGTGTTAATTTTCTCTGGTGTGGGGCATATACCTGGTGCGGCGCACTGGGTGTGTGCGCGACGCACAAAGCCTCCAAGTAGAATTTCGTCACTGCTTCATCAAAAACCAAAACAATTCAATCTCTTTTTCTCCAAGTAAGTTTGAACACTCTTGCCATTCATTTTAGCTTGTGTTGGGTGTTGTTTGGAGGGAGAAATTTGAAAGTTTTATTGGTGAAATTATAAACCCTCTCATGTGGTCAAAAATTTCTCTTAGGGTTTGAAATTTGGGTGTTAAAACTAGAATGGTGGTGCCAAAACCATTCCATTCCATTTTTCATCTATGTTCTCATCATCGTCATATCATCACAAGGTCACTCTCTTATTCCCTTATAATCCCATTATCACTCATTTCCATTTTTCCTATCCCTCAAATCCTTTTATTCCTTACCGCTCTCCCTCTCCCATATTATTTGCAAAATCCCCAAACCCCACATTCCTAAACACAGTCAAGTGACTGTTATTGCATTCTAATTTCACTTGACAGTCCACTATACCCTTGTTTCCCACTGTCCATCTTTCCCACAGTCTTGGCACACATTTGGTAATTGGAGGCAAAAAACATCAAGTCTTCATTTCTCATTTTCAACCAATCAAACATACACTTGTCATACACATTCCAACACCATGACGGATACCGAATCATCATATGAGCAAGACAGTGATTCTACCACAGAGCTTCATGCACCAAGAAGGCCTCGAAAAGGAGGCAAACATGTGAGGGAGGAGCCCACCTCATTGACTCAGTTGGAGGCCTGCCCACTTTCCATGGCATGTTTTCGAGAGCTGTCATGCTATCAGTATTGTGAGAGGATTGCTCAGATTCGACATCATCAGGAGTTAGCCCGGTTGTTTGTTTTACATTTGCATGATGGTCATGTTACTCTCGCTGGTGTGAATTTCACCTTGACACCAGAAACCATTTCTCAGGCAACAGGAATATCGAATGTAGGTGAGGAGTGGAACAAGAGACAGCAGGTGGACAGAGTGCATTACGAGCCATACATCAGGCCTGGCTATGTGAGGCAGCTCAACAGGGTATTCCCATTCCGGTTTCTGAAATAATCTTATGCACCCTTGATGAGACTCATTATCCGATACTTTAGTTGTGAGGGCCGTTTCTCACGTCTCTATGCATACCACATCAGATTATTGATGCATTTCATGAGAGTGAGGATGATGAACATACCATATTTCATGTGCCGAAACATAGAGAGGATGACTACTCTTATGCAGAAGAAGACTCCCGAGCAGCAGTACAACATCATTTTTCATTATGCGCTCATCAAGATCATTGTGGTACATCAGCTTGGATTGCAGGGCATTGCTTGGGAAGATTTCATTTCCCGTGACGTCTTCACAGCCCCTCAGCCTCCTCTGGAGATTTTTCATGATGCAGGTGAGCCTTCACATCATTTTGAAGGTCCCGAGACAGAGCCTATCGGTGTGCCAGTGTATGTCACTTATTAAAGAGGCACGAGAGTATTGTTTGCAACAGCCCGACGAGTACTATCTCCAGCCGGGGTGGAAGGGGTCTCATTGCCGTCTTCATCAGCACAGGTATAGGTACAGGACAAAGGAAAGAGGCCTATCCAAGAGGAGGGCCCTTCAAGAGGCCATGATACTGATTTCATATTGCTTGATGAGGATTTGAGCTCTCCAAGCTCAAAACTGAGGGAGATCATTCAGGAGCAGAAAACTGAGATCGACACATTGAATGACAAGTTGCAGAGAGCTCAGTGGATCATAAAATATCTGGAGAAGCACAAAAAGAAGTTGGAGGATCAGTAGACGGTCATGGATTTGCAAAACATCTGTGAGAACCGGCAAGTTGCCCGAAGAAACCCATCCGAGATGACACCTATTGAGCGGGAGATTGAGGCCGATAGGGAGACTTGGCTTGAGAGAGTCAACATACATCTCGAGAAGCTTTTGGAGAAGGCGAATAAGGAGAAAAACATGCTCAGGCACATGAAGAATCACTATTGGGCGCGCACTCATGTTTGCAAAGCGAGGATCAAGATCCTGAAAGCGAGGCTAAGGAGGGAACTGAAGCGTCGAAAAAGACATGATCGGCTCCAAATATTGGCCGAAGCTTCTTTGGATGAGAATGGTACTTGATGAGGGACCTTCAGTCCAAATTTCAAGGAATTTGGAGAAAATTTTGTCATTTTTGAATTTTTTGGTCACAAAACAGGTTTTTCTGCCCGACGCGTAGCTCCACCTTGCGCGCGCTTACGATTGGGAGATCTTCTGGAGGAAAAATTGGTATTTCTGGATTTTTTTTGAAAATTTATGCATGCTCAGGAATGGCCTAAGTATTTCATCAAGTTCTGGGTGGTCTAAAGGGTCAAAAACACCTTGAAAATGGCCTTTTTGCCACTTTTTGCACACACAGGAACCAGTCTTGGGAGATTGAACTTTTGGAGGAGAAAATGTGCACCAAATCTAGAAAATTTACTTGGGTTGGAAAGTAGACAGGTAGGGCTTTCCAAAAAGCTATCATGAGCTCAATTTGGACTTCAGGAAGGCCCTCAAAATCAACTCCAAAGTTGTGCTACGCATAGAGATTTTGGGCGCGACGCATAGAGGATTTTGGCCTATTTTTCACTCCACAGCTCAGAATTTCGCCTAGTTTTGGCCAGTTTCACTTTTTCATGTAACTTTTGATCTACCTTGATGTAATTTCATAACCATGATGTAATTTTGGCACATTTTTACTTGTTCTAGAAGATTCATTCACCAAAAGGTGAAATGTGAGTGAATGGATCGGTTTCCTAGCATATAGAGGCAAGTTGTTTCATGGCCTATTTTCTAGTTCCTAGTTTAGATATGGTTGAAACAACTCCTAGAATGATGAGCTCGACCCCTAGAGGCATGGGAATGGGTTAGGCTTGTCTATATGATGTATTTTCTCAGTCATTTTCAGGGTTGGACATTTGGGATTGCATAGCACTTCATTGTACATTCATTCTGCAATTTTGGCAAAGGAATTGACCAGGGTTTGCAGCCCTTTTTGGGATCCTTGTGGCTCTATGTTTTGATGGTGTTTTCCTCTATGTATCTGTGAGTTCACTGCTGTTTATGTGTACCATTTTCATTCTCTTTTCTTCTTAAACTGAAAAAACAAGTTATAAAGGTAGAATTCATTGGTCTGCTTTGCTCTGCCTTCATTTTTGTTTAGTTTTTCATGTTTTCATATATTTGAGGAGGACTCTTGAGACCCTCTTGCCCTCTTCAACTCCTCATCGGTCTAATCCATCCATTCACTAAATCTAAAGCATCAAAACTATTTCCTACCTTTCCCCAATCAGAACTCTGCAAAAACTAGGCCTAATCCCCGCACCCAAAACTGCCTTTCCCTTGATCCAACAAAAAACCCCCAAAAACTCGATCAAACCCATTTATTCATATACCTAGCCTAAAATTAGCTTTCATTTCAGTCATCTCAAGCCCTATTGACTACTCTTCGCTGAGATTGACCCAGAGAGAGCCCTCTCCTGTTCTGGTAGGGCTAGCTACCAGACTGAGCGTGGTATGATGTTACCTTGAACTCTGCCTTCCTTCAGCCTGAGGTATATTTAGGCAATAACATAGTGGATACCATACTGGGGAAGAAAATGGTTTGTGTGTTAGTGTTATTTGTTTCATAAGCTACAGCCAGAGCCTGAAGTTATGCCAGGTAGCCTTCGAAACGCTTTTGCTTTGCATTAGCGGAAGTAGATAAACACTGCTTCAATAAATATCCAGTTTAGCTTGTGAACGTGACACTTGACTTGTGAATTACCCCAGTATATAAGATCGTTCTAGAATTTTGGGTGATGAGTCTAGAATTTGATAGGCTGAACAAGTTGGTTTTGTCCCTTTGAATTTTGAAATTAATCCAACACACTGGCTTCCAGAAGACATACAAGAGAAAATCCGGATCCCGATCCACCTCCAGTGTATGAGAATCCCAATCTGATTTCAATAATTATTCATCGAGAAAGTCTCGTGATCCCTCTTTTCAAATCTCATTCATGCCCTATTGTATTTGAATTCCTTGAAGATATTGAGTTTGATGATCAATTTGAGTTGTCGTTGTTTGAAACTAAGTCTAAAAGTGCTATTAGTTCTACTGTCATAAATCCCAATTTTATCAAGTATCTTGAGATTGAACAAGCTAATAGATCCATTTATAGTTACATATTGAACATTCAAAACTCTATTGTGGCAACTAATATTCCTGAGTTTATCGAATCTGCTTCTGAAACTCTTGGTCCATCAACAGTTACTTCTGATTCACAAGTTCACACCGAGCTTCCCTTCATTCCTACCATTCCCATGCAACCATCCATATCTGATCAGAAATCTGCAGTAGTTCCTCCTCCATCCCCACCACAGACACCTCGTACATCTACTGCTCCTACTCCATCCGCTTCTCCAAGACAGATTATAAATCCACCAAGAGCAATGGCTGCTAGATTTGCACCCCTTGTCCTGCCTCCAAACTTGGATGCTATGCCCGAAGATTATCAAAGTAAGATCCCATTGTTTGATGGTACTCCTCAGAGTGTTCCTACTCAGTAGCATATTGATAGAATGACAGACTTCTTTGATCTTCATGAAATTGATGAAGAAAATGTGACTATGAGATTGTTTGTGCAAACTTTCGGAGGTGAAGTACGTAAGTGGTTCAGAGCTTTGCAGCCTAGAAGTATTGCTACATTGGCTGAGCTTCAGAGACAGTTTTTAGATTGGTGGGAGATAAATAAAGATCCTCTTCAATTCACTTCTGAATATACTAAGATCAAGCGCAATGCTGGTGAGTCCGTCCAAGACTATATTATTAGATTTAATGCGGTTTATAATGCAATTCCTGATGATTTGAGGCCATCTAAGAAGTCATTTTTTCTTAAATTCCAGGATGGTTTTGATTCGGACATGGCCTATTCATTACAAGAAAGAGATCCGCCCACTTTGGAGGATATGCAGAAAATTGCGGTGAGTGTGGAAGCGAATTTTAATGACAAGAGAGCTAGATTGAAAGCAGAGAAGAAAGTTGCAATAAAAGAAGAAGCTTCTACTTCAGATCAATTACTTCGCAAAGTGGAGAAGATTTTTGAAAGAATGATACTTGATAAGCCCGAACCGCAGATCATAAATCCCAATTTTTGTGGACAGCAAAAACCTCAGTTCAGGATCAAACAACGAGAGCAGCGAGCACAAGAACCACCACCTCAACAGCAGGTAAAGACTCCTTTACAGCATAATTTTTTTGGTCCCGATTCAAATGATGAAGACAATGTAATTGGAGAAGAAAATCACTTTTTTACACCTGATGACATGCCAAAATTTATCACCGAAGATGAGGAGTTTGCAGAAAGTTCAGCTGTACAAAAGGATGAGGATTTTATCTTGGCAAATGAGATAGCTCTTGAAGAAGAGTCGGATGAGTATCAAAGAGGTTATATGAATGCTTTGTCCGCCCAGCAGAAACAATATTCACTTAGAAACAGAGATGTGCCTATCAACCCAATCCAAAAAAGAAAAGAAGTTTCAGCACCAAAGAATGATGCACCCATTGCACAAAAGAAGGGAAAAGATGTAGTTGATCCTACTACAAGCAAGACTCCATTAGCAAGTGAAAGATCAAATCAACCCATTCTATCGAGGGAGAAAGTTGAAAAGAAAGATGCTCCAGCCAAAGAGGTAGAAAAAACTTCAGCTTTTAACTTAGAGAGTGAGATTGCTAAGTTGAAAGTTTCCATTCCTTTGACTGAGTTAATGAAAAATAGCAGCTACAAGGGTCAAGTATCTAAAATTCTGAATTTCGATCCAATGTATGATATGGTGAATGTGGAGGATGATAAACCTGAATTGATATTTGGACCAGCATTGGATGGTGAGTCTCCCGATAGTGATGTGCCGCCTTTTTATATCAGCCTTAGATTGCATGATTTTATGTTACATAATGCCATGTTTGATTCTGGAGCTTCTCACAATCTCATGCCGAAGGCGATTATGGAGAAATTGGGATTGGACATCACTCGGAAGTATCATAATTTTTATTCTTTTGATTCCAGCAGAGTAAGATGCATTGGGCTTATTAAAGATTTGGTGGTAAGTTTAGATCAGATTCCGGCGAAGAATGTTTTGATGGATGTGGTTGTGGCAGATATTCCTCCAAGATTTGGCATGCTTCTTTCCAGATTTTGGGGAGCGAAGTTGAAGGGAACCATACAACTTGATTTCTCCTATGCTACCATTCCCGTGTTCAGTCAGATGAGAAAACTATATCGGGAACAGAAAATGAAGTATATGATCACCAGCAAGGAGAAACCGGTAAATCATCCGACTAATTATGTACATACAGATTTAGAGTCTTTTGTTTTGTATTCAGATAGTTTCAATGATGTAGATAGTCAGTTAGTTGAAGCAAAGGACATTCCCGAGATCATAGAGAATTTCAGAGAAGTTTTGATGAAAGAAAGACAAGAACTTGAGAGTTCCGCTGAGAAATCAGCCTTCCGACAACAACATAGAGTTGAGGGACAACAAGCAGAAATAACAGAGCAAATGAAATTTCAGCACTTGGAAGAGGATGAAGAAGGTTTATGGACTATGGATTTCGATGGTGCCGTTGGGAGTGATGGTACTGAAATTGGCATTTGGGCTCGTAGTCCTTTTTCCGCCCAAAACAAGGTACCTAGTAATGTGAGAGTTTGTTCATACAAATTAGCATTTGATTGTTCAAATAATGAGGCAGAATATGAAGCTTTGATTGCTGGTATGAAAATACTTAAGAAGTTGAATGCTAAGAGGATTGTAGTCTATGGCGATTCTGAGTTGGTAATTAAGCAAGTGAAGGGTGAGTATCAAGCTAAGCATCCTCATATGCGGGCTTATCGAAATGTTGTTCTTGATATATTGAAGTTATTTTCAGATTATACTTTGACTTGTATCCCTCGCATTCAGAATGGTATTGCGGATGCTCTTGCTAAGGCAGCTAGTAATTTGAAGATCCCAATGAAATCAAGTAATAAGTTCAAAATACATGTGAAACATCGTCCAACTGTCCCGGATAATCAAAGGTTTTGGCAAGTATTCCAAGATGATGATGAGATTGATGAATTTCTGCAGAACAAAGGTAAATTCAAAGATACTTCAATTGACATGGAATATGATGATGGTGAGGCTGATGTGCAAATAAATCAGATGGAAGTGTTGCAGCTGAAAGATAATGTCATTCCTAAGGGTTTTATACCTTTAGAAGATCTCTTTGATTAGGATGACGTAGCTAGAAATCCAACCTTGCGGCCAACTGAAAAGGGAGTTGAAGACGTAAACATTGGAACAGCTGAAAATCCAAAGATGGTGAAGTTATCCAAATCATTGCCACCAGAGGTAAAAGAAAAATATGTGAGTTTGTTGTCTTCTTTTGCTGATGCTTTTGCTTGGGATTATTCATATTTAAAGACGTATGATACCAATATAATTCAGCACACCATTCCTATTAAGCCAAATCAGAAGCCCTTCAGGCAGAAGTTGAGAAGGATCAATCCGAAGTTGCTGCCCTCGATTGAAAAGGAGGTGAATAGATTATACAAGGCTGGTATCATTGTTCTTATAAGATTTTCAGATTGGATATCCAATTTGGTGCCCGTTCGCAAGAAGACAGGTGAGATTCGTTTGTGCATTGATTTTCGGAATTTGAACAAGGTTTCTTTGAAAGACAATTATCCATTGCCCAAAATGGATCACATTTTGCAGCGAGTAGTTGGAGCATATCGTATGTCACTACTCGATGGTTATTCTGGGTATAACCAAATTTTGGTCCATGAGGATGATAGAGACAAAACTGCGTTCACCACTCTGTGGGGAACTTTCCATTATGCCAAAATGCCTTTCGGTTTAAAGAATGCTGGTGCGACATTTCAGCGTGCAATGGATATGACATTTGCGAATGAGAAAGATGTTTTCTTAGTTGTATATCTTGATGATTTGACAGTCTTTTCCAATTCTGATGAAGAGCATCTTTACCATTTGAAAGTTGTTTTTCAGCGATGTAGAAATTATGGTGTGTCACTCAATCCGAAGAAGAGTTTGTTTGCCATGGATGAGGGAAAACTTCTCGGTCACATTATTTCAAAAGATGGCATCCGTATTGACCCAGCTCGAGTTGAAGAAATTCAGAAAATTGATCTTCCTCGGAATAAGAAGGAGATTCAGTCTTTTAATGGTAAGATGAATTTTTTACGCCGCTTTGTGCCTAACCTTGCTGAACATCTAAGAGAGATTACAAACATGCTTAAGAAGGATAGTGTAGTAAAGTGGAGTGAAGAGGCGGTAAAGTCTTTCAAATTTAGTGAAGTTGGTTCTTTCATCAGCTCCAGTTTTGATCAGCCCGGATTACACTCAGGATTTTATTTTGTTCTCTTTTGCTTCGGAGCATACTATGGCAGCAGTATTAATGCAGAAAAGAGATGGACATGAAAAACCAATTGCTTTTTTCAGCCGTACTATAAGAGATGCAGCCCTGAAATATAACATAATTGAAAAGCAAGCTCTTGCTCTTGTGAAAGCGTTGAAAGATTTTCGAGTATATATTCTACATTCTCATATTATTGCTTATGTTCCTAACGCTACTGTTAAGGATGTTCTAGTGCAAACAGATCCGGAAGGGAGACGAGGCAGATGGATTGCTGCCTTGTTGGAGTATGATGTAAGATAAAGCCTACGAAAATTATCAAAGGACAAGGGCTGGCAAAGTTAATGGCTGAATCAAATTTTCACACTTTAGACATCAATATTATTGCTGCTATGTCTGAAGATAATGAGGAAAGTTCATCAGTTCAGGTATCAGAAATCTTTGTGACTTCTCCTTGGTATTCAGATATTGTATATGTGCTTCAAAATTTGTCACCACCACCCGGCATGGCTAGAAACAAAAGTAGAACTTTGAAATTGAAGGCTGCTACGTTTTGTGTTTTGAATAATTCACTTTATTGGAAAGATCCCGGTGGTGTTTTGCTGAACTGTTTGGTGGAAGAAGAAGCAAAGCGGGTTATGGAGGATTTTCACAAAGGAGATTGTGGCGGTCACCTTTTTTGGAAAACAACGGCCAATAAGATTTTGAGAGCGGGATACTATTGGTCGACATTGTTTGCTGATGTGTATAAGACTGTCAAAAGCTGCCATGAGTGTCAGATTTTTGAAGGAAGACAGAAATTACAGCCTTTGCCGCTTAAGCCTATTGAGGTGAGTGCTCCGTTTCAGCAGTGGGGTTTGGATTTCATTGGCGAAATTCATCCCGCTTCTTCAGGACAACATAGATGGATCCTAACAGTGACAGATTATTTCACGAAATGGATTGAAGCAGTTCCCACCAGGCAAGCTACGGATTCAGTAATCATTTCTTTCCTTGAGAATAACATTTTGTCTCGTTTTGGTTGCCCGAAAAAGTTAATCACTGATAACGCAACAGCTTTCAAATCAAAAAAGTTGATTGAGTTTTGTGACAAGTATAAAATCATTTTGGTACATTCAACCGCCTATCATCCGCAAGGCAACAGATTGGTAGAATCTTCCAACAAATCTTTAGTCAACATCATTAAAAAGTTGCTGGAAATAAACAAGAAGAGTTGGCATAAGAAGCTGGTCAATGCATTATGGGCTGATCGGGTGAGTCAGAAGAAATCCATTGGTATGTCCCCCTTTGAGTTGGTTTATGGAGTTGATACAGTGTTCCCTACCTCTCTCGCGGTTCCGGTGGTAAAACTTCTACAGGAAGCTGGCAGTGAAGAAGATCATATGCAACGAAGAATAAATCAAATGATCCATTTGCAGCAGACGAGGGAAGAAGTTTTTCAAAACACATTCAAGATACAGGAGAGAATCAAGAAGATCTACGACAGGAAAGCAAAGGCGGATAAATTTTAGTTGGAAGAAGTGGTGTTGAAATGGGATGCTAGAAGTGAGGACAAAGGTAAGCATGGTAAGTTCGAAAATATTTGGAAAGGACCCTTCAAAATTGCAGCATATCGAGGTCAGAACGCTTTTCTTCTGAAGGAGATGAATGGGGAAGATTGTCTAGGAGGGCCGGTCAATGGTCGGCTGCTCAAGCGGTACCATTTCTAAGATGTTTTCTGTTGATCACATTGTCATTGTACATACCATTTATTTCAATTTCATCGCAAGTGTACACTGTGATCTTTTCTTCAGTTTGGGGCCCGAAGTGAAGGCTATAATTCTGAAGAAGGATCTCATTTTTGGTTTGAAATTTTCAAGTCGGTTTTGGTTCAGTCATTTCAGTGTCAAAGTTTGAGTCGGTTCGAGTCAAATTTTCAGTCAAATAAATTGAGTCAAAATTCTTGTGTGGATTTTTCGAAATAATGGACTCCATAGCCCAATGGACGAAGGCACTGCCTACTCTTCCAGAAATCTGTAGTTCTTGGCACCTCCAAGGAGCTACCATCCCCATTGGAGCCAATGTTAGAGTCGGTATAGTCATACCTCTGTCAGAGATCAAAAACTCTTTGTTGCATTTCATTTTAGGTGTCTCATTCATCCAATCAGATGCATTCCATTAGAAGCATCGATTATCTGACGGAAGGGTCTTGTCTCTCATTTTCCCTCATGTCATGTATCTGCTGGTTTGTGTCTGATCATTAAAGTTCATCAAAATTCATCAAAGTCAATTTTACAGTCATTCATAGTCATGGATGGTCTTTTGGTTAGCAAAGAGTCATTTCAGTCATTAGGTCTAGGGTTTCGTCTTCAAACATGTCAAATAATGCTAGCAGGTGCATGAGGATGTTTCTAATAAGTTTTCATTCCAAAATTTTCATCATCAATAATGCTGAGAATGATTCTTCTTCAAAACTCTGTTTTGAAGAAGAAATCGTCAAATTTATTTTTTGTAATAAATGTAATTTCATCCTTTGTAATTTTTAAAGTTTTTCAGTCATGAATTACTTCAGGCGCAACCCTGGTCATCCTTTGCCAAAATCCAATGCCAATCATCCCTGCAAGAAATCGACAAAAGTTTCATCATTTCAGTCAAAAAGTCAAAATGGAAACAAAAACAGAGTTTGTATTAAAAGTGAAAAAAGTGCCAAAGCTAAAACATAAGAAAGTGGGTTTTTGCAAAACAAAAATCAAATCCATGAATATACAATATATTTTCACCATTCACATGTCATTTGCACTCAAGAGATATCAAAGAAGTCGATTGCAATTGTGGAAGGGCGAAACTGTGAGTTTAAAGCTGAGACTGTGTGTTTGGAATGCGTGCGGTGCATTGGGAGAAGGCGCGGCGCATTGGCATGTCGCAACGCACATAGCCATTTTCCACAGTGTTATTTTTCTCTGGTGCGACGCATATACCCGACACGACGCACTGTGTGTGCACGCGACGCACAGAGCCTCCAAGCATAA
Organism: Pinus albicaulis; assembly: GCA_034641835.2. NCBI lineage: Eukaryota > Viridiplantae > Streptophyta > Pinopsida > Pinales > Pinaceae > Pinus > Pinus albicaulis. The sequence continues at coordinate 156,259,947 of CM076580.1, forward strand.
TTTCGTCACTGCTTCATCAAAAACCAAAACAATTCAATCTTTTTTGCTCCAAGTAAGTTTGAAAACTCTTGCCATTGATTTTAGCTTGTGTTGGGTGTTTTTTGGAGGGAGAAATTGGAAAGTTTGATTGGTGAAATTATAAACCCTCTCATGTGGTTAAAAATTGCTCTTATGGTTTGAAATTTGGGTGTTAAAACTAGAACTGTGGTGCCAAAACCATTCCATTCCATTTTTCATCTGTGTTCTCATCATTGTCATATCATCATAAGGTCACTCTCTTATTCCCTTATAATCCCATTATCACTCATTTCCATTTTTCCTATCCCTCAAATCCTTTTATTCCTTACCACTCTCCCTCTCCCATATTATTTACGAAATCCCCAAACCCCACATTCCTAAACACAGTCAAGTGACTGTTATTGCATTCTAATTTCACTTGACAGTCCACTATACCCTTGTTTCCCACTGTCCATCTTTCCCACAGTCTTGGCACACATTTGGTAATTGGAGGCAAAAAACATCAAGTCTTCATTTCTCATTTTCAACCAATCAAACATACACTTGCCATACACATTGCAACACCATGACGGATACCGAATCATCATATGAGCAAGACAGTGATTCTACCACAGAGCTTCATGCACCGAGAAGGCCTCGAAAAGGAGGCAAACATGTGAGGGAGGAGCCCACCTCATTGACTCAGTTGGAGGCCTGCCCACTTGCCATGGCATGTTTCCGAGAGCTGTTATGCTATCAGTATTTTGAGAGGATTTCTCAGATTTGACATCATCAGGAGTTAGCCCGGTTGTTTGTTTTACATTTGCATGATGGTCATGTTACTCTCGCTAGTGTGAATTTCACCTTGACACCAGAAACCATTTCTCAGGCAACAGGAATATCAAATGTAGGTGAGGAGTGGAACAAGAGACAGTAGGTGGAAAAAGTGCATTACGAGCCATACATCAGGCCTGGCTATGTGAGGCAGCTCAGCAGGGTATTCCCATTCCGGTTTCTGAAAGAATCTTATGCACCATTGATGAGACTCATTATCCGATACTTCAGTTGTGAGGGCCGTTTCTCACATCTCTATGCATACCACATCAGATTATTGATGAATTTCACGAGAGTGAGGATGATGAACATACCATATTTCATGTGCCGAAACATAGAGAGGATGACTACTCTTGTGCATAAGAAGACTCCCGAGCAGCAGTACAACAACATTTTTCATTATGCGCTCATCAAGATCATTGTGGTACATCAGCTTGGATTGCAGGGCATTGTTTGGGAAGATTTCATTTCCCGTGACTTCGTCACAGCCCCTCAGCCTCCTCTGGAGATTTTTCACGATGCAGGTGAGCCTTCACATCATTTTTAAGGTCCCGAGACAGAGCCTATCGGTGTGCCAGTGCATGTCACTTATCAGAGAGGCACGAGAGTATTGTTTGCAGCAGCCAGACGAGTACTATCTCCAGCTGGGGTGGAAGGGGTCTCATTGCCGTCGTCATCAGCATAGGTACATGTACATGACAAAGGAAAGAGGCCTATGTAGGAGGAGGGCCCTTCAGGAGGCCATGATACTGATTTCATATTGCTTGATGAGGATTTGAGCTCTCCAAGCTCAAAACTGAGGGAGATCATTCAGGAGAAGAAAACTGAGATCGACACATTGAATGACAAGTTGCAGAGAGCTCAGTGGATCATAAAATATCTGGAGCAGCGCAACAAGCAGTTGGAGGATCAGGAGACGATCATGGATTTGCAAATCATCCGTGAGAACCGGCAAGCTGCCCGAAGAAACCCATCCGAGATGACACCTATTGAGCGGGAGATTGAGGCCGATCGGGGGACTTGGCTTGAGAGAGTCAACATCCATCTCGAGAAGTTTTTGGAGAAGGCGAATAAGGAGAAAAACATGCTCAGGCACATGAAGAATCACTATTGTGCGTGCACTCATGTTTGCAAAGCGAGGATCAAGATCCTGAAAGCGAGGCTAAGGAGGGCACTGAAGCATCGAAAAAGACATGATCGGCTCCAAATCTTGGCCGAGGCTTCTTTGGCTAAGCATGGTACTTGATGAGGGACCTTCAGTCCAAATTTCAAGGAATTTGGAGAAAAGTTTGTCATTTTTGGATTTTTTGGTCACAAAACAAGTTTTTATGCCCGACGCGTAGCGCCACCTTGCGCGCGCTTACGATTGGGAGATCTTCTGGAGGAAAAATTTGTATTTCTGGATTTTTTTTGAAAATTTATGCATGCTCAGGAATGGCCTAAGGATTTCATCAAGTTCTGGGTGGTCTAAAGGGTCAAAAACACCTTGAAAATGGCCTTTCTACCAATTTTTGCACACACAGGAACCAGTCTTGGGAGATTGAACTTTTGGAGGGGCAAATGGGCACCAAATCCAGAAAATTTACTTGGGTTGGAAAGTAGACAGGCAGGGCTTTCCAAAAAGCTATCATGAGATCAATTTTGACTTCAGGAAGGCCCTCAAAATCAGCTCCAAAGTTGTGCTACGCATAGAGATTTTGGGCGCGATGCATAGAGGATTTTGGCCTATTTTTCACTCCACAGCTCAAAATTTCGCCTAGATTTGGCCAGTTTCACTTTTTCATGTAACTTTTGATCTACCTTGATGTAATTTCATAACCATGATGTAATTTTGGCACATTTTTACTTGTTCTAGAAGATTCATTCACTAAAAGGTGAAATATGAGTGAATGGATCAGTTTCCTAGCATATAGAGGCAAGTTGTTTCATGGCCTATTTTCTAGTTCCTAGTTTAGATATGGTTGAAATTGCTCCTAGAATGATGAGCTCGACCCCTAGAGGCATGGGAATGGGTTAGGATTGTCTATATGATGTATTTTCTCATTCATTTTCAGGGTTGGACATTTGGGATTGCATAGCACTTCATTGTACATTCATTCTGCAATTTTGGCAAAGGAATTGACCAGGGTTTGCAGCCCTTTTTGGGATCCTTGTGGCTCTGTGTTTTGATGGTGTTTTCCTCTATGTATCTGTGAGTTCACTGCTATTTATGTGTACAATTTTCATTCTCTTTTCTTCTTAAACTGAACAAACAAGTTATAAAGGTAGAATTCATTGGTCTGCTTTGCTCTGCCTTCATTTTTGTTTAGTTTTTCATGTTTTCATCTGTTTGAGGAGGAAGCTTGAGAACCTCTTGCCCTCTTCAACTCCTCATCGGTCTAATCCATCCATTCACTAAATCTAAAGCATCAAAACTATTTCCTACCTTGCCCCAATCAGAACTCTGCAAAAACTAGGCCTAATCCCCGCACCCAAAACTGCCTTTCCCTTGATCCAACAAAAAACCCCCAAAAACTCGATCAAAACCCTTTATTCATATACCTAGCCTAAAATTAGCTTTCATTTTAGTCATCTCAAGCCCTATTGACTACTCTTCACTGAGATTTACCCGGAGAGAGCCCTCTCCTGTTCTGGTAGGGCTAGCTACCAGATTGAGCATGGTATGATGTTACCCTGAACTCTGCCTTCCTTCAGCCTGAGGTAGATTTAGGAAATAACAAGTACTAAACTAGCTCATAGCTCATCTTATCATCCTCAATATAATGGTCAAAGGGAGATAGTGAATAAATTTTTGGAAGGATATATTCGTTGTTTTGTATCTGATAAGAAAACCCAATGGGTCAAGTGGTTACCTCTCACTGAATGGTGGTATAACACTTCCTTCCATACTACAACAAAAATGACCCCATTTATGGTACTTTATGGATATCATCCACCGTCCATCACATCTTATTTAAGAGAAAATTCTAAGGTTCAAGCAGTGGAATATCACATCGAGCATCAACAAGAAGTTATCCAACTCTTAAAGGATAACCTAAATTTGGCTCAAAATTGAATGAAACAATAGGCAAATCAACATTGCAACGAGAGAAGTTTTGATGTAGGATACTGGGTATTTTTACGGCTACAACCATACAAACAAATGTCCCTCAAGCAAGCTAAGAAGGATAATAAGTTATCACCAAGGTACTATGGTCCGTACAAGGTGTTGCAAAAAATTGGTACTATGGCATACAAATTGGAGCTTCCTACTTCTTCGCGAGTGCATCTAGTTTTCCATGTTTCATGCTTAAAGAAGGTTGTAGGGGACAAAATTCCAGTTCAAATAATATTGCCGGAAATTGATGAGGAAGGAAAAATCATATTGGAACCTGAAGCAATCACGGAAACGAGAACTCGACAGCTACGAAATCGATCAATTTCAGAGTATCTCATCAAATGGAAGAACTTACCCACTAAAGATTCTACATGGGAGGATGAGAATTTTATACAGAAGCATCCAAACCTACTCAAGCATTGAGGACAACACTTTTTTGAAGGAGAGGGGCATGTTAGGTCCCTATATTACTAGTCTATTCCCTTATTTTTGTTAGTGTAACCCCCTTATTGTTATTGTTGTACCCCTGTAACATAAATATTGTTATTACTGTGTCCTTACATTATTATTGTTAGGTCGGCTAGGATTATATTGTGACCCAATGAACTCCTATATATAGAAGGAGGTTTTGTTCATTTGTATCATCCAATAATTGTTCATTCTGTAATGTATTGGAGGTTTCCCCCTCCAAGTGGTTGATTTCAAGGCGTTGATCTCTCTTTTCTTCTATTTTTGGAGCTAGTTTCATAACATAGAGGTACAATTTGTGGCAAAGAAGGACAACTCAACTTGGATGAGCTATTCTACAAGATCAACTTGTATATTTGGTTGTAACTCACTCCATTTCTATAAATGAGAAGAGTTCTTTGTTTTCCTATATGTGATGTTATGATTTCATGTATTTTGATGCCATGTTGATCCATTGAATGAAGTAATTAGATGATGCTACATACATGTCGTAGATCGTTGGATTGTGTTGTTTGATTGCGTAGGTTCTAATTATAGCGATCATAGTTAGGATTGGAGAATTTAAGCCAAGAGAGAAGTGAATAATACAAAATATCACAGTTAGGCTTCATCCCATTATCTATTTACTTCAAGGGAAACATTAGTTTCTTTATATTTATGTTTTTCTAGGCTAGGCCACCTAGTCTAGGGAAGATAATTCTATCCGCAATCATAGATTCCATATAAAACATTAGTGACTTTGTTAGGGATAAATATATTCCCTTGGTCATTTCTTTGTCCTTAGTGTTTGTTTTACTTCTTGTTCGGACCTTTACTTTCATATTCAGTCAAGAAAAAACCTAGAAAGACCTTTCATTGAGTCACAATTGAAAATTTTGTGCTGGAACTTTCTATTTCTTGACCAACACTCCCTCTAGTCTAGGGACATAACGTTGTCTCCCTGTAGAGCCTTCTCTGTGCTTGCATTGCATAGCACTAATGCCTCTTCTGCACCTTCGTTGGCACCTGTTCATGCATGGATTTTCTTTTGTTTTTATTTTCTCTTTGATCAACCTTGTTCCAACTTCTCTTCCTTGAGTCTTTGAGTGTCTTGTGGTCTCTTTGAAGCCTCCATTTGGTTTGCTTTTGTTTTTGAGTGCCTTTGATGAGGATTTATTTAAATTTTCCTTTGTTCTTATCATTAGGTCATTTGAAAAATTATTTGTGTTTTATCATTGAGTGTTTGAATGAATTGGTGTTTTAGTCATCGTTTGAAAAGTTTGTTTGAATTAGTGATTAGACATTGCATCTTAGCTTTTGTCATACTTGAAAATTAAGAGGAACTAAAAAGAAAAATATTTGCATTGGCATGTAGGGTTTTGTGTGTACATCAACATTGGAATAGTTGCATGAAAAGGGAATTGTACTTTGCATATTATTTGCTGCATTTTGTATGATGCATACTCTTTTTGTCTTCCCTCCCTTGGATAGATTTTCATTGAAAGAGAAATACTTCATTTCTTCATGCTAGTTTTCATTTTAGGGAATTTAGGCGGAACTCATGGTGAGCCATAAAACTGAAACTTGATCAAAGATAAACATTTAAATTTACCGAATCAACCTAAGGAGAATTTGTAACATTAACGCAAACATCTATAGGTCTGGGCTAGATACGTGTTCCGACATTGTTAAACGCAGGAGTTGTTGTTGTTTACTAGCATTGTATCTCAGGGGTGATATCACATTCCACATACCTAAGTGTATAAGATCATACTTCATGTACCTTTGTTTATATTGGATGGTGCTCCATGCATGAAAAGTATATGGGAACGTTCTCATGGAACGATTACACATTGGAAAACACTACTATAGATTTCACTTCCACATACCATTGAGTATATTTTTTAAGACCCTTATAGGTTGTGTTCCTCGCCATAGGTAACTGAGTCGGCCACCTTGTATACCGTGATACATCAAACAAACTGTTCGGGGATTTTTTCCTACAGCTCCGTTAAGTCCTTGGTTCGCCAAGGTGTATATTGCAGTTCATGGTTTCTTGGTAAACCTTTATGCCTAGTTTTACACCTTTTTTTGTGTTAATTATTAAAATTTATTTTAATCCAACATGGAAGAAAAAACACCCCCTCTCCGTTGTTCGCGTAGAATGAAAAATAATCCTCCTCCTCCACCAGAGGCAAGTCTTGGATATCGTCAGAAGCATAAGACGAAACAAACTACCAAATCAAGAAATTTGGAAACTACTTATGGTCCTCCTCCTGAAATTTATCCTCTAGAATCATCCTTCCCTTTGAGTTATAAGCCCAAGATTACATCTACTCTTGCCGGTGAATATGACACAATCGAAAAAAAAGTACCTAAATCTTCATTGCATTCCCTGAGATCATTGAAATTGAATTCATTGAGTATGATACCTTATTACATGAGGTCATTCAACCTAAGGTACCTCAGTCATCTTCACTCTTTACTTCCTCTTCTCTTCCTTTGTTTCAAACACAACCGTAGGCCATATATCTTGAACTCGACGGTGAGCCTCTTACATACAAGCTTGTGAGTATTGAAGAGATCCCACAGGAAGAAAATTGTCCCTACTATCCTTTTCATTTGATAGGGTTACATATTTATCAAGATCATCCTTTTCCTTCTCTTCAAACTTCATATGAAGCTCCTTTATCTAATTTTCTTCTTCTGAATTCACTCATTAGTTTCGCACAATAATCATATTTGGGATCATTAGCCATGATTGAATCCACTATGGTTTCCTATATTGTCTCCACTATGGCTGAGACATCAAATTTGTATTGCTCATCTATGTTTGTGACATCACCAGAGACTCATCTCTATGGTGGCCCGTCCATCCCACCTGGTTATCAGTCATTGTCTAGTACCTTCTCTAGTGTGGTATCCAGTCCTTGTACTTCTCCCATGAAATTTGTTTCTAGAATTCCATATGGAACTTCTCTAATGAGAACTATACAATATGCTCCTTCTCCTCCACCTACACCTACAGTTGAACAATAGGTTGGTCCTTATATTAGTGGACACCTTTAAAAACCTAATTCTCCTTACATTGGGTACTCTCCATCTGGTGGGAAGTTTCCTCCATCAGCCCCTCCTCCTTTGGTAGGGAGGAAGCCTGTCATTGGTACACCCCACGTTAGTGCTCGACCTTCATAAAATCCACCTTATCCTGGTTTTATTTCTAAGGTTTGGAAATCTACCTTTCTTGTTGATCAGGGGCTCAAGTCCGAGCTATGGAAAAAGCTCAAAATTGAAAGTGTTCAAAATCACTTACAGCCTGAACGACCGAATAGGCCTCATCGATACGATCTTGGCTCCATGAACGACACTCAAATCCGACATCGTATGTGGAAGTTATGCAAGTTTGAAGTTTTCAGTAAACTGCAAAAAACTAGGTTTGACCAGGTTTGACTTCCAAATTTTGAAAATTAAAAAAGGAATATTCCTAAAATATTCCTCAAAATATTCCTCGAAATATTCCTCGAAATATTCCACTTGGGCCAATCATCATTTGACAAGTGGCAGTGTGGGGTTGAATAGTGGTTTGACTTTGGAATTTTTCGGCCAATCAACGGGTGCCACATGGCAAGCTCGGAGGCTGCCACGTGGCCCCAGGCCTGTGAAATTTTTTGTATGGAAAAACTTGTTTGGAGTTGGCATCGAACCCGCGACCTGTGGTTTAGCGTGCCCACGCTTTACCATTTGGCTATTCATTGGTTCTTAATATCAATGGGGTTCAAGTTTTATATATAGTTTAAAATTGGTTCGGGCGGAGGTGAATGGGGGCTAGCCCCCACACAATGTGATTGGGGTCAAGAAACGTGGCCTTAAAGGCCTTAACCACAGGAACCAATGGTTAATGCTAACTGGCCATTCAAACTGCACGCTATGACCACGTCTCAAGCGTATTATATGCCACGGTTTATTAAACCATTGGCTCAGCGGTTAAGCCGACGGTTTTGGCGGGTTCGCCATGTGACCGCCCTTTTTAACATTTAATGCCACCTTTATTAACCACCGAAAAATTTGGAGCAGATCCCACTATTTTCGGAATTTCCGCCTTTCTGAAGGGGTTAACTCCAGTTTCTCCACAATTGGTGGAGCTTGTTTAGGGCAGATTGGGAAAAATATTGTTTGGGCCATAACTTCTCCATTACAAAACCTTTTTGGACAATTTTTTTTTTGATTTCGAGTATTCAGAGGATTTTGGATCCATTGGAATAGGTTTTAGAGCCATTTTATTTTATCTTCAGCCCCTTTTTCTTCAGGGAAGCAATGAGAGCCATTAGGGCCAAGAGGGAGTTGGAACTGTTTTGGGCTATGCTTAACCATTTGAGGTGAACCAAAAACCAATTTTGACTATTTTCAGCATTCCAGAGCCATTGGAATAGGTTCTAGAGGTATTAGAGGTGTTCTACAGCCATTTTAACTTCAGGGAAGCTTGGAGAGCCACTAGGGCCATTGGGGAAATGGAGTTATCTGGAGTTGTACCTCACTGTTTGAGGTGATCTAAAGACCATTTTCAGCTAATTTCCACCTTCTAAACCTAATGGAAGAGGTTTCAAATTTTTTTGAAGACTTTCAGAGCCTGAAAAGCTTCAGGAGAGTTTTCAGAGCCATCAAGGCCATTGGGGAAATGGAGTTGTATTGAGTTGTACCTCTCTGTTTGAGGTGATCCAAAGACCATTTTCTGCTAATTTCCACTTTTTGAACCTAATGGAAGATGTTTCAGAACTTTTTGAGGACTTTTACAGCCTGAAAATATTCATAGGAGTTCAAAGAACCATCAGGGCCTTGTTGCAGAAAGCACTGTTTATGGTAATTCTTCATTGTTTAGTGAATATGGAAAGACATTTTTAGCATTTTCATATCTTCTGAATATGTATTTGCATTCAGATTTTACTATTGAGGAAATTTTATTCTTATATTAGCATTTGAGAGCATTTTAATACAAGAGGACAAGCTCATTTTGGGAGGCTTGATCCAACAGATGTAGCCTAGGAGGGATGAACTGCTCACCAAACATTTGTGTCATGTTATGCTGAAGTTATATTGCTGTGTATTTCTGATTTAATATGTTAAACAAAAAATTAAATTAACTTCCCCTCACACATAAAATCATAAACAATTACCAAAAACACTTTGTTTCATCAGTAAGACATGGAGAATTTTGCACATTTAATTAAATGGAAATGGATACCTTGCACACATTTTCAAGTACTTCCATTTTCAGATCACTTGTCCAACCTGGTTTGATTTTGGTTACATCTGTACATTCTCAACCTATACCATATTCATCCCAAATTCCTACTCATAATTTTGTACTTTTACAAGCTCAAATCAATGTAAGCCAACTTTCACAGGTTGCTATTATGACTCAATATGTTCCAATTGTATATGGTACCTCCAAAATCCCTCTCACTTAGCCCTTACAAGGTAACTTATAATATCAACAACTTGGATAAGGTATCCCTCAAATTACTGTAGGAAAAACTACATATGGTATGGCACAACCCCTGCCAACCTCACCTTATGTGGGTATGATGCACAATCCCACAGGGAAACAGTACCAACCTTTTCAAGGTATCCCAAAAACACCTTATTTATGCCATTCCAAAATTTTTGGGGTTATCTTGGAGCTGGAAAACAAGGATGTGTATAATAGTTATTATAATCCTCCTTATTTTGGTACCCAAGTTCCTCTTTATTATAACCCTCCTTATTATGGAATGCAAGTACCTATTTCCCAGGCTATGCCATCTTATCCAGGTTATCACCTTCTTATTTTAATAGGTAGTTTCCATTTGTGGCTACTATTGAAATGCCACATTTGACTCGGCTCACGAATGAACCTATTGATCATTCTCCTTAGTGGCCAATAATTTCTACCAAATTTCCCTCTGACATTCCCAAGTTCAATGGGAATCCTAGAGAATACCCTTCCATGCATGTAATCACTTATCACCTATGGTGTTCTTTGAACTTCCTAAATGATGGTTCGATTCGATTACGTCTTTTCCAACATACGCTTATAGGTGCTGCAACTAAATGGTATATTGAATTACCTAGAGCTTCATTTCATGATTTCAATTCCTTAGCCACTACCTTCCATAAAAATTTCTAGTTACCTATAATATATGAGATTGGAATGAAATTTTTGACCAGTTAACTTCAAACAATCCAATTCCACTCACATCTCACATCACATTCATGAGTGGCGTCGTCATCACTGGTTGGTTATAACATATGTTCCCGATCAATTCTTGGTGGAATGGTTCACTAAATCTATGTTTTTCTGAAGAGCTTCCCAGATTCTCCACAGTGACACGAAACATTCGTCGACGTTTCGAATCCCAACGGGGATCCATATTCAGGACAATGGAGTAAAGAAATTGAAGAAGGGTCATAATTCATTAATAGTGAAGAAGGGTATGACAAGAGCCGACCAGAGAAATTAATATTTATTTTTTTAATTTTTTAATTTTAATTTTAATTATAAATTTTTATCTCTTAATTTGATTACTAATTTTAATAATTTCCATATATGAATTAATTTATTTATAAATTTTATCAATAATAATAAACTTATTAAATTTATTAATTATTAATAAGTTTATTATTCAAAGTTGTTTAAAAATGTCAAATTATTTTTCATTTTAATTTATGTATAATGTTTATGGTTTTTAATTTAATAAATTAATTTAATTTATATTTTAATTTATTTTATTTTTTAATAAATTAAAAAGTAACTAATTATATTTGTATTGACCTACTTATTTTAAAATTATTATTTTATTTCATTAATCATGTTTATTATTTTATTTTATAAACTATGATTATTATTTCATCTAATAAATAATACTAATTTATGAAATAATTTTAATTTTATAACAAAAATAAACCAATTGTTTACTAATAACTATTAATATTTATTTAAAATGTAAATAAATATTAATACAATAGATAATTATTTGTTTTAATACACTAGTTATGTTTATTGTTAATTCTATTAAATAATATTAAAGTTAATTTAGGAATTAATCCTCATTTTTATATCAATAATTTGTAAAAAGTTATTTATTAATTTTCATTAATTAGTTAATATTTTAATCTAATAAAATTAATAATGTTAGGATGAAAAATAAGTATTCGCTAATAATAATTATTAATAAATAAATAAATTTTTATTTTATTTTATAAAATAAAAATTAATTAATGAGAATAATTATTAAAAGTAAGTTCCTTATTTGTTAAACCATCACTAAAGAAATGGGATAAACCCGAGACTATTTACCTGAAAAACTATACCTAGGAGGAATGTGCTTTCAAGGAACAAATTTGTCAAAGAAGAGGACGCCAGCTGTTGCTAATTTCATATCCCCCATCCCCATTAAGGTTTTCAGGATGTTTTTTAATCTCAAGGGTCTCTCTTACTTTTCTTCTGTAATAGTGATATTCTCTTGCAATGATCTTTGCATCTTCAAGATGTACTTGGTGCTTAGTTTTCGAAGAGTGTTCCGCAAGGGCAGAGGTGTGAAGTCGTTCATACTTAATATTGGCTCCGTGCTCTTTGAGTCGCTTCTAGATTCCATTAATATTCTGAGCAAGGACTTAGGCTTTGTGGTTGCTCCCAAGGGCATCCCAAATGAAAGCATTTTGTGTAGCATAGAGGAAGGAATTCAAGGGTTAGCTCTGGATGAAAAAGAAACATTAAGACAAGAATGCTCCCTTATTTTGAAGAAAGCTATAACTCCGAGAAGTAACTTAAGTAATGAAGAGCTTAGTGCTCTTATGGCCCTACGCAATAATGACAACATTGTGATACTTAAAGCCGACAAAGGTGGTGGTGCTGTTGTTCTGGATAAGGTTGAATATATAAGAAAAATGAAAGAGCATCTTGATTGCAGTAGCTACAAGAAACTTAACTCCAACCCCTTGCCCAAGGTATAAAGAGAAGTCAAGAAAGCGATTAAGAATTCAGGGCTGGATGAAAAGTTAAAAAATAATTTGACCCCCTCATGTGATGTCATACCCAGGATTTATGGATTACCCAAAATCCATAAAGATGGTATCCCCCTCAGACCGATTGTCAATACCATAGGATCCCCCACCTATGAGCTGGCGAAATATGTTGCTAAGATCCTAAAGCCCCTTGTTGGGAACACAGACTCTTTCATAAAAGACTCAAATGATTTTGTTAATCTCATCAAGGATCAAAGAGTAGAAGAGGGTGACATTTTGGTTAGTTTTGATGTGGTATCCTTATTCACTAAGATTCCTTTGGATGAGGCAATTCAAGTCATTAAAGAAGTCATTGATCCAGGAAAAACCAAGCTTATGGAAATTTGTCTTCATTCCACTTTCTTCAGCTTCCAAGGGGATTTCTATGAGCAGGTATCAGGGGTCGCAATGGGTTCTCCACTATCCCCTATTGTCGCCAACTTACATATGGAACACTTTGAGAAAAAGGCCCTTGCCTCATATCCCTTAAAATCAGATTGGTGGAAAAGATTTGCTGACGATACTAACATAAAGTGGGTTCATGGAAAAGATAATCTGGAAAGGTTTTTTCATCACTTGAACTCCATTTCCTCAGAAATCAAGTTTACTATGGAAACTAAAGAAAATAGGTGCATTCCTTTTCTGGACGTCCTTGTCATTAGGAATGATGATGGAACTCTTGGGCACTATGTATTCAGGAAGAAAACCCATACTGATAGTTATCTCCATCCCAAATCCTACCATCATCCAGCTCAAAATTTTGGTGTCCTTAATACCCTTGCCATTAGAGCCATGAGGATATCTGATGCTGAACACCTTAATGAAGAAATCAACCACTTATCGTCTGTTTTTATGGATTTGGGTTATAATGAAAGAGATATAAAAAAGGCCCTAAAAAGAGCTGAGGGCGCGATCCTACCTCGGAAGTGCCTTGAACCTCAAGAAAAAGGAGGAAGGGTTTTTCTACCATACATTAAGTGTGTCACTGATAAAATCGACAAGGTTCTAATGAAGAATGATATTTTTGCACAATTTTCAGCAACACGGACTATTAGACAAAGAATGCGATCAGTTAAAGATGCTATAAGCCCAAAACAACTTAAAGGAGTGTACAAAATTGATTGTTCATGCGGGAAAATTTATATTGGTGAAACCAAACGTTCACTCCAGAAGTGACTCAAAGAGCACGGAGCTGATATTAAGTATGAACCACTTTGCAACTCTGCCCTTGTGGAACACTCTTCGAAAACTAAGCACCAAGTATGTCTTGAAGATGCAGAGATCATTGCAAGAGAAGATCACTATTACAGAAGAAAAGTAAGAGAGGCCCTTGAGATTAAAAAACATCCTGAAAACCTTAATAGGGATGGGGGATATGAAATTAGCGACAACTGGCGTCCTCTTCTTCGACAAATCTGTTCCTTGAAAGCACATTCCTCCCAGGTATAGTTTTTCAAGTAAATGGTCTCAGGTTTGTCCTTTTTCTTTAGTGATGGTTTAACAAATAAGGAACTTACTTTTAATAATTATTCTCATTAATCAATTTTTATTTTATTTTATAAAATAAAAATTAATTAATTTATTAATAATTATTATTAGAAAATACTTATTTTTCATCCTAACGTTCTTAATTTTATTAGATTAAAATATTAACTAATTAATGAAAATTAATAAATAACTTTTTACAAATTATTGATATAAAAATGAGGATTAATTCCTAAATTAACTTTAATATTATTTAGTAGAATTAACAATAAACATAACTAATGTATTAAAACAAATAATTATCTACTATATTAATATTTATTTACGTTTTAAATAAATATTAATACTTATTAGTAAACAATTAGTTTATTTTCGCTATAAAATTAAAATTATTTCATAAATTAGTATTATTTATTAGATGAAATAATAATCATAGTTTATAAAATAAAATAATAAACATGATTAATGAAATAAGATAATAATTTTAAAATAAGTAGGTCAATACAAATATAATTAGTTACTTTTAAAATGAAAAAGAATTTGACATTTTTAAACAACTTTGAATAATAAACTTATTTATAAGTAATAAATTTAATAAATTTATTATTATTGATAAAATTTATAAATAAATTAATTCATATATGGAAATTATTAAAATTAGAAATCAAATTAAGAGATAAAAATTTATAATTAAAATTAAAATTAAAAAAATTAAAAAATTAAAAATTAAAAAATTAAATATTAATTTCTATGGTCGGCTCTTGTCATACCTTTCTTCACTATTAATGAATTATGAGCCTTCTTCAATTTCTTCATTCCATTGTCCTAAAGATGGATCTCCATTGGGATTCGAAACGTCGACAAATGTTTCGTGATACTGTGGATAATCCGGGAAGCTCTCCAGAAAATGATAACCACAGGAACTTGAAAACATAAATCTATGTTAGCACCTATAACAGAAGATTTGGATGAAGGTGGAGTTGTGATCAAAGAGCAAGTAAATTCTCGTGCACAATATTTGGATCTCATTTATAACTATTAGGCACACTTTACGACAAAATACCAAATTCTTTGAGACCTGCGAACATTGTTACTGAAATTTCTGGTAAAGAATCTCATGTTGCTGATGAAGTGATTGGTTCTGCCAGTTTGCAGTGGTGAGTAACCATCTGGTGCTTCTCTCACCATATCTTCCCAAAACCCTCCATCCAATCCTCCTGCGACTCCTACTTCCGAAATGAATTTCATTCACTCTGATAAAGGTAAATCTTAAAAACAACCAGGAAGTAAGAAGAAAGGTAAAGGAAAAAAGAAGAAAGATTCTTCACCATAGGATAAAAAAACAAGTGAGTCATATGATGATAAATGAAAGCCTCGTTACCCTTGTTTGATTTGTAATTAAGAGAACTTTACTCATGTCCATCCTCACCGCGCAGAATTGAACCAGTTCTTAAAATATTCCACTTCACCCACTGTTTTGACCAACCCGTTTCCTAATCAGGAGACTCACATGGTTGTTTGGGACCATATTTCCTCTAACATAGTTTTAATGCTTTCATCCAAAAAGCCTAATTGATGTTATGGTGGATACCCAAAACAAGGACTATGGTAATGTGAATCCTTAGAACAGTCTGGCTACAGATTAACCTACCTGTTTGACACCATTCTCGTCGGATCCCATTCTGCCTTTGATCCCTACCGAAATAACCATTAATCATTTGAAGGGCATTATTCATAAATATGTTTTCAACCCTCGTGTAAGAGATGCTCAAAATTATAACGTAGTTGAAGACTTGGCTCAGTCTCCATTAGCTATGTCGACTCTCGAGGTGTTGCAAAATTGTCTTACCTAGAAGAAGGCTTTACTTTCTGCTATCAGTTTTTTTGATCCTTCGGATTCCAACCTAGTCGTTTTAAATCATGAGAAATATTCCCATTGACTCCCTACTGAATTGGATTTTATGATCCAGGTTGTCGTCCAAATTAATAAAATTAATCATTCTATTGTGGACAAGGGAGCCTCCACTTGTATTTACTCAACTGAGTTAGTCACCTACCACATTGAAAGCTTTTGATGGATGAACATATAAACCATGTGGTATTTTGAACTCCTTACAAGTGGAATTAGGGGGAAAAATTGTATCCATAGAACTTGAAGTTATAATTGTACCTCTTGACTATAATATTCTATTGGGTCATACATGGGTTTATGCTATGGCCACCGTCATTTTGACTTATTTCTGTATGATTTACTTTCCTCATAAGTGTGGAATTGTGGCCATAGACAAAATAACCTTCTTCGTCTTTGATTCTCATGTTACACTCAGTGTCCCTCTTGCAGGGGAAAATTTACACTCTTATCAGCATGTCAGGGTTTGACTGCTTAAGGATTCCTCACTTATGGGAACCTTTTCGCTCCATCCTCCTTTATTTCTTGACATCTCACCTTTTGTTGATTATATAAAAATGATATCATCTTATACTCATACCCTTATTCACTATTAATGAATTATGAGCCTTCTTCGATTTCTTCATTCCATTGTCGTGAAGATGGATCTCCATTGGGATTCAAAACATTGACAAATGTTTCGTGATACTGTGGATAATCCGGGAAGCTCTTCAGAAAATGATAACCACAGGAACTTGAAAACATAAATCTATGTTAGCACCTATAACAAAATATTTGGATAAAGGTGGAGTTGTGATCAAAGAGCAAGTAAATTCTCGTGCACAATATTTTGATCTCATTTATACCTATCAGGCACACTTTACAACAAAATACCAAATTCTTTGAGACCTACGAACATTGTTACTCAAATTCCTGGTAAAGAATATCATGTTGCTGATGGAGTGATTGGTTCTGCCAGTTTGCAGTGGTGAGTAACCATCTGGTGCTTCTCTCACCATATCTGCCCAAAACCCTCCATCCAATCCTCCTGTGACTCCTACTTTTGAAATGAATTTCATTCACTCTGATAAAGGTAAATCTTAAAAACAACCAGGAAGTAAGAAGAAAGGTAAAGGAAAAAAGAAGAAATTTTATTCACCATAGGATAAAAAAATAAGTGAGTCCTATGATGATAAATGAAATCCTCGTTACCCTTGTTTGATTTGTAATTAGGAGAACTTTACTCATGACCATCCTCACCGCGCAGAATTGAACCAGTTCTTAAAATATTCCACTTCACCCACTGTTTTGACCAACCCGTTTCCTAATCAGGAGACTCACATGGTTGTTTGGGACCATATTTCCTCTAACATAGTTTTAATGCTTTCATCCACAAAGCCTAATTGATGTTATGGTGGATACCCGAAACAAGGACTATGGTAATGTGAATCCTTAGAACAGTCTGGCTACAGATTAACCTACCTGTTTGACACCATTCTCGTCGGATCCCATTCTGCCTTTGATCCCTACCGAACTGACCATTAATCATTTGAAGGGCATTATTCATAAATATGTTTTCAACCCTCGTGTGAGAGATGCTCAAAACTATAACGTAGTTGAAGACTTGGCTCAGTCTCCATTAGCTATGTCGACTCTCGAGGTGTTGCAAAATTGTCTTGCCTAGAAGAAGGCTTTACTTTCTGCTATCAGTTTTTTTGATCCTTTGGATTCCAACCTAGTCGTTTTAAATCATGAGAACTATTCCCATTGAATCCCTGCTGAATTGGATTTTATGATCCAGGTTTTCGTACAAAGTAATAAAATTCATCATTCTATTGTGGACAAGGGAGCCTCCACTTGTATTTACTCAACTGAGTTAGTCACCTACCACATTGAAATCTTTTGATGGATGAACATATAAACCATGTGGTATTTTGAACTCCTTACAAGTGGAATTAGGGGGGAAAATTGTATCCATAGAACTTGAAGTTATAATTGTACCTCTTGACTATAATATTCTATTGGGTCATACATGGGTTTATGCTATGGCCACCGTCATTTTGACTTATTTCCGAATGATTTACTTTCCTCATAAGTGTGGAATTGTGGCCATCGACAAAATCACCTTCTTCGTCTTTGATTCTCATGTTACACGAAGTGTCCCTCTTGCAGGGGAAAATTTACACTCTTATCAGCATATCAGGGTTTGACTGCTTAAGGATTCCTCACTTATGGGAACCTTTTTGCTCCATCCTCCTTTATTTCTTGGCATCTCACCTTTTGTTGATTATATAAAAATGATATCATCTTCTACTATTCCAACTAATCCATGGGTAGTACCAGATGGAAATGACAGAAATTTTTGGTGACCGAATGCCGCTTAGCCCCATCTAACTTGATTACGAGGCCATCTATTCGGCTTGTGCGACTTGTTCTTATTCCTTCTCTTCAATTAATTGGGATGATCATTCACTAGATTATTTCATGTATTCTTATCTATTCTCTCACGTATTCCCTAGTGATGAGAGAATCATAGAGCTCATGATTCCAGATGATGCGCCTTGGGACAATCATCACCATCATTCCTCCTTACCATATCCCATTGAGGATAATATCAACGATTTATACCTACCCAATATTGTTGAGTATTCTTCTAGTTTTGTCTCTATTCACAAAGTCGATTCCGAAAATAACCTCTTGAATATCGAAGAGACGATACCTCTTGATATCTCTATTAAACCAGATATTGTCTAAAATATACACATTGGTGGGTCTTGTTATCTAGATGATAATAAGACCTATAAATCCCTATTTCAAGAGTTTTAAGATGTATTTTCCTGGAATTATGAATAAATTTAGGTATCGACCAAAATATAGTGGTACATGATATCAAAACACATTCTGATGCTAAAATAATCTAATAATGCCTTCATTTGGTCCATCCAAAGAAGGCTACCACAATTAAAGCTGAGGTTGAAAATATTCTTTGTGCTGGTTTCTTCTATCCTTTTCCTTTGACCAATTAGGTGTCAAATTTCGTCCCTCTCATGAAGAAATAGGGGATAATTTGTGTATAAATCTATTATCGAGATGTAAACTGTGCTTGTCCAAAAGACAATTATCTGACCCCATTTATCGATCACATTATTGATGGTTGTGCCAGTTTTTAGATATATTCATTTATGGATGGTTTCTCTGGATGTAATCAAATCTATATTCTCCCAACGGATCAACCTAGTACTTCATTTATTTTTCCTTTGGGTACTTTTGCTTACCGGAAAATCTCTTTTGGTTTAAAGAATGTTGGAGCTACATTTCAACGGGCCATGGATTATGCTTTTTGTGACATTAAACATATCGTGCAACCTTATTTGGACGATCTCCATGCTCATTATAAACATCAGGGTGATCACTCTATGTGCCTTAGGGCCATTTTTCTACGGTGTAGACACTATAATATTCAACTTAACCCCCAAAAATGTGTGTTATGCATTAGTTCCAGTCGGCTTATTTGTTTTGTCATTTCAAAAAATAGAATTCGTATCAATCCTTTGAAATTTCAAAAAATCATCGATCTTCCTATGCCTTCTTCTCTCATTCAGCTTCAACGACTCCAAGGGAAGGCTAAATTTCTATAGAGGTTTGTCCCTAATCATGCTTTAGAAAAGGATTCACTCGCCTACTTAAGAAAGGGATTCCCTTCAATTGGGATAATGCTGCTCAAAAAGTGTTTGATTCCATGAAAGATGTATTGGTTCATACATCTATATTATATCCCCCTAATTATTAGCACAACTATTTCCTGTATATTGCTACTTCCATTACTACTATATCAAAGGTATTGGTCCAAGAATATGAACTAGGGACTGAGCATCCCATCTACTCTTTGAGTCAGAATCTTAATGATACCGAAATCAAATATACCTAGGTGGAAAAGTTAACTTTGGCAGTCATTAAAGCCATCCAAAGGTTTCGTCATTATATATCGGTCCGGAAAACAACAATTGTTTCATATTGCAATCCTATGACATGCACTTTATCACGTCAATTTCTGGGGGGTGAACACTCTAAATGTATTGTTATCCTGCAGGAGTTTGATTTGGAGTTCATCAAATCCAAATCAAATAAATCCTTAGTTTCTGTTGAGCTCATATGCGACCTTCCCTCTGTTGATTCTGAATCGACGTCCGAGGATTCCATCGTAGATGATTCGTTGTTTCTAATATCATCATTTGACCCTTGGTATGGAGAAATCCTTATATATTTCCGGATCCATACTTTTCGGCCCGATACCTCTCGCTCCATGCAACAACGTATTCAATACCAAACCAAGAGTTACATCATCTTTGACGACACCGTTTAGCGTCGTGGTATTGATATGGTTTTCTGAAGGTTCCTCACACATGAGGAGGCCAAGAAAGTCCTCAATGAATTCCACTTAGGGAAATGTGTTAGTCATTTATTTGGATATGCCACCGCACAAAAGATCCTACATGCTGGTTACTTTTGGCCCACCATATTTTGCGATAGTATTCTCGCTGCCCAAAAGTGTCACGGATACTAGATTTATGATCGTAATACCTATGCTCTACTAGATCCATTGCATCATGTTATCATTGTAGGCCCTTTTTTGAAATGGGGTATCGATTTCATGACATGAAACCCTTACTTGACCGATGGGAATGGCTATATCATTGTAGAGGTAGAATATGTTACTAAATGGGCTGAGGCGATGCCTACATTTAACCATACTGGCAAAACAACTGCATATTTTTTCTTCAACCATGTCATCACACGGTTTTGTGTTTTGTAAGCCATATTCACGAATCATGGAAAAAAATTTAACAATCACATAATGATTGAATTGGTTTATGGTCAGGAAGCAATCCTTCGAATTGAATGTGAGATTCCATCACTGAAATTGGTTATAGAACTTCTTCTTGCTACTTCCATAGAACATGAACATCTCTTACCTCTAACCCGTTTAGATGAGACTCAGCGAAATGCTGCCATGGCTAATGAAGCCTATAAGTAACGTGTCAAGGCACAGTATGAAAAAAGTGTTAAGCCTTGTGTCTTTTTGGAAGGATACCTTGTCCTTCTATATGAATAAGATTCTAAAAAACTAGGATCAGGAAAGTTCCAACCTATGTGGTTAGGTACATATATTGTTAAGCGTATTATTGCTAAAGGGGGCTTATGAGTTAGTTGATTTTGATGGATTCCCACTGGCACACCCTAGGAATGGGTTGTACCCTAAAAATACCATGTTTGATCTCATGCATAGTACATTGTGTACATACTATTTATAGGTATGTTGAGTGGGTTTACAGTGTGTCTCTTTAAAGTTTCCTTCAGTTTCTATTGATCCTGTTTATGTTTGGTTTGCATATGTCGGCATTCCTTGAGCCATATGTCAGTTATGCTGATGGTTATATTCATAGTAATTGAAACCTATCCTCCGCAATGTGGGATATACTTGCTCCAAATGGTGAGTTAGTGAGTCTACAAGGGATTTGTATCAGTCGCTCTACTAACAACTTTGATGAGTATAATGCAATGGTCAAGCTATTTTCTGATGATATTTCATATGGTATCCACCGTTTAGTTATCAGACTTGACTCATAGCTTGTGGTGCTACAATTGGCTAATGTCTATTCATTTAGAACTCCCACCACCCTTCGCATGTTATTAAGATTTCTCCTTCTAGAAATAAATTTTGATTTCATCCAATATCAACATATTTCTAGAAATCTAAGTAAACTGACAGATGCACTAGCTAATCATGTTTTAGATATAAATTTTAAATGAATGTAAATAAGTTTCAATACACATCACATCCATTGAAAACAACAATAGGAACATAGAAACATTGAAGATAGATAGATATATAAGAAGTTTGGTTTTACAAAATTTGTGCCTGAGACACAGATGCAGATATGACTATGAAACCCAATAGACGAATCATAGTGCTCATGATAACATTCCACTACATGAGCTATATTACACAGTATTCGAGCAATAATACTAGGCACTCCAATAGTATATCATTGAAGTCTCATAGGGATCTAATCGACCACGGTCTCATCTATCTTGTGTGTCAACCCCTTAATGTGGCGCTCCATCTTTGCTAGGGTCTCGACTACATTGAAATCTTGTAGTGCATCCCTTCCTACGAAAACAACCTGTACTGGTGCTACTTATTAAAGAGCTTCTCGAATTATCCACAGTATTAGGGAAAATTTGTCGACGTTTCAAATCCCAATGGGGATCCATCATCAGGACATTTGAATGAAGAATTGAGAGAAGGGTTTTAGGCCATTAATAGTGAAGAAGGATATGAAAAGAGCCGACCAAAGTTTAATAATTTTTATTTTTATTTTTATTAATTTTAATAATTTTATTTCTAATTTAATAATTTTATTTTATTTTAATAATTTTATTTTTAGATCAATAATAATAACTACTAATTTAAAAAAATTTATGTGATACTACCTGTCATGGATTCCCTGCGTGATGGAGATATGAATAACCTATAGGTCGAATGAGCCCAACGTCTACATGAATAAATCAATAGTTTAGTCTTAGAAACATCAGAAATAGAAAAAAAATTTAAAAATCTTAAAAAAACATTAAATCGTTAAAATATCTTATCCATAGCACCCCATTGATCACCCTCGGGAAGCACAAGCTCAGGTTCATCACAAAAATCCACTCCTACATATGGGTAATCATTAATCATAATGAAATTTTTATGCATCCACCTAAAAAAGGTTGGTGAGAAGCTGACTATTGAGATACTTACATGTCGGGACATAAGATCGATCCACCTCCTCATCTGTGGAACCCTTTGATCAATAGGCTAGGGCATGATATGCTAAGGCTGTAATAATGGAATCCACTCTAGGGAAAATGAGATCAAGGTTGAACCATAGCCAAAGTTTTTTTAGTTTTCCCTCTTTTTCTTTAGACAATTGTTCTTTCATATTGACCAACACACCCTCGTTTCAGTTTAAGGTTGTTGGCTCCAAACACTCTAACCCATACTGCATGTATGATATGCTAGCTACATGAAGTGTTTCTCTACCAGCCAATCTAACAATTATGAATAGGATTTTTCTTAGAGGAAAACATATCACATCTCTAATGCTAATTTTTCGAACTCTAGTAGGCTAAGATTGAGGTCTGAAATAAGTGACAATATAGTCATTCACTGTTTCTCCACACCTTCTCCCACCTAGGAGAGATATGGGGGAACCTATCATGGATAAACCTGTAAGAAAATATATGTCTTCCACTTATATCTCGAGCAGATGTTCCCCGAAAATAAATTCATGTGCTTGCACATCCCATGAACGAAAAAGGAACTCAAGTAATTCCATTTGTTTCCTCATGCCAAGTAACCATAAAAATTTCAACAATCCACAATTTTTAAGTGCCTGAATGGTGGCAATATCATTTTCTGCATTCAAATACTATTATTCATGTTATATTTCTCTCCATACAAAGGCCATTATGTATTAATGAAGACTTGAAACATACACAAGAGACTCACTACGATAATTCTCATGCAAATATTTTGATAAATTTTGAGAGAAACTGCTAAATTTAACTTAGGATTTGCACCCAACGCTGCCACATAAGGGAGGAAAGTACATTACACCCCTCCTTACAATGTATTAGCACTTAAATTCAACACTCCTTTCAACTTGAGTCATGATAAAAAAAAATGAGTGAACCCACCAACTACCGTTAAATAGTAGCATCCACTTCCACACCTGAAGTGGTATCCTAATTCCTCTAGTGTTCATGAGAGGCATCTCCATGGGTTTGTAGCTGTCCATGTCGAACCTATGAAGTATATCCTTGGCATATTTTCCTTGAGATACAGATAGTTCCCCATCTCTTTACCACACTTCAAATCCAAGGAAGTAGTGCATGAGACCCATGTCCTTCATTTCAAACTCTCTTGCAAGGTCCTCCTTGCAATATCTGATTAGTTTTTCATCACCACTTAAAATAAAATCATCAACATATAATAAAATAATAAATAATTTACCTTCTACCAAGATATGATATAGGTTTTCATCTTATTCACTTTTGGTGAAGCCCACATCAGTGAGATATCTATTGATCCTAGTGTATCAAGCACATGGCGCTTGCTTGAGACCATACACCACTCACATGAGTCTGCAAACATGAGACTCTCTATCAAAAGTATAAAAACCTTATGGTTTCTTGATGTACACCTCATCCTCAATAAATCCAATTAGGAATGTTGTTTTCACATCCATCTGGTGGATCTTTCTCCCCATATGTGCAACTAGAGAAATAATTGATCTAATGGATGAGTTCCTTGCTACAGGAGAAAAGGTCTCATGATAGTCAACCCCTTCAACCTAAGAGTACCCCTTGGCCACAAATATGGCCTTGTTCTTTTATAGGATTCTGTATCCTAGATGATTTACCTTGAATGCCAATTGTGAACCCATAATTATTTGTCTGCTAGTCTTGGGACCACTTCTGAAAAATTGTTATTTGTAATGGATTAGTACCATTGCATCAACCCATACAAGTTTCTCTACTTATTCGTTGAAATAGGATGGCTTAGTCTCTATCATATGAATCATTAGAGCCATGTATCCAGTGTACCAATCTGGTGACCTTCTCTACCTGCACTGATTTGAAGGAGAACCCACATTCTCTCTCACATCCTACACAAGTCTCTCAGCTTCCTAGGCCCTTTTCTTTCCATCTCTGGATGGTTCTACTTGAGTGGATGTCTCCACTCTCTTCTCCTCAATTTGTGGCTACTCCATAAATTCATGAGGCTCCTACTTTGGAGCTAAAATCTCCTTTTCTAGTGGGATCTGAAGCTCCCTCTTAAGAGAGCACCACATCACTTTCTCCTCGTCAAATTTTACATCCCTTCGCACAACTGTCATTCTGAGGGATGGAATGTACACATCATAGTTGTGGGGAGTTTTTGTGTAACCCACAAATATCCCCAAATTTGTTGTCAAATCTGTCTTCTTCCTGACATATTTGGAGACATGGTAGTAGACAGAAGCTCCAAAAATCCTAAAGTGTGACACATCTGGCTTTCTCCCCAAAAAGTCCTGCTTCGGTGTAATCATTCCCAAAATATTATGCAGACTCCGGTTCTACAAACAGAATGTTGTGTTGTATGCTTCGACCCACAAGTGGAAAGGTAGGCCTTGGTCATGCAACATCGTCCTTGCTACTCGCACGATTTTGTGGTTCTTTTTCTCAACCAACTCATTCTTCTTTGGGTTGTGGGGTGTTGTCAACTCTCATATAATGCCTTCTTTTGCACAAATTTTTTTAAAATTATTCAAAACGTACTCACCTCCATTATTTCTCTTGAGAGCATTCACCTTCTTTCCCGTTTCTTTCTCAACCAGTGCCTTGAACTCTAAAAACTTGGAGATTGTCTCCTCCTTCTTTTACATGAAGAAGATCCAACAGTTCCGTGGGAATTCATCAATACAAATCACAAAATATTTGTTCTTTACAGTGGAGGCTATCGAGAAAGGTACACAAACATTAAAGTGGATCCTTTCTAGGATTGCATGTGCCTTGCTGTCCTGCTCACAGAATGTGGATTTTGTGTAGTTCCCTAAAGTACATCCTTTTCATACAGCCTGCTACTCAAGTGCTCCTTCGGGGAGGCTTGTGGTTATATGTTGCATGATCTTCAAAGCACCATGATGAAAATGACCAAGTCTTCTATGCCAAATTTTACTAACACCATGACTCTTCATATTCTTTGCCTTTGTGCTCAATGCAGTACAATCCTCCACATCTAGCTTGTATAGGTTCTTCACCCGAACCATGAACTGCTTCACCTATCTTGCGGCTATGTGTCTCAAGAATTCCTTTCCTTTTCTGAATATCACATCATATCCACAGTCTTCCAAAACTACAACAAAGACGATATTTTTCTTTAAGCCCAGAATGAACATGACATCCTTGAGCCCGAGGGTGGAGCCCGACTCCCTATGAAAGGTGGTTGTACCAACCCCGGTTGCATTGTCCCTTCCGTCATCCCCCATGTCGATGTGAATCTAAAAATAGTTTTCTTCCAAGTCACTAAAAAAATCTCTATCCCTCATCATGTGGAACGAGGCACCTGATTCCAAGTACCACACTCTCCCCATCATTATGTTGGCCATGCATGCAATGAGGGTAAAGTCAAGCTCAAACTATGAAGCCAAGGCTTCACATGTTACTCCTCCTGAGGTCTTATTGCTTGTCTTCTTATGTGGACACTTCATGGAATAATGTCCGAATTCATGAAAATGGAAGCATTTAATTTTTGAAAAATATTTTTTCTTGCTCCCTTGAATGGATTCTGGTTTTTATTGGGATTTCTTCCCTTTTCCCTTATTTTCCTTTCCAACCAATGAAAATTTTTCTCCATCCTCACCCTTGGATGAAGTCCCATCTCTAGTATTTTTTCTTATTTACTCTTGTACCAAATCAGACCATAAGCACTCTCAATTCGGAAATTTCTCCCTCCCATTCACTGAATTTTGATAGTTGTGCCAACTGTTGGGAAGGACTAGAAGGGATATGCTTACCAAGTATTATTCAGGGACATTAACATTGACCTTCCCAAATTCATCACGCACTTTATGAACTTGCTCAGATACTGTGAAATTGTGTTATTCTTCTCCATCTTGATACTTCAAAGTTTATCCTTGAGCGTCAGCTTCCAGTGGTCAGTATTATTCTCAAACAATTTTGATAGTGCTTTCCACATTGTGAACAAAGTTTCCTTTCCATGGATATTTGAGACAAGATATTGTACTCCCTCCAATATTATTGTCCTCACTTTGGATACACATTTATTCCATTGAGAAATGTTATGGGCATCAAATTCTTGTGTTTTTGAAACATCTATGTTGTAGCTTTTTTTCACTATGTCCAAAATGTAAAATAGATATTATATATTCCAAAAAAAAATCATGAAGAAAAATAAATATTGTTTAGGATGGTGCTTTGTTTGAAAATAAAGGGGAATTAATTAAAGATTGAGATAATGTAGGATCACCATTATTCATATGATTTGGTGGGGCCTAACAGGATTCAAAATTTCAAAGGTTAAGTGTTGGGAATATTCGTTGTGCGATGTTGGTGATGAGGTCGGGCCTTCCCCATAGGAGAAACCCGACATCACAATAGGCATGGAGTATATCACCATGGGTGCCTCCATAAAAAGTTAGCGGGTAAACTGCTCTTCCATGATCAACGATGGAGATCCTTTGTGACATCACCCTCTTATGGGCCCTCTTACCACCATGGGTGCTTTCGTGAGCGGTAAGGGGATGTTATTGAGGTCTATGGAAAGCGAGCCTGATTGGTCCACGTGATGAACCCTTAGCCAAACTGAGAGGCGGGGGAGGGGGGGTGTGAATCAGTTTAGTACATAACTGGTCATTAATACTCTTTTCATTCAACTCATTATCTACATTTTATAAGCAGCTTAATACACAATGAATCAACAAACTGAATGTGTGGACAACAAGTAATTAAGAAGAATAATACATCACATCAACACAAAATCATCAAGCACATAGAAAACAAATATAAGTGGAAACCCATAAGGGATAAAACCACGTATTATTATTGTTGTGATGAAAAGACAAGCTCTAAATCCCTCTCACCACTGATTTTCTGTAGGCTCCAACCTACAGGAGGCTACTACCTCAAATTCTGCAAGCTACAACTTGCAAGGAAGCTCCAACCCCCATCTATTTTCTGCAGGCTACAACCCACAGGAGGCTCCTACCTCAACCAACTCCAACTGGACATCTATCAAGCTACAACTTGAAACAGAAGCACCAACTCACATGTATTTTCTGAAAGCTACAACCCACAAGTGGCTTCTACCTCAACTTCTGCAAGCTACAACTTGCAATGAAGCTCCAAATCCCAAATATTTTATGCAAGCTACAACCTACAGGAGGCTTCTACCTCACCTAGCTCCAACTAGAAATTTATCAAGCTACAACTTGAAAGGAGACTACAATCCCCTCACTCAGCATGAAACTAAAATGCCGATTTACCTGGATATCAGCTCTATTATACTCCTTCTCCAATGCTGCCTCTTTAGCCTTCATATCTACTTCATATTAGCTCCTGATGTGCACAACATCTATATCAGATCTCCCTGATTCTTCCGCTCTCTAATCTTATGCATACTGATATTACATCTCTTATATAGATAACTCGTAACTGTTTGCATTCTACAGGGAATATGAAGTGAACATGCATGTCTCTCTGCCTTCCATCCATTCGATTCCTCATCCTTCAGTTCAGGTATATACATCAACAAGAATACATAAATAATCATTTCAACACTCATTGGAGTTTTTCCTATGCCTATGGAGACTTTCCTTTGCATCATATACAATAAAAAATAATTAATTCATTTACAATTATAGTTAAAACAAATATATTTCACTCAGCCCTTTCAGCTCTTGGTTGGCTGTGCATTTTTACTTTTTGTTGTTGTCACTATATTTTTTGTTTCTGTTGTTATACTATGACAGTTTTGCACCAGCACCTTTTTCCCTACTCGACCCAGTTGGCATGTTTCCAAAAGTGCCACCATATCTCCTTTTGCCTGACTTTGCCTATTTGCCTTCCTTTTCTTGCTCGCAACGTTCAACCTTCTTCTTTTCTCAACACCCAACTCTACCAAGAGGTTTTGCTAAGCCTGACTCGACCCATGGTGCCTATCACCTCATTACCATGACGTTCAACTTACTCTCCCTTTTTCTCTGTGTTAGATCACTTACCCAAGTATACTGCCCGCATTCATACTTTTTCCTATTATCAAGGCATAACAATTGTTTATCTCTGCACGTAGTGTCGGGTTGTTTCACCCGAGTCTCCTACCACGTTCATAATTTTATTTATAAACCGCCGTAAGACCTGGGACTCAAATATATTACCATGGAACTATGAATAAAATCGCATCTGACATCCTTGATCGTATTTCGGCGTTTTGACTATTTCTCTTGTTCTTTTTTTGTATATTTCTCTTCCATTCCTCGATGTGATTTCTCAAAGGTAAACCTTATACCTATGGATTTGAAATCCTTTAGACTTTTTCTTCGAAACTACATCGCATCCGGTACTCTTATTTCATTTCGGTGATCCTATGTATTATATGTTAGAGACGCCTTCCATTCTCCCGATGCGATTTCTTAAGGAAATACATCTAACCCCAGACCTGAAATATTTTAGAATTTACCTTTGAAAATGCATCGTATCCTTTCTCATATCGCATTTTGCATTTCGCTGATTCAACCTTGTTCTTATGATCTTCACCCTTCTGATCTTGCGATTTTTGATAGGTGAATGGGTCCGACGCTAGAATTTAACATCTTTAGTATTTAAAATATGAGAGGCATCGCATTCGGGCTCTTATTGCATTTTTCATTTAGGCGATTCAACGTTGTTCTTATGATCTTCACCCTTCTGATCTTACGATTTGCGATATGCAAATGGGTCCCACACTGAACTTTAAAATCTTTAGTATTTAAAATTTGAGAGCCATCGCGTCCAAGCTCTTATCGCATTTTGTATTTTGTCAATTCAACCTTGTTCTTATGATCCTCAACCTTCTGATCTTGCGATTTTCCATTTATGATATGCGGGCTAGGTCCACGTCATCTCCACGTCATCATGCCACGTCACCTTTCCACGTCATTGCCATGTCACCTTGCCATGTCATCATAAATTTACTGTGATCTATGGGTTCGGGGCCACGTGATCTGTCACATAAGATTTCCACGTTATCAAAATTTTGTTGTGATTTGTGGGGTCGGGGCCACGTCACCTACCATGTCAGCTTGCTACGTCACTGTCACGTCATCTAGCCATGTCACCATATCACACTTCACAGTTTCTGTGATTTCTGTGTCTCTGCAGTTTTTGCGATCATCCTTTCGCTTGCGATTGTGATATGTGATTAAGCTGCCGAATACTGTTCTGCACACATTTCTTTGGGAAATTACCTGAATCGACCCGTTGAACTGCATGCGCACTTTTCCGAACACATTTCAACCCAACTTTCTCCTTTGTGTTCTCTGATCATTCAGATGCTACTCCTTGCCTCTTTGCTGCTCCTTTCTTCTCCTTTGCCTTAGATAATGATTCTAATGTTTCTCCTTGCCTCTTTGTTGCACATTAATGCTCCTTGCCTCTTTTTTTCATAATGATACTCTTCTCTATTCATTTGCCTTAGATAATGATTCTAATGCTATTACATGCCTCTTTGCTGCTTCTCTCCCTTAGGTTATACTTCTAATGTTTCTCCTTTGCCTCTTATGCTGCTCCTCTACCTCTCTTTTACTCATTGCTACTCCTCTGACTATCTTTTATGCTTCTCCACTTAAATTTTTCCTTCTTTGGCTTATTTCTCGTTTATACTCCAGCTGATCTTGATCTGCTTCTTTGTTCTCAATGATAATTCTGGTGCTGCTCCTTTGTGTTCCTTTGCCATCAATGCCAATATTTCCAACAGTCTTCCCCTTTGGCATTGATGGCAACACTTCCTCCAACACTTCCTCCCCCTTTCATTCTGAGAAGTGTCTATCTTCCTCTGCTTTCATTTCCTCCCACTTTGACATCAATGGAAAGGGGTTATAAATGTTTTCAGTGTAGATTCCATCATTTCCTTATTAGAGTTATGCATAAGCATTCTTCATTCTGTCCACATACGTGGTTGGGACTCCTGCTCCATTTGGTGTATAAGCATTGTTGGGATAACACTTTTGGAATCATTGAACTTGTAATTATACACACAGTAAGTTGATACCCTCCCAAAACATAGACTCCTTGCACTTGCATAATGCTGAAAGTGATGCTAAGGACACTCCATAGAACAAACAGTACGAGACTTATATAATCAGAAATGCATCATAGGAATAATACTAAAATACTGATAATTCTCCATATGATATATAAATTCTGCTCCAAATATACTTCAGTCTATATTATGATATTCATTTGAGATACATATATGTTGAGGAAGATTGTAGATGGAATATGTCTTCTTCTGCAATACACATCTGTTATACATATCTGTTCAAATATAATGATGCCAATATATCTTTTGTAGCCATGGTTCATCTTTACTGCCAGATTACATAGTGATTTCATTGCAGATTCAAGGATGTCTTTGCACATAACTTGGTTCATAGGCCAGCTGATCATAATTTCTTTATAAGGGATTCTCAAATTCACCCACATACCACTGTTACATAACTTTTAGGTGTAACACACGCTTAAGCAAGACTAATTGTTAGAGCTTGATATATCTGATCTTTGTGGTATACACTTATGCCAAAAGTGTCTATGCATCCAAGGCCATGAGATAATATGATACCCATTGATAATCCATGCGGTAATTTCACTACGGCTAGCACAGGAAACCATAGTTATGATACCCTTCATACTCTCAACTATTTCCATTAATATCTCCAATGTTCTCAACAACAATCAACAATATACTGAATCTAATTCTGGCATCATTAACCTTTTGTACTAGTGGAGATGCGGGATCAATCCATTGTTTTATCACAATGTGTTTTAGGAAGACCTTTTCAATTTACTTAATCAGAGTCTCAAAGACAATTTGTTCACATTTTATCATTCATTTATCTGCTTAACTCCAAAACAAAAACATTCCCAAATTCAACGCAAGCTCAACACATCAGTAATGCTTGCTCCAATACCAATGTTGCTCCAATAATAATGCTTGGGTGCTTCGTAGAGCAGCTCCTCTTTGAGTTCAATATAAGCATCCTTCATTCATTTCTTTTGTTTTAAATGAATATACACAACAAACTGATGCTATCACAACTCATGAGAATGATAGAAGGCATGTCACCATAGAATGTTATGTTCTTTTGTCCATTGCTGCTTGATGATAGTGATATGTGATATACTTCTGATGAAGATGTAATCACTACAAGTCAAAATCCCTTGATGCTGATGTGAAAAATGAGTTCAAACAGAGCATACACTTTATTGTAATATCAGACAATATCTTTCAATATAAAAGGCCCAATGACTTTAATACTGAATATTTTCATGTTTAAACATAAAAACCTCGAGGCGTGATACATTCCATGCATTGGACAATCTTACTCCTTTCTGCTGAAGTAAGTTTCAGATGAATCAATAATAGAATCTTGACCTTCAATAGTAAGGTTAACACAACTAACCCATCATACTTCAGACACTTCAACTATTCTATCACCATGTTCTTCGTGAAACATCTTCAATTTGGCTACTTGAAGTTTCATGAGAGAGACTTCAACAAGCTTATGGATGAATTAAGAAATAGGCCTTGAAAGTATATCAATACTGATTTGAAAAGGCAGACATTCATATCCAAAACTATGTGATTCTTCAATGCTCAATATAACACATCAACGGACATAAGATAATGATGCTTTGACATTTTACTGACGTTTCCATGCTTTGATAACACAACTCGACATTCTCTAGCATTTGAAACTAGAAGATACTTTGCACTAATCAGAGCAACCATAACTTAATCCACACATATTATAATGTTGATAACACTAGGACAACTTCCTTGATGTATTTCTGCCATACCACCACCATGGTGCATACCATAATATTTAAATCTTGAGGACATGTATCATACCACTACTCCAATAATAAAACTTGGGATGGATATTTGTAATGATATAATGATAATTACATTTTTTTTATTCATCCTTCTTAAAAGAATTTTGTTTCATTATCAATACTTGTAGTGAGATAAACAGTGTAAGCATCCTCTTAGTTTCCAAGTTCATGATTGATGTTCCCTTTACCACCATGGTTTCTTACTTCTTTCTATTATTCTATCAACATGTTGGCTATTGAATGCTTCATGTGCCCTTCTTCCTCTATAGTTCTCTGCTAGAGGTGTTGGCGAAGAAACAGGTCTCGCAGGCAAGACCCAGGTTCAGGGGTTGGGGCCAACAAGGGAATCCGCTGTAGTCTAGAACCACGCCGGCATTGTCACCCTACTCCAAAGAGCAGAGAGTCTCACCCGAGGCGTGCCGCAACCACATGGAGAAGGGGAATAGATCGATAGCAAAGAAAGGATCCGCAACTCATGATTAATAGTGAATTGATTGCATAAACATCGTTATATACACAAGAACATTAAGAGAGTGTATAGGTATTAAGCAAATAAAATTTTAAATCATCACAACCATCATGCATGCATGTGAATCACATAATAAGACAACAACCTGCAAGTATATTGATATCTTCGGCCAAACCCATAGTTACATAGCTTTCGCAAGGAGAGCTTACAAGTCTGATACAGATGCCTTATAGAACAGAAAGGTAGATAAGAGAAACCTAGGAACTACAGAGATATCATGCCCGGTCTGTGTTCCCTCTGTAGCATCCGCTTAGTCTCCTTCAGTTGCTCTGCATTCTTCTTTTCTTTCGCCCGGGTGACGGCTATTTATTCACCCGCTATCACAACTGTTAGTTCCTCTTGCGGTCTTCTTCAGCTGCTTCCGGCTTCTCTCTTGTTGTCTGTGTGTTTTGCTCTCTGTCTTCTGCTGTATGTTCTCTTCATCTGTACTCATGCATATTATTTCTTTAGCTATGTACCTGTTCCCTCAAAACTTCAGTAGTTCCGCTACTTACTGTAGTTGCGACTGCCATGTGTCATCATTTCACAACCCAAAATCTGTCCTTTATTCAAAATTAAAAATATTCAAAACAAGTTTTCAAAACAAGGGCCCCAACAGGCCCCGACCATAGTTTCTTGACTCGTCCTGAGTCAATCAAAAATCACAGTCTCTATCTCCATCACCCCGCTGGACCCCGCGGCCTGTTCTTGCTGTGCTCCTTCCGTCTGCTATCCAAACAAGGGCCCCAACTCCGGGACTCTGTGGAATGCTGTAGCTTTAAGTTCAGTGAAGGTCGACACAGCTTGCTGCCACCCCTGCAGCAGTGAATCTGTTTCTTCAGCAATCTTGGTGACAACAGCCTCCTCTATGTGCACCGGTACAGCCCCGAACACCGTGCTAATATGGGTCTCGGCCTCGGCGGCTAGCTGTTGCATTGTCCTGGCGCTGAATTGGAGGGGCGGGAAGAGCTCACGAATTACCCATTTGGCCATTGCTGAGTTGGCCTCTATTTGTTGGATCTGCACTTCAAGATCATCTGCCTGGGCATATAGCTGGTCCAACAGTGCGGGGTCCGTGGCCTCTTGGATTTCCCTCGAAATCTACTGTAGCTGCGCTAAAATTGGCTGTGTTTTGACTGTAAGGGCCATTGAGCACTCCTGAAGACCCTTTAGGAGGTCATGAGCCTCACGCACCGCAGAGGTGAGAGTTTCCTACATTTTAGTGGCCTGGCCCTGGTTTGCAGCAACATGTGCTGAATAGACAACCTGTGGATCGGGCAGCGCTGGCCGTGCGACTAACGCTGCTTGAAGCTCCTTTTTTTCCCTGTGGAGGCCATTGAAGGCGATCCGGAGGTGGAAAGGCTATGCTACGACACTCTTCTCTGTGACATCGGCAGGCAGCTGAGTATAATGAGCCCCGACATTCAGCCATAGCTTTGAAAACACCTAAGTGATGTTGGTTATCTGAATTTTCAGCTGCTCCTGTGCTATTATGAGTTGGTCGTGCTATTCAGTAAGCGCTGAAATCTATTGATGTTGCTCATCGCCCCTCTGCTGTAGCTCAGAATGAAGCCTTTCGGCTTGTTGGGCCGCCCTCTGGATAAATAATTACAGCTAAGCTGTACCCCATGTTTCTAAATTGGCGATCCCCGAAGTGCCCTGGTTCGGCCTCCTTTCTTGCAAGGGTTTCCCACTGGCAACTAATCGATTAGAATTCTCTGGTGGGGATGGCGGCGGGGTCTGTTGGTGTGCTGAGTCGGCCATATTCAAGTCCGGCCGTTCCTGTTGATCTGTCTGGGCAGTTTGTGGGGGCACAGTAGGCTCAGGCTGAGCCTCAGCTAAGTCAGCACCAATTTGTGCCATCTGGGTAAATGTATCAGATAAAGAAACTTGGGGTTCTCCCGCGGGGTCGACCGTGGTACTATTGCAGCAGTACTGGAGTCAACTTCGGCCCCGTGGTCCCCACCAAGGAGTTCCTGGATGATTGGGTCGGACACGGTAGCAGATGAATTGGATGGAGCGGATGAAGTGGTAGGTGTAGGTGGAAAAGTTCGTGGTGGCAGAAGGCGAATGTTGATGAATTTAGAGGTGTCAATGAGTGGTTCTTCCTGTATCAACACCCCTATACTCGGTGGGAGTGGTGGATCATCCGCAGTGAGGTCCACCACTGGATTTGCTTCAGTGGTGCGGGCTCGCTTGGCTAGAGGAGCTTCTAATTGATCTATAATATTGCTCTTCTCTCCCATCGAGGTTATGATTGGGTTTTCCGAAGTAAATAGAACAATAGGGATGGGGGAGGTGAGAGGAATTGTATGGGGGTGCGAGGTAGAGCGAGAAATATAGAACTTAGAAAGTAAAGGGAAAGGAGCAGCACCGCTTGAAATGACCTGGGCCACCACATTAAAATTGCGTACCTAAGTGTTCAAGTGGCGAATGATAGGGACGAGCGGCTCAGGGAGTTCTTGTGGTGACGCCTCCGCATCCGTTTCGGCAGGCTGTTACTGCGGCAACATCCGATCAAAGTTGTACCTGGGTACCCCATCGCGGATTTCTATCGCAACCCCCGGCCACGAATAGACCTCATTATGGAAGGTGGTATCTTCAAGCTGGAATTTCAACGACTTCATGCGGAAGGTGTCCTCCGGTACACAAGTCGGTCGGAGGTAAGTATGCATGTGACTGACCCCGAACCACACTTGCTCGCTGTACTCATCTAACATGTTCCAGGGCACCCTTTGCTAGTTGGTTACCACATTTTTCATTAACCCATACCAGGACCGAAATGCCTCTGCATTCACTTATATGGTGCTAGGATTAGTTGACACCTTCCATGGAACAAACTTCATCGCTAGAGGCCGGCCCTCTGGAATTTCCATTGGCACCTGGACAAGAGGAGTGTGCCACTACCACATGGAAAATGAAACGATAAAATATCTGTAAATGAAGCTTGTAGCATGCTTGTAGTTTTCCTCGCACACGTCAAACAGTTCCTTCAACAGGAAGGAGCACCAGTTCAACTTAGCGCCCTGAACACAGTGCTCTGCAATGGAGATAGTGTCCAGAGTGCATTCGCCCTTTGTGTAGTGCCTCATTGTCTTGCTAGCAATGAGGTAGCATGAAAATTTTATCTCGGGCTTATTGATAAGCTCCATCTTGGCTCCCTTCTTGCCCCGTCGGGTGCCATATTTGACATACAAGTTTGCGTCTCCCAACTTCCGTGCTCGCCTGGAGGTGGTCTGACATGCAGTCGAGACATCTGCACCATTCTGTGAAAGCCCTGTAAGACGATGGATATCCTCAGCATGAATGGGAATTTCCTTATTCAGCCACAAGGACCCATTCTGGACGCGGCTGAGTAGGAACCTAGTGCACTGCATAGCCGGTCCTGTGGTCCCGAAGACCGGAAGATTTCTTAAGTACAAAAGAGAAGATTGCTGAAGGCCCCCGAACTCTGGTAAAATTTGGTTTGCTGAGTGCCTGGCTGTTGTGAGGTAATGTTCCATATACACCTGCCAGTTGAGTGCTGGGAATTCGGAAGAGTCTGAAAGGTTAGCATCTATCAGGGTCGCATTGTCGTATTTCCCTACAAGGGACTCTATCTTATGAATTATTCTGTAGAGCTCTGGTGCTAGGACGACTGGGGGGGCCTTCGGCATTGTTGCTCGGCGATGATAGACTTGTAGAATTCATCTCGGCGTCCTCTCTTGGTGCCATTCATCTGGATACTTCTGCTGCTCTGGTTATGCTTCAATTTCTAATTCTAACTGTTCCGGCATTCTCGTGCTTTTTCCCATGTAAGTGATGGAATTACCTAGCACGAGTGAAGTTGACGAGATCCCATAATGAGTTAATTCCTGTTGCCATTCCTCTCGGCGATAATCGTGCGATCAATCGCGTGCCAATGTGTATTCTGAAAATTGCTTACGGTGGCATGGGGAAATGGGCGGACGCGACGGCTGAGGTTACTGCGGATTATGGAAAAATGATTATTGCGAGGTTACTTCCAATTATGGTAATTTATGGTGCAAATGTAGACGATCCTACGGACTGACACAAGTATTGACTGAAATGACCTGGACTGACCTTGACATGTTTATTAATCCTACGAGGATGACATGCTGGACACGCCCCTCCCCGACCACAGTCGGTTGTGGTGCGGTCCTGCAACAGAGTGGTTATTGACAAGCTATGCATGAGAAAAAACACTACCTATGCTCATCCTGGTTGCGGGAGAGTTATTCAACTATGCTACTCTACGGGTGCTCTCGGTTGCGAGAGTTATTGATGAAGAGTGAAATAAAATTACTCCTAGTAGGATTTTAGGCGTGCGCCATTCACCCACCCCGGTAACATAATACCATCCAGCTGAGCCAATCGAACGGCTCCGGAATCTCTAATCTCGACGACGAAGTAAGGTCCCAACCAGTGCATCTGCAGTTTCCCTGGAAACTTCTGAAACTTGTTGTCATATAAGAGGACCTTTCCACCAACTTGGAACATTTTGTTCTTGATGTGGCGGTCGTGCCACGCCTTCTGCCTGTCCTTCTGAACCTTCTGGTGAAACTCAGCCAAGAACTGGGCTTCGTCCAGTTCTTGTAATTCATGTAGACGCTCCTAGAGCGATGCTTCTTTCGAGAACTTGAGGGATGTGGCAATTAAAATACTTGGTACAGTGAACTTGGTGGGAATCACAGCTTCTCGGCCATACACCAACTGGAATGGTGTCTGATTGGTCAAGCGCTTCACCGTAGTCCGGTAGGCCTAGAGTGCAGTTGGTAGCTGCTCATCCCAGTCATCCCGCTGGGCGTTGCAGATCTTTGTTAACCACTTTTCAATAATTTTATTAAACGCTTCAACAGTACCATTGGCCTGCAGGTGGTACGGGCTGCTTTTGTGATGTTGAATCATAAATGTGTCCAGCAGTGACTTGACCGTGTCATTAATGAAATGCGTACCCTGATCACTGGTTAAACTTCGCGGGTAGCCAAACCTGCTAATGATATGTTCAAAGATGAAACGTGCTGCTGTATCCGCTGTGAAGTCGCGTACCCCTGCTGCCTCGGCCCACCTGGTGAGGTAGTCGGTTCCGGTAATGGTGTAGCGGGCCTTGGAATGCCTGGCGACCAGAGCTATGCGGCCTACGAAGTCGACAACCCACTTCTCGAACGACCGCAACACATGTATTGTGTGTAGCGGAAGCTCGTCCCGGTGAGAGGGCCTCCCCGTCCGCTGATAGACATCGCATCTCTTAACAAATGTCTTACAATTGGCATGGATCATCGACCACCACAGTCCAGCTTGGAGCACCTTCCTCGTGGTAGGTTTCGCCCCCACATGCCCTCCCACAACACCGCTGTGGCATTCCCACATCACAGCTTTGCATTCTTGGTCAAGTATGCATCTGCGCAGAACCTCATCGAGGCCCAGCTTGTATAGCTGCCCCGCAATCAGTTGGTATTCGGCGGCGTGGATGACCAAGTGTTGTTTCTGGAGCGGGGTGTAGTGTTGAGGGCACTGCCCCGTGGTCAGATAGGTGGCAATATCGGCCAAGTAATCCGATACAGCTTTGACTCAGAAGAGGTCAGCATCCGGCAGCTAATCATCGAGAGAGCCGTCATTCTCCCCTATCTCCAACCTGGATAAGTGATCAGGCCTGATGTTCAACCTCCTAGGCTTGACGATCAACTCAAACATGAATTCTTGGAAGAGTAGAAGCTAGCGACAGATCCGTCCTTCCAAGATAGGCTTATTAACCAGGTACTTCAATGTAGAGTGATCCGTAAAGAACTTGAATTTTCCCCCTAGAAGATAGTGGCAGAACTTCTATAGCAAGTACACCATTTCCAGGGCCTCCCTCTCGGTAGTAGTGTAATTATTCTCTGCATTAGACAATTTGCGGCTGGCGAAGTAGACTGGGTGGTCAACTGTCGTCTCCCCGGGTTGCGCCAAGACAGCCCCAAGTGAAATACTGGAAGCGTCAATATGCACATGGAACTGCTTATCCCAGTCCGGGTGAACAAGAATAGGCTTCGTCACCAACTTTTCCTTCAGAATGTCAAGGGCCATCCGACACTCCTCCGTCCACTGGAATACTTTTGACTTCCGCAGTAGCTTTTCTAAAGGAGCAGTGATCTTCACGTAATTTCAGATAAACTGCCTGTAATATCCTGTGTGCCCGAGTAGTGCCCGCAACTGCTTCACCGTTTCGGGGGCTTCCATGTGGATGATAATTGTGACCTTGGCGGGGTTGACGCAGACCCCTTGCAGGCACACCACCTGTCCCAACAGAGTGCCGAAAGGAACTGCAAAAATGCATTTCTTCAAGTTCAAGGAAATATGCAACTGGCGACACCGATCAAACATGATACACAATAGGGTGGCGTGTTTCTTCAACAAAATATAGATAGTCCAATCGTCCATGTAGACTTCCAAGAACTTGTGGATATACTCCCGGAAAGCAGCGATGAAAATTCGGGAAAACACAGCCAGGGCGTTCCTCAAGCCAACGACATTATGTGGTATGCGAACAATCCCCACTCGGTGGTGAACGTTGTCTTCGTCTTGTCTTCTTCCGCAATGCGCACCTGATGATAGCCCGAAAATCCATCGGTGAAGGAGTAAGCTTCATTTTCCACAACATGATCCAATACTTCGTCGCTGAAAGGAGTGGGAAACAGATCATGGATGCAGACATTGTTCAGACTTCGGTAGTCGACGCAGACGCGTATCTCCTACTTGGCCTTCTTATTATGAATGACGATAGGACTCACCCAGTCTGCTTCTTCCACCGGAAAGATGAGACCTGCGGCTAGCATCTTGTCAATCTCCATCTTGACCTTTTCTTTGATCTGTGGGTTCAACCGATAGGGTCGATGCTTCACGGGCCTGGCATATGGTTTCAGCACAATACACATTTCTTCGAGGTCACCTTTGATACCCTTCAAATCGGAAACCGATGAAGGGAATAAGTCTTCGTATTCCTGGAGGAAGCTGAAGATTTCCCTTGTCGTCTCCTCATCCCAGTAGTCCCCAACTGTAGCTAGTTTGGGTTCTTCTGCCGTACCAATGTTCAACTTCTTTGTCTTCAGCGGGCATAAATGGACCCCTTCGGTGGTCGGTTCTTCGGTGATATTCCGATCGCCTTCCTGCTCTTCGAAATATAGGTGCCTTAGGCCCT
Organism: Pinus albicaulis; assembly: GCA_034641835.2. Lineage (NCBI taxonomy): Eukaryota > Viridiplantae > Streptophyta > Pinopsida > Pinales > Pinaceae > Pinus > Pinus albicaulis. Next base: position 156,300,118 of record CM076580.1, read on the forward strand.
CCAGACTGTCATCGTCTGGATCGCTGTCAATCCGTTGGCAAGCCAAATCTCACCTGGCCTCAAGACGTGATGCAAAGGTGCTCCCGTCGGTTGCTGGGTCGCAGAGAAACAGTACCCCCTTGATAGCTTGTAATGATCGGGACACCAGCTCTGTCTCTCCTTCGAACGAGAAGCATCGAACAAATTTGTTCGTGACTTCCTGCTAGGAGCTGGTTCCTCGCTTCCGCTCTTCTTCTAAGTACCAAGCCTGGGGGATGGTATCTAAGGAGTGGATGAACCGATGTACCCACAGCTCTTGCGGGTATCCTAGAATTTTCCACTGCTCCTCATAGGTCCTCAGGTGGTCCCGTGGATCAAAAGTCCCTTGGTACTTGTGCCTGCTTCGAGGGCCTGCGTCTTCTTTAAACTGCACCCTCAAAGCCTCCGCCACACAACTCCACCGCGACAGGGTGTTGCGGTGATTTTTCCACCACCTGGCTGATGTGGACTGTAGTGTGACGTCCAAAAGCAGTATCCTGCTTCCTTCTGGTACCATGTCCTCAACCTTTGTAATAAAGGTATTGACAGCTTGCATGTTCGATAGGGTGGGGTATTCTCTGAACTCAGCACCAATCCAACGGACTCGGGCAATGGCAGCACATCTCCGCGTGCTGGTCTCGTACCCCTCCTGCTGCCAGTCTTCCTAGGCGAGTTCCGATCCCAGCTCCGAGCTCTAGACACTGCGCCAGCTCATGGAGCTGGTTGCGATCGGGTTGATATAGTACTCCCGCTTCCCTACAGTCATCTAATAAAGGTGGGCCATCATCTGAGCATCCTCCCGGTTGTCCACAGTTTCGGTATATCGCGAGCCTTGATACGGGTCGAGGGTCTGAGTGACCCGGGCCTGTCCATATTTGAAGATCATCAGCTCCTTTTTGAGGTTGATGATGGCATAATTCTCAAAAGCCCAATCGATGCCTAACAGGGCAGGGTAAGGATCCTTGTCTCCCATAATATCAATAACCTCAAAATCCGTGTAGGTCTTTACCCCCGCAATATCGACCTCGATGCCTTCAAGTCAGTTGATCAACACAATGCAGTACTGGTTCCCCATTCTAATTTGGATTGGCAAGTAGGTCATTCATGGCCATCCAAGAGCCTCCCACGTCTTCTGCGGCAGGATGTTGATGTCAGACCCCAAATCAAGCATGGTATCGCTGATTTGGAATCCCGCAACCTGCGTGTTAAGCCGAAACTCTTTTCTCGTTCGTCGCTTGTTCCGCTTGACTCGCTGCACATACTGGGGTGCTGTGTCCACAGGTTCCCTCGGCCCCGTATTCCCTCGTAGTGCATCCTCCAGGGTACGCTTGAGCTGGTCCCACATCGAAGCATTATCAACAATCTTGAGGAACAGCTGAAGCCATTCCTCAATCAAGGTCCCCGTAGCGTTCTGTTCTCTGGAGCCAGTCGTCGGGGGTACCTTGAGGCCTCTAGCTCCCCCCAGCTATGCAAAAGCCTCCACCGCCTCCTAGAAGTACCTCTTCTGTGCGTCTGGCTGGATCATTTGTTTCGGGGAGGTGGGCCGAATAGCCCGGACTGGCTCCTTTCCATGAGCGTCGTCTCCCGTCTTATTGCCGCCACATGTGACAATCGCTACATTCTACATGGCCGGAGTCGTGATTCCTCATGGCTCAGAGTTTACCAAATTCGTGCCCCTCTGCCGTGCCCATTCCTCCCACTTCTTGATGAGTTCTGGACAGTCCTCTGTTGCATGGGCATTCACGTGGCACTGGGAACACCAAGGACGTCGGGGAAGGGGACATTCTCGAGCCACGTGACCCTCCTGGTCACAGTTGTAGCATTTCACCGGACCTCGTCCCCCTGTGCGGCCTCCGCGCATACCGCCTCCTCTTCCCCTGGAAGCCTCGTTCACCCTATAGGAGGGTCAGTCCAACCGGTCTGCGAGTGCATCGAGAGCCCTGCACTGCTCAGCGTTGTGAGTTGTGGACGCACAAAAATCACAGTATACATTATTGGGGACGTTGGAGTACTTCTGTAGTATAGGGCACATCCGAGGTTGATGCCCCATCGTCCGACAAATCTTGCAATATTCCGTGTCGGTTGGGTTTGGTGGAGATGGGAACCCCACATAAGGCTGTTGCGGCAGGTATACCCCCTAGGGATTCATCATTGCGCCACCCCCCATGGGTGGACCCCCCTAGATTGCCGCAACAGAGGATCCCACACCCGTGCCCCACAGCCAAGGACATTAGTTGCGACGTGGCCTTCAACCAGGGAGTGAGTGCACCAAACATTCGGCTTGGCTGGTCTTATAGGCTACATCTCCTTGAGATTTTTCGTTAGACTATCGATCTGATGCTGCAATCCCACCAAGGAAGGATCCTGAGGGGCCGGCCCTCCCCGGTATTCCTGAGGGTAGCCCACCATGGCCTCTATCTTCATGGCCTGTTCCAAAGCATCCTGCAAGTTGTCAATCTTCTGCTGGGTGAGGGGGGTTTGCGTCAAGGGAAGCAGAGCCTTGATGAACCAATCCCTCTGATGGTTTGGGTGAATCGGGTAGCTGAGTTTTCTGATCGCGTCCTTGAATCGATGCATCATCTCCCATGCAGTCTCTCCCTCTTTCTACTTAATCTCCCAGAGCTCAGACAGACCCTGCTGGTCCGTCTGGGGAAGTTTAAATTCCCGGAAAAAATCCCGCTTAACGTCCGCGATTACTGGATTAGGATGGGCCTCAGACCACTTGATAAACCATCGCAGAGCCCTCTCTCTGAGCGTGGTTTGGAACTCTATTAGCTTCCCTGCGTCTGGCGTCTGCCGAGCCCTCCATATGGCTTCGCAGAGATACCAGTGTTGCTCTACGTCATCGTTGCCTCGGCTAGAGAATTCTGGATACCGGGTGAATGACCCAGCCATATATACTTGCGGAGGGTTGACCAGGATAAATCCTCCAGGTCCTGGTTGCGTGAATGTTCCACTGGGGAATGCAATACTACTAGTGACGCTGCTATTAACGTATGTTGCTGTTGACAATGAACTGTTGTGCAATTGACTCAATTCTTGTAACTTAACGCAAATATTACTTAAAGGTTGATAGAGTACCAGGGGAAGGTAGGGATCCTTTCCGTGCAAATTTTTGGAAGTAGGGCTGCCTGGAGAGATGAATGCCGTCCGCTCTTGAAACAACCACTACATCACGACGTACCATTCGCCATCGAAACTTTCTTCGGGCTGCACACCTGCATCGTCTTCGTCAGTCATTGTCTCCCTTTCTCTCTTAGCTGGGCTCCCATGCACCCGTTTCACTCCCACAACGGTCCCCTCCCTTTCCAGGGTATCCGCCTGAGTGTCCACAATTCTTATCCTCTGAGGCGCCTTCTCTTGATTCTTCCTGTTGGTTTCCCGTCGTCTTAAATCCCGCATCACCCTTTCTCGCCACCTATCGGAAATCTGTGCCCGCTGATGTGCACGTCGCTCCCTCAACTTCCTTGCGGCCTCAGCATCCATCCCCCACTTCCCACTTCACACCTCATGTAGCATCTTTCCCTTCAGCCCTGCCCCCAGCACTGGAGGTTTATGCTTCCATGCTCGACTTTTGGAATTCCATTAGCCCTTCGTCTACCATCAGGGCCTTAATCCACAACGAAATCTCTTTAAGCAGCTTCCCTCTTAGCCCGGAACGGAAGATAGCTTCAGCCTTCAAGAAGGATTGGTAGCACTCTGCAGCAAACTCCACAATATATCCATCCAAAGTGATCTCTACCCAAAAATCCACCGCGCGGGTCAACTTAGTGTTTAACCGATGCAGAGACACCAGATCCCCGTGCACCCACTTGTGGTTTATCTTCCACAACTCGTGATTAATAGTGAATTGATTGCATAAACATCGTTATATACGCAAGAACATTTAGAGAGTGTACAGGTAAAAAGAAAATAAAATTTTAAATCATCACAACCATCATGCATGCATGTGAATCACATAATAAGACAACAACCTGCAAGTATATTGATATCTTCGGCCAAACCCATAGTTACATAGATTTCACAAGGAGAGCTTACAAGTCTGATACAGACACCTTATAGAACAGAAAGGTAGATAAGAGAAACCTAGGAACTACAGAGATATCATGCCCAGTTTGTGTTCCCTCTGCAGCATCCGCTTAATCTCCTTCAGTCGCTATGCATTCTCCTTCTCTTTCGCCCGGGTGACGGCTATTTATTCACCTGCTATCGCAACTGTTAGTTCCTCTTGCGGTCTTCTTCAGCTACTTCTGGCTTCTCTCTTGTTGTCTGTGTGTTCTGCTCTTTGTCTTTTGCTATATGTTCTCTTCATCTGTACTCATGCATATGCTTTCTTTAGCTATGTACCTGTTCCCTCCCAGCTTCGGTAGTTCCGCTACTTACTGTAGTTGTGACTTGGTTGCGACTGCCATGTGTCATCATTCCACAACCCAAAATCTATCCTTTATTCAAAGTTAAAAATATTCAAAACAAGGGCCCCAACAAGAGGAATTGTCCTTTCTGTTCCTGAACTTTTAGCTGTTCTTATTCCAAACATCTCTTCTTTGACAATGCTTATGGGGAATTTTTATGAACTTCTCTCCCCCTGGGATGTTGTTTCTTATATATCACTGACTGGATATCTACGTTGCTTCCTAGAGCAGCTCTGCCTGAGACTATTATGGATTCAATATGTTATTGAAGTAATAGGCTCCCCCTTTTTCTTCTTCTTCCATACTTTGTTAGGGTTCCTCATAATATCAACATCTCCTTTTGATTCACAGCTTGGTCTGATTTGATTTGGTTCCATCATATGTCTAAAGTCCTTTAATTTATATGGAAGCCTACAATCATTGTCTTTGTGTCTAATATTTTGGCATACATAACATCTTATTTTACCTGGGTACGTTTGAGCTGATGTATAGCATTTTTTGCTCCTTTTTGAACATAATTTATATTCAACAATTTTATGTCCAAATTCATTGCATGCATAATAGTAGCCATGGAAATGATTTTTTTACCTGGTGAAATTTTTTCCTTTCCATTTTATTGCTTGAGGGGGTCTTCTCATTTGCTGCATCTTTTGTTGGTTAAACTTGATTTGGCTTTTCTTACAATGTGCTGCTATATGTCCAGGTCTATGGAAGTTAAAACATGTAATACTTCTCACAGGAGGAAAGAACCTCCTTTGAGATCTCCAGAAAATTTTCAATTCATCTTTTGAAACAATTGAGCTTTTTGAAACTTCCTACTTCTTCCTCCCATTCTTTGTCTCAATGTTGTTGTTTGTTTCTGTTTGTTTCTTTACACATCAAGTTATTGCTAGCTTTTTCTTCTGTGGATCCTTTTTGAGCTGCTTCATCATCCCTTTCAATGTCTCCCTTCTTTGAGTTCTCCATGGAGGCAATCTCATCTTCGAGCTGCTTACACAACTTGCTTCTTTCTTCTATCAGTCTTCTAGCTAAAATCATCTTAGATTGATGAAAGTTATCATTTTCCTTTATTACATCTTTCAAAAAAGTAATAACTTTCTTATCCTCTTCCTTCGACTTGCTGGATTTTCCTTCATATCCTATCCTAGCCTTTACAAGAGGAGATCTTTGTGCATTCAATATCCTGTCCAATTTTTAAACACCATTTAACTGTTGAATGTTCATTTTTACATCAGTTTGAGCCTTCTCCAATTTCTTCCTCAGACTCACCACCTCTTCTTCCAATCTTCCACAATCCTGAATTTTCTCTTTGATTCGCTACATCAGAATGTCTTCTACTTTCCTTGCTTCTTCTAGTTAAATATTCAACTTAATAAAACCTTCAGAGTTTGGTTATTCCTTAACATATTTCAGAAGGATTTCCTTCTGTTTTCTAGTCTTGAGCTTGAGTCTATCAATTTCCTTTAGGCCACTCACCAAATCCCCCTCAAGGTCTAACTCACCTTCTTCTTCATATTCCAAGAGGTCATCTTCAATATTATCCATACCCATTAGTGTGAATTTTGAGACTCTATCTTCATCTAGGGATTCATCTGAGTTTTCAGATTCACTGATATCTTGCTGGGAAAAAAGGTTTTTCTCTTAAATTTCTCCCCTTTCTGCATATTATAGGAGTTTCTTCTCTCTTTCCCTCCAGAATGATTCTCTGTTATCTTATTAGGACATATTGAGGCATAGTGCCCCACTCTTCTTCAATTAAATCACTTGAATGGAAGTTTATCTTTGTACTTTCAAGTGCAACTATCCAATCTTTTGATAAATTTGGTTTCTTCTTCATTAGATCATGAGCATGTACCTTCATTATCTTCTATGCATTTGTCTACCTTAAAGGCAACCTCCCTTATGTTTGACTTCCCTTTAGGAAGTCTCATCTCATATGTTGGTAGGTTCCCAAGTAATTGGTTTCTGGTTAAGGTTTCCCAATCTGTTGTTTCTTCTATGGCAGAAACCATAGGATTAAACTTGGATGGTTGATATCTCAATATTTTCTCGACTACAACACTTTATTTAATTTCTTCTCCTATGCCTATCATGATATTCACAACTTTTGCAACTCTTAAGAAGAATGCAACTATATCTTCATCTTCATTCATTTTTAAGTTTTCAAACTAAGTTCTATGTGCTTGCAGTTTGGCTATCTTCACCTTTGTATCTCCCTCATGAATATTTTATAATGTATCCAGATTTATTTGGTAGTGTTACTGTGCATTACTTTGATAAATTTTGACTCACTCAGACCACTCAAGAGTGCATTAATTTCTTTTACATTAGCTATGAAATTTTGTTTAGTTTATTTCTCTGTGTCTGTATCCTTTGGTGCATATTTTTCTTCCACAACAACCCAGACTTATACTTAGAGAGACATTAAGTATGTCCTCATTCTTATTTTCCAGAAAGAATAGATTGTGCTAGTAAATAGAGGGGATTTATTTGTAGAGCATCCTTCTAAGCTAGCCATTTTTGGGGACTAAGGACCTCCTTCTGATGGTTAAACCGTTACTGAAGGAACTAGCTCTGAAGCCAATTGATAAACCCTTAGCTAAAATGAGAGGGGGGGGGGGTGTGAATAAATTTAGTACATTCCTGGTCATTAATACTCTTTTCATTCAACTCATTAACTAGTTCATTTTATAAGCAAATTAATACATAATGAATCAAAAAACTGAATGTGTGGACAACAAGCAATTAAGAAGAATAATACATCACATCAACACATATTCATCAAGCACATAGACAACAGATATAAGTGGAAACCCATAAGGGAGAAAACCACATCTTATTATTGTTGTGATGCAAAGGAAAGCTCCAAGTCCCTCTCACCACTGATTTTCTGTAGGCTCCAGCCTACAAGAGGCTACTACCTCAAATTTGGAAGCTACAACTTGCAAGGAAGCTCCAACCCCCATCTATTTTCTGCAGGCTACAACCCATAGGAGGCTCCTATCTCATCTAGCTCCAACTAGACATCTATCAAGCTACAACTTGAAACAAAAGCACCAAATCCCGTGTATTTTCTGCATATTACAACCCACAGGAGGCTCCTACCTCAACTTCTGCAAGCTACAACTTGCAAGGAATATCCAACTCCCAAATATTTTCTGCAGGCTACAACCTACAGGAGGCTTCTACCTCATCCAACTCCAATTGTAAATTTATCAAGCTACAACTTGAAAGGAGACTACAATCCCGATTTACCTAGATATAAAATCTGCTATACTCCTTCTCCACTGTTACCTCTTCAACCTTCATATCTGCTTCATATCAGCTCTTGAGGTGCACAGCATCTCTATCAGATCTCCCTGAGTCTTTCACTCTCTACTCTTATGCATATTGATATCACATCTATTATACGAATAACTCCTAGCTGTTTGCATTCTACAGGGAATACGAAGTGAACATGCCTGTCTCTCTGCCTTCCATCCATTCGATTTCTCATCCTTTAGTTCAGGTATATACATCAACAATAATAAATAAATAATCATTTCAACACTCATTGGAGTTTTTCCTATGCCTATGGATACTTTCATTTCCATCACATACAATAAAAAATAATTAATTCATTTACATTTACAGTTACAACAAATATATTTCACTCAGCACTTTCAACTCTTGGCTGGCTGTGCATTTGTCCTTTCTACTGCTGTCACTGTCTTTTATGTTTCTGTTGTTATATTATGAGAGTTATGAATAAAATCCTTTTTCCCTACTCGACCCAGCTGGCACGTTTCCAACAGTGCCACCATATCTCCTTTTTCTTGACTTTGCCTATCTGTCTTCCTTCTCTTTCTCACGGCGTTCATCCTTGTGCTTTTCTCAACACTCGACTCTGCCTGGAGGTTTTGCTGAGCCCGACTCAACCCATGGTGCCTATCTCCTCATTACCACGATGTTCAACTTAATCTCCCTTTTTCTCTGTGCCGGGTCACTTACTCGAGTCTACTGTCTGCATTCATAATTTTTCCTATTATCAAGGCGTAACCGTTGTTTATCTCAGCATGTAGTGTCAGTTTGTTTCACCCGAGTCTCCTGCCACATTCAGAATTTTATTTATAAACCGTCGTAAGACCTATACCTCAAATATATTACCATGGAACTCTGAATAAAATCACATCCAACATTCTTTATCGCATTTAGGTGTTTCAGGTATTTCTCTTATTCTTCGTTTATATATTGCTCTTCCATTCTCCAATGTGATTTCTCAAAGGGAAACCTTATACCTTCGGATTTGAAATCCTTTATACTTTTACTTCGAAACTACATCGCATCTGGTACTCTTATCGCATTTCGATGATCCTATGTATTATATGTTATAGACACCTTCCATTCTCCCGATGCGATTTCTTAAGGAAATACACCTAACCCCAGACGTCAAATATATTATAATTTACCTTTGAAAATGCATCACGTCCTTTCTCATATCGCATTTCACATTTCAATGATTCATCCTTGTTCTTATGATCTTCACCCTTCTGATCTTGCGATTTGTGATATGCGAATGGGTCCCATGCTGGAATTTAAAATCTTTATTATTTAAACTCTGAGAGGCATCGCATTCGAGCTCTTATTGCATTTCGCATTTCAACGATTCAACCTCGTTCTTATGATATTCATCCTTTTGATATTGGGATTTTCGATTTGCGATATTCGGGCCAGGTCCACGTCATCTCCATGCGATCATGCCACATCGTCTTGCCACGTCACCTTGCCACACCATCATAAATTAACTGCGATCTGTGGGGTCGGGGCCACCTCATCTTCCACGTCAGCTTGCCACGTTATCAAATTTTTGTTGCAATCTGTGGGGTTGGGGTCACGTCACCTACCATGTCAGCTTGCCACGTCATTTTCTACGTCACTGCCACGTCATCTAGCCATGTCACCATATCATAGTTCACAGTTTTTGTGATTTCTGTGTCTCTGTGTTTTTTGGTATCATCCTTCCGCTTACAATTGTGATATGCGATTAAGCCACTGAACACTGCTCTGCACACATTTCTTCGGGAAATTACCTAACTAGACCCATTGAACTGCACGTGCACTGTTCTGAACGCATTTTATCCCAACTTTCTCCTTTGTCTTCTCTGATCATTCTGATGCTGCTCCTTGCCTCTTTGCTGCTCCTCTTTGCTCCTTTGCCTTAGATAATGATTCTAATGTTGATTCTTGCCTCTTTGTTGCACATTTCTACTCCTTGCCTCTTTTTTGCATAATGCCACTCCTCTCTGCTCCTTTGCCTTAGATAATGATTCTAATGATGCTCCATTCCTCTTTGATACTCCTCTCCCTTAGATTATACTTCTGATGTTGCTCCTTTGCCTTGCTCCTTTTCCTCTTATGCCGCTCCTCTGCCTCTCTTTTACTCTTTTCTTATCTTCTGACTCTCTTTTATGCTTTTCCACTTAACTTTTTCCTTCTTTTCCTTATTTCTCCTTTATACTCTAGTTGATCCTCATATGATCCTTTTTTCTTAATGATAATTCTCATGCTGCTCCTTTCTATTCTTTTTCCATCAATAACAATATTTCCAACACCACATCACTTGACACCTCACCCCATTTAATCACGTCATCATCCATGTCATCACCTCCATGTCATCCATGTCATCATCCTGTACACCCATCACCTTCTCATTTAATTCCATTTTTCCCCACTTTTTTCTCGTTTACCCATAAAACCCAACTTTTTACGCTCAAAGCTCACTCATTTGTTTAAGTTTTCAAACGTTCATAAGCACATATACATCTGCTAGCTCATCGATTTAGATTCCAACGCCATCCAACAATACCTAGGTATTTATCCACTGTGTCTACCCCACTCAATTATTAAAAATATCAAATAAAGTTTCTATGGTAGGTTCTGCAACCCACATTCCCCTTATGGACATAGAAAGAGACATCTTCTACCCTGTCTACTTGTTTTACCTAATGGAACTTCAACAAGACATTTTAGCTAGCCAATTAGACTCCCCTGTATACTCTGCAATCATAAAATCATGGCTATTTTCTGCCATTATCCCTTAGATCTATGGCTATCTAGAATTTATTACTTGGTTGGTCTCTTCCCTATATCCTCAGAAATGTTTTGTGATAAATTCACCAGGGGAAAATATTTTTCAAGTCTCTGGCTTATTAATCCAAGAGGATCTTGATTTTCTACTTTCAAAACATTATATTTCATTTTCTGATGGAACCCTATTAGCTAGCTTTCAAAGTTTGCCCGAAAAAAATTATGCTCAATTGTCATTCTATCTTACCCTAGCAGGATATAATTTACTTTAGAGCCAACTCATTTTCCCCTAGAAATATTTGCTTAAGATGTTAAGCCAATTTCACAAGTAATTTCAAAGGTTTTGGGAAGGGAAAATACTTATGTTATTCACCATTCTGTTCTAGGGATGTTTAATTTAGTCAAGCAACCTAAAATTGTTCTTGATATACCAAATTTATGGGAAGGTTTAGTGAAATCTCAATTTTAAAATCTAGGTTTTACTCGTTGTTTCATATTTCCATCTCTATTGATATACCTGTTCCTTTATGTCCATGTAGAAAAATTCATGTATTTAGGCTTGAACATAATGGATCCACACAAAAAGAAGCAATCAATATTAAATTGGATAGAAAATGTAATAAGTCACCCTAATCATGAAGGTTTTACATATTTCACTTCTTCTTTCATGTCAGTTGTATATTCCATTATAAATAGGTTTTTTCCACCATTCCTCTTGCCAAAAGCCCAATACGTTTTACAACTCAGCAAGGATGTCAAAGTGGGGGATTGGTTCCAATTTGAAGATCATATTCGGATCAAATTATATGGACAAGAGGTTTCCCCTTACATGATTCATTCTTTTGTACCAATGAGATTGTTTTCTTTTGAGTTCATTAGATGAAGCTTAAATGTAGATCAAGTTCATTTTGTGCCAAAAAATAAGGGAAATTTATTCAAGTTTCCCAAGATTGTTGGGAATTTTATTGTTAATAATAGAGATGCCATGGAGGAAGTTGAGAAAAAGATTCAAGACATGCATCTTCAACAAGGGGATAAATGGCCCTATGAACCTCATCATATTATCTCAAAAATAAGGGTAGAGAATTATTATGCTCCCTATATACATGAATCAAGACCAGAAACTGAAAACATGGATAACGGTGTTCAATATGAAGCAAATAAGGGAATGGAGGTTGAAACTCCTCATCCTACAAAAAATGGATTTAAGAGAGGAACTGAAGATATCATTGATCTCGATGGAGAAACCACTCATAGTTCAAAAAAATCAAAGCTACATGAGAAATAAAAGGATTTTGAGCTTCTAGTAGAAATTTCCTCTACTACAGTTGGTTTCTAATTACAATTGGGAGAAGTGATATGCACACCTTTTTATCATATTCCTAAATACATTCAACATAGCTATGTTTCTACTTTCAAGGAGTTATATGGTCAAATTGAAGAAAACAACAAGAAGATTAGGGAAAATGTTGTGTCTCATCTCGAAGCCCAATCAACATCAAAGTGCCACACTAGGTTATTATCAGCCATGGATTTGCAAAGGAATCAACGTAAATAGCCCTTTTCTCATCCATCTGCTTTGATTGTTTTATCAACATCATGTTTAAAAATTGTGAATCTAACTGTGGATGCAAGGGATATTCCATTGACTAACAAAATAAATCTGAACAAGAAAACTGGAGAACTAATATATAGTGATTTGAGAAAAACATCACTAGCAACAAGCAAAAACAAATACCTTATTTGGGAAGGTAATAAATCAATTGAAGCTAGAAAAGACAAACTCCAGAGCCTTGTATACCTAAAATAAAGAACTAGAGAAAGTAATTGTCAAACTTGGGGTAAATACAGAGGATAGATATGTTGTGTAGAAGCTTTTGCAGGGGGAAGAGTCAGAAATTCAAGTGTTGCGGAATAAATTAAGGTTGCCTGCAGTTGAAAATATTATGGTGCAGAAATTATATAAACATATGTACATTAATGGATTCAATCCGATCAAGGAATGTACTAAAGCTAGACACTGAATCCTTCTACAAATCAATTTTGGAAAATAAATACAATCACCAATCACAATAAGTAAATAATCAAATCAAACCACAACATAGGTATTTTCTCGGGGAAAGCTTACTGCTCAAAACCCCTCTATCTTCTATTGTATATTCACCATGGAATCATAAAACAATTACAATGCACTATTCTCACAAGAGTCTCTTGCACTCTCACAACTGTCTCACACTGATTCGGACAAAATAGACCAACACTTAGCCATTTATCAGCTTCTAATCAACCTTCCTTTCTTGCGCAATTCATGTGGAATGAAATCCCTATTCCTTAGGAATTTTAGCCTTGCAAAACTGTGCAAGGATCATGGGCAATCCAATGGATGTCTAGTTGCATGCATGCAACCTACTAATCACACAAATGATAGTTAACATCCCTTTAACCTTTGTTTCAACTGGGTCTCCACTGGAACTAACATGCATGCAACTATTAATAGTAAATCATTAGTTGCATGAAAGATATTTGATTGTGAATTAAATATGATTTAATTCACTTGATCTCTCACTAGTGCAACAAATAGTTACAACTAGTTCAACTAACTTTAACTCACCTAATTGAGTTAACTGATTACTCATGCATTAAACTAATGCACCAACTGCAATTTGAACTCCATAACTAATAGAATCACTCTGCATGCCTCACAAACCACACTCAACTCGAAATACATGAGCTAACTGAGTTTATCACACGTAGTCAACTATTACAAGTGATTATGAGATAAGATTACATTTTATTGTCCAATTTAATTAAGGGAACATTAAATTAGACACTGCACCAATTTATTTAATTAAATTGGCCTTCACACTAATGTATCACTAGGACCTGTGGTCCCACACTAGTGTGTGTGTTGCAATTTCTTGTTGGAATTTCAACATATGGCCCTAGAAGTAGCCCAGATTGAAAAATAAAAAGAGCTTATAACCAAATAATTATTGGATATAAGCAATGAAGTGGATACCTTGAAGGAACTAAATGCTAGCTTGCTGAAAAAGATGGACACCCATGTCTACATTGTCCTAGTACAACCAAATTCATAAGGTCCAGCTGATAAGATAACTAGGGTTATGCCTGAGTTGAACATGTTAGAAGATGAAATGAAGAAAATACATAAGAATTTGGATGGAACCAAGGAAATTTTAAAAGTTAAAGAGAGGTAGTTGACTATGGAAAAATATAGTGCATCATAATACTAGAAAGATTATCAGACAACCTACAATGAGATCAAAGAATTGAAGGATAAGGTAAAGGGAAATATGTCACTTATACAGGCCAAAGAGATAATTAGGAACAATATCATCCAACAAGTAAAGGATATTTTGGATTATATGTTGATTATAGCAGAAGAAAAGAACATTGTCAAAGAACTCGAAAGCATCATTGCTGCTCACAAAGAGAAATCCCAACGAAGTACCCAACTAGAAAAAAAAATGATTGATTTTCTTAATTGCAAATCACCTTAGGAATTAATAACTATGCAAGTTGAAGACAAGACAAAGGAGGTGTTAGAAATAAAAAATGGTGCATAAGGATTTATATAGGAAAAATACAGAGGAAAAATTAGGGGAGATCAAGGAATCTGTTCTAAAATTCAATGAAAATTTTGATAAAAGGATTAGGGTAGGCTTTCCCTCATGTTGGGATCAACAAAGAAATTTTATCCCATGGGAAACCCATGAGACTTTGTTGGTAGAAATAAAAGAGTAATATTTGTTCTTCCCATGAGAAAAAAATAGTTCTTAAGGGGTCTACTATTGTCAATTATATCCATAGAGATTTCTAGTTTCTATGGTTGATTAAAACTCTCTTTATAGAGCACCAACTTACAGTCAAGTCACTAATTTTAGGATGGATGATGTAAGGTTTTCCAAATGCCCGAGTTCAGAATTGTCAGCATGGAAAAAGTGCAGAGAATGGATGTTTCCAACAACAGCAGCAAAACCCAAAACTTGCACAGGGATCACAAGTTATCCAGTGAAAATTGACCACTTGTTTTATTTCATGAAATATTCAAAATGTTGTAGTTTGTAATTTTGACTCACAATTTTGTTATTAATTTAAAAAAGGTTTAAGTCCTCTTAAGGACCGAATAGGGATTAAAGTAGTTTCTAAGGTAGTTTTAGAAGTTTGAGACAGTTAACAGGTTTTATATCTGTCACCTTTGTAATGTTACCATAAAAAATACTTTGGAGAACCATTTGGGGTTCCAAAAATTTTGAATTTAGAAGGAAAATTTTTGTGTAATGTTTTTATCTTTTCTTTCAAATTAATAAATATTTCAAGGTGATTACAAACAGTCTTTTGAATTTAATATGTGTTTCTTCTTATTGTAAGTCATTCATTGTTTTTTATTATTTGTAAAAGAGTAATGACGTTGTTGGTTGTTTTCTATAATACAGATTTACTGAACTCACAGTACCTGTAATATTTAAATTAAATAACCTTAAAATGCACTCCTCTTTTCTATAAACTCATTTTTATTTCTTTCATATTTTCTGCTAAGGTTTAACACACAATATTGTGGAGTAGTAGCCTTATGTTCTGAACCTTCTATCATTTATTGCCATCACCCTGCTACAACTTTAAACCATTTTCATTGTCAACGAGTCCACCTTGAAAGGTAATTTTATCCCAAGAAGGTTCCCTTAACATTACCTATGAAGCATACTTCTGAACTATCATAATGGGACAACAAGTAATATTCATTATATTTTTTTATAGATGTCCTAGGCACTAAAATCTACTCAGCTAGGGGTTGTCTCTAGGGTTACAACAAGTTGTCTTGATGTATTCGAGAAATACATTTCCATCCAATATCGCCTCCATGTGATCCTTCCATGGAATAAAATTATAGGTGCCTTACAAGGCATACTCTAGAATTAGTCCATTGAAATCCATCTTCTCACTTCTGAAGAAAGCCTGCAACACTGATCTCCAAATTCAAGCCTTTGAGAAACAACTTTGAATTGCTTCTCTACTATGAATCCAACTACGATACCATGTAGAAATTATGTCGTAAATTTGTAACTGCTCATGAATTTTTAATCAAAATCACTAGACACAAAGCTACTCTACTGCTCTGTGGACATTAATTCACAATTTAGAACAAAGAATGTATATATGCAATAAGGAAACACACAAATTCAACAATTATTTTTATCTAGGGAAAATAATATGGTAAAAACCCCATTTCCTCTTTCATTAATCAGATGAATAGAGATGGCTTACAATTTCTTTTCTCAACTGAGCTCACTCTGCAAGTGCACAACCTATCTCTTTTCTCACTGAAGGCCTATGACCTAGACTTAGTAAATTTTTTCCTTGGCTTGAGCTCCTATTTCCTTGCGTTGTTCCTTGAAGAATTAGGCCCCTATTATTTAGGAAATTCCTCAAATTGATTGCGCAATTCCTTTAGGATGATCATTTGTCTGCATGCAACATATGTACACTTAGAACTTATCTACAACTGAAGTTACACTGCCTTGGATTGTCCATCTCAACTGGGTAACTTGAATTCTCTGCATGCACTAGCTATTTTGGGTTGATTTATTAGTTGAATAGATGATCACTGAATTTGACTAAAGTCCCACAACTTAACCCTCCACTAGTTATTCCAACAGTTGGAACTAGTTTAACTGAAAACAACCTTAGATAAATGACCTTGATTTCTACAAATTTGCAATCACACATGATTAACTAAAATCTAACTCCTCCAACTCGAATTTACTGAGTAAACTAGGTGACACAAGCCATGTCACTCAAG
The DNA here is from genome assembly GCA_034641835.2 of Pinus albicaulis. Taxonomy (NCBI): domain Eukaryota; kingdom Viridiplantae; phylum Streptophyta; class Pinopsida; order Pinales; family Pinaceae; genus Pinus; species Pinus albicaulis. The sequence goes on from CM076580.1 coordinate 156,316,435, forward strand.
TTAACGTCATACAAGTTTTCTGCTGATGTAAAAATTCGAATTTTCTCAATTTAATCATGACAAAATAAAGTTGAGAATTTCTTGGTCAATTTTTCAACATTATCACCAAAGTAATTTCCCTATGTACGGGAATAACCTTTTTCTACTAAACGAGATTTTTATTTCTCCAATTTTTCTTCTATATTCAACTTCTTCTTAAACACCCATTTGTTTCCAATGGGTTTTCTTCACCATTTCTTCAATCATGGTCTTTTTATAAAGTTTTAAATCCTTTGAATCCACTACCTCTATAATAGTTCTAGGATCATCATCAGTAATAACAAAGAAAAAATTGAATGGAAATCATGTGGAGTATACCTTTCTAGTTGTCTTCTTTCCAAAACCAATCTCCTAAAAACTGAAGTTTGTAGTTCTTGTTCTTATGTAGATTTTGAATCATCATCCTTTAATTCAAACTCTATCTTCTCTGGTTATTTCTCCCTTGGTAGGACTTATTGTTTGATAACATCATTCACTTCTCTAAATAACATGTTTCTATTTGTACACAACCTTTTTCTTTTAGTTTTAAAGATTGTAACCTTTTAAACCATCTTTATAACCAATAAAAATCCACCTTTCAGATCTACTATCCAACTTAGTTTTGTTTTCCTTTAGAACATGTTCATGTGCATAAAAAAAAATACCTTAAGATGTGTGAGAGATATTTCCTTACTAGTCCATACCTCATGTGGAGTCCTATAATCCAATGCTCATGAGAGTGATATATTTACCAAGTAACATGCAGTATCCACAACCTCTTCCCAAAATTCATGTCTTAACCCAACACCATTGAACATGCTCCTTTATTTTTCCATCAACATCATGTTCATTATTTATGCAACTCCATTTTGTCGAGTTGTGCATAGGTTGGTCTTATACCATGCTACACCACACATTTTACGAAACTCTTCAAATTACTTCTTGTAGAACTCTCCACCATTACCCATCCGCAACTCATTTATTTTCTTCTTTATATGATTCTCTACTAAGGCCTTAAATTATTTAAAATTTAGATAAATGTATTTCGGATTAATAACATCATTAATTATGTGATTAATCAGAAATTCATTTATCTACATTATGGATCACAAAAGTCTTAGATCTAACATTATTTAAAATTGTCAAATATTTTATATTTATTCCTGAGGAAATATATCCATGTATTCCTAGAGAATTCATATATAAATGAGACGTAGTACGTAGATATACCCAGTGATGGAACCAACATAGCTATAAACATATCATTGTGCACTAGTTGTAGTATTCCCTCTGCCCTCTTAGCACCAAAGATGAGTCACACCCAATTATGCTTCCCATATAAACAACGTTCACATAAATCAAAATCCATAAAGCAATTATACATACCTTCTACCATACCATTTCCATGCAATACTCAAAGGCCCTTCTCTCCAATATGTCCCAGTCTTTGATGCCACAACATAGTATTTTCTCTTGAAGCTGCAAGAGTTTTTCCTTCTTCCTCTCCACTCTGAAGAACAACATAAATGTCGCACCCAACACTAACAATGCTTCTCAACAACATTGATTTCCAATCTGAGCTCCCCTCAATATTACCATTTCTCCTTGAACCAACCTGCAGGTATCCTTTTCAAGCACCATTTTTACACCTGCATCGCTCATATTTCTTAAAAAATTGAAATTTTTGGTTAAAATTGAGATGTGAAAAACACTAGGGAGCATCCTAATCCTTCCATACATGCACTTAATTTTGAATTTTCTGCATCCTATGTTTTTGGCTCTCGGTTCGTCTCCTAAGAGAACATCACCACCATAAAATATTTCATACTCACAAAACCACTCCTTGTGAGGAGTCATATGAACATTTACGCCTAAGTTGACCAACCATGCCTCATGATCTATCTATATACTTGAAGAGGCCAAATACACATCTCGCCCTTCATCTAAAGAGGTTTTTACTTCTACAAAAGGAGCATATTCATATCCCTTCCATTTCTCTGCAATTTTGGCTTTACACTATTTCTTGTAATGGCCTTATTTTCCACATCTCCACCATACCTTTATGAAATTTCTTGGGGATTTCAATCTTCCTCTGGATTTATATATCCCACTTGAGGAATTAATTTTATTTGTTTTTGGGAGTTTCTTGACAAGGAATCTCCATTTTATCTCTCCATGTTTTTCCATCTCATATCCTCTGACAATAAGGATGATATTGTTTCATCAAATTTTAAATTAGTTCCATTGCTACATATGGCAACAACCGGACCATCCAACGAGTCTGGTAGAGAACATAATAGACTGATTTTCAATTACCCTCATTTGATATCTTAATATCAACAGATAATAATTGACTCACCACAGTATTGAAGGCATTCATATGCTCTGTCACCGATTCTCCATCCTTCATCCTCAAGTTATATAAAATTTTCCACAGGAAAAATTTGTTCACCAAGGACATAGACTGATATAAAGCCCTTAAATTGTACCATAAAGCCTTTTTTGTAACTTCCCTAGACACATTCAATAATACTGAATCTAAGGGACATAATCATATTGTGCTCTTTTCGTTTTAATCCAACTTCATTTATTCTATTATTAACATCTCCATTAGTGTAGTACCCGAATCCACAACAATCCACTAATCTCTTTCCACCAACAAGTCTTCCCTTTTGAGCTTACATATCTCAAAATTTTCCCATTAAATTTCTTGATCTCTATTTTTGAACCACTTTCCATTTCTTTGCACCAGAAGAGTCAATCTTACAGATCTCCCACAATAAAGGGTCTACCACAAGCTTGATCCAAACCCCTTAGCCACAAAGGCATCCCTTGAAGCCAAAATTGTTATGATACCAAATGCAGGTTTTAACCATATACAATTGATCATTGGAAACATATTCTTAAGAAAAGAAAAAAGACACAATGGAAAACACACAAATTTACACAAATATTTTATCCTAAAAATCTAAATGCAAGAAAACCAAAAAAATTTTATCACTATATTTTCTATATAGTAATAAATACAATATACATTATGTGGCATATGAACCGCCAATCCAAATATAGTTCAAGAGCTGAAACTACAATACTATGGGAAAAAAAACCATGCACCACAAAGCCACTTCTAGCAAAATCATGGGTTGGAAACCACCAAAAAAGGACACAAAAAATTTCCCCAATTTTTTTTTCTCAAGGCGCTACCTTGAACACTATGAATGGGGGTTCTTCCCTGCCTGTATAGCCCCCTCAGGACCCCACTTTGTTCATGGTGCATGCAATTTGTGCAAATAATATAACATGCACCCAATAGTTACAATTGAGGTGGTCCCCATAAAGTCACATCTATAAGGCCACATAGAATTTCTATGGTCTCTCCCAATGTGTAGCATGAAAACTTCTAGTAATCCCCCTAGTATGAAGGGATGTGTTATTTTCATAATTTTTTGGGTCCATCCTACATCATAATCTATATGTCCATCAAACGATTAATTATTTCCATGCATCCAAACCATTTTCCACCTCATTACTATTCACCTTATCATCATGTATCTCATCACCATTTGACCATATTAGCAAGCTTACTACAACATCATCAGTTATTTCAAAAATCTTCATCTTCTCATTGCTCGATCATTGTACTAAGGGTATCATCAAATTGTCAATAATTCTCCTATGTAACAGTAAAAATCCCCAAGCAATTAAAATTATTTCGTGTTCTTAGGGATTCTTGAATGTTCCACTGGTGCTACAATTTCTTTCATCTTTCTTTGTCACTATTGCATCCTCTTCATCATCACCTTTTGTACTCCTTTATGTTACTACACTGCAATTTTCTCTTTTGTTGTGATTCATCTTTGCTACTTCCAAATTTTATGTCCCTTTCCTCATCACTATGTCATCATCTCTAATCACGATTGCATGTGCTTATTACTTTCCACAAAGTATTAGTTACCCAAATCGAGTCATGCCCCCACAAAGATAATCCAACTGCATTCACTCTTGTAGCTTATGGCCCTTTGGTGTATTTAGCCTCTTTAATGCCTGAACTACAAAATATGGGAGGTTGCAACCTCCCACATGTTACAACTTTTCCTAACTCAATTATCTAAACAATTGTCATCTACTTTATGCCATCACCGCTTCTCACAAACATACCATCCTCTCTTTTAAACTTCCTCTTCTCATGTAGCATCTTTGCAATACATAGACTTCTTGCATAAATATTCTCTTAATTGGAAAATCAAATATCTTATTTCTCTTTGTAAACAACTAAGTAACATCTTTCTCAATACTTGTAATTTCATCTCTATATTAACATCTTGTTTTTCACATGCTCTTAGGATTCTTAATCTTCATAGAAAAATATGTATCTTTTGGGTTACGTTTTTTCTCTCACATTGTCTTCGTTTTTGTCCATGATTTTTTATATTGACTCTTCATCTCCTCCCAATGTTGTTATGAAATATAATACTACTTGATTCAAGGAGGACACAACCCATTGTCATTAAAGTCACACATTAGATCCCATTGTCCACATCATTGTATCAAAATACAACAACATTGTGTTTTACAATATTATTCATCCACACAAAAATGAATGTAAAAAAACAAAATTTCCAATAAATTCAGCATCACAGCCATTTATCTTGAGACCTAATTTAGGAAAACCTTTATTTTTCTATAGAATATTTTGAAATAGACTCATGGACATCTTAAATTTTACAAATTTTCCTTAAAGTCAAATACTATGGCATCCCTTACTCATCAATTCTATCTTTGGAGCACTCTCCCAATTCCTCCCATGCTTGCTATATTTATCCTTCCTCATGACAATCACCAAATCCATGCTTTCTTGCCCTTTCAACTTCTTATTTCATGTGATGCCATGTCACCCCTCATCTTTTATGACAAATTCATCTAACTTTAAATTCCACTTCCATGGCATCTCTTACTTTCTTCCGATGTTTATATTATTTTCCAAGTCTATTTTATTTTCCTTTTTCAATTACCACATCGGAACATGAGATTGTTCCACATCCATCTATGTTTCCCATAGTGTAGTTTTCTTTATTCATCTTATATTAATCCCCATTTTATGTTATATTGTTGAGTCCCTTCCATAAGTTTCCCCAATAGTTGAAATCAATATTCTTTATCATCTCCCCAACGGAAAAGTGGGAAACTCCTGTGTAGTTTCAATACAAAGGTTTTTCAGTTTCGATATAAAGGTTTTTCATATAGGCTGTTGAGTCTTTGTCAATTGTCTCTCAATAAAAGCAGGGTAACTCCATTATATCCTCAAAATTAGTATTCCCAATAGGACTTCTTAATTTGCTCCCTAGTTACAAAACTAGGTAGTTCCCATAAACTTTGATATCTATTGCTGCTAAGACCTTCCCATGTGTCTCTCAATATTGAGTTGGGACACTTCTACTAAAACCCCTGTTAGAAAGGTATGTATGTTGTCAAAACTTTCTTAGGTCCATTCCACGTCATAGTCCATCTAGAAACCAACCAGTTATTACCATGCATCCACACCATCCACCTCTTCACCATTCAACCACATAACCAAACTTACTGCCATATTATCATTTTCTTCAAAAAAAAATTATCATCTCATTACTCACGCTTCTATTAAGGAGTTTCCTAAAATCATTAATGATGCTCTTGCACTAATTTGGAATTATTTTTATGACTATAAAAAATCCTCCCTTCTTCTCATTCTACCCCACATTAAGCATTAGCCCACAATCATTTACATTCCTTGCAATACATGGTGCTTATGCCAATGAGGGAAGATGCAATGGAGTGGCACTCCTTACTACTGTATTTCATTAATGGATGCAAGACCTATATTCCTATGGTTCAATATTTTCTAATACCCTTAGTGTGGCACAACTCATAATGTATGTGTGCATAATAAAATCAGATGCATCAATATTGGTGCCTTGAAATTACTATCAAAATTCCTCTCCTCACATTTTATTTAGTATTGGTGCCTAGAAATAATATATGGTAATTTGAAAGCCCTTATATTCTACAATTTTTATGCCAACGGTGACAATGACAATGTAGTGACACCTCATACCAACCCTTCCATTTTATTTAGCATTGGACACCCCATACCAACCCTTCCATTTTATTTAGCATTAGTGCCCAGAAATAGCAAATGGTAATTTAAAAGCCCTTATATGCTATAATGTTTATACACCCCATACCAACATATTTCTTGATTGATTGCGTGGAAAATATTTTATTTGCTCCTCTTTCCCCACCCCACTAGTTTGAAGGTACTTAAGTTTATACAATAAAATCAAATCCATCAATATTGGTTACTTGGATTTACTTCTATGGCTAAAAAGTCGTCTCATGTGTATAGTGTATCTCACATTAGTGACAACGACGATATAAAAGTTATTGCATTCCATAATGCTCATGCCAATAATGATCATGGAGAAATAATACCTCATTCCATAATGCTCAGGCCAATAAAATATATTCCTTAATCAATTCCAACTATAGAAACTTATCTCCTCTCCCTTATACCAATAAAATATATTCCTTAACCAATTCCAACTATAGAAACTTATCTCCTCTCCCTTACCCTCTATTTATCTCATTGTCTATGCAAATGAAATCGTGATAAGACCATTGACAATCTAAGAATTATAAAAATAGTATTTTAAAATGGGAATTCATGGGATAAAGGTTAAAAATTTATGCGTTTAACTCCACCAATATATAAACTAAAATAGTATTTTCCCATTAACTCCACCAATATGTGCACATGTCACTTCGCATTTCATTATGCGTACAAAGGGCAATGCATTAATAAAATAACATTAATAGGTTATGAGGTTTCATGCAATTCTTATGTAAATTTAATAGAATAACATAATAAAAAGTTATAAAGTTTTTGACAAGTTCCAAGTAAATTTAATAAAATAATATTAAAATTATATGAGAGAGCGTACCACATAAATTTAAAAGGATAAAAAACTATAAAAGTTAATATTTAACTTTAAATAAAATTTAATGTTATATGATGCAACTGTTCAAAACATGTTTTTGGACACAACCTCCAAAAATGAGATTCATAGTTAATAATTTGTAAAAGAATATTAATGATATTAATATTAATGACACCAATATTAATGATATTTGTAGTGGAAATCATGTCATCTTTATCCATTCTCCATTATCAAATGTCATAATTGTGTGATTTTATCAAATGTGATAATTGTGTGATTTATAAATTATCATAGATATTTTATTTGAATAATTTGTGTTAATAAATATTTGATTAGTTTTTTTTATTAACAATATTAGTGTAAATATAATATAATTTTATTTTATTTTACTATTCAGAACTATTTGTGCTTAGTTTTTTATTATTATTAACAATATTAGTGTAAATATTATATAATTTTATTTTACTATTCAGAACTATTTGTGTTTAGTTTTTTTTTTAATGGTAATATTTAATTATTTATAAATATTTTGCACAATATTTTACTCTAAAGAGATATGTATAAGAAAAAAACTTTAACAAAAGGAAGTATCTTAGGTTTGCTTTTTTATTTGATTTACAATAAAGTAATTATAGAGAATATTTACTTGTTAGGAGTTTACTTCTTTAGGTTTGCCTTTTTATTCGATTTACAATAAAGTGATTATAGAGAATATTTACTTGTGATGGAGTTTATTATGTGTTATGACATGTTATATACTTTTATAATTTAAATTTTTTTTTTAAATTTTGGTATGTATTTTTTTTAGTATTGCTTAGTTATAATAACAAAAATGGTATGTATTTTTTTTAGTATTGCTTAGTTATAATAACAAAAAATGTTATTATAGTATTGAGATGCATTTGAATATTTTTTTATTTTTTTTTGTTAAATTGGGTTATTTTATTAATTCGAAAACATAATGTTACATATGTTACAGGTTGGGTTGGCAAGTCATGTTTAGCTAATCCCAGCCTTTGTTACACGGTTTCTAGGCTGCTTAAGGGGAGGAAACCAGCCCGAACAAAACTTAAAACTGAAAATTACATTATGCGAAGTAGCCCTGGCATATTTAAGAAACACAAAGTAAACGGTAGCAAAAAGGCACTGATGGAGAGCATGACAAAAAACATTGGAGAACTATGCAGCTGCGCAGGCTTCACTTTTCATCTTCATCATCACTGTTGGGGACCTCCTCCTCAATGGGGCAAGTAGGAGCCTTCGCAGTAGCTTCCTTCACGTCTGCCACTGTACGCCTGGGATTGTGGATTGGTGCGCAGAGGATGGGGGATTCCAGGTCTATGCCGTTGGTGACACTCGTCCAAATGCCATCGAAGTCCATCACCTAGACGTTTGAATCCACATCATCCTCCTCCTGAACTGGCACCAGGTCAGTTTTGCGGTGCTGGAGGTGCGTCTGGGGAGAGATAGTGGAATTCCTTATGTCACACTAATCAAACTAATCAAACTAATCAAACTAATTTTCTATATGGTCTAGGATTCTTTCCACATCCACAATATTTGATGACGATCCAAATCCATGAAAAATATTCAATGGTTCAATAAATTTGAGGCTAGTTGGTAAAAATATATATTGTTGAAATCTCCAAAAATACTTGTAATCATTACCAAACTAATCTAAATTTCAAGGATAAGTGAAAACATATTATTTATAAGTTTTAGCCATAAACTCACTTGAAATATTAAAATAACTACATTAGAAAATATGTAGCCTAATCCGACATATAAATATTAAAAGGGTCTCAATTCAAGGTTACAAATAAGTCGAAAATGATTAACATTCAAGGAAAAGGATATGAAGTAATTTTGGAAAAAAAGTAATTTTGAGAACTCAACAACCACTATTGGTATTGAGAATTTTATTATGGTCAAACATCATTCCCTTGTAGGATTTATCTATAAAATTTATCTATAGACAAGTAAATTGAGGGATTATTGTTTAGGACCCCTAATCCCATATAGAGAAAAATATTCCATATAATTAACCCAAATAATGGTGATTAATTGAGAAAAAGCCTCTAGTAGAGGAAATTCTAAAAATAATATAATCTAATCATGATTGATCGCATTAGCTTAAGTGCCCAATTCTCCCTTCAAAACTTGTGATGTTATATGGATTTAGCGTCCCTCTCTTCTGTCTAGGGAGTCTCAATTAACAAGTTCACAAGAACATTGAAGATGCATCATGGATAAAAAATTCAAATGGTTTCCCCACCTAATTCAAAATGTGTAATGTCTCTAAAACAACTACAACTACATCAACTATATATCTAAGGGAAAATTGGAAAGAGATATAAAATACACATGGTGTAAACTCCATAACACCTCACCCCACATTTATCACTTTTACAAGCTTACCAGGATAAATGTTAGTGGAAATTCTTAACGCATGTGTACGAAAAGAGCTCACTTTAGCTGCCCGTGACAAACAACCCTAACAACAAAGATGGTTGCTTAACTTCTTTATATTTGTAATCGGTAGTTAAAACAAATGTTGCAAAAAACCAAATCTATGTAGTAAAAGCCGTTAAATAGTGAAAATAAATAAGAATTTCTCCATGAATCCAACATACAAGAAAATATATAAGGAATTTTATATGTATTATAAGACCTGGGATGTTATGAAACCAACTCCAAAAATACAAGAAAAGAGAGATCAACGCCTTAGAAATCAACCACTTTGAGGGGGAAACCTCCTTTACATTACATAAATGAAAAATTATTGGATTATTCAAATGACAAACCTCCTTCCTATATATAGGAGTCCATGGGGTCACAATCTAATCCTAGCCGACCTAACAATAATAATTTAAGGGCATAACAATAACAATAGTTCGCTTTTATGGGGCACAATAATAACAATGTGGGAACTACGGGGGTACAACAATAACAATAAGGGGGCCACACTAACAAAAATACGGGACTACACTAGTAATATAGGGACTTTACATGCCCCTCTCTTTCAAAAAGTATTGTCCTCAATGCTTGAGTAGTTATGGATGCTTCTGTATAAAATTCTCATCCTCCCATGTGGAATCTTCAGTGGGTAAGTTCTTCCACTTGATGAGATACTCTAAAATTGATCGATTTTGTAGCTGACGAATTCTTGTTTCTGTGACTGCTACAGGTTCCAAAATGATTTTTCCTTCCTCATCAAGTTCTGGCAATATTGTTCGAACTAGAATTTTCTGACCTATAACCTTCTTTAAGCACGAAACATGGAAAAATGGGTGCACTCGAGAAGAAGCAGGAAGTTCCAATTTGTATGCCATAGTACCAATCTTTTTCAACACCTTGTAAGGACCATAGTTCTTTGGCGATAATTTATTATCCTTCTTAGCTTGTTTGAGGGACATTTTTTTGTATGGTTGTAGCCGTAAAAATACCCAGTCTCCTACATCAAAACTTATCTCGCTGCAATGTCGATTTGCCTATTGTTTCATTCGATTTTGTGCCAAATTTAGGTTATACTTTAAGAGTTGGATAACTTGTTGTTGACGCTCGATGTGATCTTCCACTGCTTGAACCTTAGAATTTTCTCTTAAATGTAATGTGATGGATGGTGGATGATATCCATAAAGTGCCATAAATGGGCTCATTTTTGCTGTAGTATGGAAGGAAGTGTTATACCACCATTTAGCTAGAGGTAACCACTTGACCCATTGTGTTTGTTTACCAGATACAAAGCAACTAAGATATCCTTCCAAACATTTGTTCACTATCTTAGTTTTCCCATTAGATTGAGGATGATAAGATGAGTTATGGGCTAGTTGAGTACCCAAACAAGAAAATAATTCCGTCCAAAAATTTCCAATGAAAATGGGATCTTTGTCTCTTACAATAATATTTGGGTTTCCATGTAGCTTTTGAATTGTTTCCATAAATGCAGTAGCAACTGTACTTACTTTAAATGGATGAGATAATGCATAAAATTGTGCTTGGTAAGTCTATCAACTATCACCATGATGACACTCTTTCCTTCGGATTTAGGTACAAACCTTTGATAAAATCCATTGAAACCTCCTCTCAACATTGAATTGGAATGGGTAAAGGTTGTAGAAGACCTGGGATCTTAATTGTCTCAACTTTATTTTACTCGCAAACCAAAAATTTTGCCACAAAATTTTAAATATCAGACTTAAGGCCATCCCAAAAAAAAAATTTCTTCACCCTATGGTAAGTTTTTAAAAAACCTGTGTCCTCTTACGGGAGACGTGTCCAATTCCGAAAGAATCTTTTGATTTATTTGGGAATTCTTACAAAGATATATGCAATCTTTGTACCAGAAGGGATCATTTTTCCAAGTAAATGTATCAGCTATACTGGGATCTTGCTGCAACTTTTGAATGAGTGTCCACACTTCTTCGTCATTCTTCCATTCCTCCCTTACTTTAGTTATCCAATCTGGTTGGATAATATAAATGACACAAAGTAATACTTCCACCTCCTCATCCTTTCTTGAGAGTGCATCTACAACAACATTTAGCTTCCCTTTTTTGTATATGATTTCAAAGTCATAACCCAACATCTTTGTGACCCATTTTTTCTACTCTTCTAAAGATAGTATTTGTTCCATAAAGTATTAAAGATTATCATGATCATTTTTTACCTTGAAGTGTATTCCCATTAGGTAAGGTCTCCATGAATATATTTTTTTGGTAAGTTGGACTATTTTATTAATTCTAAAACGTAAAGTTACATATGCTATAGGCTAGGTTGGCAAGCCGCACTTAGCCAATCCCAGCATTTGTTACACGATTTCTAGGCTGCTTCAGGGGAGAAAACCAGCCCGAACAAAACTTAAAACAAAAAATTACATTATGCGTAGTAGCGTTGGCATATCTAAGAAACACAAAGTAAATGGTAGAAAAAAGACACTGATGGCGAGCATGAAAAAAAAAATAGGAGAACTGTGCAGCTACGCAGGCTTCATTTTTCGTCTTCATCATCATTTTTGGGGACCTCCTCCTCAATGGGGTAGGAAGGAGCCTGCGTAGCAACTTCCCCCACGTCTGCCATTGTACGCTTGGGATTGCGCACTGGTGCACAGAGGATGGGGGAGTCCGGGTCTACGCTGTCGGGGACACGCGTCCAGATGCCATCAGAGTCCATCTCCTAGACATTAGAGTCTACATCATCCTCCTCCTGAACTAACAATGGGTCAATTTTGAGGTGTTGGAGGTGCGTATGGGGAGAGATGGTGAACTTCCTCGGGCCGCATCTTCCTCTATGCGCAAATTTCCCAGGGGCTTCTACATGCTACTTGGGATCGAGACTCTGACGTACAAAAATTCTGGAAGAGGAGCCTTCCATCAACTCTAGATGATTTTCCTAGCCACAGTGATAACAGCCATGGAGAGCCCCTTTCTGTCCTCCTCGAATAGTTCGTTGGCGAATTCTAGGAGCCATTGCCAACAGAGGAAGGGGGGAGCGGTTTAGGAAAGGGTACCCAAAAGGGAAAGCAACACTGGGGCTCATGGTGTAGGAATAGCTGGGGGGTAGGTGCGCATGAAGGGGTGTGGTAGCCCAAGGGAGACTGCGCAGTGCTACACTGATAGTAGAGCTCCGCAACCTTCTAAAGCCAGGGAGAAGCTAAAGCATAGTTAAGGAGGCGAAAGGAAGAGATAATAGACTGTGTATTGAAAGGGGCTGAGATATCATCCTTTTAAAGGGGTGGGGGTGTGTGCGATGAGGATAGTAATGAGTAGGCTTCGTACGCATCTGCGTGCTATGATTGATAATTTGAGCAGGCTCGAGGGAAGGGGGATGGCTGCAATACGGGTTAATCATGACGGTCATTAATGGTGATAGGTGTGAGGTGATGCTCTGGACATGGTGACGTAGTTCCCGACCTCTCGTCATCATTTCTGAATCTGGTAGTCTCGTGTGAGTGGCTAACGGTTTGAGTATCTGCAACAGATGAGGCTCTGCACATGAGATCTCTGTTTCCCGGGGAGTGTGGGATGTGATTGTCAAGTGTGCCAGTTATGTCACCCGCATCCGGGGGAGATGCATTTGAATATTAATGTCTAACACCGTTTATCATTTTACTTTTTATAATTAGAGGAGGCATGTTATGTTTATGGTTCTTGTGTCTCCTCAACATCCTTTGGAATCTTGAGATTATTCATGTTTTACTTAATCAACTTGTAAGGGGAATATTTTTTCTCTAGAAAAATAGAATAATTTTTATGACTCATCATTGAAATTATCTTAAATATATATACAACAAATAAATCACTATTATTTGGTTTAGACCCTAAAAAATAGTGCCATGTAAGGCTTGAAAATGGCCCTACAAGTTTTAGATTCAAAATTGTAGAATTCTTGAATGTCACTAGTAGGCTCATTAATCCATTTTTCTTGCTCTAAAATGATACCAAAGGTGAAGAAACATCGTAGTGATCCTTTTCTAATCATCAGAATTATATATTTAGATGATGTCATCACTACAACAAGTTTTTTATTCTTTCCTTATTAAACCATAGATGTGTATATCTTTCAAATAAAAAAATGGTTTGATGATGATAAGGTTTCCATCAAAAACTACAACAAAAACATAGTTAAAAGGAATGAAGTTGTCACCATGAATATTTGCAAGCAGAGAGAATTATAACATCAAAATGTAGTTGGAGAATAACATTCCCCTACATCCTTATTCCCAAGTAAAACTCTGTCAAATCTTCTTATTGATAATCCATCCTTAAGGAGAAAAGCCTATGACTATAGAAAAATGAAATTGGAAAATATTGAAATGGTGTTGTAGGTTAGAGGTTATTTTTTAAATATTTGAAAATAATGAGAGGATTCCCACCAAGTATTCACAAATTTTCAATAAGTATTTTATGGTTTACACACAGTAGGGGATTCTATTTTTTGTGAAAAATCCATCCACTCTTATGTGGAGAGCTTGGACACTATTCACAAGGTGAATGAAAAAATCCATGCAAACCAAATGATCTGGATTTATGCAGGAATAGAACAGAATACACATATAACCATAAATAAAAAGATGCAGCAGAAATAACTCTTCATTTCATTAATATCGAAGAATTGAAATTTGCTTACAGACAGAATGGAAATAAACTAGCTAGGGCGCTGGTAGCTTATCTCTGAGAAGAGATGTGGTGGCTACAGGCCTCTGAACTGAGTTACAATGAGGCTCGAGGGACTATTTATTATTTAGAAATAATGGAAAACTCTAAACATCCAAAAACCTAACCCTAGGAGATGAAGCTCCAAAACTATGGGCCCCGTTTTGGGTAAATTAGCGTTTCAACTTCCTCGAGACGTAACTTTGGCATACGATTTCCATTTGACATGAACCATACCTCGTTAGAAATATCTATTCGAGGAATACAACTTTTGATGTGAGAAACATCGATCCATGGACCCATGTTGTTCCTAGGTTTCCCAAAAAATGTCGTTTAGGGCCTCAAAATGGCTCAAGAAGTTCAGGACCCGTAAAACTGCTAAAAATAGTAAGTTGTGCCGAAACTGAAAAACAAAAAGAGACAATGGTGGGGCCTCAAGTGGAATAGGTGGGTGGCAACCAATATCCATCTGGATCATTACTCCCCCCTTAGGAAGCAATGGTCCCCATTGCGTTGAGTTCCTCCATGAAATGAGGAAACTTCTACTGAACTTGGTCCCTGGTGAACCACTTGCCTTGGTGCAAGAGTTGGCCAGCTTTGACAACTCGATACAGTTGGATCTTCTATTAGCAAGTGTTATTGATTTGCATTTCCATGATACAATATGTGGTGGCCTATTCCATGTAGTCTGGGTTTAACTCTATTGGTGTGAGTTGTTCTACAATGTCAGAGGTGTTCAATAGAGGTGGGAAGTAGGGACGAAGGTGATCCACACTGAATACTGGGTGCAGACCAAGGAATGGTGGAATAATGTACTCAAAGGCATTGTTTCCTATAGCCTTGGTGATGGTGTACGACCCATATCGGAGCAGGAGAAGCTTGTGGTGGGGTCCAGTGAGGCACTCCTTCTGCAAATGTAGCCACACTTTATCGCCCACCTAAAATTTGCATGGCACCCGATGTTGATCATGGCGTTGCGTGTACTTACCATTGGCTTTATCCCATATGTCATGAACTTGTTGGAATATGTGCTGAATACACTCAATGAACCTGTTCACTTTGTCAAATTCAGATTGGACAGGGGCTGAATCGGCCTGAGTAGCTGTAAATGGCGTGGCTACGTCAATGGGACATAGTGGCTGGAATCCCAAGCCAACCTAAAAGGGGTTGTGGCTGATTGAGCTGTGGAGAGCCCAGTTATAACTGTGTTGTACATAGGGGAGGCTCTCATACCATGTGCGGGGATGCCTTAAATTATACATGTGCAGAATGCATACAATCATCCTGTTAACGACCTCTATCTGACCATTAGTTTGGGGATGGAAAGCTGTGGACTTGGTGAGCTTGGTGTCCAACATTGACCAAAGGTTATACCAAAATGTGATGAGGAACCTACTGTCACGATTTGATATGATAGACAGTGGGATCCCAAAGTGCACCCACACTCATTCAAAGAAGAGTTTAGCAATGGCTTCTATTGTGATATTCTTCTTGCAGGCCGCCATAATGTCCATCTTCGAGAATCTGTCGACGACAACGAAAACACAGTCATTTCCATGCCTAGTAGAAGGAAGGTCTAACATGTAATCCATGGAGATGGATTCCCAATGTCAACTAGGGGTAGGTAGCAGAGTACAGAGGCCTTGCTTCTTGATGGTCGGTTTGTCAATGGCACAAGAAGTGTAGGCTCTGATGTACTTCTCGACATCTTGTCGAAGGTTCAGCAAATAGAAATACTTCTGCAGTATTGCCACTATTTTCTTAACCCCGAAATGCCCAACGACTCGACTGTAGTGTGCTTCCCATATCATCTTCGCACGATTGCTTGAAGGAACACAAAGGTGTCCTAGGTGACATAACAGTGCATCTTGGAGGTGAAAATTTGGAACTTGTGTACCCCCCAAGGGTGCCTTGTATGTGTGGTGGATCACTCTTGTAGAGAAGCAGCCAATCATAAGTCTCGTGACCATAGGAGTTGAGAATGTTGGTTAGTGCCATGAACGGTGGTTGGTTGAGGCAGTCTGCAACATTATTGGTGATACCCTTCTTGCACTTGATGTTCAAATGAAACTGTTACAGATATGTGGACCAATTTTGATTGCGATCGTTTTGCAACTTCCCTTGTGTCTGTATGAACTGCAGGGGTCGATGGTCTGTGTGGATGATTATTTCCTTCCCCAAAATGTAATGCTTCCATTGTCAACAAGCCTTCACAATGGAATACATTTATTTTCCATAAATGGGATACTTGCGACCTGTGTCGGACAATGTCTCACTATGATATGCCACTAGATCTCCATGTTGAATAAGAACTGCTCCAATAGCATAGTCAAAGGCATCTGTCTCGATCTTAAATGGTTTTTACAAGTCTGGTAATGTGAGAATTGGGGTAGAATAGAGGCGATGTTTCAACTCTATGAATGTCTTTTGTTGAGATTCCAACCAAAAGAATTTTGCTTTCGCTCCTCCCTTGGTGACTTGACTCAAGGGCCAAGTGATATGAGAGAATCCCAACACAAACCTGCGGTAGAAATTAGCAAGACCTAGAAAGTTGCGAAGCTCTGTTAGAGTGGTTGGTGTTGAGGTATAAAAGGTATCTTTTTAATGCCTATTTATCCTACATTAATTATCAATCTAGGTACGATTTTTTTATTTCAAGAGTGTACTCTGTCTAAGGCTGCAATTCAATATAAGAGTAATGCCTTGTAATATGTAGTAGAGTATTCTAAATACAAGAGTAAATGGATGTTTGGAAAAGAAATATAACTACAATAACATAAACTCAAATGATCTGAAATCAAATCATTCACTTAATAAACATCAATCAAGGATACAGTAATGATAACTCTTTCCTCTAGAAATTGATGCAACAAGATAATCAATCTGAGAACGTGGGAGAAATAACCAGTATTATTTACAGTTGATGATCCTGTTTTAAAGCAATTGAATGGAAATAAATCTTGAACTAAGTGCTACTAAAGAAAGGAAACTAGGAAAGCTCTCAAAACCAAACTCTTTGCAATTAATCAACTGAAATGAACAACAGCTCTAGAATTGAACAGAAATGTAAATGAACAGCAAACTGTAATCAAAGGAATTGAACAACAAATACTATTTAATAAATCGAACAACAAACTCTTAACTACTGGAATCGAATGACAAATTCTATTGAACAACAATCTGCAAATGAACAACAGTCAAACAGAACAGCAATCAATTGAAACAACAAATGAAATGAAACAATAATGGAAATAGAACAACGAAGCTCTGTTAAGGTATTAACAAGATAAATTATACAGTATTAAGATTCTTGTTAAATCATAAAGGAACAGCAACACGATTTGTTAATATAACACATCGATATAAAATAAGCAATGAACAATAAACCATTTACTTGCAAACCGTAATGAAAACAATTACAAACTATCACACGACGATAATTGAAAGGTAATGATACAACCAACAGATCGATCCACCAGGGTCGGGCCCGTAACCACCAATGAAACACCGCTGGGCTTTACTCCGGAGTTAAGAAATTAAACGACAAAAATATCTTGTATTAATCAAGCATAATAATGTTTACAACAGTCCCTCTCTAATCATGAGAGTCAATAATAAATGACAGAGTTACAAAAGGAATGTTTAATCCATAGTTCCCCCAATACATAATACATGCTCTCCTTTTATAATCAGAAAGAGGAGAAATTAAATAGTAAATATGATCCCTCATAACAATATTGGATTTTCCCCAACAACTTGATTAGCAAGAAAAGATATTTCCATCAATCTTTCAACAGGAACAAGTTGAATTTGGATTTGCAGCTGAGATAATTTGGAAGACGGCCGCAACAGTAAATCTGCTCAAAGTACCTTCTGTTTCTCTCAATACAGGTCGAATTTGGGCAAACCATTCTTTGAATAAAGTTAATTCGGTCCGTTCTATACAAAACCCATGATTTTCCAGATTCTTCTCCATTTGCCTAGAATATCAACCGCAAAACTGTCACTTGTTATTTCAACGAATTTCTGAGTTGGAATATTGAATGATGTGTTGGAGATCAAATCTGCAATCTAGCAAATATCTTGGAGGCTAAAATGGTGAGTGCTATTAGAAAATATATTAATAAACCATCATTAATAAAATTATGCATAATAATCATCAATTTATTAAAAATAAAGGAGAAGAAATAATATTTATCCATAAGAGAATAAATAATTATAAAATGGATTTATATGATAAATTATGATAAATTACATGATAAAGAAGATTAGAAATGGATGAAATAGGTGTTAAAAAGTGGTCATATTAGCGGCTCAACATATCTCCAAACTGAATATATTGCATGCCCTCATGCAATCTAGAACTGAATATATTGCATGTCCTCATGCAACCCAAAGAAAAAAACCCATGTGTTAACCAAGCAAAAAAATTGTTCATCCCAACTCATGAAATGGATGGAACAAATGAATTTTCCCTGAAATAATGAATATTCAATTTTAGCAACCTTGATGAAGGCGTAACAATTTTTACAATTGACGTTCAACTATATGTATATGAAGTTGCAGAATAATGTGACATAAGTAACAGCAAACTTCATTAACTATTTTCTCAAAAATCAGATCGTTTTGATGCACGGACCATGAGATATAAACAAAATGGTTGTAGGTGATAGTGCATAATTTTTGAAATTTTATGAACAAATTTAGCATAAAATTATCTGGGTTTGTGTATTTTAATGATACCTCTTTGTTATCACAAGAATTCAGTTCATAGTTTTAAAGATATATGCAAATCAATTTTTGCACGGTATAAAAATGAAATTGTATGCCTTAAATGAGAAAGAAAGTAGAAAACATCCATCATGTGTAGAAATTCCTCCCCCAAACTGAAGAATTAACATGTCCTCATACAATGCTAGAAAACAAAGAGAAGTGGTTGCTACAATCTATTGAAATTGATGCTTGGTGTAAAACAACATGGAATAAGGGAGTTGTTGAGAATGAATAAGAATATCAATGGATGATAAAGAATATTAATGACATGGTCATAAGAAAGAAATGAAAGAAAGCAACACTCCCCCAAATTGAAAGATGATATGTCTCTAAAAAATGGAAAGTGGTAAAAATGTGAAATGAATGATGATAAATAATGCTCAATGGATTTTCATGAAATTTTCCTAAATTCATAATAAATAAATAAATTATGTTATTTTACCTCAAGTGTTACCTCTGAAAAAAATGTGGAATGACATGTAGGGACTGGCCTTTGTTGAAGCTGATGTAGGCTGAGCGGATACTGAAAGTGATGCAAAAATTGGAAGCCATGCAAGCCTTTGCTGTTAGTTGCAATAGTGTGGTCGTGCTGCGAATAAAATTCCTCCCCATACTTGTTGTTCTCATGTAACCAAATCACGATTCTGCATGCAATTTTCTTGAATCCAAAGTGTTAATTTTGAAGAGCAAGAGATAAGATGTATGCCAAAAGTTCAATCAGAAAAACTTCTGTAGAAATGCAGATGACTATTGTGGAAAATCAACAAAATAGAAGAGTAGCATACTACACTGCAATTGTACATCATGAAAAGACATACATACTTATGATATGATCAACAAATTATCGCATTACTGAAATCAATGCATATTTTGAAATCGTGAGTAGATATGGAAATGTTTATGTAATGATTCGAAAATAAGGGAAAACGACAACTGATATGAAAAAAAGTACTTATGCGGTAATTATCCACATAAACCATTATGATCAATTTATAAATTAATTTTGATGCATAAGAGGTTCCAAAAAAAGGGTTTAGGAGCATACTCTCATTTTAAATTAGATAAAGATATAAGAAAAGGGTTTATCATTACTATTGATTTGTGAAAAATATGACTCCAATACCATCAACAAAGCTCTATTGCCCACAGGTGTCTATAACCTTGACAAAGTTGCTTTCTCACCCTTGGAACCATTATTCTTTATTTATGCCTAGGGAAATGCTATGTGATGTCATGATGGAGGCCACTGTGCTGGCTTGGGAACCAGATGAATCACAATGCCATTCACCAGGAAGGAGTGAAAGGTGGGCAGGACGGCTCGTGATGAGATCTCATGTTCCAAGGACTTTTTATTTTTCTGAGTTGTCCATTGGATCATATCCCTGGTGTGGTGGCCATAATGGGAATGCCACTTCACTACTCCCTTATGATCATGGTAGGCTGGCTCTTGATGAGACCCCCTATCCTCCATCCGCCATATCATAGAATTGTTAGTAATCATATAGAGATTTTTCTTTTTCTTTTTCTTTACATATAACACTTTCCTATTTGTATATAAAGGGTGGCTCAACACTCCTTAAGAGTAGTGATGGTGGAAGAAGTCTGAACATCTCAATAGAGAAAATATGCCCTTATTCTTATTCAATAAACAAAAATCAAAGAGATTTATGAGAATTTAGGGAAGAACCAACATGATAAAGATAATCGATCATATTAATTTTAGTAAAAATAAAGACAACAAAGTGATATAGATGGTTGTGTCATTTCCTTTTTTTTATCATTATAAAACAATTTCTTAAAAATGACAATTTCTTTTAATTTGCTGATTCCAGTAACCTCTAATTTTTGTGTCCTTGCATAAATTGTATGTTTACCTTTAAAAGAGTCATGAAGAATTCACAAAAATCCTCAAAATGTTGTTCTAAAACAAGAAAAATGCACTCAAAAAGTGATGTTCCTTAGATGGAATAGTTGTTGTTCCTTAAGAGGAACAACAAAAACAATCTGCGAAAATGTTGTTCCTTTTGAAAGGAACAACAGAAATAGTCAGAAAAAAAAACATGTTGTTCCTTTGAAAAGGAACAACAAAAAAAAACAAGCAGGAAAAATGTTGTTCCTTTGGAAAGGAACATCAAAAACAGGTGACAAAAATAGTTGTTCCTTTGAAAAGGAACAACCAAAACAAGCGGCAAAAACTGTTGTTCCTTCGGAAAGGAACAACAAAAACACGTTGAAAAAAGTGTTGTTTCTTTTGAAAGGAACAACAAAACTATTGTTCCTTTGGAAAGGAACAACAAAAAGAAACACACAAACGCGATGTTCCTTCAGAGGAATGGTTGTTGTTCCTTAAGAGTAACAACAAATAAATATAAGCACGCAAGGTTGTTCCTTAAGAGGAACAACATGAAAAATAAAGGCACACAAAAAAGTGGTGTTTCCTATAGGGAACAGCAAAAAAATGCACGCAGAAATTGTTGTAGGGAACAACAAAGGAAAAAAATAGAGGAAAGAACAAATCCATTATCAAGCAAATCCAATCATCTTAGAAAGGAAAATTTATGTACAGGTGTAAAGAAAAAATACATTTTTACAGAATTTGTGCTGCCGAAGAATTGCCTCCTGAAACTTGCATGGTGGGGTCCTTATTGTTCAATTGCCAATGGAGCGGATACTACAATTTGAAGGGATCAACACCTGAAATACAAAAACATAAAAGAAATCAGAAAAGAAACAACACTTTATTAAGTTATAACAGCTATGATGTTATTTCCTAAGGGAATGTCAATCTGTTAATGGAAAAAAATGATCTTTTTGAAAACTATTTTGGCAGCAGTGACATGAATCCTCAAATTGAAACCAATTCTTTATTTCTTCTTGTTATGAATCTGTTATTTAATGAACTGGATGAAATGCCCTTGTTTCACTAAAATTTCTTTCAAGAATCGTTCGTCCATAAATTGACCTTTTTTGTTCTGCTAAGACCTGCAAAAAACGAGTGTCTACCTGCAATAAAACATTAAATCGTTGAGAAAGAGAGGTGTGGGGGCTCCCCTAATCCAATAATTATGCAAAAAACTAACAATTAGTTACTTTGTAGAACAAATCCACGGACAAAGTAAAATTAATTTATTACCTGCGGGAGAGCAGTGGCCAATCATGCTAACTAGCAGCGTTTCAATCATAACTTCTTTGTTTTTCGTCCGATTTGAGTGATTATAAATCAAAATGAAAGTGAATTTAGAGATATGTCTCCAATAGAAACAAATTTTAAAAATTCCATGTAATGGTATGTTAAATTTGCTTAGAACAACTTGCATAATAGAATCATTTTCGATTTTCCAGCTCAGACCAACAGTTGATATTTCAAGCATACATTATTCGTTTGATGATGGATTAAGCTGATTCAAATTGGAAATGAAAGTATATTAATTTATTTATCTCCAATAGAAACATATTTTGAAGAGAAGAAGAATTGATGGGTCAAATACGCTAGTGAACAACCGAGAAAATAGAGTTTCAAGAGTGCTGATTTATGATAAGTAGTCAGTATTTTTGTCATAAAATCCTCATACGATATCGAAATAGAGTGATTCAAACCGTGTTGTAAACTAGATTCATGGAGGAATATACGACAGAAACAAGTTTTAAAAATATAGTCATTTCGGCCTCCAAAAACTGACTGTCCCAACTCTGTTCCTGAGCTGCCTACTAAGCACCCTGTCAATGTTTTGGTTCTAACTTTTTCGTTTCAAATCAAAATGGAATGATTCAAATTGAGTTGGAAATTAGAAATCAAGAGATACTTAGAATATAAACAGGTTTTAAAAATATTCACTTTTGGTCCCCCAAAACATGAATGTCCCAACTCTATTTTCAGAAATTTCATCAAGCCCACAAGCCAAGAAATATGATATTCAAGCAATTTTTTCATATTGGTGATAAAAATGAATATGAGTGTTTGTAGAATTGTTATTTTCAATATAATGCATCTACATACACAAATAAATAAAAATATTTATCATCGATGTTGATTTCCACAGCGTGTTGCAACAAAAACAACTATTTTTACAAAAATAAAATAATAATAAAAATGTGTTTATTTTATTTCCTTATTTATTTTATTTTTTCACTAGCCTAATCTAATTTGGAAAATGAATATGATTACGTATAAGAGTATTTCCAGTGTAACCATTTTCGAAATAAGGCTTCAAGTATGTACATACCCAAATTTGAAAAATGCATGTTAATAAAAATTAGGGTATGAGAAGCCAATTTCCCTTGAAAATATGGTGTCAAAAATTGTTGAAGCATGGAGTGATGCTGCAATAAAATGGAATGAAACCAATCTTCAATGTATTCTTTACTTTCTTGATTTACCATAGCCATCATATCATGAAGTTATTGAGTGTTTAAAATGTCTTTTTGATGCAGGCTAGAAGGAACCTCATTTTCTTTCATAACCTCGACAATTTTTGGATTTGATACATTCTGAATCTCAGTGTAATTTTTCTCCAATGGTGCATGTCAAATAGAATGGGTGGGAAGGTTGGGTAAATTTTGCAGTTCAACACTGTAAGCATGTTGTACTGGTTTATTATGGTGAGGATGTGGAATGAGTTGAGTAGGAGATTGTGTAGGGAATGGAGCCTCTTAATGATGTAGTTGATTGGGTTGAGTGGATGATTTTGATAGGCAAGAAAGATGTTGTGGAAGAGCTGGAATGTGTTTGTGCTACAAGATGAGGGATAGTAGTCATGCAATCATAAGGTGAACCATGCCAAGCTTGTAGACAAGATTGGTGGTGGTTATATTGAGATTGGCATGGCTTCCCTAACATATGAGTATTCCATAACGAATTATGCAAGTAAGAGAATGAAGAGGAAGTGTTTTGAACCATACCTGTAGGCCATTATTTCCATGGTTTTGACCTTGTTGCAGCTTCCCCATCTCTTTGATATGCTACTTCCATCCTAGATAGGGAAGAACAACTATCTATGGGATGCTCCTTTCAGTTATGAGGGAAAAACACTTCATCAAATTTTTGATTTTTCTGAACTTGCAAAACATTCAATTGTGAATTTAGAGAGCTAATAAAATCATATTTAAAATTTTCAAATAAAACCTTGATTTCAGCTCTTATTCCTCTTGTTCTTGTAGTAAATTTGGAAAAGAAAGAAGAAACTTCTCTAGAATTCTTACCAGCCTTGGAAATTCCTCTTGAATACCTTATGCACAACTCACAAACATCATCATATGATAACTGAAAAACATCACCTTTTCCTATTAGATTTAAGAGTTCCAAAAATTCATCTTTGATTCCTTTAATAATGAGTGTTTTCAAGATCTCTTTTTCCAAATTTTTATGCTTTGATTTTTGAAGGTTATATTGAAATTTATTTACATAGTCCTCCAAGCTTTCATCTTCCCCTTGTATCATACTAAAAATATCTTTATTGGATTTGCAGTGGTCTTGGTACTTCTTCAAGAATATGTTCTTCATGTCCTCCCATGTTTGGATGCAGTTCTTTCCTAAGCTCATGAACCATCGGAGAGCTGCTCCTTTTAGAGTAAGAGGAAACAATTTCAACCTTTGATCATTAGTACAATAATCATATCCTCTACAAATTATTTCAAACTCAAATAAAAATGTATCGAGATCTTCATTTGTCCATGAAAATTTGGTAGAGACAATGGGGGAATTATGTGCATTTGTGTCACTCCTCCTAGATCTTTGATAGGGAATTCAAAAGTTGCAATGTGAGCCATTTCTTACCATAATAGAAGATGTTCTTCATGTGTTTCTTTGGGGATCCTCCTTAAAATGTTCCTGTCAATTGGTTAGTGAAATGGGTGGTGCTTACATCACCACTCGAGTGGAATTACAAGATTTTTTTTCAAAATTTCTACCTCTAAAATTCAAAAAAACGGAAGCATTCATTCCTACCTTAAGCTTTCACTTAATTCTGTTGTGAAGCAGGCCAGTGAACAAGTGTGTTCCTTGCTCGGTGCACAGGTTCTTACCTTCCGTCTTTAATACCCAATTCTTCGCAAGCAGAAAAAATCAAATATGCATCACTCTTTCTAAATGGCATACACTCTCCCCGACAACAGCGCCAAAATGTTGAGGTATAAAAAGTATATTTTTAATGCCTATTTATCCTACATTAATTATCAATCCAGGTACGATTTTTTATTTCAAGAGTGTACTTTGTCTAAGGCTGCAATTCAATCTAAGAGTAATGCCTTGTAATATGTAGTACGATGTTCTAAATACAAGAGTAAATGGATGTTTGGAAAAGAAATCTAACTACAATAACATAAACTCAAATGCTCTGAAATCCAATCATTCACTTAGTAAACATCAATCAAGGATACAGTAATGATAACTCTTTCCTCTAGAAATTGATGCAACAAGATAATCAATCTGAGAATGTGGGAGCAATAACCAGTATTCTTTACAGTTGATGATCATGTTTTAAAGCAATTGAATGGAAATAAATCTTGAACTAAGTGCTACTAATGAAAGGAAACTAGGAAAGCTCTCAAAACCAAACTCTTTGCAATTAATCAACTGAAATGAACAACAGCTCTAGAATTGAACAGAAATGTAAATGAAAATAAAACTGTAATCAAAGGAATTGAACAGCAAATCCTATTTAATAAATCGAACAACAAACTCTTAACTAATGGAATCGAATGGAAAATTCTATTGAACAAAAATCTGCAAATGAACAACAATCAAATGGAACAAAAATCAATTGAAACAACAAATTAAATGAAACAATAATGGAAATAGAATAGCAAAGCTCTGTTAAGGTATTAACAAGATAAATTATACAGTATTAAGATTCTTGTTAAATCATAAAGGAACAGCAACGCGATTCGTTAATATAACACACCGATATCAAATATGCAGTGAACAATAAACCACTTACTTGCAAACCATAATGAAAACAATTACAAACTATCACACTACGATAATTGAAAGGTAATGATACAACCAGCAGATCGATCCACCAGGTCCGGGCCCCTAACCACCAGTGAAACGTCACTGGGCTTTACTCCAGAGTTAAGAAATTAAATGGCAACAAGAGCTTGTATTAATCAAGAATAATAATGTTTATAGCAATCGCTCTCTGATCACAAGAGTCAATAATAAATGACAGAGTTACAAAAAGAATGTTTAATCCATAGTTCCCCCAAGACATAATACATGCTCTCCTTTTATAACTAGAAAGAGGAGAAATTAAATAGTAAATATGATCCCTCATAACAATATTGGATTGTCCCCAACAACTTGATCAGCAAGAAAAGATATTTCCATCAATCTTTCAACAAGACAAGCCAAATTTGGATTTGCAACTGAGATAATTTGGAAGATGGCTGCAACAGTAAATCTGAGAAAATCGTGCTCAAAGAACCTTCCGTTTCTCTCAATACAGGCCGAATTTTGGAAAACCGTTCTTTTGTTGTGTAACCAGCGCCTAAAATAGAAGAAAAGAGATATCAACACCTTAGAAATAAGCCACTTCGAGGGGGCAACCTCCAATACATTACATAAATGAACAATTCTTGGATGATACAATTTACAAAACCTCCTTTCTATATATAGGAGTCCATGTGGCCATAATGTAATCCTAGTGGGCCACAATGTAATCCTAGCCGACCTAACAATAATAATTTAAGGGCACAATAATAACAAAATGGGGGTTACAAGGGTGCAATAATAACAATAAGGGGGTTACACTAATAACAATAAGGGACTATACTAGTAATATAGGGACCTAACATGCCCCTCTCCTTCAAAAAAGTGTTGTCCTCAACGCTTGAGTAGCTCTGGGTGCTTCTGTATAAACTTCTCATCCTCCCATGTAGAATCTTCAGTGGGTAAGTTCTTCCACTTGATGAGATACCCTGAAATTGATCGATTCCGTAGCTGTCAAGTTTTTGTTTCCGTGACCGCTTCAGGTTCCAATATGATTTTTTCTTCCTCATCAAGTTCTGGCAATATTGTTTGAACTGGAATATTTTCACCTATAACCTTCTTTAATCATGAAACATGGAAAACTGGATGCACTCGCGAAGAAGCAGGAAGCTCCAATTTGTATGCCATAGTACCAATATTTTGCAAAACCTTGTAAGGACCATAGTACTTTGGCGATAATTTATTATCCTTCTTAGCTTGTTTGAGGGACATTTTCTTGTATGGTTGTAGCTATAAAAATACCCAATCTCCTACATCAAAACTTCTCTCGCTACGATGTTGATCTTCCTGTTGTTTCATTTGATTTTGTGCCAAATTCAGGTTATCCTTTAAGAGTTGGAGAACTTCTTGTTGATGCTCGATGTGATCTTCCACTGCTTGAACCTTCAAATTTTCCCTTAAAGATGATGTGATGGATGGTGGATGATATCCATAAAGTGGCATAAATGGGGTCATTTTTGCTGCAGTATGGAAGGAAGTGTTATACCACCATTCAGCGAGAGGTAACCAATTGACCCATTGTGTTTGTTTATCAAATGCAAAACAACGAAGATATCATTCCAAACATTTATTTACTATCTCAGTTTGAACATCAGATTGAGGATGATAAGATGAGCTATGAGCTAATTGAGTACCCAAACAAGAAAATAACTCCGTCCAAAAATTTCCAGTAAAAATGGGATCTCTATCGCTCACAATAACCCTTGGGTTTCCATGTACCTTTTGAATTGTGTCCATAAATGTAGTAGCAACTGTACTTGCTTTAAATGGATGAGATAATGCACAAAAGTGTGCATACTTGGTAAGTCTATCAACTACCACCATGATGACACTCTTTCCTTCAGACTTAGGTAAACCTGTGATAAAATCCATTGAAATCTCCTCCCAACGTTGACTTGGAATGGATAAGGGTTGTAGAAGTCTCGGGGTCTTAATTGTCTCAACTTTATTTTGCTGGCAAACCAAACATTCCGCCACAAACTTTTGAATATCAGATTTAAGGCCATCCCAAAAAAAATATTTCTTCACCCTGTGGTAAGTTTTTAAAAATCCTGAGTGTCCTTCTAAAGGAGAAGTGTGCAATTCCAAAAGAATCTTTTGTTTTAGTTGGGAATTCTTACAAATATATAAGCGATCTTTGTACCATAAGGAATCATTTTTCCAACTAAATGTATCAGATGTACTAGGATCTTGCTGCAACTTTTGAATGAGTGTCCATACATCTTTGTCCTTCTTCCATTCATCCCCTGCTTCAGTTATCCAATCTAGTTGGATAATAGAAATGGCACAAAGAAATGTTTCCACCTCTTCATTATTTCTTAAGAGTGCATCTGCAACAACATTAAGCTTCCTTTTTTGTAGATTATTTCAAAGTCATAACCTAACATCTTTGTGACCCATTTTTGCTGCTCTTCTGAAGATAGTCTTTGTTCCAAAAAGTGTTTAAGACTATCATGATCAGTTTTTACCTTGAAGTGTCTTCCTATTAGGTAAGTTCTCCATTTCTTTAGTGCATGCAGTATTGCTAACATTTCCTTCTCATAAATAGGTTTCTGTAAATACTTTCCTTTGATTGGACGACTTTCAAAAGCAATGGGTCTTCCTTCCTGCATTAAAACTGCACCAATTCCATTTCCTGAGGCATCACATTCCACGATAAAGGTTTTTGTGAAGTCTGGCGTAGCTAAGACCGGTGCTAGGCACATTGCCTCTTTAAGATGTTCAAAGGCCTTAGTTGCTTCAGGAGTCCATGAAAATGCATCTTTCTTCAATAATGTTGTTAGAGGTGTTGCTATTCTCCCATATTTCTTAACAAACTTGCGATAATACCCTGTTAACCCGAGAAATCCTCGCAACTGCTTTATGGTCGTGGGGACTTTCCATTCCTTAATGGCTTTAATTTTGTTAGGGTCTACTTTAACACCCTCGTGAGATATAATATGACCCAGATATTCCACCTCTTGTACTCGAAAGAAACATTTGGATATTTTTGCATATAATTGTTTCTCCTGCAATAGTTTGAGCACCCTGTCAACATGTTCAACATGATCCTTCCAAGACCTGCTGTAGATTAGTATATCATCAAAAAATACTACCACAAATTTTCTAAGGAAGGGTTTGAAAATGGAATTCATCAACCCTTGAAATGTAGAAGGTGCATTGGTAAGGCCAAAAGGCATGACCAAAAATTCATAATGACCCTCATGAGTTCGAATGTTGTTTTCAGAATATCTTCAGTCTTCATTCTAATTTGATGATATCCTGAATGAAGATCCAACTTGGTAAAATAAATTGCTCCATGTAATTCATCCAATAATTCATCAATCACAGGAATGGAAAATTTATCTTTAATGGTGAGTTTATTGAGCTCCCTATAATCCGAACACATTCACCATGATCCATCCTTCTTGTGTACCAATACTACAGGAGCAGAGAAAGAACTTTGACTAGGTTGAATTATACCCGCCTCTAACATTTCTGCAATCATACGTTCAATTTCGCTCTTTTGGACGTAAGGATATATATAAGGCCTGATGTTTGGAGGAACACTTCTGGAATCAAATGAATAGCATGATCATGATCACGAATAGGTGGGAGTCCTTTGGGAGTTTCAAACACCTTGGAATGATTGTCCAAGACTTGTTGGAGATCTGCAGAAATAGATGATTTTGATGTTGGAACTTCTAGTGAGCATAATTGTGCAATTACACCTCGTTGTTATTTCTTTAGAAGATTTTTCATGACATTATAGCTTATTATATTTCCCAGCTTCCCTGAAATACCCTGTAATTCAACTTCCTTTCCTTCTGAAAAAAAATTCAAGAAAATTTCTTGAAAATTAAAAGCTATCGTCCCCAAAGATTGTAACCATTGTACTCCTAGTACAACATCAGCACCTCCCGTAGGAATGGAAAGCATTGGACTAGTAAATACATATTCCCCCATGGTTAGCTTGATATTATGGCATTTTCCAGAGAAATTTATAGTTCCTCCATTTGCAACCATCACTTGACATTTTGGTGCTGGGTATAGGAAACAATTTAATTCCTTGGATACCTTACAATGAATAAAATTATGGGTGCTACCTGAATCAATCAACACTATTACCTTTTTCTTCTTGATATGTCCTTCTATCTTGAAATTTTGAGGAGTGGTAATTCCTTCCAGTGCATTACACGATATGGTCGGATTCATTTCTTCCTCTTCTAGGGTTGGTTCCTGGTGTATATCCTCTTCTTGTTCATTTTCTTCTTCCTCTTCACAATCTATGTAAAATAATTTCTTTCATTTTAAGTACTTTAGTGTATTTGCTATCACAACTGTAGCAAAGCCCTTTTTCTCTTTTTTCTTCCAATTTTTGTGGTGTCAACCTTATAGGTTGTGGAAATCTAGG
Source organism: Pinus albicaulis (assembly GCA_034641835.2). Lineage (NCBI taxonomy): Eukaryota > Viridiplantae > Streptophyta > Pinopsida > Pinales > Pinaceae > Pinus > Pinus albicaulis. Next base: position 156,346,732 of record CM076580.1, read on the forward strand.
CGTAGCAACACTTCCTTCTTTATAGAGGTGAGTGGTAGGCTTCCTTGTCACCATAATTTTACATTCAATTTTTCTTGCCAACCTGAATGCCTTCTCCAATGAATCAGGTTCCAAAACGTGAACTTCATGTTGGATGTTATCCTTTAAAGTACCTATGAAGAGATCAATCATGTGTTCCTCTGAAATATCAGTTACCCTTATATTCAATTTTTGGAAGTCCTCATAGTACTCCCCCATTGAACTCTTTTGTTTGAGATTTATCATTTGGATAAAAAAGGTGTTTCTCTTTGTATCCTCATAATGTGTTATCATTTCCTCTGTAAAAATTTACCAAGTGACAGTTTTTTTACGGGAGTAAAGCCATTGGTACCATACAAATGTATTTTGTTCTGCATAAAAAGTTGCAATGCATACCTTTTGCGTGTTTTACACATTATTGAGATCAAAATATTGCTCCATCTGTAGTATCCATGCTACGAGATCCTTGCCATCAAACTTCCTCATAACGATCTTTGGAATATGGTAGTTCTTCCCGCCAACATTAGAGTTTGTGAAATCACGATTAACATTTATTTTGTTCTCATCATGAGTTTCTTCTACTATCTTTTCACCATTATGAAACATTTCTTGTATCAACTTTGTCAAACCTTCCATGTCTGCTTTTAGATCATTCTTCATGTTTTCCCTGTTGTCTTTCATGTCATCCATCTTAGATTCCATGCTAGCTTCCATGCCATCTATATTAGATTCCACGCCTTTCTTCAAACCATCCATATTATTTTTCACCATCCATCTTTGCTTCCATGCCTTTCTTATTTTAAAACTTCCATTTCATTTTTTGTTGCTCTTTACGAGGCGAAATTTGTTGCACTTGCTCTTGTAATTTTGATAGATCATGTTGCAATTCTTCATCTTCATGAGTCATAGTAGATAGAGCCTACTGAAGGCTTAATGGGTGTTGAATTATTTTTATGGGGCATTTTTTAGAACCCAATATTGATATCTTTTCTACAATATGCCCTTGGAATCAATTCAAATTTATTTTTCAAACAAGACTTATGAAATTCAGAAGAAAAAAAAAATACACATTTTTTTCTTGCTTTTGAGGAGCTCGATATTGAAATTGGATTATCTTTGTGATTGCAGCTCTTCAATATCTGAAATTGGGCACTGAGGTAGCCTTCTGAATTATCTTTCGAATGCCACAGGTCTTACTTGATTTGGATTCTCCAAGGCAAAGTTATGTCCAATCTCCCACAATGACTTAATTATGGACTAGTTCAGTAGAGTGAACTTGTACGACTTGCCATGTCTGTGTTTTAACGATCTTCTACAGAAATTGATAACAATCAAACTACCAGTTCGTGTGCCCGCCCAGTCAATTTTTGCAACCCTCCAATCCGATGCCCAAAGAGAGAGTTATTGAACTTTTCCCACGATCACCTCTTTGAGATGCAATTCAGGAGCCTGAAAAAGCACTACCTTCCACAGATCATATCTCCAAAAATATTGCGAACCAAGCTCTGAAATTTTTTGAAAAATTTCTTCAGGATTTCAGCTTCGCACCATATGAATTTCAGACTCTGAACCTTCGTAAAAAAAAAATTATAGCGCAAATGCCACGATGACCTGTTTATGAGCCTGAAAAAATACCTAACTTCCACAGATGATATCTCCTCAAATATTGCGAACCAAGATCTGAAATTTTTAGACAACCTTCCTCAAGATTTCAGCTTCGCACCCTAAAAATGTCAGCTTCTGAAGCTTCGTAGAAAAAAAGTTGTAGCGAAAATGCCACGATGACACGTTTGGAGCAGCGAAACCTAGAATCCAAAACTCGTGCGTAAGTTGTGCTGTAACTCAAAAACTGAGAAAAGAGAGATATCGGCGCCTTAGAAATAAGCCACTTCTAGGGGAAACCTCAATACATTACATAAATGAACAATTCTTGGATGATACAATTTACAAAACTTCCTGTCATATGAGGTCCATGTGGCCATAATGTAATCCCTGGTAAGACACAATATAATCCTAGCCGACCTAACAATAATAATTTAAGGGCACAATAATAACAAAATGGGAGTTACAAGGGTACAATAATAACAATACAAAATTGGTTACAATAATAAAAATAAGGGATATACTGTGTTAATATAGGGACTAACATCTTTATTAAGACAATTCCCGATAGTTTTGGACAAAACCCATGTTCCGTATTTTCCATATTCTTCTCCATTTGCCCAGAATCTCAACCGCAAAACTATCACTTCTTATTCCAGCGAATTTCTGAGTTGGAATATTTGATGATGATTTGGAGATCAAATCTACAATCTGGAAAATATCTTGGAGGCTAAAATGGTGAGTGATGTTACAAAATATATTAATAAACCATCATTGATAAAATTATGCATAATAATCATCAATTTATTAAAAATAAAGGAGAAGAAATAATATTTATCCACAAGGGCATAAATAATTATAAAATGGATTTATATGATAAATTATGATAAATTACATAATAAAGAAGTGTAGAAATGGATGAAATAGGTGTTAAAAAGTGGTCATATTAGCGGCTCAACAGTGGGGGCTGGCCAATCCTGAATAACTTGGATTTGGTTGGATCCACACGCACCCTCCTTTCATCAATAATGTATCCCAGATATTGAACTTGTGTCATGCCAAAAGTGCACTTCTCCAAATTGGCACACAACTTGTGTTGCCGTAGCGTTTGGAGGACTTGTTGGATGTGGTAGACATGCTCTTCTCAAGACTGGCTGAAGATCATAATGTCATCCAAGTACACCACTACAAATGAGTTGGTAAATGGCCGCAAGATGTCTTCCATCAACCTCATGAAGGTTACGGGAGCATTCGTCAACCCAAAAGGCAAGACCAACCATTCTAAAAGGCCCTTCTTAGCTTTGAAGGAAGTCTTCCACACATCAGAGGGTTCGATTGGTACCTGGTGATACCCAAACCCTAATTCGATCTTGCTGAAATATTTCACCCCTTTGAGTTGGTACAGAAGGTCATCAATCTGTGGGATTGGGTACCTATTCCGTACAATGATCTTGTTCAGCACCCGATAGTCAATAAAAAGTCTCGAAGTCCCATCCTTATTCTGCACTAACATGATCAGGCTCCCACAGGGCAATGAACTTGGCCGTATGTGACCTTTCTGCAGCAGCTCCTGAATTTTCCTCTTGATTTCATCATTCTCCATAATAGTGCGTTGATAGATCGGTCCACTGGGTAGTGACGCACCTGGGGTAAGATCAATGTGGTCCTTGACCTGACAGTGCAGAGGCACCCCTGTGGGTGAGGTGAAAATGTCCTCGTACTCCTCCACAACCTTGTCCATTTGTTGTTGTAGTGCAGAGGAGCCATGTCTGGAGGTCGTGGACATAGTCTTCCTCTTTCCCTGGGGGCACATCATCAGGAAAACAAATTTCCTTGTTTAGGAAATGAGCTTACTACATTTTTTTGCAGTAACCAAATAGATAGTGGTAGGCGGTGGTACCTTTGGTATTCTGTACAACTTATTTCCCAAAGTAACAATAACAGTGTGAGGTCGTGACTCATACACAGCATGTCACTTCCACAAGTATGGTTTTCCTAATAATACATCAAAAACATCAAGAGGAGCAATGTCACATAATACCTCATCCATGAAGGGCTTGATGATATAGGGAAGGCGACACTGCTAGCTGACACAGAGATCCCGTCCTTAGTGGAGCCACTTGATGGTGTATGGATGTGGGTGCACTGTGGTCAGAAAGCCCAACCACTTCGCGACATCTACTAAAATGAGGTTCTTTTAGCTCCCATTTTTGACAATGAACTGTAGCGGGGAACCCTTTACCCACATCTGGTAGTGGAAGAGATGCTTCACCTCCTCTGGATCTTTCGGTTCCTCCTTCTGGATCTTCGCAGTGGCAACAGTGGAGTTGGACTCCGCATCAATAATCTGTTTCCCTTTTTCATTCCCCTTGTCAGGTTCTGATTTAGAGTCGGAGGATGCATCTTATTCAGAAGCCCACATCTTGGCCACAGGAAACTGCTTGGCCCGACACTCACTTGTGTTGTGAGTGGAGCTCTTATGGAACTCACACCACTTTCCCATGTCCTTCTTTGGCTTCGCGATGTTTTTCTTTTCTTGAGGCTTTGGTAGGTTGTCTTGGGCCACCATGCCTTGAATTTTTCCTTTTTTCTGTAGTTTGGGGGCACCCTTCCCTTGCTTTTGATTCGCAGATCCAAAGTCTTGCTTCTTCTACTTGAATTTTTTCTCAATCTTGGCAGCATACCGATATGCCATACCAAGCGAGGAGATGTCGAGGAACTCCATTTCCTCCTGAATGTATCTATGCAGACAACTGCGATACTTTAGCACCAAATTTTTCTCCGAATATTTGATACCCAACACTGTGCGCAGAGTATGGAATAGATTCATCAGCTCATGCACATCTTGATCCCTTTGTTTCCACAGTGTGGTCCATTGTATGTACTTGTCCTCATATCTCCCCACGGGATAGTATTGTTCCTTGATGGCATCTCGGAAATAATTCCAAGTGGGTGCGGCTGAGAACAGAATGGGTTCTGTCTCATCCTTTTTATCACATTAGATTTCACACCAGTCCTTGAGATGGGGGGTAGCTTTGAGGAGTGAAAAAATAATTTTCTCCTGGTTGGAAAAGTCATGAACCGAGAAATATAATTCTAATAGATTCAACCATCTATCTACAACATTTGCATCTAGTTGACCTTCAAATATGGGAATGTCAAATTTTACTTGTACCTTAAAGGGGGTCGCGCCTCCAGAGTGGTTGTTGGATGCAGATGCACCGCTAATGTGTAATCGTTGAAGGATCTGGGCAAAGTTATCCATCATCGCGTTCCTTTATTTTTCAAGGGCCTCCTCGAGCAATATTTTTATAGGATATCCTGCTCCCTCATATTTCTTTTCGTCCCCCATGTTCAGTCGTCAGTTTTTGCAAGGCTGATCTTACAAAGGATCAACCAGATCCAACCCCAACTCCTTATACCCCGACCTTGTTGGGGACATGCAAAGAAGGATCAAGAAAAAGAAGACTGCTCTAATACCACTGATTTGGATTTATGCAGGAATGTAACAGAATACACATCTAACCATAAATACAAATATGCAATAGAAATAACACTTCATTTCATTAACATCGAAGAATTGAAATTTTCTTACAGACAGAATGGAAATAAACTAGCTAGAGCGCTGGTATATTATCTCTAAGAAGAGATGTGGTGGCTATAGGCCTCTGAACTGAGTTACAATGATCCTCAAGGGCCTATTTATTATTTAGAAGCAATGTAAAACCCTTACCGTAGGAGATGAATCGCCGAAACTGTGGGCCCCATTTTGGGTAAATTGGTGTTTCAACTTCCCGGGGACGTAACTTTGGCATATGATTTACGTTTGACGTGAAACATACTTTTTTAGAAATACATATCCAAGGAATAAAACTTTTGATGTGAGAAACATCAATCCATGGACCCATGTTTCTCCCGGTTTTACCAAAAAACATCGTTTAGGGCCTCAAAACCACTCTGGAAGTTCAAGACTCGAAAAACTGTTAAAAATAGTAAGTTGTGCGGAAACTGAAAAACTTAAAGGGAAAATGGTGGGGCCCCAAGTGGAATAGGTGGGTGGCCACCAATATTCACTCGGATCTTTCCTCCCCCCTTAGGAAGCATTGATGGCCATTTCTTTGAGTTCCTCCATGAGATGAGGAAAATTTTGTTGAACTTGGTCCTTGGTGAACCACTTGCTTTGGTGCAGGAGTTTGCCAGGTTTGACAAATCGATACAGTTAGATATTATGTTGGAGAGTGTTTTTTATTTGTATGTCCATGATACAATATGTGGTGGCCTATTCCATGTAGTCTGGGTTTAACTCTGTTGGTGTGAGTTGTTCTGCAATGTCAGAGGTGTTCAGTAGAGGTGGGAAGTAGGGATGAAGGCGATCCACATTGAATACTGGGTGCAGACCAAGGAATGCTGGAATACTGAGCTCAAAGGAATTGTTCCCTACAATCTTGGTGATTATGTACGACCCATATCAGAGCAGGAGAAGCTTGTGGTGGGGTCCAATGAGGCACTCCTTCTACAAATGTAGCCACACTTTTTCACCCACCTAGAAGTTGTGTGGTACCCGATGTTGATCATGGCATTGCTTGTACTTACCATTGGCTTTGTCCAATTTGTCATGAACTTGTTGGTAGATGTGTTGAATGTGCTCGATGAAGCTATTTGATTTTTCAACTTCAGACTGGACATGAGCTAAATCAGCTTGAGTAGCCGCAAATGGCATCGCTTCGTCAATGGGACATAGTGGTTGGAATCCCAAGCCCACCTAAAAGGGGCTATGGACGATTGAGCTATGGAGAGCCCGGTTATAACTATGATGTACATAGGGGAGGCTCTCATCCCATGTGCGGGGATGCTTTTGAATTGTACATGCGTATAATGTGTACAATCATCTTGTTGATGACCTCTGTCTAGCCATCAGTTTAGGGATGGAAAGCTGTGGACTTGGTGAGCTTGGTGTCCAAAATTGACCAGAGGCTAGACCAAAATGTGCTAAGGATCCTGCTATCACGATCTTATTTGATAGATCATGGGATCCCAAAGTGCATCCACACTCGTTCAAAAAAGAGTTTAGCAGTGGCTTCTGCTCTGATATTCTTCTTGCAGGCTGCCATAATGGTCATCTTCGAGAATCTATCGACGACCACGAAAACACAGCCATTTCCATGCTTAGTAGAAGGAAGGCCTGACATGTAATCCATGGAGATATATTCCCAAGGTCAATTAGGGGTAGGTAGCAGAGTATAGAGGCCTTGCTTCTTGATGGTTGGTTTGGCAATGGCATAAGCAGTGCAGGATATGATGTACTTCCCAACATCCTGTTGAATGTTAGGCCAATAGAAATACTTCTGTAGTACTGCCATTGTTTTCTTGACCCTGAAATGCCCAATGACTCGACTATAGTGTGCTTCCCATATCATCTTTTCACGCTCGCTTGAAGGAATGTAAAGGTGTCCTAGGTGACATAACAGTGCATCTTGGAGGTGAAAATTTGGAACTTGTGTACCCCCCAAGAGTTCCTTGTATGTGTGGTCGAATTCTGGATCATTCTTGTAGAGAAGTGGCCAATCAAAAGTATCATGCCCATAGGAGTTGAGAACATTGGTTAGTGCCACGATCGGTGGTCGGCTGAGGCAGTCTACAACATTATTGGTGATACCCTTCTTGTACTTGATGTTCAAATGAAACTTTTGTAGATATGTGGACCAATTTTGATGGTGATCGTTCTGAAAATTCTCTTGTGTCTGTATGAACTATAGGGGTCGGTGGTCTGTGTGGATGATTGTTTCCTTCCCCAATATGTAATGCTTCCATTGTCAACAAGCCTGCACAATGGAATACATTTCTTTGTCATAAGTGGGATACTTGGAAACTGTGTCAGGCAATGTCTCATGATATGCCACTGGATGCCCATGTTGAGTAAGAACTTCTCCAATAGCATAGTAAGAGTCATATGTCTTGATCTCAAATGGTTGTTGCAAGTCTGGTAATGTGAGCACTTAGGCAAAACAGAGGCAAGTTTTCAATTCTACGAAGGCCTTATGTTGAGATTCCAACCAAAATAATTTTTCTTTTTCTCCTCCTTTGGTGACTTGACTCAAGGACCAAGTGATATGAGAGAATCCCAACACGAACCTGCGGTATAAATTAGAAAGACTAAGAAAGCTGCGAAGCTCTGTTAGAGTGGTTGGGGCTAGCTAATCTCGAATGACTTGGATCTTGGTTGGATCCACATGCACCCCCCTTTCATCAATAATGTATCCTAGATATTGAACCTATGTCATGAAAAAGGTGCACTTCTCCAAATTGGCACAAAACTTGTGTTGTTGTAGTGTTTGGAGGACTTGTCAGATGTCGTGGAGGTGTTATTCCCAAGTCTTGCTGAAGATCAGAATGTCATCTAAGTACACCACTAAAAATGAGTTGGTGAATGGCCACAAGATGTCATCCATTAACCTCATGAAGGTTGCAGAAACATTCATCAACCCGAAAGGCATGACTAGCCATTTGAAAAGGCCCTTTTTGGCGTTGAAGGTAGTCTTCCTCTCATCGGAGGGTTTGATTGGTACGTAGTGATACCCAGACTTCAAGTCGATCTTGCTGAAAAAAAATTCCCCTTTGAGTTGGTCCAGAAGGTCGTCAATCTATGGGATCGGGTACCTATTCCAGAAAATGATCTTGTTCAGTGCCCGATAGTCAATATAGAGTCTCCAAGTCCCATCCTTATTCTGTACTAACACGATCGGTATCCCATAGGGCGATGAACTTGACTGGATGTGAAATTTCTACAGCAGCTCTTGAATCTGCCTCTTGATTTCATCGTTCTCTAGAACAGAGCATCGATAGATCGGTCCATTGGGTAGCGGCGCACCTGGGGTCAGATCAATGGGGTGCTTAACCTAACAGTGTAGAGGCACCCCTGTGGGTGAGGTGAAAATGTCCCCGTACTCCTCCACAACCTTGTCCATTTGTTGTTGTCATGTAGAGGAGCCATTTCTGGAGGTCGTGGCCATAGTATTCTTCTTGCCCTAGGGGCACATCATCAGGAAAAAAAAATTCCCTTTTTGGGAAATGAGCTTACTACATTTTTTTGCAGTAACCAAAGAGATAGTAGTAGGTGGTTGTACCTCTGGTAATCTGTACAACTTATTTCCCAAATTAACAATAACAACCCATGGTCATGACTCATACACAACATGTCGCTTCCACAAGTATGGTTGGCCTAATAATACATCAGAAACATCAAGAGGAGCAATGTCACATAATACCTCAACCGTGAAGGGCTTGATGCCATAGGGAAGGCGACACTGCTGGCTGACACAAAGATCCCATCCTTGGAGAAGCCACCCGATAGTGTATGGATATGAGTATGCTGTGGTCGGCAAGCCCAACCGCTTCACGAAATCAGCTGAAATGAGGTTCTTTTGGCTCCCATTATCGACAATGAATAGTAGTGGGGAACCCTTTACCCACATCTGGGAGTGGAAGAGATGCTCTGCATCCTATAGATCTTCTAGTTCCTCCTTCTGGATCTTCATAGTGGCAAAAGTGGCATTGTGCTCCGCATCAATAATCTACTAGCCTTTTTCATTCCCCTTGTCAAGTTCTGATTCAGAGTCAGAGCATGCATCTGATTCAGAAGCCCTCATATCAGCCATAAGTGACTGCTTGGCCCGAAACTCACTTGTGTTGCCAGTGGAGATCTTATGGAACTCACACCACTTTCCCATATCCTTCTTTGGCTTCACGGTGTTGTTCTTTGCTTGTGAATTTGGTAGGTTTTCTTGGGTTGCCATGCCTTGGCTTTGTCCTTTGATCTTCAGTTGGGGGCACCCTTCCCTTGCTTTTGATTCGCAGATCCAAAGTCTCGCTTCTTCTACTTAAATTTATGCTCAATCTTGGCAGCATACCAGTAGCCATACCAAGCGAGGAGATGTCGAGGAACTCCATTGCCTCCTGAATGTATCTGTGTAGAAAAATGCAATACTTTAGCACAAAATGTTTCACTAAATCTTTGATACCCAATTTTTTGCGCAAGGTATGGAACAGATTCATTAACTCATGCACATCTTGATCCCTTTGTTTCTGCAGTGTGGTCCATTGTATGTACTTGTCCTCATATCTCCCCATGGGATAGTATTTTTCCTTGATGTCATCTCAGAAACAATTCCAAGTGGGTACGGCTGAGAAAAGAGAGGGTTTTGTCTCATTCTTTTTCTCACAGTAGGTTTCCCACCAGTCCTTGACATGGGGGTTAGCTTTGAGGAGTGAAAAATAATCTTCTCCCAGTCGAAAAAGTCATGAACTCAGAGATATCCTTCTAATAGATTCAACCATCTATATACGACATTTGCATCTATTTGAACCTCAAATATGGGAATTTCAAAGTTTATTTGTACCTTAAAGGGAGTCGCGCCTCCAGAGTGGCTGTTGGATGCAGATGTGCCGCCGATGGGCAGTTGTTGAAGGATATAGGAAAATTTATCCATCATCACGTTCCTTTTTTTTCAAGGGCCTCCTCAAGAAATATTTTGATAGGATCTCTTGCGCCCTCATCTTTCTTTTCGTCCCCCATAGGCAATCGTCAGTGTTTTTGAGGCTGATCTTGTAAAGGTTCAACCAGATCCAATCCCAACTCCTTATACCCCGACCTCATTGGGGAAATGAAAAGAAGGATTGAGAAAAAGAAAACCGCTCTGATACCTATTATGGCCTAAATCTACCTTAGGCTAAGAAAGGCAGAATCTAGGGTAACATCAAACCACGCTTAACCTGGTAGCTAGCCCTACCAGATTGGGAGAGGGCTCTCTCCTTGTCAATATCAGAAAAAAATGATCAATGAGGCTTGAGATGACTTGAATGAAGGCTTATTTTAGGCTAGGTATGTATGCAAAAGAGTCTTGATTGAATTTAATGATATTTTTTTGGCTTAATAGGAAAGGCAAATTTGGGTCTGGGAATGAGGCTCAGTTTTGCAGAGATCTGAATGGGGCAAGGTAGGAAATTGATTTGACACCTTCAATTTGAAGGAAATGGAGAGTTGAGATAGGTGAAGAGTTTAAGAGGGCAATAAACCTTCAGGGATCCTCTCCAAACAGCTGAAAACATAGAAAATTAAACAAACCCTAGGTAGAGCACTACAAATTTTAATGAATTATACCTTTATTCTTGTTTGTTTAAGTTAAGAAGAAATAAGAGAGAAAATGGTTTACATAAATACCAGTAGACTTAAATTTACAGAGAGAAACACACTATCAAAGAAAAATGCCACATGAATCCCATAGAGTGTTGCAAACCCTGGTCTATTCCTTTGCCAAACTGCAGAGATGAATGTACAATGATGCTCAAAGCATTCCCAAAAGTCCAACCATGCTAATGACTGAAAAACCACAAGATATAGACAAAAAAACACTAATCCTAGCTTCTAGAGGTCGAGCTCATGAGTTTAGGAGCTGCTCCAACAAAATCTAAACTGAGAACTAGAAAGTAAGCAGTGGAACAGCGTGCCTCTAAAAACTAGGAAACTGATTCATTCAGTTGCAAATTACCCTTTGATGGATGAATCTACCTCTATGAGTGAAAATTTAGCAAAATTACATCAAAATACATCATATTAAATTTAATTACATCATGAGTTTGAAAACTAGAAGGAAAAAGTCAAACTGTAAAAAAACCTAGGCGAAAAAAAGAGTTTTTGACCAAAAATGAGTAAAATCCTCCAATGCGCCGCGCTTGATTTCCCTATGCATCGCGCCTGTTTACAGCTGATTTTGGAGGCCTTCCTGGTGTCCAAATTTTCTCCAAGTGAGCTTTTTGGAAAGGTATGCCTGTCTACTTTCCCACACAAGTGGAATTTTTGAATTTGGCTTCCATTTGCCACTCCAAAACTGATTTCTTCCAACACTGCTTCCTGTGTGTCAAAAAAGGGGCAGAAAGGTCATTTTTGGGGTGTTTTTGACCCTTTTGGAAGCCAAAAACCTATCAAAATTTCTTGGCCATTGGTAGGCATGCATATTTTTCCATCACAAATCCAAAAATGTTGAGTTTTCATCAAAACGAGTCCCCTATCAAAAGCGTGCGTCAGGTGGCGCGGCGCATAGAGCAGAAAAGTCTGTTTTTAGGCCAAAAATTCAAAATTTGCAAAAAGTGTCCCAAATTTTTTGAAATTTGGGCTGAATGTCCTCCATTAAGTGTTATGCTGGGCCAAGGAAGCCTCGGCCAAGATCTGGAGTCTATCATGCTTTTTCTGCTGCTTTGAGGCCTTCTTTAATTTGGCCTTCAAGATCTTGATCCTTGCTTTGCAAACATGGTTTCTCGCCCAATAATGATTGGCCATGTGCCTCAACATGTTCTTTTCCTTGTTGGCTTTATCCAACATCTTTTCCAAATTCATATTTACTCTTTCAAGCCAAGTTTCATGATCAGCTTCAATTTCTTGCTCAAGTGATGACATCTTGGTTTTGCTCTTTTTAGCAGCTTGTCGGTTCTCACGTATGTTTTGCAGCTCCATAATGGTTTTCTGATCCTCTAGCTGCTTGTTTCTTTGCTAAAGGTATTTGATTATCCACTGGGCTCTTTTTAGTTTGAGGGACAAAGCATTGATATCTGCCCGTTGCTCCCGAATGATCTCTTTAAGCTTTGAGCTTGGTGAGCCCAAATCAGTGTCATCATCCTGAATGAGGATGAAATTTGTCTCCTGCCCTCCTGAAGGCCCCTCATCATGTAATGGCCTCTTACCCTTTTCCTGTACCTGCACTGCTGATGGAGGAAGCGAGACCCCTTCCACCCCGGGGGAGATAATACTCACTTGGCTGCTGCAAACAACCTTCTAGTGCCATTTTGATAGGTGACAAACACCGGCACACTAGCAATCTGTGTCTCATGATCCTCCTGCTAATGTGAAGGTCCACCTATCTCATGAAAAGCTTCCAGAGGTACCTGAGGAGCTGTGAAGAACTCATGAGAAACGAAATCCTCCCATGAAATGTCTTGCAAACCAAGCTGATGCATGACCACAATTTTTATGAGTGAAAAATGATATATAATGTTCAACTGCTGCTGAGGAGTTTTATTTTGCACTAGGGTGGTCATCTTCTCAATATTTCGGCACATGAAGTAGGGGATATTCATCATTCTCACCCTGGTAAAGTGCATCAGCAATCTGATATGATAGGCATATAGGCGAGAAAACCGACCCTCACAACTAAAATATTTTATTATGAGTTTCATCAAAGGAGCATATGAGTGTCTCAGGTACCGAAAGGGAAAGACTCTGCTGAGTTGTCTCAAAAAACCAGGCTTGATGTATGGCTCATAATGTTCCCTGTCAATTTGCTGCCTTTTATTCCATTGCTCTCCGACATTTGGAATACCAGTTGCTAGGGAGATAGACTCCGGTGTCAAGGTGAATGTCACACCTACAAGAGTGACTTGGCCATTATGTAAATGAAGCACAAACAATCTGGCCAACTCATGATGGTACTGGACTCTAGCAACCATCTCACAAAACTGATAACAATACTATTGTTGAAAACATGTGATTGCAAGAGGCCAGGCCTACAGTTCAGCAAGTGAAGTAGGTTCCTCCCGTACATGTTTACCACTCTTGTGAGGTCTCCTTGGTGCATGCAATTCGGTTGGAAAGTCACTGTGTGTTTCTACATCTCGGTCATAAGAGGAATCTGACTCCATGTGTGCCAAAGTTTGTGTTGTCTTAGATGAGTATGAAGAGTTTTAGGTGTCTTTGATCTTTTGCTGCCAAGTGTAGGAAAATGTGTGAGGGACTATGAAGGGAGAGGGTAAGAGGGATTTTGGGAATGTTTCCAATTGGAATTTGGGGAATTGAAGGGTTTTAGGGACAGTTTCTAGACTTTTTGGATAGCAATTGGGGTTTGGGAATTCTGTAGCTAGGACTTGGGATAATGGGAATTGGGATGGGAGTGAATGAATTTAGGAATATAGGGATAGGGAAGTGGTTTGATGAAACTAGAATAGCAGTGAGGGAAAAAAGGTGAGGGAGTGATGGCCATAAAAAATCAATTTTCAAACCCTAGGCAATCATGTCTTGAGCAAGGAAGTAGGGTTTGAAATTTTTTTATTAAATCCTCATAAAAATCTTAAGACACATGTTTATGGCAATGGAAGAGTTGTTTGAATTACTTTGGACTGGAGGAAACCGAACAGATTGGAGATTTGAATGAAATCGTGGAGCAAATGGCTTGCGGCTCTATGTGCCGCACCACAAACCCAACGCGTCGCGCCTCCCTAATGCATCGCACCAGTGTATTTTTAACACTGTGGAGGTTGATCCAATGCGTCGCGCCAGTTCAATGTGCCACGCCACTCATCCAATGCGCCGCGCCCACAAACTTGCATGACTTTGCTGCAATTTTGCTCCCTACGGCCTTTTCTTGCTCACTCTTTCTTCTTGGAATGCAAATGAGCCCTTTGAACATGAAAAATGACTTATATACAAGAGAATTTAATTTTCTATTCATAAAAACCCACTTCTATAATGTTCACAATTGACACTTTCTTTCCAAACTCTGTTTTAGGTAGTTTGTTTCATTTTGCCTCTGATTAACTGAATGAATTGCTCTTTGTTTGCCTTGCAGGGGATGGATTTGCTGAAGTTTGACAAGGTGACCAGGGTTGCCATTGAAATTATTTACAAATGAGAGAATATGAAATTACATTAAATTTATACATAAAAGGTAAAATACTCAATTTTTCTCAAAACTAAGTTTTGAGGAAAAATACATTTCTAGGCATATGATGATGAAACTTATTTAGTACTGGAAATTTATTCAACCTCCTCATGCGCCTGCTGACCATTATTGGAAATTTTGAAGACCTTTGTGATGAAACCCTAGACCTAATGGGACTTAAAACCCTAGAAATGACTCTTACAAATTTAAAGACAAAAAGTGAGTGCAGATGATCTTGATGAATGAAAATGGGCCAACAGGTAAAGGACATGAGGGAAAATGTATAAAAAAACCACTACCGTCAGATGATCCATGCTCCTAATGGAGTGTAGCTGACTGAGTGAGACACCTAATATGCAATGCAACAAGATAATTTTGATCACTGACGGAGGGATGAAGATACCGACACTAACAATACCACTAATCTAGATTTATGCATGAACACAACATAATACATATCTAACCATAATTACAAATATGAAGTGGAAATAACACTTCATTTCATTAATATCGAAGAGTTAAAATTTGCTTACAGACAGAATGGAAATAAACTAGCTAGGGCACTGGTATCTTATCTATGAGAAGAGATGTGGCGAATACAGGCCTCTGAACTGAGTTACAATGAGGCTTGAGGGCCTATTTATTATTTATAAACAATGCAAAACCCTAAACATCCAAAACCCTAACCCTAGGAGATGAAGCGTCAAAACTATGGGCCATGTTTTGGGTAAATTGGTATTTCAACTTCTCGGGGACGCAAATTTGGCATACAATCATCGTTTGACGTGAACCATACCTTGTTAGAAAGATATATCTGAGGAATACAACTTTTGATGTGAGAAACATCAACCAATGGACCCATGTTGCTCCTAGGTTTCCCAAAAAATGTCGTTTAGGGCCTCAAAACAGCTCCGGAAGTTCAGGACCCGAAACTCTGCTAAAAATATTAAGTTGTGCCGAAACTAAAAAACTGAAAGAGACAATGGTGGGGCCCCAAATGTAGTAGGCGGGTGGCCACCAATTTCCACCTAGATCACCAAATGATACTTTTTGATCGATAGAGGTTGATATTCTCAAGCAAGAAACTAAAATACAACCATATATTGGCTAGTTAATAGGCGGATGGCCACCAATTTCCACCTAGATCACAAAATGATATTTTTTGATCGATAGAGGTTGATATTCTCAAGCAAGAAACTAAAATACAACCATATATTGGCTAGTTACAACGTTTAGAAGGATAAATCTCTCTCCCTAGTACTTCATTTTTGTGGAGAGTTTGTAATTTTATGATTGAATTCCTCTTTAAAATCATTGTATATTACCACCCTCTAAAGGGTAAAGAATAAAAAACATGTGAACCATTGCTTCTTTAAAGAAACATTCCAAAATAGATATTTATCTCTTTCGAACTTGATTATTTGTTATGGAGATATTATAATATATCATAAGGATTTTTTTGTGGACATATTTGAATATATCATTTAGTTGAGAGTGTCAGGTAATCACCCAATATATTGACAAAAGCTCTCAATGATGCATAATTAATGGACCATAGCCAACTTTTGCAGTTCTTCTGCAATGTATTACTAATATTAATTGGTACAAGTAATTAAAGCTCAAATTTTTCTATGATGGCTTCTTCATTATCATTTTTAGCCTTCATTATAATTTTTAATTATACCAAGTAGTGAATATTGATCAATGCATATTATGAATAGAACCAAAGAATGAAAAACTACGTGAAGAGAAATACCAAGAACCTTTATTCTATTCCATCATAATTTAGGCATACCCTCCAAGAGTCACCTAAGAGTCCTCCTTTTGAAATGGATAAGGGTCTCTTATTTATACATACAATTTCTTTATGAATAGGATAAATGATAATTAATTCATATCCACAAATCTCTTTTGTAGTTATAACCATTTACTAATAAGTAGAAACTAAAAATCAAGTAGTAAATAATTGCAACACCTTTGCTAATAATTCAAAACTAATCAAACTAATTTTCTATATGGTCTAGGATTCTTTCCACGTCCACAATATTTGATGATGATCCAAATCCATGAAAAATCTTCAATGGTTGAAGATGAAATTCAAATTTGACGCTAGGTGGTAAAAATATGTATTGTTGAAATCTCCAAAAATACTTGTAATCATTACCAAACTAATCTAATTTCAAGGATAAGTGAAAACATATTATTTATAAGTTTTAGCCATAAAATCACTTGAAATATTAAAATAACTACATTAGAAAATATGGAGCCTAGTGCCATAAATAAATATTAAAATGGTCTTAATTCAAGGTTACAAATAAGTGGAAAATGATTAACAATAAAGGAAAAGGACGTGAAGTAATTTTGGAAAAAAAAGTAATTTTGAGAATTCAACAACCACTATTGGTATTGAGAATTTTATTATGGTTAAACATCATTTCCTTGTAGGATTTATCTATAGACAATTCAAATGAGGGATTATTGTTTAGGACCCCTAATCCCATAGAGAGAAAAACATTACATATAATTAACCCAAAGAATGGTGATTAATTGAGAAAAAATATCTAGTAGAGGAAATTCTAAAAATAATATAATCTATTCATGATTGATAGCATTAGCTTAGGTGCCCAATCCCCCCTTCAAAACTTGTGATGTTATATGGATTTAGTGTCCCTCTCTTCTGTCTAGGGAGTCTCAATTAACAAGTTCACAAAAACATTGAAGATACATCATGAATCAAACATTCAAATGGTTTCCCCACCTAATTCAAAAAGTGTAATGTCTCTAAAAAAACTACAACTACATCAAATATATATCTAAGGGAAAATTGGAAAGAGATATAAAATACACATGGTGTAAAGTCTATAACACCCCACCCCACATTTATCACTTTTACAAGCTTACTAGGATAAATGTTAATGTAAATTATTAACGCATGTGTACGAAAAGAGCTCACTTTAGTTACGTGTGACAAACAACCCTAACAACAAATATGGTTGCTTAAGTTCTTTAGATTTGTAATCGATAGTTAAAACAAATGCTGCAAAAAACTAGATCTATGCAGTAAAAGTTGTTAAAAAAGTGAAAATAAATAAGAATTTCTCCATGCATCCAACATACAAGACAAGATATAAGGAATTTTATATGTATTATAACACCTGGGATGTTATGAAACCAACTCCAAAAATATAATAAAAGAGAGATCAACACCTTAGAAATCAGCCACTTTGAGGGGGAAACCTCCTTTACATTACAGAAATGAATGGGGTCACAATATAATCCTAGCCGACCTAACAATAATAATGTAAGGGCACAACACTAACAACAGTGGGCTTTTATGGGGAAAATTAATAACAATATGGGGACTGCAGGGGTACAACAATAACAATAAGGGGGCTACACTAACAACAATACGAGACTACACTAGTTATGTAGGGACCTCACATACCCCTCTCCTTCAAAAAAGTGTTGTCCTCAACGGTTGAGTAGTTATTGATGCTTCTGTATAAAATTCTCATCCTCCCATGTGGAATCTTCAGTGGGTAAGTTCTTCCACTTGTTGAGATACTTTGAAATTGATCAATTTCATAGCTGACGAGTTCTTATTTCCGTGACTGCTTCAAGTTTCAATATAATTTTTCCTTCCTCATCAATTTTTGGCAATATTGTTTGAACTGGAAGTTTGTGACCTATAACCTTTTCTAAGCACGAAACATGGAAAAATAGGTGCACTCGAGAAGAAGCATGAATTTCCAATTTGTATGCCATAGTACCAATCTTTTTCAACACCTTGTAAGTACCATAGTTCTTTGGTGATAATTTATTATCCTTCTTAGCTTGCTTGAGGGACATTTGTTTGTATGGTTGTAGCCATAAAATTGCACAATCTCCTACATCAAAACTTGTCTCATTGCAATGTCGATCTTCCTGTTGTTTCATTCAATTTTGTGCCAAATTTAGGTTATACTTTAAGAGTTGGAGAGCTTGTTGTTGATGCTTGATGTGATCTTCCACTGCTTGAACCTTAGAATTTTATCTTAAATATGATGTGATGTACGGTGGATGATATCCATAAAGTGTCATAAATGGGGTCATTTTTGCTATAATATGGAAGGAAGTGTTATACTACCATTTAGCTAGAGGTAACCACTTGACCCATTGTGTTTGTTTACGAGATACAAAACAACGAAGATATCCTTCCAAAAATTTATTCACTATCTCAGTTTTCCCATCAGATTGAGGATGATAAGATGAGTAATGGGCTAGTTGAGTACCCAAATAAGAAAATAATTCCGTCCAAAAATTTCCAGTGAAAATGGGATCTCTTTCGCTTACAATAATATTTGGTTTTCCATGTAGCTTTTGAATTGTGCCTATAAATGCAGTAGAAATTGTACTTGCTATAAATGGATGAGATAATGCACAAAAGTGTTCTTGGTAAGTCTATCACCTATTACCATGATGACACTCTTTCCTTTGGACTTAGGTAAACCTCCGATAAAATCCATTGAAACCTCATCTCAACGTTGAATCGGAATGGGTAAAGGTTGTAGAAGACCTAGGATCTTAATTGTCTCAAATTTATTTTGCTGGAAAACCAAACATTCTGCCACAAACTTTTAAATATCATATTTAAGGCCATCCCAAAAAAATTCTTTCTTCACCCTGTGGTAAGTTTTTACAAAACCTAAGTGTCCTCCTATGGGAAACGTGTGCAACTCCAAAAGTATCTTTTGATTTAGTTTGGAATTCTTACAAAGATATAAGCGATCTTTGCACCATAAGGGATCGTTGTTCCAACTAAATGTATTAGGCTTTGGTTATCCAATCTGGTTGGATAATAGAAATGTCACAAAGCAATGCTTCCACCTCCTCATCCTTTCTTGAGAGTGCATCTGCAACAACATTTATCTTCCCTTTTATGTAGATGATTTCAAAGTCATAACCCAACATATTTGTGACCCATTTTTTCTACTCTTCTAAAGATACTCTTTGTTCCAAAAAGTATTTAAGACTATCATGTTCATTTTTTACCTTGAAGTGTCTTCCCATTAGGTAAGTTTGCCATTTCTTTAGTGCATGTAGTATTTCCAACATTTCCTTCTCATAAATAGATTTTTGTAAATAATTTTCTTTGGTTGGATGACTTTCAAAAGAAATGGGTCTTCCTTCTTGCATTAAAACAACACCAATTCCATTTCCCAAGACATCACATTCGACAATAAAGGTTTTTGTGAAGTATGGTGTAACTAAGACCGGTGTTAGGCACATTGTCTCTTTAAGATGTTTAAAGACCTTAGTTGCTTCAGGAGTCCATGAAAATGCATATTTATTCAATAATGTTGTTATAGGTGTCACTATTCTCCCATAATTCTTAACAAAATTGAGATAATACCTTGTTAACCTGATAAATCCTCGCAACTGCTTTATGTTTTTGGGGAATTTCCATTCCTTAATGTCTTTAATTTGTTTAGGGTCTACCTTAACACCCTCCTGAGATACAATATGACCCAGATATTCCACCTCTTGTACTCCAAATAAACATTTGGAGGTTTTTGCATATAGTTTTTTCTCCTCCAATAGTTTGAGAAACCTATGAAGATGTTGAAAATGATCCTTCCAAGACCTGCTATAGATTAGTATATCATCAAAAAATACTAACAAAATTTTTCTAAATAAGGGTTTAAAAATGGAATTCATCAACCCTTGAAATGTAGAGGGTGCATTGGTAAGACAAAAAGGCATGACCAAAAATTCATAATGACCCTCATGAGATTGAAATGTTATTTTTGGAATATCTTCAGTCTTCATTATAATTTGATGATATCCTGAACGAAGATCAAACTTGGTAAAATAAATTTCTCCATGTAATTCATCCTATAATTCATCAATCACAGGAATGGGAAATTTGTCTTTAATAGTGAGCTTATTTATCTCTTTTTAATCCGAACACATGCACCATGATTCATCCTACTTGTGCACCAATACTACTGGAGCAGAGAAAGAACTTTGACTAGGTTGAATGATACCAGCCTCTAACATTTCTGCAATCATACGTTCAACTTCTCTATTTTGGACATAAGGATATCTGTAAGGCCTGATGTTTAGAGGATCACTTCCTGAAATCAAATGAATAGCATGATCATGATCACAAATAGGTAGGAGTCCTTTGGGAGTTTTAAACACCTTGGAATGATTGTCCAAGAATTTTTGGAGATATAGAGAAATAGATGATTTTGATGTATGCCTCATTGTTCTTTCTTCAGAATATTTTTCATGACATCGGAGCTTATTATCATTCCTGGCTTCCCTGTGATACCCTATAATTCAACTTCATTTCCTTCCGAAAAAAAATTCAAGAAAAGTTCTTGAAAATTAAAAGATACCATCCCAAATATTGTAACCATTCTACTCCTAGTACAACATCAACACCTCCCATTAGAATGGAAAGCATTGGACTATTCAATACATATTCCCCCTTGGTTAGCTTGATATTATGGCATTTTCTAGAGTAATTTATATTCCATCCATTTGAAACCATCAATTGACACTCTAGTGTTGGGTATAGGAAGCAATTTAATTCCTTGGCTACCTTACAATGAATAAAATTATGGGTACTACCTGAATCAATCAACACTATTACATTTTTCTTATTGATATTTCCTTCTATCTCGAGAGTTTGAGGAGTGGTAATTCGTACCAATGCATTACAAAATATGGCCGGATTCATTTCTTCTTTCTCTAGGGTTGGCTCCTGTTGTATATTCGTTTATTTTGAATTTTATTGTTCATTTTCTTCCTCCTCTTCACAATCTATGTAAAATAATTTCTTCACAACATACTTATGACCTTTAGTATATTTGATTTCACAAATGTAGCAAATCCCTTTTGATAATTTTTCTTCCAATTGTTGTGGTGTCAACCTTGTAGGTTGTCGAAGTCTAGGAGTAGAAACACTTCCATATTTATAGATGTGAGTGGTAGGATTCCTTGTCGCCATAAATTTACTTTCAATTTTTATTGCCGACCTGAATGCCTTCTCTAACAAATCAAGTTCCCAAAGGCGAACCTCATGTTGCATTTTATCCTTTAAAGTCCTTATGAAGTCATCAATCCTATGTTCCTATAGAATATCAGTTACCCTTATATTTAATTTTTGGAAGTCCTCAATGTGCTCCACAATTGAACGCTTTTGTTTGAGATTTATCAATTGGCTAAATAAGGTGTTGCTCTTTGTATCCTCACAATGTGCTATCATTTCCTCTATAAAAATTGACGAAGTGACAATTTTTTTAGGAGATAAAAGCCATCGATACCATACAAATGTATTTTTTTCTAAATATAAAGTTGCAGTGCGTACCTTTTGTGCGTTTTGCACATTATGGAGATCAAAATATTTCTCCATCTGTATTATCCATGTTACAGGATCTTTGACATCAAACTTCCTCATATCAATCTTAGGAATATGGTGGGCCTTCAATCCAACATTAGAGTTTAGGAAATCACAATTAACATTTAATTTGTTCTCATCATGAGTTTCCTATAATACCTTTTCGCCATTAGGAATCATTTCTTGTATAAACTTTTTCAAACCTTCCTTCAAACCTTCCATGTCTGCTTTTAGATCATTCTTCATGTCTTCCATGTTGACTTTCATTTTTTCATCTATCTTAGCTTCCATGTCATTCATCTTAGCTTCCATTCCATTCTTCAAACCATCCATCTTAGCTTCCACGCCTTTTTTCAAACCATCCATATTAGCTTCCACGCCTTTCTTGAAACCATCCATCTTAGCTTCCACGCCTTTCCTGAAAACTTCCATTTCATTTTTTGTTGCTCTTTGCGAGAGCAAAATTTGGTGCACTTGGTCTTGTAATTTTGATACATCATGTTGCACTTCTTCCACATCATGAGTGATAGTAGAGCCTTATAAGGGCTTAATGGGTGTTGAACTATTTTTAGGGGCAATTTTAGAACTCAATACTGATATATATGCTTCAATATGCCCTTGGAATCACTTCAAACTGATTTTTCAAACAAGACTTATGAAATTTGAAAAAAAATACACACCTTTTTCTTGCTTTTGAGGAGCTCGATATTGAAACTAATTTATCTCTGGAATTTTAGATCTCTGAGATTTAATATTTAGTCCTTTAGTAGCCCTTTGAATCTTCTTTCCAATGCCATGGGTCTAACTTGATTTTGATTCTTCAAGGTAAAGTTATACCTAATCTCCCACAATGACCTACTTATGGACTAGTTTAGTAGAGTAAACCTGTACGACATGCCACGTGTCACTATTTCCTCCATATTTGAAATTGATAAATAGTAAACTATCATTCGTGCAATTTCGGCCACTTTTTACAAAATTCCAATCCGATGCTCAGAGAGAGAGTTATGATGATTTTCGCAAGGTCACCTCTTTGCGATGAAATTCGAGAGGCTGCAAAAACCCTAAATTCCAAAGATCATATCTCTAAAAATATTATGAACCAAGATCTGAAATTGTTGCATGACTCTCATCATGATTTCTTTGCAAATTATTTTTTTTAGCTTCTGACCCTTCATAGAAAAAAAGTTATAGAAAAAATTCCATTATGACCTATTTGAAGTAGTGAAACCCTAGAATCCAAAGCTCTAATACCAAATGTTATGAAACCAGCTCCAAAAATATAAGAAAAGAGAGATCAACACCTTATAAATCAACCACTTCAAGGGGGAAACCTATTTTACATTACATAAATGAGAAATTCATTGATGATTCAAATTAAAAAACCTCCTTCCTATATATAGGAGTCCATGGGGTCACAATATAATCCTAGTCAACCTAACAATAATAATGTAAGGGCACAACAATAACAATAGTAGGCTTTTATGGGGCACAATAATAACAATATGGGGACTATAGGGGTACAAAAATAACAATAAGAAGGCTACACTAACAACAATAAGGGACTACACGAGTAATATAGAGACCTAACATGGGAAGGGAACAAATAATAATGTTACCAGTCCCCCTCGATGGGATGGGTTCTTGGCTATCCCCAATGATTCAGATCTAGAAGTTTATCTCTCTCAAAATGTGTTGAACTCTATGGGAGCTCAAGAAGCAAAGACAGTAGTCACAACAATGAGAATGAGAATGAGCTTTAGATCTAACTACTTGGAATATTTTATTATATTTTGTTGGAGGGAAAAGGTATTTAAATTGGTTAAATACTTTTATTTAGAAATAATAAACAAATAAATGGTTTATTTATCATTTCAAGAATGTGGTTAAGGAATAATTAAGAAATAATGATTTGTTTAATTATTTCTATGTGATTTACTCAAATTTAACAAAGAATAATAACTAAATAATGATTTAATTAATTATTCCTACTTAAAAATACGATAAATAATTATTTATCTAATTATTTCTCATAATTGGGTTAAATATGACTAAGAATATTACTTAAGCAGTGGTTTAATTAATTATTCCTAGAGGAAAATAAAATAAATAAGGATTTATTTAATTATTCCTCATGGGGTTTCTTGTTTTAACCAAAAATAACTTAATAAAATATGGTTTATTAAATTATTTCTTATAGTGAAAACAATTTTACTATGGTAAACTTGGTCTTACATGGTGTACTGATATCAATCTAATTGTAAATGGTTAGATGACCAAAAATTGGTGTAACAGTAAACATGAGCTAAGAGTTACTATGCATGACCCAACTTCTAAGATTCAGTTATGGAAATGGGGCCTAACTAGCCAACTTGTCCAAAACTTACTGCAGCATTGAAGGACACCTAATCACACTCTTTGTAGCTTGATTTCACTAGTAATCGTTTCCCTGAGCTGACACCACTTTCTGACCTAGCTTACAACCAACCGCATTCATGAAGGATAGTCAGTGCGGCCAGAGGGCTCCAGTTGCACATACAAATTAACCTCAATGTATTTACAATGGAAATTACCCCATTCATAGAGTGAAGCTAGAGACTATGTTCCAGATATCTAGAGCTAGACTATAGGCCAACTTCCCAGAACTGGCCAAACAATTATCTACAGTCTATATAAGGCTTTAGACTTTGTTTCCAAGTTCTATCCTTATTAAATCTTACACTATGCATCTTAGTCATTTCTTCAAACACATAGTAAACATGGTACATGTAGGTCATGAATGCATATCTATTCATTGTTTCACTAGTTTCATCATATGTTTATCAAGAAGGCTTACTGCCCTCTCAAGCTAGCCGCAACAAACACTTATTATCTCTTGCATTCATATAACTATTCCATAACTTGCCAAACCATGAGAAATATAAATAACAAGAGCACATCATATAATAAGAAATATACCATGCATGTAACCAACATTTAACCATAATGAAACCATGAAAAACCAATCATATGATCACAATAAAATAGAACTAACTCTCATCAATTTCATTAAATAATAACACATATTAACACATGCATACTTCCAACCAAGTTAGGGACTTCCATGTACCAACTGACCATAGATTGGGATGAACCAAATTTTTCTTTCATCCAATCACCCCTGTGCCATATTCCAAGCATGAATGTGGGATCACATGGGATAAACCAAGACATAACCACATAGGGAATCTAGAGGAAACAACCTCCACCCTCAAGCCACAGTGATTTCACCCAATACTGGGTCCAAAAATCACCAAAACCAATGCAAACTTGGATGCCTCAAGATTTATTCACAATACCTAGATGAATTTTCCTGTCTCCACCCACCTATAAGGATATTCCTAGAGAAAACCATCTCCACTGTCAACCCTCAGGATTTTTCCTCAGACCACCTCAACCAAGATCCAAAATCTACCAACAATCCAAATCTCAACCAAATAGGGAACCCACTACATCATGGCTATCTAGGAAATGGCATAAGGCAAGGTTGTACATGAATGTCAATCCAGGAAAATATCCATGCCAATGGAAACAAAATAACCAACAAACGAATGCATAGACCATGCATCATAATCCCAACAAGATAAATCAACATGCACACTATTACCTACCAAAATACTCCTGCTGGTTACCCTTTTCTTTAATTGATTTATGTCCTTACTTTCTATTGATCCTTTTCCTCTTGCGCTCCTTACTTTCCTTGCTTGTATCTCCTTGCATCCAAGTGCTCTCTTTGATATATAGTTCTCTCCCTTATCCTCTCTTTTCCCCAAAAGAGAATGCTAAAGTGAATGCTAGAATGATGTCTCTCACATTTATTTTCTTTTCCTTTTATTTTTTTCATTTTCCCTTGCATGCATATTATTTTACTATTTTCTCCTTTTCTTGTCTCTTCCTCTTCCCCACCCACTGAAGTGGAACTTCTTTCATTTTATTTTATTTATTTTTCACTTTTCCATATGTCCTTGCTAGAATTTAATAAATAATTGTCCATTTATTTATTTTTTCCTCTTGCCAATGCCCATGTTGATTTCCATAGCCAATAAATAAATAATTAACCACAAGTGATTCCCAATGTAATGTTTCCCCCGCCATTCAACTTGGAATATGTGTTCCATGACGTTGCTTTTATTTTTTATTTTATAATGTCTATTTATTACATATAAATTAACCTGGGTCTGTTACAAACCCCTCCCCCTTGGGGAAACACCATCCTTGGTGTTTTATGACTCTTGTGACAAGACAAAACCGTTGAAAACATGATAATATACTAATTATTGGAGCTTTATAAACATAGCTCGATGCAATATTTACAATGAAACACACACACACACAAACACACACATATCTAAGCACATTTTATTCAACCGACAAATAAAGAAGGATATAATGCCCATATTTGATCAGCCAACTCTCATGTAGCTTCATCAAGCCCAAAGTGATTCCATTGCACTTTAACTTGCTATATTGCTCGGTTCAAGAGCACGAGATTTTTCTATTGTAGGATGCATTCAAGATATGGCTGGAAATTTCCTTTTGGTTCCACCTACAATAAAGGCTAATCAATCACATGATCCACATCCTGTACATATATTTTAAGTAGAGAAACAAGAAAAAAATCATGGATTTTCATTGATGAAGGAAAATAAAACCCATATGCCATTGGTCTAATCCTCTCAAGGATCTCAAAAGGCCCACAATACCGAGGTGCCAACTTGACACATGATCCAATATTCAAGGAGTTGTTCTTGGGATTGATACACAATTACACATTCTTTCCAACATGAAAATAATTGAATACTCTATCCTGATCTGCATAGATATTTTTTCTATCCTATGTTGCCTTCAAATTATTTTTGATAACTTGCATCTCTTTCTCTATATCTATAAAAATATCCAGTCCAATCCACACCTTGCTCACTGAAACACTCCAACTGATAGGATTATTACAATTCCTCCCAAAGAGAGCCTCAAATGGACTCATCTTCAAGTATTCATGATACCCATTATTATAAGAAAAGTCCTCTAGTGGAAGATACTCCTCCCACTTCCTTTGCTAATGCATGACATACATTATCAACATATCATCAAGGATCCTGTTCATTCTCTATGTCTACCCATATGTCTATGGATGATAAGCTGTAGTGAAGGCTGAATTTTTCCCCAAGCCTACAAAAAAATCCTTCCAAAACTTGGAAGTGAACTTGGCATCTTTATCTGATATAATCCTCTTGGTAACTCCATGCAACCTCACTATCTCCTTAGAAAACATCTGAGCAACTTCTCTAGTTGAATTAATAGACTTTAGTGCAATGAAGTGAGCTACCTTTCTCAACCTGTCGACCAAAACCACGATGGAGTCATGTTTCCTTGATGTCCTTGGAAATACTGTAATGCAATCCATGAGTCACATAATTATACTCATGATAATTCAACTTCCATGATTCATAACAAACCACCTTCCCTTTCTGCATCATGAATCCACCAAGTGCTTCCTTGCAAGCATCTGTACAAACCACAAGCTCCTTATGAAGGTCTGCAATCCCCAAAACTAGAGCATTGGTAAGCAATTTCTTCAACTGATAAAATTTAGCTACATAATCATTATTCCAATCAAATTTATTTCCTTTCCTTTGCAAAGATGTGATAAGATAACCAATCTTAGAGAAGTTCCTAATGAACCTCCTGTAATAACTTGCTAGTCCCATGAATTATATGAACTCCTCCACATTATTCAGAGTTGGTCACTCCATGATAACAATAATATTATGCGGATCCACTACTATCCCCTCCTTGTAAACAAAATTTCCCAAGTAATGAATATAAAACTGAAAAAATATACAATTGTTGAGCTTGGCATATAACTTATGCTCTCTCAACAATATCAATATTGTTGCGAGGTGCTTTGAGTGCTCCTCCTCATTCTTTGAATATACCAATATATCATCAACAAATATTATCAAAAACTTATCTAAGTAAGGGTGAAACACAATGTCAATCATACACATGAAGGTGGTCATAGCATTGGTAAGACTGAAGGGAACCACCCCAAACTCATAGTGCCCATACCTTGCACGAAATACAGTCTTATAGATGTCTTCTTCTTTGATCGACACATGATGATATTCTGATCTCATATCAATCTTTGAAATACTACAAATCCCTTCATATGATAAAACAAATCATCAATGCGAGTCAATGGATACCTATTCTTGATAGTCACCTTGTTCAACTACCTGAAATCAATGCAGAATCTAAGAGTATTGCAATTCTTCTTTACAAACAAAATTAGTGCACCCCAAGGAGATACACTTGGCCTTATTTATCCCTTATCAAGCATCTCTTTAAGCTGAAACTTCAGTTCCACCAACTTGGGAGTGCTCATCCTGTAAGGTGCCTTAGATGCTGGTGCTACTCCTGACATCAACTCAATAGAGAAATCAGTCTCTCTTTGAGAAGTAAACCCTAGAATCTATGCAGGAAACACATCATGAAACTATTGTAAGATAGGGTACCTCCTTACAACTTAATCATCCTCATCATCCTTCCCTTTGTCACTCGAAACATGAACTACAAAAAACAAACATCCTTTCCTATGGTTGAGCTTAGCTTGCATTGTTGTAAGCATCCTCACTGATGTAGGATTCTTCTTTCCCTGCAAGATTCTCTTTTCTCCATCCTCATCCAGGAACTCAATGGCCTTCTCATAGCATTCTACCCTGCCCTATGTATAAATGCCAATCCATTCCCAAAATCATGGTATATGCACCCAAAGGTATAAAATTTAGGTTTGTTTTTGTAGGCATGTTTTTTAGTCAATTTAATGTCTTAAACTACTATCATAAGTTATCAACCAAAGTTGGTAATCTTATGAAGTGCAAGTGCACTATATATGCTAGAAGCTTTTTCTTACTTATTTCATTGTGTTGATTTTATATGTTTAAAGTTGTTTTTAGGATTTTTTGTTTATCTTGAATGTATAAATGGAATTGAGAAACTTAAAACTTATGATTTCTGAAATGAAATCTAAATTCAACTATCTAAAACTATGATGAAAATCCTATTTTAGTTTGTTTAATAGTTAATGATTGATTTTGAGAAAAAAAAAACTAAAGTCCTAAAAACAAGAAGGAACTTCAATCTTTTTGTATTATTTGGGAAACTTTATATGAATTAAATTTAAAACAAGAAATCACTAAAGAGTATTCACATTTATAAAAAGAAAGAGTTTAATGATTAGAAAATAAAACTTTCAAGAAGGAAGAAAAGGAAATGTTTATTTAAGAAAGGAAACTAATATAGGATAAACTTATATTGCATAAAAAGAAGCTAATCTAAATGATGAATCTTAAGCTATACTAAATAAATATATGTCGGCCACTATGATAAATTATCTCTAAATATACTTAATCATAAACAAAGCATATATCTTAACATAACTATATTTTGCAAATGAAGATATCTAGCAGTGAAGTAACAATGATAAACTTGGTCATCTATAACATAGAAATCCGAAAACAACTGCAATGTAAATGAAAACAAATCATATGTCTACAGTATGAAGGTAAAGCATGTATTCGTGCTATGAAACACAAGTGAAGATAGAGTATATCTAAGCTATAAATATTAACAAAAATAGAGCATGTATCTATATGAAAAATACAACGAAAGCAAGAAAAATTGACCTATGAAAGAACAAGAAACTAAAAAATAAACATATTTTGTGTAGGGGCCCTTCACAACATAATGGTTTTTGATCTATGCTTTACTAGTTTCGCATCAAGATTCCAAAACACTTCCTTCTTCAATTAGTGAATAAAAACAAAGTTTCTGAACATAACAATCTCGCAATAAATCAAACTTGTTTCATAATTACATAGCCTGGTATTTATAATACTATTGTATTAAATGTTTGAGGCTTTCACGCCTTTGGAGACTTAAGAAAACTATGTATGAAACTCTAAACAAAAATATGAATTTCATCTCTTCACGATTTGCTACGTGGAGAGAAAATCATGAAGCTTCCATCTTTCTCGCTCGCTTGTTCAAGTTCTTGTTTTGACCAACCCTTTGACCGGAATATTAGGCGCTTTCTTCCTTGATTTTGGACAAGTAGATAAGATAGGATCAATAACCATATCATTCACCAACTGCCCATATGTTTTGCTTCTTCTTTGATTCCTTGGAACCTGTTGAATCATGGTGGTGGCTATAAAAACAGACTTTAGCTACAGAATTTCATTAATTCTATGGCTAAATACAAATTTTATTATAATAATAACAAACATTTGAAAATATGAAAAAGAGATCATTAACATATCTTACCAAGCTAAGATGTGAATTTTAATACTTGTTTGGGCTCATGGTGTTGTCAACAAGAGGGAAATATAGTGAAAATGGATGTCAAAATTGAGGCAGTCTTGAGGCTCCACATACCCCCCCAGTATGAGACCATTTCATGTCCTCATGTAAATAAAAAATTGTGAGACTTCATCATGTTATTGCATCTACCCTGATACTTATTCCAAGGCATCTAATTTCATCTTATTAGTCTTCCTTGTGGTTACATCTACTCTTGGCTTCATCATTATAATTTTATATTTCAAGTTTATGATCTGCTTGTTTAACTGTTTATTATTCTTTTTCAATTTTATGCTCTTCTTGAAAAATAAACCAAGATGTAAAAGATTATTATCATTTATGGTCTTCTCAATTTTATTTTGCAACTTCAGAGCTTTATGTTCCTGTTTGATATGCCTATTCAATGTCTCTAGTTCAAATACTTCTTGTTTTAGAGTATTCACAACTAGAGGTTCGTGTGGATTGTAAGGCTGTTCTTCAAAACTTGATGTATTTCCTGCATCTCTTTTCTCTAAAGATTCAATATAAGCATATATTTCCTGCTACACAGGATAAATCTATAGAGTTCTTCGACTTAGAACCTGTGTGGGTGAAATAGTAATAGGTGATGGCACCCCAAGACTTTCTTCTGAATCAACAAGTTCTGTCTCTTTTTAAGCTGGCTCTTTTGTTGTTTTAATGAGTCTAGAACTTCTTCTTATTGGTTGCGGAGGACTTTGATTTTTTGGCTTTTCTGTGTTTATGAATTTTTATTTCCTTTCATGCTATCATCTTTCTTTTTATCAACTTGCTTATTTAATTTTCCCAAAAGTTCTGCAATGGGGATTTCATCCTCTAACTATTCCGGAGATGGTTGCTTATTCTCAATAAAGCTTTCAACTTTTCTTTTTCCTCCTCTTTTTGCCTTATTACCACTAGGTTATTCTTTTTCTTCTTCTTGGAAATGATTTCGGATTAAGAAATTTTCCCAAGTGTAACCTAGGCTTTTAAGATGGAATTCAATAAGAATTGTTATTAATCCATGATGATACATTGTATTATCGATGAATTGAATTCTTTTATGAACAATTCATGCCATCTTCTTCAAGCTATTCAATAAAAATTATGGAATATTTATTTCCCTATCTTCAAGAAAATTCATTAAAAACATAGCATGATAAAAAAACATACATACGAACCTTTCCTCACAGGTAATAAATTTCTAGATTATTAGTAACATATTTCTCCATTTTCCTTTAAGAGCTGTGCTAGGAATTCCTTTTCTGAAAATGCTAGTATCCATAACTAGGTTCTTTAGGAAGCTTTTCCAACCTTTTCCTTTGATTCCTATGTTTTTAAACCATCTTTCTCTTGTCTTTGGTAGTCCAGTAGCTTATGCTATGAAATATTTTGTGATTATAGGCTTGATATCATCGATTTCAACTTCTACTCCATCAAAATATCTAGCGAAAGATTTAGTAACTTCTTTATGAAACACTTAGAATTTCTCCACAAAAATAAGCCACTTTTCTTTATGTAACATCTCCTTCATTTGTGGGTAACCTTCCATAAAATTTCTCCCTACAGGCTCTGTCCTCACAATTAATCCCATAGCTATCTAGAAGTTGCACCTTTAAGACTGCCTCTTTTGACAGGGTAGAATTAGGGTTTCAGTATTAGTTTGGGATCATGGATGAATTATGCTTTGGAATGATCGATACGTGTGGATGAATGAGTGAATGATTGAGGATTTAGGATTATTAAGAGCATGAGTGGGGTTTTTAAAATGGAAAATTACCGTTTGGATTATTAACCAATGAAATCGAAACTAACGTTGGGGAGATTGTGTAAATGATGAGGGTTTAGTGGAAGAATGTGAAATTGGATTTTGATTTCACATGATCAGTCCTTTTAATAATGACATTTGAGCTGGTGGTATAAAATGATCATCTAATTCATATATCAATGTTTGTAACCTTATTATTAAATAGAAATTTGTATTTTCATACCTTATATGTTGTTAACCTTCAATTCTTTCTTCTTGTATTTGTTACTCACGTGTCCTCTAGTTTATTCTTTAGTGTAACCTTTAGTTGCTTCAGTAAAAAAGGTCTTGTTGTATCTAAGCTGTAGAGATTTATAAGATCTGCGGAATTTTATGAGGGCTGCAAAAACTCATCAATTATGCATTATAATTTTATTTTCTGAAAAATAAATGGAATATAAAAAATTGGGATTTTTTTTTAGAATAGGAATAAGGAAAATATAAGGTGCCAAAAACAAATCTCTGGTTTTCACCTTATATTTTTTGCATAAGAATTCCAATTAATGATTGGTTTTCATATATATATATATATATATATATATATATATTATAATGAGGTGATAAAAAAAATAAAGTTGGAGAAAAATAAAAATTATTCTTAACCAACTTCATATCAACATTATCCTGAAAAATCTTGACAAATTCCTCTTTTGTCAATGGCTTGTGATAGATTCTTAGTCGATGTAAATTTACAAGGAGAGGAACTTTTTTTCATCAATAGTTCTAATCCTGACTGCTCCATTATCAAAGACTCTCTCAATCTCATAAGGCCCAAGCCAATGAGTTTGAAAGTTCCCTTGAAAATATTTGAATCTTGAATAAAAAATAAGTGCCCAATCTCCTGTTTGAAATTTTTTCTGTTTGATGTATTTTTCATTCCATCTGGATCTTTGTTGCTGAACTAGGCTGGTTTTTAGAATTTCATATTGCCTTATCTCATCAAGCTCATTGAGTTGTTCCATTCTATGCCTCTGTGCTTCTGACAAGTCAAGTCCCAATTTGACTATTGTTTTAAAGGTTTTTATTTGGAACTCTATTGGAAACAAGACTTACTTCCCATAAACAAGTTCATAGGGAGTATGTCCTGATGTGCTTCTCCATGTGGTACAGTAGGCCCATAAAGCTTCTAGAAGCTTTTCTTCCCAATCCCTCCTATGAAAATTTACAGTCTTTGTGAAGATTTCTTAAATCACTTTATTACTAGAATCTACTTGTCCATTTACCTATGGATGGTATGGAGTGGACTTTCTATGATTGATTTTGTATTCTTACACGATCTTTTTCACTATTCTGGATGTAAACTGAGTTCCTTGATTTGTCACAATTTCCCTTGGGATACCAAAATGATTAAAAATATCCTCAAAAAGAAATGAAACTACAACATCTTCATTATCAAATGAAAGTGCTTTAGCCTCTACCCATTTAGTGACAGAATCAATGCACACAAGAATATACCTCTTTTGTCTTGATGGTGGATTGATTGGTCCAACAAAATCGAGAGTCCATTTTTCAAAGGGTTCGATGAGTACCTATGGTTGTAAGGAAATTTCATCTGAAGGAACAAGTTTCCCCGTTCTATGGAAACTATCACATCTTTTAACATATTCCTTGGCATCCTTGAAAAGGTAAGGCCAATAATATTGCAAGAGAAGTATATTGTAGGTAGTTCTTTTGTCAGAAAAGTTTCCTCATTAGGGGAATTTTGAGGTCTAAAACGGGCCTCCTAAGGAAATTATAAAATAATAGTGGAAATAATAAAATAAAATTTGATTACACCATCAAATTTTAGAGGGGAAAAAGAAAAAAATACATTTTCAACTCATATTTTCAACCTATCTCCCAAATTTTTTACTCAAATTTCGAGCGGGAGTACTCGTTGGATGAAAAAATTAATTCCTCATCCAAGGAGTACCCATGTTGCATACTTTTGATGGATCCTGCTCCATGAAAAATGAGAAATACATGAAAAAAATTATTGAAATCATGTTTTTTCATGTATTTCCAATTTTTCATGTAGCAACATCCATCAAAAGTATGCAACATGGGTACTCCTTGGATGAGGAATTAAATTTTGCATCCAAAAAGTACTCCCACTCGAAATTTGAGATAATTTGAAAAGGTAGTTTTATTATTTTATTATTTTTTAATATTTTTACCCATTTAATTAAAAAATGGTGAATCATCCCCCATGGTTGACATCATCATCTTGAATCCTATTGGTTCTTTTAAAGTTTATTTTGGTTGAAAAGTTTTCTTGGGAGGCCCATTTTAGACCTCAAAATTCCCCTAATGCCACATGGTTCATCGTGACATGCCTCTATTATTTTAGGAATTTCATCCTCTCGTACACATCTCCTAATGATGAGATATGGACTTGTCTTGTAAAATTTTTCATTTACCCATGAATAAGATGCACTCATTTGAATTATCTTCTTTTTTCTCTAGGAAAAAAATATGATTATAGTTTTCCTGTGGCTAAATAAATTGAAATGTTTTAAAACCATGGAGATTTAGTATATATTGCAAAAATATATTCATTAGGAAAACTATCTTCTACAGGTGTATTATTATTATCATTTTGAATTCTAAACAAAAAGTCAACAACTGTGTTTTGTTTTCCAAGTCGATCTAAAATGGTGATATTAAATTCTTGCAAAAATAGTAACCAGCTTGTGACTCTGCCATTAGTAATTTATTTATTCATTAGATATCTAATTGTAGAATGATCTGTATGAATGAAAGTTTCATAGCTAGTGTTGTAATGTCTGAATTTGTTAATGGCATGAACAACAGCTAAAAACTCTTTTTCGGTAACAGTGTAATTTAATTATGTTGGAGTTAAATTTTACTTGTATAGTAAATGACATAAGGGGTCAAGTCCTTTTGTCCCAATACAACTCCCAGATTTTTCTCTGAAGCATCAATTGAGATATGAAAAATCAATTTCTAGTTTGGTCCTCTTAGGATGGGTGCTTCAAAAATATTTTCTTTCAAAGTTTCAAATTCCTTTTGGCACCCATGATTCCAATTAAATTCACAACCATTTGTGAGAAATTTGAAGAGTGGAGATGGAATTTTTGTGAATTTTTCTATAAATCTTCTGTAGTATCCTGTAAAACCAATAAAACTCCTAACATCGTTTTGAAAATTTGGGATTGCTAATTTGGAAATAACTTCAAATTTACATGATTCCACCTTAATTATATTTCTTGAAATATGGTATCCTAAAGCAATTCCTTCAGTAAACATCATAAAAAAAAATCCGTGACTTAATGAGATATTTGCTTCCTTACATCTTACGAGAACATTTTCCAAAATTTCAAGGGATTCTTCAAAAGAATTTCCATAGACTATAAAATCATCCATATAAATTTCCACACAATCATGAATTAAATCAGAGAAAATACCTAATAATCCTCTTTGGAATGTTTCAGGTGCATTACATAATCCAAAAGTAAGTAATCAGTAAGCATAAGTTCTCCATGAATAGGTAAAGGTTTTTTTGTCTTGATCTTCTGGTGCTACCTAAATTTTATTATACCCACTAAAACCATCAAAGAATGAAATTATTTCTTCCCTGCTAGTGTATCTAAAACTTGATCTATGAAAGGTAATGGAATATGATCCTTTAAAGTAACCTTATTCAATTCCATATAATCAATATACACTCTCCATTTTACATTCTTTTTAGGGACAATTACTAGAGGTGAAACCCATTGACTCCCTGATATTGGATAAATAAATTTTACATTCAATAGTTTTTGTAGTTCTTCCTTTACAATTTCCATAATATCTGGATTAATTCTTCTTTGAGGTTGTTGAATTGGTCTAGAATTCTCCTCAATATAGATGTGATGAATGCAAGTTTGAGGATTGATTCCTTTCATGTCAATGTATTCCCATGCATATGCAGAAGAATGTTTTTGCAATGTTTTTATTAATTTCTCCTTTTGAAAATTTTCTATATTTTTGTTCACATTCAAAGTTTTACCAGTAAAGATTTCAGTTGAAGAATTACCAAATTATTCCATAGAATATAAAGACATTTTTATGGATGATAAGTATTCAATATTACATTGTTCCTGCAAATTTTGACCACTCTCACATTGTGAAGATAATTCATGATTTTCTATTGAATTTAGAATTATTTTCTTCACTAATTTGAGGGATAGTAAAAATAGGTTGTATGTCATAGTCATCATCCATCCATTCTTCATTTTCTACTTCTATCATTGTTTTTGGTGTAGGGTATAATGTGAATTTCTTTGTTGAATTTCCATCAAAGATAAACACGCCACCAGATCTACAACTGATGAAAGGATCAATTGTATTTAACCAAGGTCTTCCTAATATTAATGAATGTCATCCTAAGTCATTCTTGGGAGTTAATATCATAAAGTAAACTGGATATTCCCAAGAATATAAAGATACATAAATTTCTTCTAATACACCAACATGTATAATTACATATCTATCTGCTAGTTGTAACAATATTGGTGTATATTGAAGATTTGGAAGTTTTAGTTGTTCCATAGTTTTTTTAATCATGATGTTTATGGATGCTCCTAAGTTGATCAATGTGTTTGGGATTTCGATACCATTGATGTGTGTTTTCAAAATGATACTTCCTGGATTCAAATATTTCTGTATGGATTTTTTTCCCATCATGATATCTACAATTTTCCCAACTAACTGTATTCTTTTTACTTCCTTTGTTTTTCTTCCAGATTTCTTTACACTCAACTCTCTTATTGTTTTTGCAAGGATTGAAATTTATTTAATGGCTTGTAGCAAAGGAATTTTGATACAAACATTATTCGATTCATTTAATATATCAGAGTTAGCCAACATGATTTTCTTATACCCCTTTATCAATTTGTAGTATTTTATGAAAAGGAGGTTTTGGTATAGACACTGAAGGTTTCTCTATGATGGGAGTTGATTTTATTGGATTATCTTGTGTTTGATTTTAAAATTTTTTATTCAAATGAAGATATGTCTCTTTTTCAGAATGATTATTTTTATTTTGAATATTTTTATCTTGATGAAGAAAAATATCCTCATCAGGTTGATCATCTTTCGCTTTTTCCTTAATAATAACAGAAGGCAACTTATTTTCTAATATTCTACCAGATATAAGTTGAACATTATTAAGATCTAGTGGAGTTATCATATAAGTATGAAAACTCTGCCCCTCCATGTTATAAATACGTTGTGCATTTTTATTGTTTGGGTTTGCAAGTGGTTGAGCAGGTAATTGGTTTGGACTTTGTGGAAATCGTAATGAAAGTTGTGGGTTTTGATTTTGAAATTGAGGTTGCTGACTGGTTTGAGGAAAATGTTGTGGTGGAAATTTAGGATAATATTGTGGATATTGATGATATTGAGAATATATACCATAAGGATTTTGCAATCCTTGCATCCAAGTTTGGGGTTGAGACTAGGGCTATTTCCATAGCATTGATGCATTCCAGTTATTCTGTGGGGATTGAGTATACATCTGAGTGTTGAAACCTTGAGTTTTTGGTTCTTTCCATGGTCTTCTAGCAACTAAAAAAACAGGATATTTATGGTTTGAAGCTATTTCCTCTTGGTAAACGACTTTAAGACCTGGAATGGAAGGAACTTTATTTGTTCCATGATTTTCTGTACATATGACACTGGTTTCTATGATTTTTAAATCAAGAGGGCGTTCTCTTAAGGGGCGTTTCTTTCTGTAGTTAGGAAAAAAGATATAAAAGGCATCAATTTCAGTTCTTTACTTGTTTTGTAACTTCAAGGTGTTTATTTGTTCACCGAGACTCCCTAAAATATTTGTTTTAACCTCATCAAGAAAATTTCCTATTTTAGCCCTACTTACTGTTCCAGGTGCATATTTATTAACTCTAGAGAGAATAGGAGCTCTTGAACTCCTCCCAATTCTCTAATTTCCTCTTGAAAGATGTGTGCATAATTCAGAGATGCCAAGAAATTATATTTGAGAAATGTCTCCCTTTCCCATCATATTAAGAATATCTATCCATTCATCTCTAATGGATTTCAACAAAAGAGATTTTAAAGTATCTTTATCCAAATTTTCCATCTTAACCCTTTTCATATTGTAACTGAATCTCTCAATCAGATCCTCCAAGTTTTCATCTTCTCTTTGAATCATCTTAAAAAAATCATCTTTCCTATTATGAGGTGTGCAATAATCCTTGTATTTTAGTAAGAATGCACTCTTCATTTCTTCCCATGTCCTAATAGAATGTGTTATTAAGCCCATGAACCATTTTAATGCTGCATCCTTAAGATTTTCAGGAAACAATTTCAATTTTTGAGAATTGAATAAGTAGTCATATGATCTACATAAAATTTGAATTCAAATAGAAATGTTTCAGGATCTTCACTTTTTAATCCATGAAAATTGGGAAGGATGGAGGGTAATATATTATTCATTGTGGAAATAGTATATTTATCAAGTATAGGAAATCCAACAGGATATACTTCTCCTCTACCTCCTCTTTACCTCTAACTCGTCCTCCACCTCCAATCCTAGGTCCAAGTTATGAAACCATCTCGAAAAATAGAAGAAAAGAGAGATAAACGCCTTAAAAATCATCCACTTCGAGAGGGAAACCTCTTTTACATTACATAAATGAAAAATTCTTGGATGATTCAAATGAAAAAACCTAATTTCTATATATAGGAGCCCATGGGGTCACAATATAATCCTAGCTGACCTAACAATAATAATGTTAGGGCACAACAATAACAATAATGTGATTTTATGGGGCACAATAGTAACAATATGGGGACTACAGGGGTACAACAATAACAATAAGGGTGCTACACTAGTAATATAGGGACCTAAAATGCCCCACTCTTTCCAAAAAGTGTTGTCCTCAATGCTTGAGTAGCTCTGGCTGATTCTGTATAAAATTCTCATCCTCCCATGTGGAATCTTCAGTGGGTAAGTACTTCTACTTGATGAGATACTCTGAAATTGATCGATTTCGTAGCTTTCGAGTTCTTGTTTCCGTGAATGCTTCAGGTTCCAATATTATTTTCCATTCCTCACCAAGTTATGGGAATATTATTTGAAATGGAATTTTCTCACCTATAACCTTGTTTAAGCATGAAACATGGAAAATTGGGTGCACTTGAGAAGAAGCAGAAAGCTCCAATTTATATGCCACGGTACCAATGTTTTTCAACACCTTGTAAGGACCATAATACTTTGGAGATAATTTATCATCCTTCTTAGCTTCCTTGAGGGAAATTTGTTTGTATGGTTGTAGTCGTAAAAATACCCAGTCTCCTACACTTCTCTTGCTGTGATGTTGATCTGCTTGTTGTTTCATTCAATTTTGGGACAAATTTAGGTTATCCTTTAAGATTTGGAGAACTTATTGTTGATGCTCGATGTGATCTTCCACTACTTGAACCTTATAATTTTCTCTTAAATATGATGTGATGAAAGATGGATGATATCCATAAAGTGCCATAAATGGGGTCATTTTTGCTGCAGTATGGAAGGAAGTGTTATACCACCATTCAACCAGAGGTAACCACTTGACCCATTGTGTTTGTTTATCAAATACAAAACAATAAAGATATCCTTACAAACATTTGTTCACTATCTCATTTTTTCCATCAGATTGAGGATGATAAGATGAGCTATGGGTTAGTTGAGAACCCAAAAAATAAAATAATTCCATCCCAAAATTTCCAGTGAAAATGGGATCTCTGTCGCTTACAATAATGTTTGGGTTTCCATGTAGCTTTCGAATTGTTTCCATAAATGCAGTAACAACTATAATTGCTTTAAATGGATGAGATAATGCACAAAATTGTGCATACTTGGTAATTCTATCAACTACCACCATGATGAAACTCTTTCCTTCGAAATTAGGTAAACTAGTGATAAAATCCATTCAAAACTCCTCCCAAGGTTGAATTGGAATGGGTAAATTTTGTAGCAGACCCGGGGTCTTAATTGTCTAAATTATATTTTTTTGGAAAACCAAACATTCAACCACAAACATTTGAATATCAGATTTAAGGCCATCCAAAAAAAAAAAAAATTCTTCACCCTGTGGTAAGTTTTTAAAAATCCTGAGTGTCCTCCTACAGGAGAGGTGTGAATTCCAAAACAATATTTTCTTTTAGTTGGGAATTCTTACAAAGATATAAGTGAACTTTGTACCATGAGGATTCATTTTTCCAACTAAATGCATCAAATGTAATGGGATCTTGCTTCAAATTTTGAATGAGTGTCCAAGCTTCTTCGTCATTCTTCCACTCCTCCCTTACTTCAGTTATCTAATATGGTTGGATAATAGAAATGGCACAAAGCAATCCTTCCACCTCCTCATACTTTCTTAACAGTGCATGTACAACAACATTTAGCTTCCCTTTTTTGTAGATGATTTCAAAGTCATAACCCAACATCTTTGTGACCCATTTTTGCTGACCTTCTCAAGATAGTCTTTGTTCCAAAAAGTATTAAAGACTATCATGATAATTTTTTACCTTGAAGTGTCTTCCCATTAGGCAAGGTCACCATTTATTTAGTGCATGTAGTAACATTTTCTTCTCATAAATATCTTTCTGTAAATACTTTCCTTTGAATGGATAACTTTCAAAATAAATGAGTCTTCCTTATTTCATCAACAAATCACCAACTCCATTTCTCGAGTCATCACATTCCACAATAGATGTTTTTTTGAAGTCTAATGTAGCTAATACTACTGCTAGGCACATTGCCTCTTTAATATGTTCAAAGGCCTTAGTTTCTTCAGGAGTCAATGAAAATGCATATTTCTTCAATAATGTTGTTAGAGGTGTTTCTATTCTCCCATAATTCTTAATAAACTTGCGATAATACCCTATTAACCCGAGAAATCCTCGCAACTGCTTTATGGTTGTGGGGACTGTTAACACTAGAAAATTTTATAGCAGAAAACGACATCAATTAATGTCAAGCCTAAGGATTTATAAGGCAGGAACACATTATGGAATCAAGAAGTATTTAAAATCTCTAAGGTTTTAAGAAAATAAGATTTGAACTAGTCATAAATGTTGAATTGCGCGCTTTATCCTTCGAGAAGAGTGCCTTCTATGAGCTTTTTTGCTCGATAAGCACGCATTCCTAGAAATGGAAAAAAGTCGCTTTCCATGACCACACCAAGCAAAGGACATTACTCCTTATGTGAAATCTGCCTAAGGATATCCACCAGTGCCTCCTTAGACACTATGTGAGCACACAATGGAATCATACCTCTCCATTGGGTCACTATCCATCATGTACCAAGGGAGGGAAGGAGGATTTGAAACTCACCTATTTAAAGCCACCAAAAGAGGAAGACATGGTGATCACATTGTTATGCTAGCCAAAGTTTCCCAAGAAATAGCAATAGTGTGTGACCTGGTGTTGGAGCTAAAGAGGACCCAATCATTGGCCACCCAACATCTTAGTCCAAAACAACAGAGAGAGAGAGAGGGAGACTGCATCAGAGGCAAAGCTTGGAAGGCAACATCCTTGAATCTGGACCTAGAGCCATTGCCTAGGGGCCCTTTGTCAAGTGGGTAAAATTTCTTCTCCATTTCAAACGTTTAATAAGAAGAGGTCATCGAGCCATCATTTGCATTATTATCATTTTGACTCTCTTTATAGCTTCTGTATATTTGTGTTTTAGTTTTAGTTTAACCAGAGCATACTTTAGCATACTGTTTTTTCATTAAATGTTATGATTTTGAGATCCCCCACTTTCTGCCTGTTACCAATAGTTTAAAGAGTAGACCACACTCTTTAAGTTGGTGCGATTTCATACACTTGTGTGAAAAATCCACCACAACAGGATTGGCGACTCCACTGATATGTTCCAAGTTTATGTGGTTGTGCCATATTTTATAGGAGACCATTTGTCTATGCTGGAGTGGAACTGACAATCCTCTAATCCATATTACAGTCCCTAGACTCACTGAAGTGATAGATTGAAGAAGGCAGCTCCTATTCTTTTTACTTGCAAGGTTTTTGCGCGTAGTTTTTCCTCACAGAGGTGCATTGCGCACGTTCAGGACTAACCTGCACGCAGGAAGTCGCACCTGTCAAGGATTTTTGCGCGCAAATTGCAGACTGATATTTTATCCCTATATTCTGCATTTTTCTGTTAGTAAGTGTGCTAAGCAACCCCTAATGTATCTTCCAACACTCGTGTTGATACCCCACAGCTTCTGAGAACCCACTTTTTGCTGCTTTCTGTAGGCATAGAGTTAGTTTTCATTTATGTTGGTTTTTTGTAAAATGTCTTCACATAGTTTAAGTAGGGGGAAAATTAACCATTTATTTCCGAACAACTTATTTTTTATTTTTTTTGCAAATTCTGGCATGCACACTTAGTTTAACTATTCCAAGTAAGTACCCCAAGACCACACATGCATAAGCATGTGTAGAAATTGTTTAGCGTAAATTCAATTTTTGCATTTAGGAAATTGCGGGACTAGGATCGAATCGTTGATTAGAGAAAATAATATCTACTGCCTTTACACCATTTGGTGACCCTAGGCAAGCATATGAACACTCTACATTTTCGATTTTCCATCTCCCTTTAGTTAAGTCACATAGATTAACTAGGAAGATTTGAGCAAGGAACAACATCACATAGTTTAACTAGGGGACTTTTGTAAAGGATAACCGATATCCATATGTTCAAACTATGAGATTATTCACCACACTCTCACACACACTCACCCACTAACCAAAGAAAGCCACCTAAAACTAACTTAAAACAACTCCCTAAATTCTCCCCATAGGGGCCACAAAATAATTTATAGATTAAGTTAGGATCAAGGGGGTAGGCATCCAATAAGCTGCCTTGATCACACTTCATATTGAAACATAGAAGTTGTGTATCTAGGGAGCTTTAAAATCCATGTATCAGCCCATGGAAAAGAAAACCCGAGCGCAGCAGAGACTCGATTCAGAGGGGGTTAGACTTAGGCACAGTGCGTGCGGTTTCAGTTGGGGCTACGTGACCCAGCTGATACTCAATACTATTAGTTGACTACCAAGAAGCCCAAGACTAGAATTTTGACGTGGGACGGTGGTTCTTAGTGGCCAAAAACTAGGGCATCCTTTACCTTACAGGCGAAGGTGCAGGCAAGCGCCATACCCTCTACCCTTAGCTTGGTGGATTCTCTTCGGCTCACTGGGGGCGTCGCCAGATATTACGGGACGTTGTGCCAACACTCGCAAGAAATATTCTCAAGGCCCAGTTACTTTTGGGTGTGTGAGGACGTAATAGGTCTTCTAGGATTTCGAGTATCATGCGCAAACAAACAAAACCATTTTTGCTTGATTGATCACATAGATTAAGTTAAAGGGAAAGCTCATTTCATTTTCGCTTTGTTTTATGTATGTGGCCATAAATTTGTCGTGATCATAGACTCAATCCCCTCAAATTTTTCCAAAACCTAACCTGGTCGACACACAAATGGTCCCAATGGAACCTTGTCGATCCAGGCGTCTTTTGGACCTCCCCCCATTACCGAGAGGGGTTCTAGCTCTTTCATTGTTTAGGCGTCAAAGACAAAAAATTTCCACCATCGTTGGTTCATCCTTTCTTGGAGCAACCTTATTTGGGAACCCTAGTCGGTCTCCCAACACCACACTACACACCACTCCCCCCTCTTCCCCTAGGGGGCAGAGGAACGCATCCCATACGGGAAGCCAGCTAAAT
This sequence comes from Pinus albicaulis, assembly GCA_034641835.2. Taxonomy (NCBI): domain Eukaryota; kingdom Viridiplantae; phylum Streptophyta; class Pinopsida; order Pinales; family Pinaceae; genus Pinus; species Pinus albicaulis. The sequence continues at coordinate 156,390,370 of CM076580.1, forward strand.
TCACAACATGGTACGTCATAGAACAACCCTCGTTCTAACCAGAACTTCGTTTCTTCAGACATTTCCATGGCGTCAACCTCTCTGTCACCCTTCTTAGCTGTGTTGAATCTACCCAATTTAACTAAGCTCACAAATGACCCCATCACAGACGACCCCAATTGACCTCCCATGCCCAGGAAGCTCCCTTCGGATATACCAAAGTTCGAAGGTAAGCAAGCGGAAGACCCTGGTAATCATGTAATGAACTTTCACCTATGGTGCTCATCGAATAACATCGTTGATGATACTATTCAATTGAGGCTCTTTCAACACACTCTTACAGGACTGGGCATGAGATGGTACGTGGAGCAACCTCCTGCTTCCCATGGAACCTTTAGTGCCCTCACTACCGCATTCCTCACATAATTTCAGTTGCCCATTTACCATGATTCGGGAATGGAGTTACTGACTCATTTCAGACAATCCCCCTCCATCCATATCTCAGATCATCTCCATGAATGGAGGTGGCGTCGCAGTTTATGTAAAGCTAAACTTGACGACTGGGTCCTCTTAGATTTATTCTTGAAAACTCTGAAGGCGGAGATTTCAAAGGATGTGGCACAATGCAACCCCACATCCTAAGAGGACGCAATCAGTAAATCCCAGCAACTTGAACTGATCTATATGCAGTCAGGATACATCTACAATATCCTGCATAACACCATGTGCCTGCAATCTTATCAAGAATTTCTAGGTGTGTCTGACTCTGAAGATGGACTAATTGGGTCAATGACCCAAGGGTACCTAGGTAGAAACAGTCAAAATCCCAATTACACACATGATTCTACCCAGAATATGTCTCAACCCGGATTTCAAAGTCATCATATGCCGCAGCAAAATTTGACTAATAGGGCTCAATCATATCACCGAGGAGGACCTTACCCTCCAGCTGAGGGGACCCAGTACGTAGGAAGAAACACTGATGGAAGAGCTCCCCCACAACGGCCAGGTGTAAACATGAGACAACATTATGCTTAGTCCCGAGCACACAAACCACCTACGCAAACCAATGAACAGGTGAACTTTGTGCAGCCGTCCAAAAATCAACCACACCAGTATGATCAGGAGAACTACCCTCCTAACCTGGTTAAGAAAAATACCAAAAACAACCCCAAAGGGAACCCTCGATAGTGGGGCAGCAACCAACAGTGCCCACTGTGATCCCAGGTTGGAGGTAACTCTAACCGGAATCAGAGCCAGGAGTCAAGCAATGCCCAAAGGCAAGGCAAAAGGACACCTCTACGAACAAGCCATTCTTGTTCAATATGTGGTGAGTACGGGCACTATACTCACCATTGTCCTGAACTCCCTAAGCTTAAAAATCTAAAGTGTAACCGATGACAAGGAGGGTCTTCCCAGAAAACTTGGTGATGCAAGAACCTTTCCCCCATCAAGGGATGGTCAGCACTCAGCAGCAAATCCCAATCGATTCCAGGAAAAACAACCATGAGATCTACATGACAGGGGAAGAAATGTTTTTCCAGACTCATAATTACAGCCACGACACCCCACTAGACACCAATACATCAGGGGCTAGTGAGAGCGCACCAAATGCACCTTTTACCATTCCAAATATTCCTACGAAACTATTGCCAAAAATGGTAAAAGGGCCTAATAGGCGAGCAGGTAATTACTCCAAAGCGGCCCATAATTATAGCATTGTGGATTATTTAGCTCAATCGCCCATTGCTATGTCCGCGTTGGAAGTACTGAAGTCATTCCCCAAGCAACGGAAAGCCCTACTTTCTGCATTAGGTGCTATCGACCCTGCCAATACGCGCATGATGACCTTTGACTTAGACAAGGCCAACCCTAAGCTTCCTTCTATGGTCACCCTCCAAATACAAGTATCGATATAGAATATCACTATTCAATAATGTTTCATTGACGAGGGTGCATCGACATGCATCATGTCAAAAAATGTGTGGCAGAAGTTAGGATCCCCTGAACTCAAACCTTCCATCATCACGCTCAGAGTATACAACAGTCGTCCCTCGACTCCCATCGGCCTCTACCAAAATGTACCGGTCTGCTTAGCCGGTAAGACGGTCCACATAGACATTGAAGTATTGGATGCTCACTTGGATTACAACATACTCCTTGGGCGGAGTTACAAGTACGCCATGTCTGCCATAGCATCCTCCATCTTCCGCATCATGATTTTCCCCCACGAGGATCGAATCATTACGTTAGATGTAATGTTCCCATTCTAGCACATGGCCAAATGGAATATTAAAATTTTGCTCTCATCACCTAGCATCCAAATAAATGGGTAAGGAGGCCCATGTCTATTGAAAACATGAATAAAATCCCTCACATGTGGAAAGGGATAGACATAAGAACTTGATTTTGCACCCTCAAGTGTGAAAAGGGGCAAATGCATGAAGACAAGGTCAGGTTTGACCAAATCAATAGCGCCGCCATAGGAGGAGTGGCTTACTTTGGAAGACATCGCAGTGTGAATGAGGAAGAGGATATTTGGTGGAGGAAACCCTAATGGATGGGGCCCATGGATAGAGAGCCTTCACTTGTTTAAAAGGAGGGCAAGGCAACCATTGTTTCTCATGCTTTGGATTATTCACTTCATGTCTATTCAGACATTGTGCATTCTTTTGTTGTTTAGCAAGAATTGTCGGGGAATTCCTGTTTAGGATTCCTTGTCCTTCTTGAGAGGCCTCTTGAGGGATTGTTCTTCATTCTCCACATCTCTTGGCTCAAGGCCAAAGCTTCTCCTTTCAGATACTGCATTATTTCTTCTCAAGTATAATGCAGTGTTGTTGGGGTGTTGCAGTGGAGGACACCATATACCATTTCCTTGGCTCATCTGTCAGAGGAGGGAGCTTATATTCCTTTGGGAGGTTAGTGAGGGAGATCCAGGAGCATATTGTAGATCATTGGCATCAGGCCAATAATTTTTCTTCACCAACAATGCAGTCCCTTCTCTAGACTGCGTTATTTTTTAGTGTATTTGCAGTGGGGACTTACTCCACAAGTTTGGAGGGTGAGATCTTAGGTGAGAGGATCAGCCTTTCACTCTAGAGATCCTTTGGATGAGATTCAGCCATCTATTGCGGCATCATCATCTATCTCCATCGAGTTCTATTTCTGAGTTGCAGCTGCTACCCAACAACTCCGGCATTTCTACAGAAATGCCATTTTGCTTGTATTTTAGCCAATCCCTCTGAGGATTGTGCGTGGTATGTTTCCAGGGGTTGATATATTGCTCCCCCTTCTTATTTGAGCTATCCATTGTCATATCTATATATTATTGACATTTTTCAGCAGTTCTCCTTCAAGGATTGCGCAATCATAGCCAGGGCTTCTCTTGTATAGCAGTATTTCTCCATTTTCATGTATATGTTTCATTGGGGCTGCATTTCCTAGCTTGAGAGATCATTTCCTCAAGATCTTGTATACATTTGTTGCTACTATAATATAATGTAATGGTTATGTGGATCTTCCGGCATTTTTGTTTTAATGCATTCACTGCTATTTTCCAGGTCATGTTTATGTATTGCAGATCTCCACATTGGTAATATCTTGAGATATTCCCAATAGTGTAGTTGTTCTTAATTTAGGAACATTACAGTGGTATCAAAGCATGATCTCTGGCTCAGCCTATGAGTCTCAGCCATAGAAGATCAAGATGATGAAGAAGATGAGGTTACTCTCATCTATTTTTAGATCTAGAGGAGACCTCTCCAAGGAGGTCAAGAAGATTGAAGGAGGAGAAGAGGAAGGACCATGCACTTCCTACTCTCACAAAGAAAAAGACTAGAAGCATGAAGAGCACTTGGAATTCAAAATTATAAGTGAGTACCTGGTTGAATACCGAGAAACATAGAGCCTTCCAAGAGACTCTAGCTTTTCCATAATTTATTCAGCAGAAGGAAGAAAGAATACCCCACAGCTACGGGATGATGAGAGGCAATAGATTTCTATTGTCCACATTTGATGGATCACTCACATATGCAGTAGAGGTTTGGGTGAAGAAAATAAAGTATTTCTTCCTGCTAAATCCTATAGTAGACAGAGAGGCTGTAGAATTTGCAGCGCTGCACCTTGGAGGTGAAGCAAAGAATTGGTGGATCGGACATCTAAGCCATACAAGGGTTTCTACTCTTGTTGAGTTTTCTCATAGATTGACTAGGAGGTTTGGAAAAAGGAGGGAGGATCCCTCACCACCAGCTAATGAGGCATGTACCAGCGATGTTGAGACCATGGAGGAGTATTCTTCTTCTTCAACATTTTGGGAGGCCAACACTTATGAAGAGGAAACTCTTGCAGCCTTGCAAAGAGCTTCCACATTTCCCCAAGGTATGATTGAAAATCCATCTCTTGTCATTTCATAAAACACTTTGGATGGGTCTATATCATTGCATGCAGTTGATCTAGAGCAGCATAATAGCACTGTGTTGAGAAATGATGGAGAAAGGAGGAATCATTACTCATGTGAGCATTCAGAGGGAAACTTCATTTAGGAAGCCATGAAGGAAGCAGTGAGAAGGAGAGGACATCTGGAGATAAGAAACTCTTTCTCCTCTCTAGATGACACTCTCTCAATGAGCATGTCACAGCTCAAAGAGAGACTTCTACTTGTAGCAGATCCAAGGCATATTTGTTTTTTGAAGGAAATGCATGAGGAGGAGATCTTCCAGAGAAATTTCAGCAGAGGTGCACTCCCACACATCATGGAGTGCAATATTATTCATCAGTTTGAAAAGGTACTTCCATTCTCACAGGAACAGATAGTAGATGGAGGACATATTCGAATGGATAACATCTCTCATGACTGTGATGGACATTCCTTGAGCCATGCACATCATGATGGGAGGATTTTGCTTATCACCTATTTGGATCCTCATAGGGTCAAATTGATCCTTGAGAAGATTGCATTTAAAGATCCCATGAAATGTAGGAGTTTGATTTGGGATGATGGTAGCTCTCATGGGAGGAGTACCAAGATGAAGGATGGAAGGAGACATCCACAATTGTTTGAGTGGATGATGAGCAAGGAGCTGGTAAGCTACTTGCAGATTTATGATATCAGGCAGTAGGAGGCTTAGCTGCGCTGGTTACTCTTGAAGGAGTTTTCCATCACTTGGAAAACACTCTTTCCAAGGGTGTGAGGATGGAGAAGATGTGGCAAGATGCTGACAGCATGGAGCAGCAAGGAGTATGGTTGCATAGTGATGATGCAACATTCATATCATTCACTATGTTTTCATCACATATCTTACATGATGAGAGCATGAGGGAGCAGCAAAAACATTTTTTGCTGGGGTTATTCTTTGGAGACAAGAGAAAATTTGCTCTCATTTCTTGTCTGATGTTTCAGGAGTAGGAGATGGCACCATCATGGTGCAAAGGGGATACTTATTTACCTTTGATGATCAGGAATTACTTCCACCTTAGGAGGGATTCCATATTTGCAGCAACATTATTGGAGGGTTGCCCATCTATGTTGAGGAAGTTGAGGGAAACAACGATGTGCCATCTAGATATTATCTAGTGCCTCATGCAGAGGAAGGAGGAGCTCTTTCTCCAAGTAGAGGTATTATTGCATCTTTGCAACGAAGTCCCCAGGATCTCATGTGTGGAGATCAAGGCACAACCCATGTTCTACATGTGCCATTGTTGAGAAGGTGTGAAACCATGGAGACACAAGGAGGTGATAGGGAAGATGACCATCATGATGTGATGAGGAGCACACATCCCTGCCTATTTTATGAGGTTGATGCACCTAAGAAGGTGATTGGATTGAGCAGTGGGAGCATGGACAGATTTTTTCATCCATATATGCAGTCACCTCTTGATAATGATGTCTCATTGCATGGAGACATTTTTCCGGGGAGACCACTAGAGCAACAAATGATGAGAGATGCTTCACATGTTGAGGCACCATTCATTGGTTTCAGAGGATTGGAGACCTTGGGATATAACCATATGACAGATGTACTTCATGGGGAATCATCAGCACTGTCACTATGGAGGATAGATCCATGTTGGAGCTCCAGGTTTTTGGTGGAGTATTCCCAGGATCATCTTGCTTGCATGATATTGACCAATCAGCATATGAGGAGATGCATAGATCATGTGCAGATGGAGAAGATACATAACTCTTTGGAGGAGTTAGCACATCCACCTCTTTTCTTTTTGAGGATGAGAGGAGACTAATTTTTGAGCCACTCCATTTGCAAAACTTATGGTGAGGGTATAGTTTATTTGCATGATGATTTGTATATTCATCCCTTAATCATATTTGTACAGGATGTTGCTCCAAGGAGGAGCATTCTTTCTTCTAGACCCCATGGTATACTTGAGGCCATGATAACTATTGGTGACCACTCCCTAGGAGGACTTGGGGAGGAAATGTATTTTGGAGGAGTTACTCACCTTGCACCGTATATCATTCACTTCCTCCATACATTTGAAGAGAGTAGGACAACAAGAAAGTGGTTGAGAGGCCACACTTTTTGTCACATTTTTTTGCAGTTGAGGGTCAAACTGAATTGGTTACAATTGAGGGACCATTTTCCTTCTCCCTTGCCACATATGATAGCAGGCATGGGTTCCATTATGGTTCATAATGTTGTTGTTATCTTTGTATTTCTTGAGAGCATGATTGGGGGAATGCACATTGGTTGGCTGTGTCCTTTGGGGGAGAGATCTCCCACATTATTTGCATTGCATGTTCTAATGGGAGCATGAGAGCACATGTGGCCACTATAGCAAAACATTTGTTTCCATTTGATGTGAGCCATATGATTGATTGGATGCCATATGGTGGTGACTTCCAACTCATCACATATTAGATGATTTGGGACATCATGTTTCATAACACTGGAGGAGAGATCCTTGGAGGTCTAGTCTTCATTTTGCCACTTGAGGGCAACATTGTTGCAACCCAATATCATAATACAATCTACACTTATCCTAAGTGGAGAGGAGGATAGCATGGGGTAGGCTATTTTGTCTTCCAAGATCAGATTTTCAGCCCACCTACATTGTAGGAGCCAAAGGTGGAAGATTATTGTCAGGAGTTGCCATGTTGGGAGGTAACTCACTTTGTGTGGAATATTGCTTGGGGGATGGAGGATATACATGAGGAAGATGTTCCTCAACATATTTCAGACTCCATGCCTTGGGTGGAGATTCCTCAGTTCTATCCTTGCAATTGCTTGAGGGCAAGCAACATTTGGGAGGGCGGGACTGTAATGTTCTCATTCTAGCACATGGCTAAATGGAATATTAAAATTTTGCTCCCATCACCTAGTAGCCAAATAAATGGGTAAGGAGGCCCATGTTTATTTAAAACATGAATAAAATCCATCACATGTGGAAAGGGATAGACAAAAGAACTTGATTTTTCACCCTGAAGTGTGAAAAGGGGCAAATGCATGAAGACAATGTCAGGTTTGACCAAGTCAACAGCGCTGCCATAGGAGGAGAGGCTTACTTTGGAAGACAACGCAGTGTGAATGAGGAAGAGGATATTTGGTGGAGGAAACCCTAATGGATGGGGCCCATGGAAAGAAAGCCTTAACTTGTTTAAAAGGAGGGAAAGGCAACCATTGTTTCTCATGCTTTTGATTATTCATTTCATGTCTATTCAGACATTGTGCATTTTGATGGATTGTAGATTTATGTGGTGTAGATTTTTAGGATCACGGCTCGGAATCTCCACAGTTCTCATTGTGCATTCTTTTTCTATTTAGCAAGAATTGCCAAGGAATTCCTATTTAGGATTCCTTGTCCTTCTTGAGAGGCCTCTTGAGGGATTTTTATTCATTCTCCACATCTCTTGGCTCAAGGCCAAAGCTTCTCCTTTCAAATACTGCGTTATTTCTGCTCAAGTATAACGCAGTGTTGCTGGGGTGTTGTAGTGGAGGACACCATATACCATTTCCTTGGCCATCTGTCAGAGGAGGGAGCTTCTATTCCTCTGGGAGGTTAGTGAGGGAGATCCTGGAGCATATTGTAGATCATTGGCATCAGGCCAATCATTTCTCTTCACCAACAACGTAGTCCCTTCTCTAGACTGCGTTATTTTTTAGTGTATTTGCAATGGGGACTTACTCCGCAAGTTTGGAGGGTGAGATCTTAGGTGAGAGGATAAGCCTTTCACTCTATATATCCTTTGGATGAGATTTAGACATATATTACAGCATCATGAGCTATCTCCATCCAGTTTTATTTCTGAGTTGCAGCTGCTGCCTAGCAACTCTGGCATTTCTACAGAAATTCCATTTTTCTTGTATTTCAGCCAATCCCTCTGAGGATTGTGTGTTGTATGTTTCCAGAGGTTGATATCTTGATCCCCCTTCTTATTTGAGCTATCCATTGTCATATCTATATATTATTGACATTTTGCAGCAGTTCTCCTTCAAGGATTGCGCAGTCATAGCCAGGGCTTCTCTTGTATAATAGTATTTCTCCATTTTCATGTATATGTTTCACTGGGGCTGCATTGCCTAGCTTGAGAGATTATTTCCTCGGGATCTTGTATACATTTGTTTCTTCTATAATCTAATGTAATGGTTATGTGGATCTTTCGACATTTTGGTTTTAATGCATTCACTGCTATTTTCCAGGTCATGTTTATGTATTGTTGATCTCCACATTGGTAATATCTTGAGATATTCCCAATAGTGTAGATGTTCTTAATTTGGGAACATTACAGTAGACTAGTTAACGCACAATGAAAAGCGTCCCCTAACCAACACGAATGTAATTCTACCCTATGTAGATACATCCGCAGATGGTCTTTCAAGGGACCAAGAATACGACCCTGACCAATCCAAACTGTCGTCCATCCTAGGGTCATTCCTAGGAGATCCTCCCATTATCCTTAAGGTATCGCCCGATGCCACGGGGGCCCCGGTGTGCATGATGTCCACATCAAAGACCGAGGTTAGTCAGGACACGGACTCAAGTAGTAAGAACACTAGCACATCCGCTACGGCAGCCTCTCTAGCCTACACCACCTCCCAAACCCATTTCCTCTACCCCCCAGTTGGCTTCGTCTTCCAGCAAGTTTTGGCAACACTGGCGTTACCCAACATATCATTGGCATTCCCAGTCTGGTACCTCTTTCCCCCTTCTGGAACAGGAGCCACCAATGTTACTGCCATTGGGTTAAAGCCCCGAGGAGCCCCAACCTACCCAAGAAACGCTCGAAACCTCCCCCACGAAGGAAGTTCCCATTATGAAACCAGTTATCACGGCCAAGAAAATCGCAAAAAGAGGAAAGGAAGCGATGACCCCCACCATGCAAAGGGATTCATCAGCCTGCGCTATATGTGATGTCATAGGACACCCTACCCACATGTGTCTAGAGTTGGACGAGTTAAAACCACTCCTCATCTCTGAAGCAAACACCTCAACGCCGCGTTCTCGTAAAAAGGAACCTGCCTAAAAAAATATAGGCAAACTAATGCATACCAATCATGCATGCACTCTTTGTGACACCTATGGGCATTATACCCACCATTGTTTGGAAATACCACGATATAGGGATGCCTTACACATGATCGAGAAATCCTATCAAGAGGATCCCTCCCTCTAGTCTATCAATGACGAGCTGTGTACCATCCTATATTTACAAGAGGAACATAGATTTATAGAGAAACCCCTAGTAATGCCCATTATACGTTGGACGTTATGCGATGAACGTGGCCACTACCTCGAAGAGTGTTCCGCATTGGAGCTCATTCATAGATGGTATCCAATCGAAAGGGTTTACTACATAGGGCTACAGGCAGCGTAATTCACATGCCTGTTATGCGCCGAAAATCACCTTTTGGAGGATTTTTACTACATACCTCGCTTCTAGCTAGCCCTTGCTAGCCTCCGCTTAGCCATAGCTCTCCTTCCAAAGAAGACGATATGGATGCCGAGTCCACAGGTAGCTCCATGACCCAAGCAGAGGAGATGAACGGGTCTATCATGTTCTTGTCAGCCAAAGAACGACCTAGCAAGGAACCCCTAGTTACCCCCAACGACACTTCAAAGTAACAACCAGCGTGTACGTTATGCAAAAAGACAGACCATATAGTCATCCATTGCCTTGACTTAGCAACATTGCGACGTTGGTTCCCCGCCTGGCCTCAGACCAAGCATGATGGGACCCCCATATCACAGATATTTTTCCTGATATGTCAGGGTAATCATTACGAGTGACATTTTACTTATGCCTCGCAGATCCGTCCCACTATCGACATGATTAATGACGTATAAAAGAGACAAGATGATCTCCAGGAATGGCATAAAATATACATTTCCGGCTCAACGTCCCCACCACCACAATGGTGTGTCAAGCCTGATAAGACCATACACCAACCACATGTAACCCAAGAAAAGCCTAGGACAACATGCAGCCTATGTGATTTGAACGATCACCAAGTCAACCAAGGCAGAGAACTCAAACCCCTTGCAAACAATCTCCAGATAGTCTCTTCTCTCCCTCAGAAAATTCTCTCCAATCAAGAGAATATCACACGCATTTATTGCCGAATTTACTCACACTTTCATCATATGTTCAAGTGTGCGCATATCCCCAAGCTAAGAGCGGCACGAGCAATGTTAAGTCTACCATCCACTAAACAGGAAGGCAAGTCTAAACCAATGATGCAGAAATGGAAGCAGAAGACGACCTCTTCTACAACTAACCCTTTCCAAACATCCACATCAGGGACAATGAGTAACATAGAATCTCACACTATCTACTCTATCAGCGTTGTGGTACCGTGAATCTTTTTCACTGGTCAAGATCACGTGCCAAAGGTATGCCCGTTGCTGGAAGTATTCATGCAAATCTGTGATAAGAACAAATTCCACCTAGCGGAAATTGACTACCCTGGTGGGAGACTCGAATTTATGCTCAACCAAAACACCATTACCAAGATCCTTCCCTCGTCGCATGCCAGTGACAAAATTCACCACATTCGACTTATATCATCACACGCCCAAGACAGGATTCCAACCACCCCCTCGCCCTAGGATTTCCACTTGATTCCTGTCGCAAAAGACCAAGGTACCTTACGATTTCGCATTGATTTCCGAAAGATCCCAAACTTGCATGCCACCATCGAACACCTTGATGACACCCAGCCTCTAGAACAATGCCTAGTACAACTAGAGCTAGTTGACGAAAGTTGGCGACAATCTCTGCAACACAATGAGGCCCATAAGAAAAGGGTGAAAGCATCATTCGACCACCACATCACCCCTTGCTCATTTACCGAGGGAGAATTAGTCTTTTGCTACGATGTGGAAAACGAGGCCTTAGGACCAAGAAAATTTGAAACCTTGTGGAAAGGACCCTATATCATCAAACATTGGCTCTGACAGGGGGCATACATCTTGACGGAACCGGATGGGACCTACCTCACTAACCCTGTGAATGACCTTTACCTCAAGAAGTTCTACCCATAAGGGCCCCAGCAACCCTTGTCCCCTAGATTTAGATTACACAAAAACCCCAAAACCAAAATAGGTTTTTACCCAAAGACTTATGTAAAAAATGCGCTCAAAGTGCCACCAAGGATCACCAACTTGAACCTATTTCGGATTTGCTGATGGAGCATCGCGATGGTCGCAAAAATTAGCTGTAGCCGCCTGGGTCATCTACCACCCTGATCGTTCACCACTATGTTCAAATGGCGTGTGCATCGGATCAACAACAAACAATCAGGCAGAATATGATGTCGTCATCGGACTTATGTGCAAGGCCCTCCATCAAGGCATCCGCCATATGCATATCTATCTCAATTCCCATTTAGTAGTGTCACAGTTGGACCAAACATTTGATACCAACGACACACACGTGTTTAGAAAATATTTGTGTGCCAAAATATTAAGCAGACAATTTGATTACATTACATTTTCACATGTATCAAGGAATCAAAACCAAGCAGTTGATCGCATAGCTAACAATATCCTAGACTAGAATGCATCGCGAATAAACCATCATACATAAAAAACCAAAAACATAGATATCCATCAGCATAACACAAAATATATAAACTGAAATAGATATCACACCATATAGAGCCACAAAAAGATCTTTCATATATATATATATCAAAAAATATGTGTAAATGAGTACAAAAAATAGTTTCGTTGGCCCACTGGCTAGCCCAAAGACACAAAAGTCGTTAAAAATAAGGGAAGCATCCTCATAACGGGTGATTTTCTTGTGTAAAAAACTACTCTAGGGGGGTGCCCCCTCAAGAGGAGCACCTAGGCCCACCATTGCTCCTAGTGCCACCATCGGAGCTGTTGTTTCCACTGCAATAGCTACTCATCGTAGAGTGGGCCGATAATCCCTCTCGCGGGCCATCAACGTATCTAGCCAAACCTCCTTGAAGTTGTCCATGAAACCTCTAGCAGGCATCCCCTGGGTCAAGTTGTCCACTCGACCCCGGAAGTCCTCTAGAGTGGCCACCTGAGCCGTAAGTACTGCAATGTGTGCCTCAGCAGCATCTGCACGAGCTCGCTCGGACATAACCTCAACTGCAGTCGAGTTGTTGCCCTCACCAGAAGGGCCAGCACCATCCATGCCTGGTGTTATGCAGGTAAATCCTCTCTGCAGATAGAGACGATCCCTATAGCCTTAGAGTGGGTCTAGAAACAAAGGGACATGCTAAAGTGTTGCTTCCTAATTATTGAATGAACAAGGGAAATGGTAGATCGACCTACCTGGAATCCAACGTTGTTGTTTTTGCTGTAGTAGTGGTGTCCTATCACTCCTACTTCGGAAAGTCACAATATGTTCGCCATTGCACTTGGATACCTACAAAAAGAACAAGGAGACAAGAACAACATACAAGATGGAAACATTCCATTCATAACTATTAACCAGTCAAAGAGGGCTAAACATATTGTGTTAAAAAAACATTATAACACAATAGTTGAACCAAATAGTAGTCATGTATATAAATGAATAGAAGGAAGAGTTACAACTGATGCTTTGACGTCGCAGTTGCCTCCAGCAGGGTTCATGCGAAGCACGTCTCAGATGCTCGTCATGGAATTCGGGCGGGGTGAAGGCATGGACTCAAGCTCTCCTCAACGTAATTCCTTCTATCTATATTCTCTAGTAATTCAGCTATAATATTAGTTCTCCAAGTTCAATTAGCTTGTTCTAAGAGAGATAGCTTCTTCTATAGAGGAAAAGGAGGAGGTTGGGATCCCTACAAAGGTGGGAGAGAGTCCTATCCTTTAGGAGAGTTCCAAGGGAGGTGGAAACTACTAACTAAAGGAGGGATTCCATGGTTGTTTCAGTTCAACCACTCTCAATGACTCATCCTCGAGGTGGTTGGAATAGAACCTTCGCCTCTATTTTTAAAAAAAATTCCATAAACAGCTTAGCGATGGTGCTTAACTGGGACAAAGTGCCAACTGGCGCGGGTTGAGTGTTAATTTTCCAACTCGGTGCTAGAGTGTGACTAGCTACTCGCACCAAGGCAAAAACAAAGGTTTTTACAGTCCTGCTCAGGGAATTGTCAATAGGAGGAATGTTACTCTCATGAAAAGGAATGGAATGATGGTCTTTGCAAAGCATGACACTTCCTATAAGTCATAGAAACGACCCTCCAATGGGTGAGATGGGGATTGCAGGGACAATGAAAAAATGCTATGTAACAGATGCCCCCTAAAGCATGAGGTCCGAGGGAGAGGGAGGGGCGAAATTATTTATGAGAACGCGTTCAAACCAAACACTGTTGTTGGAAAACCTGCAATTAAAAATACAACTGATATCTATGATACATGAACATGTGGCATGGGTATAGCCATCCATAATAGAATATATATAAAAACTGAGATCCGAGGTATGGACACAGCCATCCAGTAGTAAGGATCAGCAAATAGACTCAGGTATGGTCACAACCATCCAATCAAAAGAGTCATGTAATAAGTTATAACAATCCACCAAAATCCGCAGCCTAGAATTTATTAGAAAAAATCAAGGGTGTTGCGCTCCATTTCGACCAGAACAAGTACAATTTTAGGCATGTGAATATATGAGTTGAATTCGAACATGCAATAAAATCACCTGATTACCAGCCAATGGTGAAATCTGTTAACAGGCACGAGAGAAACCACCAATAATGACAATGGATCTCAAGGTACAACTGGTACAATCCATGGAATGTGAATAGCGATCTGGCGTTGAACATTCGTAGAATCACTCGATCAAAGGCCAATGATGTGGACCTTGCGTCGAATGCGAAAAAATGTGCCATTAAGGCATGCAGGCTCCAAGGTACCAGAATAGAGTCTCTCGATCATATTCCTGGATAATGAGTTGAAGTTGACAGGAAGTGACTTGATCAAAGGTGGGCCATAATGTTTCCCACATCATTGATACGAGACAGAGGAACATGATAATAGTGAATCAGGACCAACAGAGAATCAGAGAGAGGTTGAAAACTACAGAGGCAAACTTCTCTTGAACATATCAGCAGCACGACACTGGATTTGGCAGTATTTGACATCAAAGGATCTGAAGTCATGATGATGTGGCAAAGAGTAGATGAGAGGTCAAAAGAGATGACCCAAACCCATGGAGGCAAAAATGATGAAATGAGATTTCCCCAACCCAACACGAATGCAGATAAGTGCCATGTTCAAGAGTGACATACTGCCAACATAACTAAAATTTGGTTCCATTTTCCCCCACCATTTATGGCAAGTCCCCAATTATTTTTTAAAAAAAGCTTGAAGGGGATAGCATCTGCTTATGTTGTAAGTTTGTCCTTTGGACAAATCCATCTTAGTACATTTTACGAGCCCTAGGAAGGAGGAACTTGAGTAACGTCATGGTGATGAAATTCGATGTCATCAGGGTTTAACGAGTCTGACAAAGGGAGAACTCGACATATTTTCATGTTTAGAGAGTTTGAAAAGAAGGCAGAAAAGAAAACTCCATCATGGCCCTTTTTTTAAATAGTCTCTCAGATCTGAAAAGGTAGAAAAAAATGTTTGAAAGAACCTCTTAGTCGCAATAGGCTAAGGTATTCCTTTTTCGTAAATAATCTATCCCAGCCTAAAAAAGGGGTAAACATATACTTGGTAGATATCATTTCACAACCATTTAATGAGTTCAAAACAACAAGAGTCTCAGAAATATTTTCAGTTTTAGAGAGTCAAAAAAGAGCTGAAAGATGACTTCAGTAGTGAATTTTTTCGTGTTTTTACCGAGTCCGAAAAGTATAAAATTTAACTTGTTACTTCATCACTATGTCCTAAAAAACCTGTTGCTGCACAAGAGAAACGTGTAAAATCCATTTTTTGAAAAATAATATAATAAAATAATCGAAAAAAACGTCTTAAAACCTAATTAGGTTTGTAAAAAGTCATTAAATGCCAAAAATGGTAAAAAACAATTACTTTCACTTTTTACCTCTTATGGAGCAAATAGTTGCCCATTTTACTGTGTGATTTTGTGGTGACGATAGTGGACAATCCAGCAGATCAATTTCAAATCCGTCAGTTCCATGTAAGAGCCAAGATATTTCCCTTCATTTTGAGGCATTTCTTACTACCCGAAACTTCTAATTCTAAAATATGGGGGAGTAAGTATGAAAATTAGGGCACGACGATTGGCATGGGTTTCAGGCACAGAGTCGCGCCAACCGCCCAATTTTTTGCACTAGGTCACGCCCATTGGCGCGACTGTTTGGGAAACAGTTGCGCCAACGATGCTAACCATTTTTTGTGCATAATGTAAGACAAAAAACCCCATTTACTCACAAATCTAAGCTCCCAAAAGGCTAATATCACTCATATGAATATTTTTACAAGTAAAAAGTAGCAAAATGGTGATAGAATGGAAAGAACGGGAACACAGCGAAGAAGACGAGCTTGCCATGGAAAATTAGAGATGCATGGAAGCTCTCATGGACTGTGGAATGAATAATTTCTTCTTGACACCATGTCTCTGTGCTCAACTAGATTTGTTACAATATTTGATCAATATATGGGATGAGAACCAGGAAAAGTTCATCCTTCGAGATCAGGAACTTGAGATTGTTGTTTCTAACGTCTATTTTATCACAGTATTGTTGCGAAGGGGAGCAGCACCGATCCTAACCGGTACCCAACCTTGCAAGGAGAGCATGGCCATGATGATGGACAGAGTATCTCCAGGGGCACGGCAGGGAACCGGAAGCGGGAAAGTTGACATCCAAACTATCCCAGACCTAGCACTAAAAGTAGTGTTGCATACCATCATACGAGATGCGGGATCCCAAGCACTGCACGAAGCAACAAAAACACAGTTGCTTCTTGCTATAGACTGCTTGTCACCAACCATATACAACTAAGCAGAGGTTGTGACAATAAACATGAAACACCAGCTAAAAAAATGCAAGAAGACCAAATTGAAGCAGTTTGGTTATGGGTCTATCTTGGTATCGTTGTTCCTGGAACGATTACTAATATTTCAGCGTCAAGAGTTCATAGTCCCGACATCACTAGCGAGAGAACCACAAATGGCCTGATGGGCCGCTTTGATGCCAAGGGCAGGGGGCGGTCAACAAATGTCCTGGAGACCGGAGTTATTTGATTGGCTCCACCGACAATTGATCATCGTGGAGGACTGGCCCTACTCTGGTATAGATTTTATCGGTGATCTGGACCTCCCATTCCTGGAGGGAGAGGATTGGGATGAAGATTTGGGTGAGATTCATTTTTAATTTTCATGAGAATTAAAAATTTTTTTTGTTTATGTATGTTCTGACTTTAAATCCATGAATTCGCGGATGTCATCCCAGAGAAACCCACGGGCATGTCTCTAATAGTGAGGCAAATTTCTCGTGATTTCGACCCTCATGGTGAGGGCAACGAGGAAGAGGAGCTCGTGTGCAACCTATAGGGGATCACTCATGGAGTAATAGATTCTGCTTGACATACCGTCGGGGTGTCAAGCCATATTCACTGCTTGCTGAGGTGGCTTGTATGGGCAGTGACATGCTATCACGAGCATCACATCGATTAGGCACCTAGGCTTTATATCTGTATTTGTGAGAGATGTTAGGGTCCCGTGATTTGGCCGATTGGCTAGCCAAATGACGATGTAACATCAAACCAAGCTTTGGAGCCCAAGGACCTAGCCTTCCTGGACTCAGAGAGGGCTCTCTCTATATATGTAAAAGATGTCGGTGTGTTTACTTGCAGTGTTTTGATATTAGGCTAGTTATGAAGTATGTTTTTAGTTTTTTGGTTTTTTAAGTTTGTGAGGAATGAAACTGATCAAATACATAAACTGGATAACAAGATGTAGATAAATTGGGCTATGGGGTCAAACAGGTCAAGGAAGCTATGAGGTGATGATGTAAAGCTGCTGTAGGGCCGATTTGATTCATGGTAGAAGGGATCTTTGGGCAAAATGGATTAAGTGGACAATAAGTTGGTGAAAGACAAGGGATTTCAAGTGTAACTAGTTAATAGCAGACATAAACATGTAATAGCAAGCCATTAATCATGCTAAGTATAACTATAAGCTAATTAATACACAGAAATCAAACATTCCAGCCATACATAGAGGTATAAGACCCTCTAACTTCGGGAAATGGCTATCAGACTTTGGGGAAAACACATAAGACAAAATAACAACTCATAAACTACGCCGGAATGCCTAAACATAGTCTCTAAGTCATTGGGCACTTTGACAAACAAGATTTCATAGTTTTAGGCAAAGGGCTAGATCGGGACTAGGCCTCCTTGGTTCAACAAGATGATCAACAAATCAGTCAAAGAGAAAGTTTTATGGATAGAACTATGGGCAGCTAATAGGTAGGTAGGGCAAACCATACATCCTACTCAACATACATAGAACTTATGAATAAAACTTAGCAAAAATACCTTAGGTTACTAAAGAGCAGCTAAGAATTCTTTAGCATAACTAAGGGAGAAGAAAACATCAAGCTATGAAGATTCAGGGATTTTGAGGTGCCTCCATGGGCATATCTCAAAATCAATCCTTACTGATCTATAGCAGCAAGAAATATGTATTATGAATGAAAACTAGAAGACAAAACATATCAAGAGACACTATACCATTCTACCATGTCAAGGAATCCATCAACAAGCCTTCACCATTCCTCAAAAGCATCCAAGAGGCAGTCCAAAAATCATAACTCAAGTGTATTCTTCAAAGCTCATATGACCAATGCATTAATTCTTCTCTCAAGTTCAGCCTCTGATTTACAATGAGAACCATGGGATAAATAGGCTTGAGGGAGGAAAACTTCATGGAGCAACTAGCTATCCCATCGCTGTCAACATCAACTTGTCCTCGGTATAAGCAAAGCTCCAAGGCAATAAAAATATCCCACAAAATATCTAAAAAATTGCTAAAAACGGAAATTATATTGACTTTACATCATTTCCCAATGATAAAAATAGCTTAACGCACATTTGGGAAAAGCAGATTTTTGGAGTTCAAAAATTACAAAAATACTTCATATTTATGCCTGAAAAAGGTCCCCTGACTTTCTGGATGCAAATGGCAGCCTTCCCGATGTCAAAATGGGGCTCATGAGGGCTTGATAGAAAGCTCTCTGTGTCTACTTTCCGGCGCAACTGGAACCAACTCAATCCGAGGTCCGGAAGTCATCCAAAACTGTACCTATGTGAAAAAACCCAGAAAATAGCAAACTGCTGATATGGCGGGCAGAATGTGCAAAATGAGGGTGTTTTTCGCCAACTTGAGGGGGCGAATGATCTTAAAATTCCCTGAAAATCGCTAGAGAGCTGCTCATGGAATTATGGCATCCATCGGTATCATCCTCCTCCCTTGACAACTCATCAAACTGAAATGGCGAATTTATGAGTTTTTGGCCAAAAACCCAAAAAATGCCAAAAAACAAAAAGTTGCCGAAACAGGCACAAAATTGGCATGCATGACCCTCAAGGGTCCATAGAGACATGCTCCGAAGCTGAAGCCAAAATATCAAGGGCTGATATGCTTTTTTCTTCCTTCCGTGCTAGGCGCCTCTCCTTCAACTTCTTCAATTTCTCTTGTGCTACCTTTAATTTTCGCCTGGCAAACTGATTTAGCTTCTGAAAGTGAAGAGTCCTCTTTCTTTGTAGCTCAAGATCCCTATTCGCCTTTTCAAGCTTTGTTTCCAAATGCTGGTTAGCTCTCTCAAGCCATGCTTCTTTGTTTTCCTCAATTTCCTACTCAAGGAGGGCAGTGAGAGGAAAGGCTTCGAAATGAGCTTGTTCTTCTGCTCTCTGTTTCTCCAAGGCTCTTCTAAGCCCGATGGTTCTAGGCCTCTTCCGCCTAGGCTGGTCTTCCTCCTCTTCATCATCAAACTCGCCAATGAGTTCTTCAATTCTTACTTGCGCCTTTTTTGCCTCTTTCTTATACTTGATTGCCCTTTCTTCATGAATAGCTGCATGAAACTTCATTTGCTTGTTTTCAACCTCCAAGAAGTGGTTGAAATTCCTCGCCCTTTGAAGATCTTCTTGTAACACCTCAATTTGTCCTTCTTTGTGAATGAGGAGGTTTTCAAGGAGGCGGGCCTCATTGTCACTATCATCACTTTGGATAGGGATAATAGCTAATTCACCTCCATGCTTTGTACTTTCTCCAATTTTACTTTTGCCTTTGAAATCCAATCTGGCGCTTTTCCTCCTTGGCAAACTAGAAAGTGTCTTTTTGGGCAATTTCCTCTTACTAGGAACAGTTTTGGTCACTGTTAAGGTGGAAGCTTCAGCTTGTTGTCCTTCCTCAATACCCTGTCCAGTTTGTGGCTCAAAAGGTGCTTCAATTGTCTGCCCAACTTGCTGTGCTTCATCAACTGTCTGCTGCTGTCCTTCACTTTCTATATGTTGCTGTCCCTCAATATCTGCCTGTTGTTGTCCTTCAATATCTGCATGCTGCCCTTCATCACCTATCTGCTGCTGGTTTTCACTGCCCTCTATCTCTTCCTGTTGACTTGGCTGTCCCTCAACATCCAACAGCTGTTGTTCATCAACCTCTAGCTGCTGCTGTTCACTGCCTTCTCCTTCTCCCTGTGGTTCACTGCCCTCTCCTTCTCCCTGTTGACTTGGCTGCCCAGTAGTCATTTTGAGTTTTTTAGGTGTAGGCCTACTAGACAGAGGCACCGAGCGATGGACAGGCTGAGTAGGAGACACATGAACAGGAGGGACAGCGGCAAAATCTGAATGGCTAATGAATGAATCCCATGAAACCCCATTCTTCACTAGCTGGTGTAAGAAGATAATCTTGATCAAGGAATGATGAAAGAAAGAAGGGATTTGCTGAGGTGGAGCCTTCTTTTGGACAGTAGCTGCCATTTTCTCTATGCTTTTGGACAAAAAGTACGGAAGGTTTAGTTGCCTGCTTCTAGTAAAATGCATCAACAAGCGGACATGGTAGGCATAAATTTGATTAAACCTCCCTTCACAAGTGAAATATCTCATTATGGCTTTCATCAGTGGAGCATAACTATCAAGAAGATAGGAAACAGGGAAAATAGCAGTGATAGTTTCCCTATGTTCGGGCTTGATGAAAGGTTTATAATCCTCTAGATCAAGATGAGCTTGTTTAAACCACTTTTCACCATGATACGGGATCTTGGTAGCCTTGGATACATACCTTGGGGAGATTTTGAAATCAAGACCCGCTAATTGGAAGTGTTTGTCCTTGAATCTCAAAGCGCACAAATGTGTAAGTGGCGAAAAACTCTTGACTTCTTCTATCCTCTGGCAGAAATCAAGACAACCTACTTCATGGAAATTGAAAAGCACAGATGGGTGAGCATTGATTTCTTCTGTGGAGATAGGCTCATATCTCTTATGTGGACCACTCCTGTGGTCTTGCTTTGGAGGCATTCTGACTTGAACAAGCTTTGAAAGAGGCAAATTGCCTTCACTGTATGAAAAATGTTCTGCTGGATTGAAACTAGTCACTAGACTGTTTGGACAGATTAGACAATGTGGTTAGGATAGATTGCAACAATGTTTCTTTGAATAAACCACCTCTGCACTCCTTAAAAACAACCCTTCAACTCTGGATGCACTTCAGCCAGGCAAACTTTTAATATGGTGCCATGTGTAAAGATGAGACAAACTCCTGTGTCAATTTCCTATATATAGTGTTAGGCAATCATTCCTCCTGTGAATTTGTCAGAGGTCAATCAATCATAGCTACATCTCTGTCTTCAATGTAAAACTGCAATCATCAACCACCTGTCCTTTAGAAGTGGCCCTATTCACCTTCAGAATATCTCTGTCAACAACTCTTCAAAATGATACAATATAGTGAAAAGAAAAGGCAGACCTAGGTTAGGTGTAAAATCAATGCACAGTGCTTTTAGGAAAACCACCTCTTTACTTGTGAATTTCAAAGGTCAACCACTACACTTGTACCTCTGTCTCAAAGTTAAATTCAATCATCAACAACCTCTGCCCTTCTTTTGTCCTGTTTCACCTTTTGAAAATCTCTGTCAACACATTCACAGTAGGAATAATACAGTGAAAGAAAGGCGATCTACAAAAAGAGTGTGCTGTGAAAATGCCAAAATTACTCTGTTTTTCGAAGTCTAAGATGTCAACTAATATACCAAACTCCTTGCTCAAGGAGGCTTTCAATCTTTTAACAGTTCTGCCCTGTATAGGTGTGCCACCTTTCAACAATTCGCATCTCAAGCAAAACACCATACATATGCCTAGACTATCAATACACAGGTTTGGAGCACAAGTGACAGAGTTTTTAGAAGACCACACAATTTTTGGCAAAAACTATGTGAGTTCTCTTTTTTCAAAACAAATATGTCACAATTCCTTCCACTGGTTGCATTTCACTGCTTTGATAATGTGGCAATGTCTGGAGGACTGTGAGGACAGTTTTCTCTTTTAAGTCCAGCACCCTGTCTTTATATAACGAAGTACTCTTTGCAGCTTCAAAATGTAAATCTCTGCCTTTCGATGTTTGAAGACTTAAACAGGCTGCCCTTAATCTTAACACCCACCCTTTCCCGTAGGGTTTCTAGATGACACAGTCAGCCTTTTATTTTACCTTTAAACCTCAAAAACTATACAGAAAACAACGCTACTTTCCTGGTATAGTGACATTTTTTAGAGTTTTGTGTGCAATGTAACGAGGAGGTTTGTAAAAAGTCTGATACCCTTTTCTCGTTAGTCACCCTTAACAGTGTATTTCTCATGTACATAGATTTCCCTTCAAGGGTATTTTCAAAGTGATTTCTAGACACCGAGGGGGAAAACGTGTGAGAGTACATTTAAACTTGATGGGCAATCCTCGTGCAGGGCAGGAGCAGCACCGGGGCCTTCCAAAACTTGCGCGGCACTCTTTTGCAGCCAGCACGTCGCGCAAAAATACTTGTCGGGTCAGCCTGTCGGGTGGTCGGGCGGCCTGTACAGGCGCGTCGCGCTGACAAAGGTGGCCCGTGTAAAACTCACGCCAGGCGCGTCGCGCGCTAACCCAGGCGCGTCGCTCGGCTTCAAACAGTGCCAAACTTCTGAACTTTCGGCCAGATCTTCTTTGTTTGATGCTATGGAGGCGCGGGCTCTATTTCAACTTTTGAAAATGACGTTCTCACTTTCATGCTTCAAACTTATATCGTTTTCAAAAAAAAAACATTCCCAACGGTCATTCCATTTTAAAAGGTAAAACAGAACTTTGGTTTGGTTTTTTTTTTGCGGAGTTTTTGTTTTGAAAAACCTTTGATTCTTTTAACTTCGGTATGTTCAAAATTTGCTTTGGAGAGTTGCCATACCTTTGAACACGTGTATATCACGGACTTTAGCACAGGTGTTAGAAGGAGAACCTCCAGCTTTGTCCTTTGGGGGACATTTCATCACCAACCTTTAGACTCTAAAAAATGTCTCCATAAGCTTGATGCTATTTCTGCCACTGTGTTTAATAATACAGGTACAAGTTGCTGCATCTTTTATGACCTGCAGTGTTCTTCAAAGAGGGGCATTTTTTACTGCAATCCTTTGCTTGACAACTCATTATGCCACATCTCTTTTTATTTAATACTGTATCTCTGTGCTACATCCGCCCTTTGGAATGATGACAACTGTGTTTGTTTTAAGACATCTAAACAGTGACAATTCATCAAAACGAACTTCTTCTGCCTATTCATAAGATTGTATACCCATTTGCCTTGTCCATCTGAAAAGATAAGCTTGTAAAACAGGAAAACAGGGCTCTTTGATACACAGTCATTATTTTTCTTTGACCAGTGTGTTAACCCCTTTTTGTCAATAGAACCATTTCATAACTGGACTATGTTCACTGTTTTCCCCTCTTGGCGATTTTTATCAAGGAAGGACCATTCATAATGCGCCAGAAACATTTGAAAACTTTGAACACCATTTCTTGAAAAGCGCTTCTTTGGACCTTTGGCATGTGATATTGTTTTTTTGCTTGACCCTTTCCCTCAAGGAAACTGCCCTCTTTTTGGTATCAATGGCATACCTTATTCATAACATTTCCTGTCCACCAAGATGTATATTTTGAAAGATATTTTCATATGAATAGGAAGAGTAATATTTTTGAATTTGAAGCATTATCTTTGACCTGTGTAATGACTTCCACTTTCCTTCCTTGTATCTCTCCACTGCACCTTTCTGACTAATTTAGTCTTCAACAATATCCAAGGTTTTGGCCATCTGCTCATACATGGAGGAGGCTCTTCATCAGGTAAGGTGTCTGAAAGTTTCTTAACAAATCTGTTTGACATAGCTTTTCTCAGGATGTGATGGTAAGTAAACCACTTGAAAAACATCAATCTTAGCATCTTTACTTGCAAGCATCACTGTATTTCAGAAGAAAACCCTAGCCACAGTGACACTGTCTCTCTGCACTGCTCTAAGGGTGACTGAAATATCATCATCTGTTTTGGTCATCTCATGACATATTACTTGACAAACAGTTTCTGTGACTATGGGGGGCAGTGTCTTTTGAGAAACTAAGAACTTTCTTTCTGCCTGTGTAATGGCATCTGTTAACAGCATTTATTCCATTTGATCCTGTGGAAAACAGGCTGCTTAAGATTGGAAATGTTTACTGATGACATGCTTTCTAAAGTTCAACAATTCACATGATTTGCAAGCTTGAAATGACCTCCTTTATCAGACCAGACTCTTTTTCCTTTGAGCTAGCATATTTCCACAATATTCCTGCTATGATCATCAGTCACATTCATAAAACCTGGAGTCTCTATTTCATTTGTTCAGTTCAAGGCAAACCTGGACTTTTGCAATCTTCAAAGTCAATACTGGCCAGCGCCCTCTGCTTGTGGATGAAGGAGGCGCCCTAACCCTCTGCTTGTAAATGAAGGAGGTTCTGGGCCTTGACAATTTACCAGTTTGCTGAGACAGTGGTGTCTCTTCCTCACTGTGATTTTCATGCTGGAAAGAGCTGTAAAGTCTGGATGAGTAGCTTTCTGTTTTGCAGACATATCTTAGGCTCAAGTTACATTTAGAAGCAGCTGTTCCTCTAACTGTAAATTCAAGCATTTCCTCCTGAGATGAAGTTATATTTCCTGCCTTTGTAGAAAACATAGAACACTGTGAAAAACCTAATAGTCAGCTTGAGATTGGGGTTTATGCAGTGCTGAGATCTAGGGGATGTGAGTGGCGCGACTTAGGGCTGTTTGTCAATTTCAATTGTAAAGTAAGAGGTCAGTCATGGTAGGTCTGTTGCAGATGAAGGCTTTTTGGCTTTTTATGATTGCCAAGGGTGAAATGTCTTAAAGCGCCACTTCCTAACATAGGGGAGACTTTTGAAACAGATGTGGATTTGCCTTTTAAAGCTGATGGTCAGACCAATAAGGCTGAAGCTAGATAGGATTGTGACCATGAGGTTCTGATTTTGCCAGGGGTGGACTGAATAGGTAGAAGGGCGAAAAAAGTTTTGGGAGGGTTTTCTGGATGACATATTGACATAAGGAAATCCGTTTCTAGAAAACTCAGCTGTAGATATAGTCATCACTAACATGTAAAAAATACTGATGGCTAACAAGAGACATGGGGTCTCAGGATGTAACAAAAACACACATATATTTTTTGAATGTATGATGCACACTGATGCAAACATGTGATATATATATATATATATATATATACAACTGATTTACTACATGGATCTTTTTCACAGGATGATGATTTCAAAAATTACGCAAATGTCTATCTAATACAATGTTACCCACTGTATCAGTTAATGCATTCATTCGTCTAGGAATATGTTGATACGTGATAAAATCAAAATGTATTTCCAACAAACGAATACGTAAATACAATCTCAAAAGGTACGGGTTTCTAACTGAATAATGACCATTCAGTTGTAGCACAACAAGCTTTGAATCTAGATTTACAAGCAATGTGCATATGCCGAGATTGATTGCCTTGGTTAATAGTTAAATAACAACACTATATTCAGCAACATTGTTTGTAGTTCATCCTATACAAATACCTTGTAGTTATATCAATTCACCTGCAGGATCATAGATTACCCAGGCTGCTAAAGACAAATTCCTGGTACTGCGGGAAGCACCATCCGCGAAACCGACATAAGGGGTAATAAACATCTTCATAAAAAAGCAAGACCCAAAAAAGCAGGAAAATGCTCGCAAATCACACCAAATCAAATCATGTAAAAAAATGAAAAAAACACCTATGTACACAAATCATGCATGAATGACTCATGCATAATACTTTTTGAGATACAACCCATTTATGGGTTGTTCTAGCGGATGACCTTTGTAACCAATGAGCTCATAGGCCCCATTCTGGAATATGCATTTAACAATGTAAGGCCCATGCCACATGGGTTGAAATTTACCTGCCCCCAGCTTATCATGAACTTGGTCGTACAGGAGGATGAGATCTCCTTCAACGAAAGCACGAGGGGAAACTGATTGGTCAAAATGAGCTTTGACCCACTTTTTCTGTGCTTCAATAACCAAAGAAGCAAAGCAGTGGGTTTCATCTAACATTTCAAGATAAAGGAGACGCTCTTCTTCCAATGAAGTGTTTGGCAGTAATTCAACAGCCAACTTGAGTGAAGGTATTTCACATTCAATCAGAAGAGCGGCTTCCAGCCCATAAACCAACTGAAAAGGGGTGAATCTGGTTGCACTCTTAACTGAGGTTCAGTATGCCCAAATAGATGAAAATAACATGAGATGCCAATTAGATTTATGGATCAAAATTGTATGTTGAAGCATAGTAACAAGAAATTTGTTCACGGCTTCAACCTAGCCATTGGCCTGAGGATAGTACGGCGTTGAGCTGTCGTGACACAGACCCAACTTAGAAGTCAACTTGGACACCATGTAATGCCGAAAATAGGAACCATGATTGGTGACGATGGCTTGAGGGACACCAAACCTAGCAATGATATGATTGAATATGAATTGAGCAGCTTTCTTACCATCGACGGCAAGTGTAGGCATTGCTTAGGCCTATTTGGTGAAGTAGCCCACGTCTACGATAATACAAGCATGCCCCCCTAGCTGAGTGAGGGTTACACATCATAAAAGTGATGCCCCACTTCACAAAGGGACCAATGGTAATGACAGGATGAAGAGGTACAGGTGACGCACACATCTTGCGTTGATAAACTTGACAATCATGACATTTACGAACCGCAACAATGTAGTCTTTGAAGATAGAAGGCCAGAAATAGCCAGCACGAAGCATACTCTGTGCAGTGGCATAACAGACATGTGACCGCCACAGGCGGCTCTATGACAATCATTGAGGGCTTTCTCATCTTCCTTGAGGGTCAAACACTGACGGAGAATGGAATCTAATCTGATGCAATAGAGGGTATCCCTGACTATACGATAAGGTTGCGACTGATGACGAATGCGTCGGCGGGCATCCTTCGTCAACTTATATGTGAAATTAGAAGTCTGGAGATAAACGATGATATCACCGTACCACGGATCGAGGGTGATAATCAAGAAAATCGTATCGTCTGGTATATATTCCTCAGGACGAGACGGAGGAGAGTCTGAAGGCAAGGAACAAATCAAATCAGCAAAGACTAATGATTTCTTCGACTTGGTCGTAGTAAATTCCAAATCGAACTCTTGGAGGATAACAATCCACTTTGAGTAGTTTCCCCCCCGCAATTGTCAAGACAATATATAGGTCATGGGGTTGCAATCGAAAATCACAGTCACCGTACACAAGAGAATATAATGACGAAAACGCTGAGCGACTTCAACTGTAGCTAATGCTAACTTCTCGACGTGGGCATAGCGTGTCTCAGGGTCAAGAAGATTACGAGACAGGTAATAAATAACATGCTCATTACTGTCATCATCGTCTTGTACCAGAACCATGGCAATCATACTGAAAGCGACGACTAAATAAAGGGAAAATCACTATGATAGTCAGGAGGACGCAATAAAGGAGAGTTGAAAAGCAACATCTTCATAGCCTCAAAATATTTTTAAGCAATCTCATCCCAATAGAACGGGATGCCCTTCTTTAATAAACGCGTGTATCCCTGAGCCACTTCTGCATAGCTAGGTATAAAACGACATTTAAAATTAGCCTTACCTTGCAAACTCTGCAGCTGATGTAATGAGGATGGAGAGGGGAGATTAATAATAGCCTCAACCTTCATAGGATCGAGGCGAATTCCATCTTTAGATATGATAAACCCTAAAATTCTACCGGAGTCAACGCAGAAGACACACTTGTGTGGATTAAGCCAAATATTGTAATGTCGACAAGGAAGAAAAATCTGATGAAGATGATCAGGATGGTCTAGACGCTTAACTGAATGGGTAGGAAGGTCGTCTAGATAAGGCTAAACGATGTGTCGAATATCATGAAAAGAATATGACATCGGTTGCTGAAATGTAGCCCCAACATTCTTTAAGCCAAAAGGGAGCTTTTTATAGGCGAAAGTACCCCAAGGACAGATAAAGGCAGTCTTATGTTGATCAATCGGAAGAATGTTAATTTGATTGTAACCAGAAAAACCCTCCATTAAGGAAAAGATCTCATTCCCGGTACAGTCATCAATGATTTGATCAATAAAGGGATTTGGATAATTATCCTTAGGACAAGCTCGATTAATATCATGATAATCAACACATACATGAATAGTTCCCTGCTTCTTATCTACAGGAACAATATTAGAGACCCATTCTGTCAAAGGAATCAGATAAATAAAACTAGCTCGTATAATTTTTTCAACTTCAACTTTAATTGCGACAACTTTTCTAGGGTGCACCAGATGAAGACATTGGCGAACAGGTTTCAAACTGGGATAATCAAGAATTTCAGGCACCACTATGCTAGGATCAATGCCAGGAATTTCTTCGTAGGACCATGCAAAGACATCACAGAACTCGCGAAAAAGGCTAGTATAAACCTGGACTTCATCAGAAGAACAAGTAACCCCAATATGGATGTTCTCGACAATTCCCGGTTTAACAGAAATTTCAATAGGCATTGTCTGTGTAATGTTACTCAATTTACCTTCCATAAAGATGTCATGTGTCAAAACAAGCAATTGAAGCGGAGGAGAAGGAACCTGAGCTACAAAACACTCAAGACAAGTAGAAATGGCCCTGAGGTCAGGCATAAACGAGGAACGATGATGCCCATCATCCCACGACAAATCCTCAAGAGACGTGGTTTCCACGGTGGCTTCATCGGAAGGAAACACCTCTGTCAACGGATAAAGCGAATCTGAATCACCAATCCAGGGGGATTGAGAATAAATGTCAAGAGACATGCTCAAAGGAGCACAATCAGAGGACGCAAGTTCCGAAGCAGCAATAAGTTCACAATAATCAATATTAATTGGACTCAAAGGCATCGAATCTCCGAAGGAATCAATCTGTTCAGCCGAAGGAATAATCCATGGGTCATCAGAACGAGAGATCATATGAATCTAAACAGTATTAGGAGGAGGAAGAGGAAAAATACCCATGAGGGCAGGATCTTTAAAAAGACCTGGCCCTATGCTCTTGTAGGGAGTGGGAATCTTATCCACATATGGAACGTTGTTCTCAGAAGAAGAGGTGAAGAAAGACAATTGATCAACAATAACAAGATTTATTTCATGTGGAAATTTCAAAACATGAAAGAGAGTGGAAGGAACACACACCATGGCATGCGTCCAACTGCTACCAAGGAGAAGATTATAATTGAGCTTAGTGTCGACAACTTCAACCTAGACATTGACTGCTGTTGGCGAGGAAACAGGTATCGCAGGCAAGACCCAGGTTCAAGGGTTGGGGCCAACAAAGGAATCTGCTGTAGTCTAGAACCACGTCGGCATTATCACCCTACTCCGGAGAGCAGAGAGTCTCAACCGAGGCGTGCTGCAACCACATGCAGAAGGGGAATAGATCGATAGCAGTGAAAGGATCCGCAACTCATCATTAACATTAAATTGATTGTATAAACATAGTTATATATGCAAGAACATTCAGAGAGTGAACAGGGGCCCTAACTCTGGGACTCTGCAGAACGTTGTAGCTTTAAACTCAGTGAAGGCCGACATGGCTTGCTGCCACCCCTGCAATAGTGAATCTGTTTCTTTGGTGATCTTGGTGACAGCAGCCTCTTCTATGTGCACTGGTACAGCCCCGAACACCGTGCTAAGCTGGGTTTCGGCCTCGGCG
Organism: Pinus albicaulis; assembly: GCA_034641835.2. NCBI lineage: Eukaryota > Viridiplantae > Streptophyta > Pinopsida > Pinales > Pinaceae > Pinus > Pinus albicaulis. The sequence goes on from CM076580.1 coordinate 156,420,054, forward strand.
GCTAGCTGTTGCATTAACCTGGCGCTGAATTGAAGGGGCGGGCGAAGCTCATGAATTACCCATTTGGCCATTGCTGAGTTGGCCTCTCTTTGTTGAATCGGTACTTCGAGCGCATCCACTTGGGCATATAACTGGTCCAACCATGCGGGGTCCGCGGTCTCCTGGATTTCCCTCGAAATCTGTTGTAGCTGCGCTGAAATTGGCTGCGTTCTAACTGTAAGGGACAGTGAGCACTTCTGAAGACCCTTCAGGAGGTCGTAAGCCTCACGCGCCGCAGAATGAAGGGTTTCCTGCATTTGAGTGGCCTGGCCCTGCTTTGCTGCAAACTATGCGGAATAGACAACCTCGGGATCGAGCAGCGCTGGCCGTGCGGCTAACGCTACTTGAAGCTCCTGGTTCTCCCTGTGTAGGCCATTGTATGCGATCTGGAGGTGGAAATCCTGTGCTACGACACTCATCTCCGTGACATCGGGAGGCAGCTGAGTATAATGAGCCCTGACATGCGGCCATAGCTGTAAAAATACCTGGGTGACGTTTTTTATCTGTCCTTCCAGCTGCTCCTATGTCGTTCTAAGCTGGTCGCGTTGTTTAGTAAGCACTGCAATCTATTGCTGCTGGTCATCGCATCTTTTTTGTAGCTCCAAGTGAATCCATTCCGCTTGCTGGGCCGCCCTCTAGATAAATAAGTACAATTGAGCTGTACCCCAAGTTTCTAAATTGGCAGTCCCTGAAGTGCCCTGATCTGGCCTCCTTTCTTGCAAGGGTTTCCCACTGGAAACTTATCGATTAGAATGCTCTGGAGGGGATGGCGGCGTGGTCTATGGGTGTGCTGAGTCGGCCATATTCAAATCCGGTCGTTCCTGCTGATCTGTATGGCCAGTTTGTGGAGGGATAGTAGGCTCAGGCTGAGCCTCAGCTGATTCGGCAACAATGTGTGTCCTCTGGATGAATATATCAGTCAAAGAAACTTGGGGTTCTCCCACGGGGTCGACCGGTGGTAATACTGCTGCAGTACTGGAGTCAACTTTGGCCTCGTGGTCCCCACCAAGGAGTTCCCGGATGATTGGGTCGGACACGGTAGCAGATGAATTGGATGGAGCAGATGAAGTCGTAGGTGGATGAACGGTGGATGGAACAGTGGATGGAGTGGTGGAGGGATGTGGAAGGTGAATATTGATGAAATCTGATGGGTCAATGAGGGGTTCTTCCTGAATCAGCACCCTTATGCTTGGTGGCAGTGGTGGATCATCAGTAGTGAGGTCCACCACCGGATTTGCTTCGGTGGTGCGGGCCCGCTTGGCTTGAGGGGCTTCTAATTGATCAGTAGACTTGCTCTTCTCTCCCATCAGGGTCGTGATTGGGTTTTCCGAAGTAAATAGAACAGTAGGAGATGGGGGAGGTGAGAGGTGATGTATGGGGGTGCAAGGTAGAGCGAGAAAGCGGGAACTCAGAAAATAAAGGGAAAGGAGCGGCACCGCTTGAAATGACTTGGGTCGCCGCATTAAAATTTCGTACCTGCGTGTTCAAGTGGCGGACGATGGGGACGATCGGCTCAGGGAGTTCCGGTGGTGTCGCCTCCGCATCAGTTTCGGCAGGCTGTTGCTGCGGCAACATTCGCTCAAAGTTGTACCGAGGTACCCCGTCCCGGATTTCCATCGCAACCCCTGGCCACGAACAGACCTAGTTGTGGAAGGCGGTATCTTCAAGATGGAATTTCAATGGCTTCATGTGGAAGGTGTCCCCCGGCATGCAAGTGGGTCGGAGGTAAGTATGCTTGTGACTGACCCCGAACCACACTTGCTCGCTGTACTCATCTAACAGGTTCCTGGGCACCCTTTGCTAGCTGGCCACCACGTACGTCATTAGACCGTACCAAGACCGAAATGCCTCTGCATTCACCTGTTTGGTGCTAGGATCAGCTTACACCTTCCACGGAGCAAACTTCAATGCTAGAGGCTGGCCCTCTGGAATGTCCACGGGGAACCTGACGAGGGGAGTGTGTCATTTCCACATGCCAAAGGCAATGATCAAATATCCATAAATGAAACTAGTAGCACGCTTGTAGTTCTCCTCGCACGCGTCAAACAATTCCTTCAACAAGGAGCACCAGTTCAGCTTGGTGCCCTGAACACAGTGCTCTACAATGGAGATAGTGTCCAGAGTGCATTCGCCCTTTGTGTAGTGCCTCATTGTCTTGCTGGCAATGAGGTAGCAGGTGAATTTAATCTCAGGCTTATTGATAAGGTCTATCTTGGCTCCTTTTCCCCCCCCGGCGGGTGCCATATTTGACATATAGGTCTGCGTCTCCCGACTTCCGCGCGTGCTTGGAGGTGGTCTGACAGGCAGTCAAGACAACTGTACCATTCTACGAAAGCCCTGTGAGACGATGGATATCCTCAGCGTGAATGGGAATTTCCTTGTTCAACCACAAGGACCCATTCCGGATGCGGCTAACGAGGAACCGAGTGCACTGCAGAGCCGATCATGTGGTTGCGAAGACCGAAAGATTCCTTAAGTTCATCAGAGAATATTGCCGAAGGCCCCGGAACTCTGGTAACATTTTGTTTGCTGAGTTCCCGGCTGTTGTGTAGTAATGTTCCATATACACCTGCCAATTGAGTGCCGGGAATTCGGAAGCGTCTGAAAGGTTAGCATCTATCAGTGCCACATTGTCATATTTCCCTACAAGGGACTCTGTCTTGTGAATTTTGTTGTCAAGCTCTAGTTCGAGGACGGCTGGGATGTCCTTCGGCATTTTTGCTCGACACTGATAGACCTGCAAAATTCGCCTCGACGTCCTCTCTTGGTGCTATGTGTCTGGAGACTTCTGCTATCTAGTGCTGCTGCAATTGCTAATTCGAACTATTCTGGCATTCTCATGCTTTTGGTTTTCATGCAAGTTGTTGATCATGTTGGCCCCCTATTAAATTTTGACAAGAAAACAGGGGGTCAAACTGTCTCTGAACTTTCGAGGAATGCTTTCACTCTGAATACACATCATCCTTGAAAGCCTCTTCAGGCCCTCTACCCTTTGATTATTTTCCTCTATTTTTCTTAAGTCAATAAGCCTCATTGATTGTGAAAAATTGTGCCCCAAGAGGCCTTCATTTGCCCCTTGTGCCCCTACAGATTTCTCCATTTCATCCCCTTTTCCTCTTTTTCATAACCTCCCTTTTTACCCCAAAATCCCTCCCCCTAATCCTTCTAAACCATCCCAAAATCCCCTTTAAACCATACGCACACCCTTGTTTGGTTTAAAAAACCCCTCATTCTTTTTACCATTACTCTTTCCCAGCCCCAAATTGCATTAAAAAGGGTCGAAAACCCACATTTGAAAATATATAAGGTTTAGCACCTTTCGACCCTAGCCCCTCAACCTTTTGCTCCACGTGACCTGGGCGCTAGACCAAGCGCTAGCCTGGAGAGCGCTTATCGTAGGCAGATATTGGGCATGGTATTATCTGTCGATCTGTACAGATCGGACGGCCTTTATTAATCAGGGTCGCGCCCATGGCCCAACCCGTTTACCACTTCGATCGCCTGTTCACCGTCCGATCAAACCATAAATCAACAGTCCGCAGCTCACCCGCCTTTGTGGTCCCAATGCCCAAAAACACTGTTCAAAAACTAGTGGTATCCATCGCACCACCTTTGGAGGGCGGGCGGTATTTTCCATTTCGGAGCGATTCCACTCATCGCACGACACGTGGCTCCGTCACTATTTCAAAACTGCCCCCCCATTGCGCGTTATTGTTCGGAATTTGACCCGGCGCGATATTCATATCAACCGTCCGATCTGGGGCTCTCCATCCAACGGTCATCGCACCTCGAAGATGCGCGGAATTTAACCCAAGGTATCCGTACCCCTGGCTCGCCAATTCGTCGCCCTCCGACGCGTCCTCAGCCATCGATCTGCTCCTGAGATCGGACGATTCAGATTGCTTACATACCCGCCATCGACACGTGTCCTCCACCACGTCATTATTCCACGTGTGTTCGTCACATGCCCATCCCATATACATTTTCCATTCTAAAGCCAATCTCTAAGGTTTTACATGTAATTTTCTACATCCTGCCAACCTGCAACCAGAGCATTTCTCCGTCATTCCGCTGTGTTTTTCCGCCATCACCATTCCACCATTTCACCATGTTGCACTGTCATCCTCGCTATCCCTGCTGCATCCACTTTCCCGTGCATTTTTTTTCTTAACGATTTTGTGTATTTTGCAGGGTACGAGCGGTGGTAAACCACCATGATTCACAGTCTCAATTGCAGTAACAGAGAACACCAGAAAGGACCATTTTTCAGAGGCTATAATTATGGAGGAAGGGTCTGGGAAGTTGTTACAACATGACTGCCATTAAAGAAGCAGGGTTAAACTCTGTCAAACCCTCCAGAGTCATTCAAAGCGCAGATTTCGCGATCGGAGACATTAATATTGCAGACAAAGAGTATCAGTGAAAGGTAAAGAATTAAAGGCATGTAGTTGAAGATTTTGGAGCCTTAACCTAACCATTTGAAGGCAGAGTACCAGATCGAAGACCCCGTAGATCACTCAGAAGGTCCATGCACAGAAAACAATACCCTCAAGGTTTCACTTCAGCAGGATTTTCTTTCCAGGAAAGGACAGAGCGCCCATGTGGTTTTTATTTCTATACCGTGTTCCTGAAGAAACTTCCACCCAGTGCATTTATTTCAGAAAGCAAGCCACAGAGTACATACAACACTACAGATTCATCAAGCAGTATGGGTGTGCACGTTTCAGCCATCCTGTCTTTATGAAGCAAATTAAATGTTCATCAAGGACTTCATTCACTAAGTTTTCTTTTTTCCCTATAAAACCCCCGAAGAACAGATGATTGAGGGTTCCAGATTTTATCAGAAAGTCATGTAGTAAGAGGATTTTTGTATGAATTTTGTAAAAGCTCTCATATGAATGTATAGAGCCCGTTGGGTCTCAGTGAGGAGGAGTTCCGTCTTTAAAGAGGATTCTAATCTTTGGTATCTCACAGTGTGTAACTTTCTCCTATATGTGCTAATTCAATTGCTCATTTCGTTTCATCTGCTTTATTGTATCATGTTTCTGGAATGTGAGTGGCTCACTGATTTTTGGTATGGATTTATCCTAGTTGATACCCATGCTCGGATTAGTCAAGCGCTTTAAATATGGCTCAGGCATGATATAATGTTTCGCTATTCATTTCAACCATATTTCTTCTATATTAGTTTCTTTGGGAGGGTATTTTTAAAACGCTATTGTCATGTATGGATTCTTAAATTGGTAAGCCCATTACATGGTGATATTGTGTATCTGGATATCATCTCAATGACAACTAGTATTCTCTTAATCTTTCATACACAGCAAACACCTTCTGATAATTTATTTCTGTGACATGTCCTTGAATCGGCCATGTTTACAGTAAGCTGCCTCTGAATTGTCTGATGCTTTTATATCAGAGTTTTTCACATTGCCTCTGCAGTATTCCTTTCCCTGTGTCAGTTTCTGAAGGTCTTGGTCCCATTCAAATTAATATTTCTTGATTTCAAGAGATAGCATGAGAGCCTCTTGTTGATAACTCCCCCTGTTATATCACACGCTCCTTGCTATATAAGATGTCCTAGGCACTGGTCTTTCACAACTCAAGGCTGTCTCTAGGAACGACAACATCTTTTTGGTGCCATTGCCATGGACGAAGTTAAGAAAATTTAAATCCCTGGGCCTCAACAAAAATTTTATTCACTCTTCAGAAAGGTGAGCATGAAGAGTTGAGAGTTGTAGATCCCTCACCTTGGCGACTCCACAGTTCCTAAATGATTAAATACTCCACTGGTGATCAGTAGGTCGCTGATTATCTTGGTTTCACGAGACTCCACTGGGAGACCACGTTGCAATGCAGCATCAGTCGTGCTGAAGACCAAGCCACTTCACCAATGGAAGACTCTAAGCAGTTTTCAAAAATGCATCCAAGTTTCATAGCAGAGTGTCGAGATGAAATGTCACGTGGCTTGGAAAAACTGAAAGTGGAGGACCTTCCATGGGCTATTCTTCTTCTCAGCTCAAGTGTTAAACCCGTGCTTAAGAAAATATTTCTAGAATTTGTGGTTGAAATATATGAAGCTGAGATCGAATTTCTAAACTCATAAGAAAAATCATATCAGTTCAGAGACCGGAGAGCCTTTTTGTAAAGTCCCCCTCCCCTTAAAAGAGAAGAGATTCCACTGCCTTTCGAAGTACAAGAAGAAAATGATCCGGTTCTCAAGAGCCACATTGAAGATGCAATGGAAGATGCAATAATCAAAGCTACCCAGGACGCAAACAGTCTACCAGTCATGGCAGACCTAAAATAAGAAAGATTACATCATATGTTCTTCGATCCTGTGACAGAGTATATGGAGGCTCTGATCAGTCGAAATGCTCCGGCATTGATCCTTCGCAAAGGCCAGATTCATCAGGAGTGGTCACCACTTATGGTGACCTTAGTTTTGAAGGACCACCGGAAGAACACCCTGTGGTTATCTCTGACAGGCAGTCAGTACTCCCATCCTTTTTTGCTACTTCTTGACTGGTTGCATTGGCATCATTGTATCACCTAGAGCATCAGAGATTTCCAAGTTAGAGTAGAGTACGTAGGAATTCTGAAATAAAGCTCAGCCTGTGAGCATGTAGTTAATTGTTTTAATTTCTTCAAAGCCCAGCAAGCCAGACAGTCTAATCCTGGCTTGGCTGTTTTTCAATTTATGTTTTAGAATGTAGAGAAGAAATCTGCTAGACAGTTTAATCCTAGAAGATGTAGTTTAGGTAGAGAAAATATGAGACCAACAGTTTAATCTGGTCTCATGGAGAAATAAGGGTAGAAGTAGAATAGGTTTATTTTTCTTGTCTGTAAAAATTGATGATGTAGGCGGTCTGCGAAATTCTCGACACGCCCAAGGATGAACGTGTCGTCCCCAGGTGGAGCCAATGTTGATCATGTTGGCCCCCTATTAAATTTTGACAAGCAAACAGGGGGTCAAACTGTCTCTAAACTTTCGAGGAATGCTTTCACTCTAAATACACATCATCCTTGAAAGCCTCTTCAGGCCCTCTACCCTTTAATTATTTCCCTCTGTTGTTCTTAAGTCAATAAGCCTCATTGATTTTGAAAAATTGTGCCCCAAGAGGCCTTCATTTGCCCCTTGTGCCCCTGCAGATTTCTCCATTTCATCCCCTTTTCCTCTTTTTCATAACCTCCCTTTTTACCCAAAAATCCCTCCCCCTAATCCTTCTAAACCATCCCAAAATCCCCTTTAAACCATACTCACACCCTTGTTCTGTTTAAAAAACCCCTCATTCCCTTTACCGTTACTCTTTCCCAGCCCCAAATTGCATTAAAAAGGGCCGAAAACCCACATTTGAAAATATATAAGGTTTAGCACCTTTCGGCCCTAGCCCCTCAACCTTTTGCTCCACGTGACCTGGGCGCTAGACCAAGTGCTAGCCCGGAGAGTGCTTATCACAGGCAGATATCGGGCACGGTATTATCTGTCGATCTGTACAGATCGGACAGCCTTCATTGATCAAGGTCACGCCCGTGGCCCAACCCGTTTACCGCTCTGATCGCCTATTCACCATCCGATCAAACCATAAATCAACTATCCACAGCTCACCCGCCTTTGTGGTCCCCATGCCCAAAAACACTGTTCAAAAACCGGTGGTATCCATCGCACCGCCTTTGGAGGGCGGGCGGTATTTTCCATTTCGGAGTGATTCCCGCACGACACGTGGCTCTGTCACTATTTTCATATCAACACGTTATTGTTTGGCATTTGACCCGGCTCAATATTCATATCAACCGTCCGATCTGGGGCTCTCCATCCAACGGTCATCGCACCCCGAAGATGTGCGAAATTTAACCTAAGGTATCCGTACCCCTGGCCTGCCAATCCGTCGCCCTCCGACACGTCCTCAGCCATCGATCTCCTCCTGAGATCGGACAGTTCAGACTTCTTACCTACCCGCCATCGACACGTGTCCTCTGCCACGTCATTATTCCATGTGTGTTCGTCACACGCCCATCCCATATACATTTTCCATTCTAAAGCCACTCTCTAAGGTTTTACATGTAATTTTCTGCATCTCGCCAACCTGCAACCAGAGCATTTCTCCATCATTCCGCTGTGTTTTTCCGCCATCACCATTCCACCATTTCACCATGTTGCACTGTCATCCTCGCTATCCCCACTGCATCCACTTTCCCGTGCATTTGTTTTCTTGACTATTTTGTGTATTTTGCAGGGTACGAGTGGCAGTAAACCGCCATGATTCACAGTCTCAATTGCAGTAACAGAGAACACCAGAAAGAACCATTTTTCAGAGGCTAGAATTATGGAGGAAGGGTCTCGGAAGCTGTTACGACATGATCGCCATTAAAGAAGCAGGGTTAAACTCTGTCAAACCCTCCAGAGTCATTCAAAGCGCATATTTCATGATCGGAGACATTAATATTGTAGACAAAGAGTATCAGTGAAAGGTAAAGAATTAAAGGCATGTAATTGAATATTTTGGAGCCTTAACCTAACCATTTGAAGGCAGAGTACCAGATCGAAGACCTCGTAGATCACTCAGAAGTTCCATGCACAGAAAACAATACCCTCAAGGTTTCACTTCAGCAGGATTTTATTTCCAGGAAAGGACAGAGCGCCCATGTGGTTTTTATTTCTATACCGTGTTCCTGAAGAAACTTCCACCCAGTGCATTTATTTTAGAAATCAAGCCACAGAGTACATACAGCACTACAGATTCATCAAGCAATATGGGCGTGCACGTTTCATCCATCCTGTCTTTATGAAGCAAATTAAATGTTCATCAAGGACTTCATTCACTAAGTTTTCTTTTTTCCCTATAAAACCCCCAAAGAATAGATGATTTAGGGTTTCATATTTTATCAGAAAATCATGCAGTAAGAGGATTTTTGTATGCATTTTGTAAAAGCTCTCATATGAATGTACAGAGCTCGTTGGGTCTCAGTGAGGAGGAGTTCCGTCTTTAAAGAGGATTCTGGTCTTTGGTATCTCACAGTGTGTAACTTTCTCCTATATGTGCTAATTAAATTTCTCATTTTGTTCCATCCGCTTTCTTGTATCATGTTTCTGGAATGCGAGTGGCTCACTGATTTTTGGTATGGATTTATCCTAGTTGATACCCATGCTCAGATTATTCAAGCGCTTTAAATATGGCTCAGGCATGATATACTGTTTCACTATTCATTTCAACCATATTTCTTCTATATTACTTTCTTTGGGAGGGTATTTTTAAAATGCTATTGTCATGTATGGATTCTTAAATTAGTAAGCCCATTACATGGTGATATTGTGTATCTGGAAATCATCTCAATGACAACTAGTATTCTCTTAATCTTTCATACACAGTAAACACCTTCTGATAATTTATTTCTGTGACATATCCTTGAATCGGCCCTCTTTACAGTAAGTTGCCTCTGAATTGTCTGATGCTTTAATATCAGATTTTTGCACATTGCCTCTGCAGTATTCCTTTTCCTGTGTCAATTTATGAAGCTCTCAATCCCATTCAAATTAATATTTCTTGTTTTCAAGAGATAGCATGAAAGCCTCTTGTTGATAACTCCCCCTGTTATATCACACGCTCCTTGCTATATAAGATGTCCTAGGCACTGTTCTTTCACAACTCAAGGTTGTCTCTATGAACGACAACATAAGTTGTGTAATTACATGGCACGAGGGGAGTTGATGAGACCCCCTAACGAGTTAATTCTTGCTGGCACGCTTTTCTATGATAATCGTGCGATCAATCGTGTGCTAATGTGTATTCTGACAGTTGTTGACGGTGGCATGGGGAAATGGGCGGACGCAACAGCTGAGGTAACTGTGGATGATGGAAAAATTATTATGGCAAGGTTACTTCCAATTATGGTAATTTATGGTGCAAATCTAGACGATCCTATGGACTGACACAAGTACTGACTGAAATGACCCGGATTGACCTTGACACATTTATGAATCCTACGAGGATGACACGCTGGACGCGCCCCTCCCCGACCATAGTAGGTTGCGGTGCAGTCCCGCACCAGAGCGGTTATTGACAAACTATGAATGAACAAAAAAAAAAAACACTACCTATGCTCATCCTGGTTGCGGTCGAGTTATTCAACTATGCTACTCTACAGGTGCTCTCGGTTGCGAGAGTTATTGATGAAGATTGAAATAAACTTACTCCTGGTAGGGTTTCAGGCGTGCGCCATTCACCCACCCCGGTAAAATAGTACCGTCTAGCTGAGCCAACCGAACGGCTCTGGACTCTCTAATCTCGATGACAAAGTAAGGTCCTAACCAGTGTATCTGCAGCTTTCCTGGGAACTTCTGGAACTTGATGTCATATAAGAGGACCTTTCCGCCAACCTGGAATGTTTTTTTCTTGATGTGGCGGTCATGCCATGCTTTCTGCCTATCCTTTTGAACCTTCTGGTGAAATTCGGCCAGGAACCGGGCCTTGTCCAGTTCCAGTAATTCATGTAGGCGCTCCTGGAGTGATGCTTCTTCCGAGAACTTGAGAGACGTGGCAATTAAAATACTTGGTACAGTGAACTCGGCAGGGATCACAGCTTCCCGGCCATACACCAACTGGAATGGTGTCTGATTGGTCAAGCGCTTCACCGTAGTCCGGTAGGCCCAGAGTGCAGCTGGTAGCCGTTCATCCCAGTCATCCCACTGGGCGTTGCAGATCTTTGTTAACCCCTTTTCAAGAATTTTATTAAACGCTTCAACAGTACCATTGGCCTGCGGGTGGTACAGGCTACTTTTGTGATGATGAATCATAAATGGTTCCAGCAGTGACTTGACTGTGTCATTAATGAAATGCGTACCCTGATCGCTGGTTAAACTTCGTGGGCAGCCAAACCTGCTGATGATGTTTTCAAAGGTGAACCGTGCTGCTGTATCCGTCGTGCAGTCTCGTACCGCCGCTGCCTCAGCCCACCTGGTGAGGTATTCAGTTACGGTAATGATGTAGCGAGCCTTGGAGTGCCCACCCATGAATTCAACCCATTTCTCGAACAACCACAACACATGCACTGGGTGTAGCGGAAGCTCGTCCCTGTGAGAGGGCCTCCTCGTTTGCTGACAGACATCGCATCTCTTAACAAATGTATTACAATCTGCATGGATCTTCTTCCACCATAGTCTAGCCTGGAGTACCTTCCTCGCAGTGGGTTTTGCCCCCACATGCCTTCCTGCAACACCGTTGTGGCATTCCCACATCACAGCTTCGCGCTCGTGGTCAAGTACACATCTGCGCAGAACCTCATCGAGGCCCAGTTTGTATAGATTCCTTGCAATCAGTTGGTATTCGGCGGCGCGGATGACCAAGTGTCATTTCTAGAGTGGGGTGTAGTCCTGAGGGCACTACCCCATGGTCAGATAGGTGGCAATTTCGGCCAAGTAATCCGGTACAGCTTCAACTCGGAAGAGGTCAGCATCCGGCAGCTGATCATCGAGAGAGCCATCATTCTCCCCTGTCTCCAACCTGGATAAATGATCGGGCCCGACATTAAACCTCCCAGGCTTGACAATCACCTCAAACGTGAATTCTTGGAAGAGTAGAAGCCTGTGACAGATCTGTCCTTCCAAAACAAGCTTATTGACTAGGTACTTCAATGCAGAGTGGTCCGTAAAGAACTTGAATTTTCCTCCTAGAAGGTAGTGGCGGAACTTTTGGAGTGATTACACCATTTCTAGGGCCTCCCTCTCAGTAGTGGTGTAATTCTTCTCCGCATTAGACAATTTGCGCCTGGCGAAGTAGACTGGATGGTCAACTGTCGTCTCTCCGGGTTGTGCCAAGACAGCCCCAAGTGCAATACTGGAAGCATCAATATGCACATGGAACTACTTATCCCAGTCTAGGTGAACAAGAATAGGTGTCATCGCCAGCTTTTCCTTCAGAGTGTCGAGGGCCATCTGGCACTCCTCCATCCATGGGAATACTTCTGACTTCCGCAACAGTTTTTCTAAAGGAGCGGTGATCTTCGCGTAATTTCAAATAAACCGCTGGTAATACCCTGTGTGCCCAAGCAGTGCCCGCAACTGCTTCACCGTTTCAGGGGCTTCCATGTGGACGATCACTGCGACCTTGGCAGGGTCAACACAGACCCCTTGCTGGCATACCACGTGTCCCAAAAACGTGTTGAAAGGAACTACAAAAATACATTTCTTCAAGTTCAAGGAAATCTGCAACTGGCAACACCGATCGAACATGATACGCAACAGGGTGGCGTGTTTCTTTAGCAAATTGTAGATGGTCCAATCGTCCATGTAGACTTTCGGGAACTTGTGGATATACTCCTGGAAAGCAGCGATGACAATCCAGGAAAACACAGCCGGGGCGTTCTTCAAGCCAAACAACATTACGTGGTATGTGAACGATCCCCACTCGGTGGTGAATGTCGTCTTCGCTTGTCTTCTTCCGCAATGTGCACCTGATGATAACCCGAAAATCCATCAGTGAAGGAGTAAGCTTCATTTCCCGCAACATGATCCAACACTTCGTCGCTGAAAGGAGTGGGAAATGGATCATGGATGTAGGCGTTGTTCAGACTCCAGTAGTCGACACAGACACGTATCTCCGCCTTGTCCTTCTTATTCTGGATGACAATAGGACTCACCCACTCTGCTTCTTCCACCGGAAAGATGAGACCTGCAGCCAACATCTTTTCAATCTCCATCTTGACCTTTTCTTTGATCCATGGGTTCAACCGATAGGGACGATGCTTTACGGGCCTGACATCCAGTTTCAGCACAATCTGCATTTCTCCGAGGTCACCTTTGATACCTTTCAAATCTACAATCGACGAAGGGAATAAGTCTTCTATTCCTGGAGGAGGCTGAAAATTTCCTTTGTCGTCTCCTCGTCCCAGTAATCCCCAACTGTAGCCAGCTTAGGTTTTTCCTCCGTACCTATGTTCAACTTATTTGTCTTTAGTGGCTGTAAATGGACGCCTTCGGTGGTCGGTTCTTCGTTGATGTTCCACTCACCTTCCTTCTCTTCGAAATATAGGTGCATGAGGTCCTCCAGAACATCATCGTCTGGATCGCCATCAATCCGTTGGCAAGCCAACTTGCGCCTGGCCTCAGGACGTGAGGCAAACATGCCCCCATCGAGCTCTGGGTCGAGGAGAAACAGTACCCCCTTGATAGCTTGTAGTGCCCGGGACACCAACTCTGTCTCCCCTACGAACGAGAAGCACTAAAAAAACTTGTTCGTGACTTCCTTCCAGGATTTGGTTCCTCGTTTCCGCTCTTCTTCCAAGTACCAGGCCTGGGGGATAGTATCTAAGGAGTGGATGAACCGGTGTACCCACAGCTCTTGCCAGTATCCTAGACTTTGCCACTGCTCCTCACAGGTCCTCAGGTGGTCCCATGGATCAGAATTCCCTTTGTACCTGTGCCCGCTTCGAGGGCCTTCGTCTTCTTTAAACCACACCCTCAAAGCCTCTGTCATGCAACTCCACTGCGACAGGGTGTTGCGGTGGTTCCTCCACCACCTAGCTGATGTGGACTGTTGTGCGACGTCCAAAAGTGATATCCTGCTGCCTTCTGGTACCATGGCCTCCACCTTTGCAATAAAGGTATTGACAGCCTGCATGTTCGACAGGGTGGGGTATTCTCGGAACTCAGCGCCAATCCAACGGACTCGGGAAATTGCAGCACATCTCCGCGTACTGGTCTCGTACCCACCCTGCTGCCAATCTTCCCAAGCGAGTTCCGATCCCAACTCCGAGCTCTAGACACTGCGCTAGCTGACGGAGCCAGTTGTGGTTGGGTTGATATAGTCCTCCCGCTTCCCTGCAGTCCTCTGATAAAGGTGGTCCATCATCTGAGCATCCTCCCGGTTGTCCACAGTTTTGGTATATCGCGGGCCTTGATACGGGTCAAGGGACTGAGTGACCCGGACCTCTCCATCTTCAAAGATCATCAACTCCTTTTTGAGGTCGATGATGGCATAATTTTCAAAAGCCCAGTCGATGCCTAGCAAGGTGGGTTAAGGATCCTTGTCTCCCATAATATCAATAACCTCAAAATCTGTGTAAGTCTTCACCCCCGCAATGTCGACTTTGACACCTTCGAGGTGGCCGATCGGCACAATGCAGTACTCGTTCGCCATTCTGAGTTGAATGGGTGAGTAGGTCAGTCATGGCCTTCCAAGAGCCTCCCACGTCTTCCACGGTAGGATGTTGACGTCAGACCCTAAATCAAGCATGGTATCACTAATTTGGAATCCCGCAACCTGCGTGTTAAGTCGGAACACTTTTCCCGTGCGGCACTTGTTCCGCTTGACCTGCTGCACATATTGGGGTGCTGTGTCCACAAGTTCCCTCAGCCCTGTATTCCCCTGCAGTGCGTCCTGCAGGGTATGCTTGAGTTGGTCCCGCATCGAAGCATTATCAACAATCTTGAGGAACAGCTGAAGCCATTCCTCAATCAAGGTCCCCGTAGCACTCTGGTCTTCGGAGCCAGTCGTCGGGGGTACCTCGAGGCCCCCGGCTTCCCTCAACTGAGCAAAAGCCTCCACCGCCTCCTGGAAGTACCTCATCTACGCGTCCAGCCGAATCAGTTCTTTTGGGTAGGCGGGCCGAATAACCCAGACCAGCTCCTTTCCATGAGCTTCCTCTCCCGTCTTCTTTCCGCCACGCGTGACGATCGCTACATTCTGCATGACCGGAGTCACGGTTCCTCGCGGCTCGGAGTTTAACAAATTCGTGCCCCTCTGCCGTGCCCGTTCCTCCCATTTCTTAATGAGTTCTGGACAGTCCTCTATTGCATGGGTGTTCACACGGCACTGGGAACACCAAGGATGTCGGGGAAGGGAGAATTCCCAAGCCACGTGACCCTCCTGGTCACAGTTGTAACATTTCACCGGACCTCCTCCCCCTGTGCGGCCTCCGCGCATACTGACGCCTCTTCCCCTAGAAGCCTCGTTCACCCTGTAGGAGGGTCAGTCCAACCAGTCTGCGAGTGCGTCGAGAGCCCTGCACTGCTCAATTTTGTGAGTCGTGGAAACACAAAACTAACAGTATACATTGTTTGAGACGTTGGAGTACTTTTGCAGTATCGGGCACATCCGAGGTGGATGCCCCATCATCTGGAAAATCTCGCAGTACTCCGTGGAGGTTGGGTTCGGTTGAGATGGGAACCTCGCATAAGGTTGTTGCGGCGGGTATACCCCCTGCAGATTCATCGTTGTGCCACCCCCCGTGGGTGGACCCCCTGGATTGCCGCGACAGAGGATCCCACACCCGTGCCACGCAGCCGAGGACATTCGTTTGCGACGTGGCCTTCAACCAAGCAGTGAGTGCACCAAACGTTCAACCTGGCTAGTCTTATAGGTTGCATCTTCTTGAGCTTTTCAGTCAGACTAGAGATCTGATGTTGCAGTCCCACCAAGGAGGGATCCTGCGGGGCTGACCCTCCTCGATATTCCTGAGGGTATCCCACCACGGCCTCTATATTCATGGCCTGTTCCAAAGCGTCCTGCAAGTTGTCAATATTCTACTGGGTGAGGGGGGTTCGCGTCAAGGGAAGCAGAGCCTTGATGAACCAGTCCCTCTAATGGTTTGGATCGATCGGGTAGCTGAGTTTCCTGATCACGTCCTTGAATCTCCACATCAGCTCCCATGCAGTCTCTCCTTCTTTCTGCTTAATCTCCCAGAGCTCGGACAGACCCTACTGGTCCGTCTGGGGAAGTTTAAATTCTCGGACAAAATCCCGCTTACGTCTGCAATTACTGGATTAGGATGGGCCTCAAATCACTTGATAAACCATCGCAGAGCCCTCTCCATGAGCGTGGTTTGGAACTCTATTAGCTTCCCGGCGTCTGGCGTCTGCTGAGCCCTCTATATGGCTTCGCAGAGATAGCAGTGCTGCTCTGCATCATCGTTGCCCCGGCCAGAGAATTCTGGATACCGGGTGAATGACCCAGCCATATTGACTTGTGAAGGGGTAACCAGGATAAACCCTCTGGGTCCTGGTTGCGTGATTGTGCCGCTGGGAAATGCAATACTACTAGTGACACTGCTATTAACGTATGTCGCTGTCGACAATGAACTGCTATGCAATTGACTCAATGCTTGTAACTTACGAAAATATTACTTAAAGGTTGATAAAGTACCAAGGGAAGGTATGGATCCTTGCCGTGTAAATTTTTGGAAGTAGGGTTGCCTGGAGAGATGAATGACATTCGCTCTTGAAACAACTGCTGCATTACGACGTACCATTCTCCATCGGAACTTTCTTCAGGCTGCCCACCTGCATCGTCTTCGTCAGTCATCGTCTCCCCTTTTCTCTTAGCCAGGCTCCCATGCACCCGTCGCACTCCCACAACGGTCCCTTCCATGTCCAGGGTATCCGCCTTAGTGTCCATAATTCCTATCCTCTGAGGCGCCTCCTCTTGATTCTTCCTGTCTTTTTCCCGTCGTCTTAACTCCCGCATCACCCTTTCTCGCCACCTATCGACGATCTGTGCCCACCGATGTGCACGTCTCTCCCTCAATCTCTTCGCAGCCTCAACATCCATCCCCCACTCCCCGCTTGACACTTCACGTAGCATCTGTCCCTTCAGCCCTTCCCCCAGCACAGGAGGTTTATGCTTCCATGCTCGACTTTTGAAATTCCATCAGCCCTTTGTCCACCATCAGGGCTTTAATCCACAGCGGAATCTCCTTAAGCAACTTCCCTCTTAACCCGGAACGGAAGATAGCTTCAGCCTTCGAGAAGGATTGGTAGCACTCTGCCGCAAAATCCACAATATATCCGTCCAAAGTGGTCTCTACCCAAAAATCCACCGCGCGGGTTTATCTTGTGGTTTATCTTGTGCGAGCTATCCCTGGGTACCTTTGTCTATAACCTTTGCAACCAATTGTAGAGGTCGCTAGGGAATTTTCCCCCAATGATCTCGTAGGTATCACTGGTGGAATCTGAGAAAAGGACGAGATCCTTAAGCACCCTTTCCTTTTGACTTGTCAACTTTGCTTGCTGAGCAATGAACTAGTCCAGATGGTTATCCCACGATCTCCGTATTTCGCCTTCGAAGATCCTCGATACCATGATCTAGTTCCCCTCATAACATGTAGGTCCCAGCAACGGAACCATTTGTTGGCGAGGAAACAGGTCTCGCAGGCAAGACCCAGGTTCAGGGGTTGGGGCCAACAAAGGAATCCGATGTAGTCTATAACCACGCCAGCATTATCACCCTACTCCAGAGAGCAGAGAGTCTCACCCAAGGCGTGCTGCAACCACATGCAGAAGGGGAATAGATCGATAGCAGTGAAAGGATCCGCAACTCATGATTAACATTGAATTGATTGCATAAACATAGTTATATACGCAAGAACATTCAGAGAGTGAACAGGTATTAGGAAAATAAAATTTTGAATTATCACAACCATCATGCATGCATATGAATCACACAGTGGGACAGCAACCTGCAATTGTATTTATATCTTCAGCCAAATCCATAGTTACATAGCTTCTGCAAGGAGATCTTACAAGTCTGATACAGACACCTTACAGAACAGAAAGGTAAATAAGAGAAACCTAGGAACTACAGAGACGTCATGCCCGATCTCCTTCAGTCACTATGCATTCCTTCTCCTGTCGCATCTTTCTTCTTTCGGCCGAGTAACTGTTATTTATTCACCCGCTATCGCAATTGTTAGTTCCTCTTTGCGTTCTTCTTCAGCTGCTTCCGGCTTCTCTCTTGTTGTCTGTGTGTTCTGCTTTTTTTCTTCTGTTGTATATTCTCTTCATCTGTACTCATGCATCTGCTTTCTTCAGCTATCTCTTGCTTCTGCACCACCTTGATAGCTCCGCGACTTACTGTAGTTGCGACTTGGTCACGATTGCCATGTGTCATCATGTCGCAACCCAAAAATCCATTCTTTATCCAAAATTCAAAATATTCAAAATAATTTTTCAAAACAAGTGCCCCAAAAACTGTCTTCCATTTCAAAGTAATCGGTAAAATAGCGAGAACACCTAAAGGCTTTGATTCTCTCCCACCAAATGCTTCAAAGGAATTTGGTGATGAATTCAGAGCTGGAGAACTAATGGCTTTCCAACATGAATATGACATGATATAGGTTGATGCACCTTCGTCCACAACTACTCGATGAATATCGAGACCATTAATAACAACTTGAATAATGAGCGCAATCTGATGCGGAAGTCGTGGAACGAAATTATTTAGATCGAAAGCAAGAAGGTTAGAATCGGCAGGATCAATCCCGCCAATTCCAGATAACAAAGCTCTTTTCTGTGATGGACAACTCTGAATTACTTCTAACGCAGACATCGCAAATGGCGCTTGAGCTAGATCTCAACAATATTGAAATGGTGAGCGGCACCGGAATTGGGATTATAAGAAGACTTACTGAGAACACCTTTGGAAGGTGGTCGCACAACAGATTCAACATTGGGCCTTTCAATATCAAGAGGACAAATAATAGGTGGAGGAAGAGGAGAACCATCAGCGATCTCCTTCCCCGTGGCCTGACGGGATCTAGTATAATCTTTCGACCAAGTAGCAATAGAAACGGTACTCGAACCATTCATCATGAACACCTGAGAGCCAAACGGGGAAGAGGACTAAGGTTGCTCTATCATCTGAGTCTGTTGAGATGGGAAATGTTCCTTAAGAACGTCCGAAGCTCCCTGGGTGCCTTTGAGAAATTCGCTCACTTTGGACCATCAATGACAGTCTTTGGTGAAGTGCTCTTCGTCACAGATTAAACAAGGGTACTTCAGTTTGCGTTGAGAACCATCACCAGCACGCGATTTCTGAGAATCCTGTTTCAGGGTATCGGCTTTGGCTTTACCTTTACCTTTCTTTTTACCTTTAGAATTATTATCTGTAGGATTGGCCTGAATGGCATTAACTTCTGTGGGTTTTCCAGAATTCAGAGTAGAGTGAGAAGCAACATTATTTGAAGGAGTAGATTTTGGCTTCCTAGAGTTTGAAGATGAAGACTTCTGAGAAGTCTAAGACACGGAACCAAAAATACCATCGACCGATGGAGTCGCTAGTGGTTTAGAAGTTCCAAGTCAGGGAGCATCAGGCAAGATATCATATAATGTGCCAGACTGAGAGTACACAAGATCAAGGTACTGTGCGTAAGCAATGCTTGTTCATCGGTTACACATGCCCCCATATATTTGTCTTTGGCAATCTGATTGACAAAGGAGGTGGTGAATTAATGAGTTAGAAGCTGATCAGGAATTCTAAATTTGATCATGCGACGACGGTGCCTCCACTCATGAATATGATTCAAGATATGAGTAGTTGTAATATTCCAAAATTAGCATGCAGCTAATTGGAATATTGATTTTTGTTGTTTGCACATAGGAGATGAATAAATGGGTGAGGAGGCCCGTACATTTTAGAAATATAAATAAAATCCCTCATAGTGTGAAAAGGGATCATCATAGGAGCTGTATTTCACACCCTCATGTATGAAAAGGGGCATTTTCATGTGGACAAGGTCAAGTTTGACCAAGTCAATAGCGTTGGGGTAGGAGGTGGAGATCAACTTTAGAGACAACACAAAGATAATGGGAGGAAGATACCTTGGTGGAGGAAACCCTAATGAGTGGGACCCAAGGTGAGAGGGCTTCCATTTTTTTAAAAGGAGGGCAAGGCAGCCATAGAAAGACATGTTTTGGATTATTGATTTTATGGTTTGTATGACTTTGTGCTTTCTTCAACTGTTTAGTTGAGATTGTTGTGCTGCTTAGCACAAGGCATTCCTATTTATGAATTCCTTCTCCTTTATTGAGAGGCCTATTGAGGGAGCTTTCACTTCATTTCTCCACATCCAGGCTTCAGGACAAGCCACTTCCTTCAAATACAGCGTTATTTATGTTGAAGTATAACGTTGTGTTGCAGGGTGTTGCAGTGGAGGTTTTACAACACGACTTCCGAAGCTTGTTTTTTGGAAAAGGAAGCTTTCCTTCCTTTTGGAGATCAGTGAGGAAGACTTTGGAGCTGATTTCAGATCTTGGCACTTGGCTTACCCATTTTATTTCACCTACAGTGCAGTTTCCCTCAGTGACTGTGTTATTTTCAGTGAGAATTTGCAGTGAAGGTTTGCAGTGATTGTTTGGAGGGTGAGATCTTAAGTGTTAGGATCATCCTTTCACTTGCAAGTTACATTGGAGGAGGTTTATTTATTCAGCTTATGCATCATCTTCAGCTATCTCCATCCAATCACTGAGTTGCAGCTGCTACCCATTCTTGGGACTGCAACTCTGGCATTTTTCCTTTTTTGTATATTTCAGGAAATCCTTTCAGTATTGTCTTGAAATTCAGTTTGGGGTTTAGATATTTGCTCCCCACATTGTATGAGTTGTATATTTGCATATTCATGTATTGACATACTCTAGCAGTAGTTACATCTAATAAACTACGCTATCATAGCATTGAGCATTTTTTGTGTAGCAGTGTACTTAATTTTTATGTACATGTTCTCTTGAGGCTTGTATTGCCTAACTTGAGTGATTATTTCCTCAAGGATTTGTATACATTTTGCTGTTGTAACATTAATATGATGGCTATGTGCTCTTCTTACATTTTATGATTTGATTTGTCACTACTACTCCAGTTTTGTGTTCATGTATTGTTGCATCCCCATTTTGGGATATTACAGTGGTTGTAGAGCATAATCTTGGCTTAGCCTGTGGATCTTAGCCAATATGCTATGTAGAAGACAAGAAGAAGAAAATATTAACATAAAGAAGAATCCATTATTTGGAGAATGGAGGAGAAACTTCCAAATTTTCTGTCTCAAACTTTGCAGAGCATTCATGAAGATCTTAAAAATATGAGGAAGGAGATGTGTAGAGAATCTCCAAGAGGGTTTGAATCTGAAACAAACTCTAGATTTTCACATGAGTGTGAGCATGCAGCCACACACTATGATGTACAGTGCAGTCATATGCCCAGATTTTCCATGAGAGAGATGGAAGAAGAAGGAATGACTAGGAGGGAAACCCTTAGTGATTCTCTGCAAGAGTATGAGTCTCAAACTTAGAAGTTTAGAGATCATATCACTTTTCCAGAGTTTTGCAAGATCAAGGTGAAGAGAAGCAAGCAACATGAGATATTTCTTCTATCTACTTTTGATGGTTCACCAACATGTTCAGCCAAAGCTTGGGTGGAAGAACTAGACACCTTTTTGCAGTAGCACCAAATTTCTGAAGATGAAGCCATGAAAGTTGCAGCGTTGAATTTTGGAGGTAAGGCCTATGCATTATGGATATTTGAGTCTTTTTCTTTGAAGAAAGCGAATACTTCTTCTTATGCTAGGTTCACTAAGACATTGGTGGAAAAATTTGATGGAAAAATTTTTGCAACACATGTGGTGGAGTTAAACAAACCTAAGAAAACAAAACCCTTGCATGTGATGGAGGAAACCATAAACTCAACTCCACTTCAGAAAACCATTGAGGAGGCTCATATCTTGCATCATACCTTGCTAGAGGCAAGACCTATATCTTATATTCTTGAGCAAGAGGATATGGAGACCCATTTTTCAAAAGAGGATCCAGTCATTGGGAGGTTGCCCACACATATTGATGAGGATGAGGGAAACATCGTTGTCATGTCTAGAATTTATCTAGCACCTCATGCAGAGGAAGAGGGAGCTCTTGCTCCAAAAAGAGAGATTCTTGCATCATTGCAAGGAATTCCCCAGGATCTCATATGTGGAGATCAAGGCACAACTCATGATCTACATGTGCCATTGATGATAGGGTGTGAAACTATGGAGATGAAAGGAGGAGATAGGGAGGATGACCACCATCATGTGATAAGGAGCACACACCCCTATCTATTTCAGGAGGTTGATGCACCTAACAGGGAGAGTAGATTGCGCAGTGAGGGCAAGGACAAGTCTATCCATCCATATATGCGGTCTACTCTTGATGATGATGTCTCACTACATGGAGGCATTTCATTGGGGAGACCACTAGATCAGCAAATGATGAGGGATGCTTCACATTTGGAGGCATTAATCATTGATTTCAGAGGAGTGGAGAATTTGGGATAGCTTGGTACAGCATTGGGAGTCTTGGGTAGACTCAAGGAGGAGAGAGCCATTCTCTCAACATCATATTTACCCACTCTCATTTCAAATTCTACACTGTGGAAGGAGAAGCATGGGAGGGATAGAAGCCTTCCAACTTGCATCTTTGGCATGGGAGGTGTCAAAGAGGAGGATGACCATATGACATATGTTCTTTATGATAGATCATCAATGTTGTCACTATGGAGGATAGATCCATATTGGAATTCCCAGTTGTTGGTGGAGTATTCCAAGGATGTTTTCACTTGTAGGATATTGGATGACCAGCTACATGAGGAGGGATATTCAGTTAGAGATGGGGTCATCAACTATCATGGTAGGATATTCTTACCTAGAGCTTTCAAGCTCAGGGGGAAGTTGCTACAAGCAGCTCATGAAGATTTCCTTTTCAGCCACACTTATTCTATGAGAGCATACCACACCATCATGGAGGGGTATTTTTGGGAAGGCTTTGAGGAGGAGATATATCAGCATATGAGGAGATGCATGGATCATGTGGAGATGGAGGAGATACATAACTCTTTGGAGGAGTTAGCACAGCCACCTCTTTTCTCTTTGGGGTTAATATGAGACTCATATATGAGCCACTCCATTTGCATGAGCAAAACATATGGTAAGGGTATTTTTTGTTTGCATAATGATTTGTATAATGTGTATGTGCAACCCTTAACCATATATGTGCAGGATATTGCTCAAGGAAGGAGCATTTTTCCTTCTAGACTTCATGGTCTACTTGAGGCCATAAGCAGTATTGGTGATGGCCACTCCCAAGGAGAACTTGGGGAGATTGTATCTTTTGCATAGCATGCTCACTTTACACCATACACCATACACTTTCTCCAAAATTGTGAGGAGATTGGGGCAGCAAGCAAGTGGTGGGGAGGCCACCCATCATTTCATTTTATGTTACAATCGAGAGTAAAATTGTGTTGGTTGATTTGAGGGACCATTGTACTTCTCCCTTGCTACATATGGCAGCAAGTATGATTCTCATTATGGTTCCCTATGTTGCTGTTGTTTTTATTTTTGGGGGCATGATTGGGAGAGAGACACATAGGATGAATGTGTCCTTTGGGGAGGAGGATTCCAACACTTTTTGCATTACATGTTCTAATGGGAGCATGGGAGGTGATATGGCCACCACAACAAAACACTTGTTTCTTTATGAGGTGGGCCATGAGATTGATTGGATGCCATATGGTGGTGATTTCCTATCCATCACATATGGAATGGTTTGGGCTAGTATGATTCATAATGTTGGATAGGAGATCTTTGGAGATCTATTGTTAATCTTTCCACTCGAGGGAAATATTATTGCAGCCCAAGATCAACATATACTCTACACTTATCCTAAGTGGAGAGGATGACAGCGTGGGGTAGGCTATTTTGTCTACTATGATCAGATTTTCAGCCCACCTACTTTGCAGGAGCTCAAGGTGGAGGATGATTTGTATGAGTTGTCGTTTTGGAGGGTGGCTCATTTTGTATGAATGATAGCTAGGGGATGGGAGATTCATATGAGGATGGTAGATCCCAATGTATATCAGACCTCATGCCTCAAGAAGGCCTTTAGACAGCCCATTTTCACCTCCATGCAGGATGTTTTACATGATGATATCTATTTGGGATGCACACCAAAAGCTAGCTTGCATACTTGGGAGGGACAACTTGGAGATATATTGATGAGACATCATCTTGATCCTGTGAGGATTTTATCATATGAGGATTCTACAGGGGGATAAGAGGAGGCTCTTCAGTTCTATCTTTGCAGTTGCTTGAGGACAAGCAACATTTGGGAGGGGAGGATTGTAATATTCCAAAATTAGCATGCAGCTAATTGGAATATTGTTTTTTGTTGTTTGCACATAGGAGATGAATAAATGGGTGAGGAGGCCCATACATTTTAGAAATATGAATAAAATCCCTCATAGTGTGAAAAGGGATAATCATAGGAGCTGGATTTCACACCCTCATGTGTGAAAGGGGGAATTTGCATGTGGACAACGTCAAGTTTGACCAAGTCAACAGCGTTGGGATAGGAGGTGGAGATCATCTTTAGAGACAACGCAGAGATAGTGGGATGAAGATTCCTTGGTGGAGGAAAACCTAATGAGTGGGACCCAAGGTGAGAGGGCTTCCATTTTTTTAAAAGGAGGGCAAGGCAGCCATAGCAATACATGTTATGGATTATTGATTTTATGGTCTGTATGTCTTTGTGCTTTCTTCAACTGTTTAGTTAAGATTGTTGTGCTGCTTAGCACAAGGCATTCCTATTTAGGAATTCCTTCTCCTTTCTTGAGAGGCCTCTTGAGGGAGCTTTCACTTTATTTCTCCACATCCAGGCTTTAGGCCAAGCCACTTCCTTCAGCTACAACTTTATTTCTACTGAAGTATAACGTTATGTTGCAGGGTGTTGCAGTGGAGGTTTCATAACACCACTTCCGGAGCTTGTTTTTCAGAGAAGGAAGCTTTCCTTCCTTTTGGATATTAGAGAGGAAGAATTTGGAGCTGATTTCAGATCTTGGCACTCGGACAACCCATTTTCTTTCACCTACAACGCAGTATCCTCAATGACTACGTTATTTTCAGTGAGCATTTGCAGTGAGGGTTTGCAGTGATTGTTTGGAGGTTGAGATCTTCAGTGTTAAGATCAACCTTTCACTTGGAAGATACATTGGAGGAGGTTTATTTATTCATCTTATGCATCATCTTCAGCCATATTCATCTATTCACTGAGTTGTAGCTGCTACTCAGTCTTGGGATTGCAGCTCTGACATTTTTCCATTTTTGTATATTTCAGGAAATCCTTTCCAGATTGTCTTGAAATTCAGTTTGGGCGTTTAGATATTTTCTCCCCACATTGTATGAGTTGTATATTTTCATATCCCTGTATTGACATACTCTAGTAGTAGTTACATCTTATAAATTGCGCTGTCAGAGCCTTGAGCATTTTCTGTGTAGTAGTGTACTTCATTTTTATGTACATGTTCTCTTGAGGCTTGTATTGCCTAACTTGAGTGATTATTTCCTCAAGGATCTGTATACATTTTTCTACTGTAACATTAATATGATGGCTATGTGCTCTACTTACATTTTATGAGTTGATTTGTCACTGCTACTCCATTTTTGTGTTCATGTATTGTTGCATCCCCTTTTTGGGATATTACAGTAGCTCAGTCCTATTTCAATGAAGTGAGGAGGTGCGTCCCAGTCTCATAACGAAATGGCACCTGAAAATGTGTAAGGAATGCCATGGCTAAAGAGTTGAAATCTTGGAAGACGCCATGAGATAGCTCAATGTACCACTTTGCAGTGGCACCAGTAAGAGTTCACTGGAAAAGACAGAGTCTAATAGAATCGTCAACCCAAGAGTTAGAGGAACACCACAAATGGTAAGTCATAACATGCGCTTGGGGGTCTTCACCAAAATTGCCCTCAAATTTAGGACAATCACTAGGAATCTTGGTTGGAACCAGAGGCCAATATGGGTTATGAAGAATAGGATCATTCGTCAACTTTGACACATCATGTAATTCCAACGTAGCAAGAAACGATAATTGGGTATTGAAAGTCATTGGAGGTATTTTATAAGGACCTGCATATACATTCCATCCAGTCCGAGCAGGATTCTGTCCCCATGCATTCTGTCCCGGAGGATTCAAATCATAGGGATTAGAAGTAGGATAAGTCAGTTGATACTGGGGTTGAGGACCAGGATATTGAGTTGGATTAGACCACTGAGGTCCTTGTTGGGCAGCATATGGAGTCTGTTGTGGAATGTAAGCATGAATTTTAGGTTGATGATAGACAGGTTGATTTTGAGGGTAAGGAGATTGAGGTGCATTATATACTGGTTGATATGAAGCTTGAGGGTAGTAAGCACCTTGCGGTTGAGTAGGCGGACCCAGTTGAGTAGGTTGATTAGGTTGTTGAGCGGGTAAACCTGGATGACTATAAATCAATAAAACAGGCTGTTGAAATGATGGAACCAGCTGAGGATCAGGTTGAATCGGTTACTAAGCAGGTTGAACTGAGTACTGAGGGGCACTAGGTTGGCCTTGTGAGAAAGGTTGGCCCGATAGTTGTGATGGACTAGGTTGTCCTTGATGACTAGGTTGACCCGAAGAAGGATCATAGGGTTGTCCTCGTTGCACAACATGTTGGCCATACTAAAAATGTGGCTGTAGTTGTGCTGCAATAGGTTGTCCCTGTGGTGGGTAGATCTACCCCCTAAGAGGCTGAGATAGCCCTGGTTGATTCTGATGTTGACCAAACAGACCGGAATGTTGTCCATGTTGGACCATAGGTTGACCTTGTGAAGGTTGGCCTTGTGGACCGTATGGTTGTCCTTGTGGACTAGAAGCAGGGCCCTGTTGAGCTAAAGGTTGTCCCAATGAGGGTTGTCCTTGCAAGCCAGAGGGTTGCGCAGGGAGGGTAGGTCCCAAATGAGTAACAGTATGATAAGGATCATAAACAGCCTGATAAGGATCAATAGGAGGAAAATAGATCAGATTACCATACACATCATAATGGTGCGGATATATATATACAGGATTACCAACAACATCATAGTGATGAAATCAAGGATTACCAGGAGCTTGAGATTGCTTAGAACCCTGAGAACTCTGCTGCTGAACAACCAACAAATATTATTAAAAATTAAGACTGCTTGGAATCACAAGAGTAGTGGAAACAACACTAGAAGTAGGTGGGGCTTCTGCACCACTAGATTGTGATCTGCTAGGACCGGGATTAACATGCCACGTTGGATTGAGGAAAATAGACCTGCGAGTGTGAAAATATCCTGACGATTGATGGGTAACAACAGGTGTGGATGAAGCCACACAGACTGTCGGTTGAACTGGAATGGATGTAACAGTAATCAATGAACCAGGGGTCGAAGGCGATAGTCCTAATGAAGGTAAGACTGAACTCTGAGAAGGAGTTACTGGACTAGATTACACAATGGAGGCAACTCCAAACATAATCTGACTTAAGGATCGATAGCTAGGTGGAAGTGACACTGATGGTGGAGAAGACTGAGTAGAAACATGAGTGACATCTTCCAGAAAAAGCTGATATTCTCCTATGGAAACAGTCATTCCTTCACTACCAACAAGACTAGATGAATCCATATCTGACTCTATCGTAAGATCTTCAAAAAGACTACGGGGACTAGGAGGCATAACAACAGAAAAAAACGACGAGCCTGACGTAAGAGGAGGAAAATATCCTTCTTCCCCAAAACCAGACCAAGCACCAGAAGGGGGCCAATTGAACTCAACTAGCTCTTTAGGAGGAGATCGGGTAGCAAGAGGCAGGATAGATGGGAGAATAGGCTACAAGACCTCGACAGACCTAGTGGGTTGAGGAGTTTCGAAAGAAATTTCTGGGAAAGAACTACCACTAGGAGGCAGTGAAGATGACGAAACCGGTGGGTCTGCCACCGTGACCATATATCAAAACAGAAAGGGAAAAATAAAATCAATCGAGCACTCCAAGATCAAAACCAAGGAAAAACAACAGGCCAAGTAATAAAAATTTAATGGGTGTGTGATCGTAGATGATTAATTTTATGACAGTGAAACCATATTTTGTTGTTTCATTTTTAAAGAGTTGAGAAACAGGCCAAAGATGACTCTAGTCGCTTTCAATTTTAAACGAGCATGAAATTACAAGTGCTTGACGATCTCTTCTCTTTTTAAAGAGTCATGAAAAGATCAAAATGACTACTCTGGAAGACTAAGCAAGAGGGTATACCAGGTTTCTATGAACTGCCATATACACCTTGGTGATCAAATGAAACATAAATGACCAAGGACTTGACGTACGTGAAGGTAGTCTCTCCGAATGTTATTTTTGGTGTATCACGGTTACAAGGCGGCAAACTTGGCTTTCTGTGGATAAAAGGATTGCAACCTAGAAGGGTATCCCTTTATATACTCGATGGTACGGGGAGCACAAGTCCATACTAGCACTGTCTAAAGCCAGAAGGAAAATGACAGCTACTAGGTTTTAAGACGTCGGAACACGTCTCTAGCATAGACTACTAAAAATGTTTCGTTAGGTTTCAATGCTTCCTTAGGTTAATTAAATAAGTTTTAAAGTTGATCTTGAATTACGTTTCAGTTTTAAGGTCCTAACGACATTGGATCTTAAAAAATCCCTAAATGCAAGCTATATGGAAATGAACATCATTTCCAATTCAATGAATGCTAGTTATGAGAAGAATAGAGATATTTCAAACAAAAAGAAAACAAGGAAATTATGCGGAAAAATCCACCAATGCATCTAATAGAATACGAAAATGAAACTCTTTCCTAGATAATCAGATGCTAGTTATGCAAAAGAGTATTTCACTTTCAATGCAAGAAAGAATGCAAAATATTTTTTTTTTTTTTTCAATGAAAAGAAGTACATGATGCACTAATTACATGAAAAACAAAAATAAACACCATCTTAAGTGTTGTGTAGGAATTGAAATTGAATGACTCAATAGATCACGAAAAAAACAAAATAAATCACTCAAATTAATGTCGCAATCTTTCAAACCAAGAGATAGTTTTCAAAATGATCCAAAACAAGCAATGTAACCTATGCTTGGAGAAAAAGGGCGAATAACCAATCAAGAAAACGAAATGACTCTACAACCAAGACAATCACTCAAAATATCAGGAAAACTAAGTGCAATCAAGCAACAAATGGGAATGACAACAATCAAATCGACTTGATTTTCAAACAGAAAGCTCAGTGCACAAGGACACCTAAAAACCCTAAGGCCTCAACTGAAACTAATAGGAAGGTGGAAAAACAATTGAGAAAAGCAAATCGATAACAATTAACACAATCCCAAAGGAAAAATCATGCATATAAAATAACCCAAAAGCAAGCACAATTGACTAAAAGACTCATCAAGGAGGCCAAACCAATTCCTACAGGGGTTGGCGCAACTGTATGGCTATAATCCACACCATACAGGGGTTGGCGCGACTACAAAAAGAGCAACCTACACCAATTGGCGTGACTATTCAGAGAAAAATCACGCCAAGCTAGGTAACTATGGGAAAAAGAGGAAAAACTAAAACCTAATGAGCAGAGGTCAATCTTGACACTCTAGAGCTAAACAAAGGACGAAAACTAAACAAGGAAACTAGAAAAAATAGATAACTAAAGCAATAATTGAAACCGAAAACAAAAATGAAACGAAAAACTTGCATTGTTCCCTAGTGGAGTCGCCAATTTTTTATACAGGTAAATCCTCTCTGCGGACAGAGACGATCCCTCTAGCCCTAGAGTGGGTCTAGAAATAAAGGGACACGCTATAGTGTTGCTTCCTAATTATTGAATGAACAAGGGAAATGGTAGATCAACCTACCTGGAATCCAACGCTGTCGTTGTTGTTGTAGTAGTGGTGGCCTCTCACTCCTGCTTCGGCAAGTCACAATCTGTTCGCCATTACGCTTGGATACCTGCACAAAGAAAAAGGAGACAAGAATAGCATACAAGATGAAAACATTCCATTCATAAATATTAACCAGTCAAAGAGGGCTAAACATATTGCGTTAAAGAAACATTATAACATAATAGTGGAACCAAACAATAGTCATGTATATAAATGAATAGAAGGAAGAGTTACAACAGATGCTTTGACATCGCAGTCTCCTCCAGTGGGGTTCAGGCGAAGCGCATCTCAGATGCTCGTCAAGGTATTTAGATGGGGTGAAGGCATGGAATCAATCTCTCCTCAACGCAATTCCTTCTATCTATCTGTAATATCCCAAAATAGGGAAAATCTACAACAATAAGAATATCTTAAGATATTCTAAAGTTGGAGCTACAGAAACTCATGAACATAATAATGGATGTTTAGTGAAAAATATACTCATATTATGTGTTCAAAAACACATAGCCATCAAATGAGTCAAACAACAGCAAAAGAAGAACTTCTACACATTCCCAAGTGGGGAAAATGCAGCAAATAGAACCTGAAAACGTTATTTCTGAATGTTTTCATTTTTAATGGGTGAAATAATGATTTTTTCCCTTAGAATATGATTTTAGGCCCTCACATACAAAAGGGGATCATAAATAAATCCATTTTGATATGTTAAACAGACCTCCCGGCTTCATATCAGCTTAAAAATAGCCAAATCCCATGACTTATGTTATGCAGAAAAATATTGAAGCATGTACAGCATTATTTTATGAGGGTTTCTATAGTATAATGATAAAATAACATGGATATGGAACTTTATGGAACAATATGCGAAGAAAATGAAGATTTGGCCTCCTTATTGCATTATAAAGGTAAGTCGGCAAGGGTTTCTTGCAAGCATGAGTACAAAAAGAGAATATATGAATATTCAGCTCAAAAAATGCAGTCTTACTGCAACATTACAGAAATATAGCTGAATAATACAAAATAGGGATGAGAATCCCTTCCTCTAGCTTTCCGGGAGAAGGGTTGGCCCTTTCCCTAGGAAACTAGCTCATAAACGAGGGTCTTAACCCTGCTGCAACAACTCTATGCAAAATGACACAATTCCTGCAAGGGACTACGCTATAGGAGATGAGGAATAATTTGGCCTACTTCCAAGATATGAAATGTGCTCAGAAATCTTCCTTGCTGATCTCTCAAGAGAAGGAAGGCACCCTCTACTGAGAAACAGACCCGGAAGTGGTGTAACAAACCTCCACTGCAACACCCTGCAACTCAGCAATATTCTGCTACAGAAATAATGCTGGGACTGAGGAATGGTGCTTGGCCTCAAGCCTAGGATGTGTAGAAATATAGGACAAGCTCTCCCAATAGGCCTCTCAAGGGAAGAGGTGGGATTCCCGCTCGGGAACACCCTGTGCTCAACAACACTGCAACCCTGCTAAACAGCAAGAAGAAGCCAAGTCTAAACAAACAAGATCAAATGATCAAATCAAAGCATGCCTAAAAAATGCTCCCATCTTATCCATATGTAGCAAGTAAACCTCTCCAAATTGGGTCCCATCCACATGTGCCATCAATCTCATGCAAGTTGTCCTCCACCAAAACTGCGTTGTCCATCAAGGAAGTTCAATGTATCTAGACAGCTTTGTTGACTTGGTCAAAGTTGACTGAATCAACATGATCCCATCTTTGTTCACACCCAAAGGTGCTCAAATTAGCTACTTATTCTTACTCCCTTCACATTAGGAGTGTTATTGATGCTTCTAAAGAGGTTAATGGACCTCCCTACCCATTTATTCACCTACCTAGTGATAAAACAACTCTAATATTCCATTTAGCTTAGAGGCTAAAATTTTGGAATATTATAGTCCTCCCCTCCAAAATGTTGCTTGTCCTCAAGCAACTGTATAAGGAGAGAAAAAATCCTCCTCTCCTCTTCTTTTGGCCTCCTCAAAAAGTCTCCACCACTGCTCAAAATGATCTGCTACAAATCTGTCCTCCAATGTCTCTTCCCAAGCATGCAAAACCATATGGCTCACATCATAGAAAGGTGGAAGGTGTAAGTGGAAACCTCTAGGCTATCCAATGGCCTCCTCAAGGTAGGAGTGATTATGAACATGGGGATTATTATTCCCAACAAATGACTTCCACACCCATGCTATCATCCAAATGAAATGAGCCAATCTAGTTAGCTCAAAAATATCCTCAACCCCTCGTTCATACAATGTGTTGGGGCTGCATGGAGAGATTGGATCCTCCCACCCAAGTGGTTTCTCTCTCCATTTATGATAATTATGGGGTTTTTTCTGCTATTGGTCTGAAATATTATGACCTCCAAGAGTGGCCCAAGCTACCCCACCAAACAAATAAACCGTGAAGTGCCTCCTCCAAAAACTCAAGTTCTCCAAATGGCTCCTCGCACATGAAGAAAAGAGATGTATATTGGCAATTGTGGGCTGCCCATTGCTTCTCCTGAAACATGCATCATGAAAAATAGGGAGAATCATACTCCCAATGGGCATCTTCATCTCATATCCCACTCTCCAAACAAATCTCCCCATGAACATAGAAATATCAGCAATACATGGAAGAAAAAACCAATAGCAACAAGTTGTCATATGACAACCGGAAAGTGGATCAAGGTCCCACACAAGGAACCAGTGCAGTGCACCCTTTGCCTGAATCAAATCAAACAAAAACAAGTGCTTTTCTAGCCACTTGTTTTCTACCACAATCATTTTACAAGATATAAACATGAAAATACAAAGTGGTGTCAATGGTGCACACCAAAAATCATGTGGCTTCCCCCACAACCCACGAATGAGATAGCCAATCTCAATGCTAAAAATGGCTTTAAGTACATTATTATACAATATGCAAGAAGGAATAATCCTCCTTGGTACAATATGCTTCTCATATAAAGTAAAGAAGTACAAAACATAATGTGGAATTATACATTCTTCACCATGTACTTGGGACCTTGAGCTGAAATGGCTCAACTGGAAATTCTTCGTCACCTCAAAAGAGTAGGGAAGTGGTTGTGACATCCTCTATATCACCATATGGGCTATGAATCTTCCCATATGCTGGAATATGTCATGCTGAATTCCCTCCCAAATGAACTCCTCTTCCAAGGAAAGATAT
This sequence comes from Pinus albicaulis, assembly GCA_034641835.2. Classification (NCBI taxonomy): domain Eukaryota; kingdom Viridiplantae; phylum Streptophyta; class Pinopsida; order Pinales; family Pinaceae; genus Pinus; species Pinus albicaulis. Next base: position 156,452,785 of record CM076580.1, read on the forward strand.
GCATCATAATGCATGGAAAAGAAGTCCTCATGTGCTACATGTAGCAGCTTCTCCTTGAGCTTTGAAGCTCTAGTCAAGAAGACTCTGCCATAAGAATAGATGACCATATCATCCACCATATATATGTCATCTCTATCAAGGCCATCAAGAATCATGCAAGCACCAAGATCATTTGAGTACTCTACCAAGAGTTGAGACCTCAAATATGGATCAATCCTCCCAAGAGACAGCGCTGGTGATCTGGCATGTGAAGCTCTCCTCATGCTGCTGCCTGCTACTTTGACATCCCCCATTCCAAAGTCTTCCTCCAAACTCTTCACCTCTCCAGAATCCAGGAGTGGTGAATCAAATGGCAAGATTTCTCTTACCAACTCTAGGTCTGGTGGCCTCCTCGGTGGAATGCCTCCATATAGTGAGACATCAATGGTAAGATAAGACTATTCATATGGTTGGGAAACCTTTCCCTTGCCCTCACAACGCAAACCAATCTTCCTCCTCCTTGCACTAGCTCTCTGAAATAGATAGGGGTGTGTGATTTTCATCAAATGATGATGTCCTCCCTCCCTACCTCCTTCTTCCATCAATATCATCTCACAATCATGTTGCTCATTTATTTTACTTTGCCTTCCTTATGTGAGATCCTGGGGAACTTCTTCTAATGACACAAGAAATCCTCTAGTTGAAGCATGTGCTCCTCCTTCCTATGCATGAGGCACTAGATATGCTCTAGATGTGACAGCGTTGTAACCCCCATCCTTCTCTTCATCTTCAATATGAATAGGAGGTAACTACTCAATAAGAGGATCCTTCTTTGCAAAAGGAACCTTCATGCCCTCTTGTCCAAGTTTATGAAACAAGGATCTTGCTTCTAGCAAGGTATCATGCAAGATGTGATCTCCTCCAATAGGTTTCTGAAGTGGTTTTGAGTTTGTAGGTCCTCCCAAATTATGCAAAAGTTTCATTGGTTTGATTGTCTCATGTTTTTTATCAAACCTTTCTACCAATCTCTTAGTGAAATTTGCAAAAGAAGAAGTATTAAAATTTTTCAATGAAAATGACTTGAACATCCACCAAGCATAGGCCTTACCTTCAAAGAGTAGCGCTGCAACTCTGATGTCTTCATCTTCAGAAACTTGGTGGTGCTGCAAATAAGTATACAACTCCTCCACCCAAGCTTTGGCTGAACAATTTGGAGATTCATCAAAGGTAGATAGAGAAAATATATCCATGTTATGCAGCTTGCTCCTCTCCACCTTAATCTTGCATATTTGAAAGTGATATGATCTCTAAACTTTTCAGTTTGAGATTCATATTCTTGCAGAAAATTACTAAGAGTTCCCCTCTTTGGCATTTTCTCTTCTTTCATCTCTTTCATTGTATATCTGGGCATTTGACTGCGCTATGCATAATAGGGTGTAGCTGCATGCTCACACCTATCATTTTCCATTGTAGATCTGGCTCTAGATCCAAACTCCTCAGGAGATTCCATCTCTCCTCTCATCTTCTTAAGATCTTCATTGATGCACTGCATAGATTTTGGAAGAATCTTTGTAAGCCTATCTCCCTTTCTTTCTCCATATAATGGAGTCTTATTTTTGTTCTTATCTCCTTCTCTTGATAGCAGCATGGCTGAGTTCCACAGGCTGATCCAATACTACGCTTTAACACCACTATAATATCCCAAAATAGGGAAAATCTACAACAATAAGAATATCTAAAGATATTCTAAAGTTGGAGCTACAACAACTCATGAAAATAATAATGGATTTTTAGTGACAAATATACTCATATGACGTGTTCAAAAAAACATAGCCATCAAATTATTGAAACAACAACAAAAGAAGAACTTCTACACATTCCCAAGTGGGGAAAATGCAGCAAATAGACCTTGAAAATGTTATTTCTGAATATTTAAATTTTTAATGGGTTAAATAATGCTTGGTTCCCTTAGAATATGATTTTATGCCTTCACATACAAAATGGGATTAGAAATAAATCCCTTTTGATATGTTAAACAGACCTCCCGACTTCATATTAGCTTAAAAATAGCCAAATCCCATGACTTATGTTATGCAGAAAAAGGCTGAATCATGTACAACGTTATTTTATGAGGGTTTCTATAGTATAATGATAAAATAACATGGATCTAGAAATTTATGGAACGATATGTGAATAAAATGAAGATCTGGCCTCATTATTGCATTATAAAGGTAACCCGACAAGGGTTTCTTGCAAGCATGAGTACAAAAAGAGAAGATCTAAATATTCAGTTCAGAAAATGTAGTATTCCTACAAAATTACAAAAATATATCTGAATAATACAAAATAGGGATGAGAATCCCTTCCTCTAGCTTTTCGGGAGAAGGGTTGGCCCTTTCCCTAGGAAACTAGCTCAGAAACAAGGGTCTTAACTCTGCTGCAGCAACTCTATGCAAAATGACACAGTTCCTGCAAGGGACTGTGCTATAGGAGATGAATAATACTTTGGCCTGCTGCCAAGATATGAAATGTGCTCAGAAATTTTCCTTGTTGATCTCTCAAGAGAAGGAAGGCACCCTCTACTGAGAAACAGACCTGGAAGTGGTGTAACAAACCTCCACTGCAACACCCTGCAACTCAGCAATATTCTGCTATAGAAATAACAATGGGACTGAAGAATGGTGCTTGTCCTCAAGCTTGGATGTGGATAAATACAAGACAATCTCTCCCAAGAGGCCTCTTAAGGGAAGAGGTGGGATTCCCACTCGGGAACACCATATGCTCAACAACACTACAACGTTGCTAAACAACAAGAGGAAGCCAAGTATAAACATACAAGATCAAATGATCAAATCAAATCATGCCTAAAAAAGGCTCCCATCCTCTCTATATGTAGCAAGTGAACCTCTCCACATTGGGTCCCATCCACATGTGCCATCAAGCTCATGCAAGTTGTCCTCCACCAAAATTGCGCTGTCCATCAAGGAAGTTCAATGTATCTAGATAGCTTTGTTGACTTGGTCAAAGTTGACTGAATCAACATGATCCCATCTCTGTTCACACCCAAAGGTGCGCAAATTAGTTGCTTATTCTTACTCCCTTCACATTAGGAGTGTTATTGATGCTTCTAAAGAGGTTAATGGGCCTCCCTACCCATTTATTCACCTACCTAGTGATAAAACAACTCTAATATTCCATTTAGCTTGGAGGCTAAAATTTTGGAATATTATAGTCCTCCCCTCCAAAATGTTGCTTGTCCTCAAGAAATTATATAAGGAGAGCAAAAATCCTCCCCTCCTCTTCTTGTGGCCTCCTCAAAAATTCTCCACCACTACTCAAAATGTTCAGGTACAAATCTGTCCTCCAAAACAAAAGCAGGCGAAATCAAAAAAATGCCTGCCCCTCAAACGGCGTAAAACTCCCACCTATGGGCCCGATGCTCGATGTGGAGCAAACAACCTTGCCAGTCCCACAATAATAGCCAGAGCACGCCACTTGACCACATCTGTCACTAATGCAATATTGATGCAGCCCTCAGTAAGAGGTGCACCACCGCAATGCCTCCTCTGAAATTTTTCTAGGTTCACTCTCCCAGTAGGGAGTGGATACCTCAGAGCCTCACCCTGAGGCAGTAACCCAGTCATGAAGTATATATCCATCTCCAGACGGATAATAAAATTCGTCCCCCTCAGTACAGACATATTGTGCCTCCTGCCCCAATTCTATATAATATAACGTAACATTCGATCCTGAGACTGAAGAAACTCATTCTCAGCAAACTTCAGAAGGCCCCATGAGGACAATTGATAGTGCACCCCAACATCAGCAGCTAGAGTGGTCCAGATCTCGTGCCAATCTTTCTCTCTCCACACCAACCTACCAAGCAACACAGACACCTACCAGTACATAGAAAAACATCAAAATAGACAAAAAACCCAAGTTTTTCTGTCACCCCGCCCTTTGTGCGCCTATTTTCTTCACAAGCACGCCCTTGAGCGCAAAAAAGAGGGAACATCGTGCCCTCACGCGCCTATCCCTCTAAAATGCGCACAGAGGGGGGTTCCTCTTTTCCTGGATCACCCACGCAATCTAGGGGAAAATGTCCCTTTGCAGCCGTACAAACCCAATTTGTATGGCCCCCAGCATGATCAAATTGAAAAAATTGAAATGCAGGACATCATGAAAGTTACCTCGGCATAATATCGCTTATCCTTGGTACACGGGCCTACCACAACGACAAGAAAGGCTCTGTAATCACCTCTGATCTCCCAAAACTTAACAAGTATAAATGAATAGTATTAGGGCCATACTCCCATATTTATCACCCTTTTCCAGAACTTTGGAGGTCCATAACAAGAGATCAGAAGGTCCATTCCGCAAACCGTAAGTTGTAACATCATCAGTATGCCATGACGAACAAAATCGATGCCACACATTCGCTTTCGAGAAAAAATATTTTTTCAGTGCCGTCAGGTATGCACCCTCCCATATCCCTTTCTAAATTTCATGTTTTTCAATAATATTTGATGAAAATAAGATGCTTTCACTTGAGGCAGTTGTTTTTTGTAGGAAGAACCCGCAAACCATTCACAACACCGTCCACTGAAAGTTTCAGAGCAGGTATCATTCTACCCTCAGCATGATAGAGTCCCAGAAAAATTTACATATCCTGACATCATTTATCCATCAAAAATAAACCATAGGATCATCATATCCAACCATGTTTATCATCACCTCACCCTGTACATGATAAACATCTTTTTTGATCGGTAGAGCCTCCCCTCCATGGCGCTCGTCATCCAAAGTAGACCATATATCACCGCACAAGTGATGCCATGGCCATAGCATTTCAGTTTGGGAAGCACCTCATGCCCATCCATCTATCATGCATAAGGTGAAGTTTACCATTCAAACTCAAACCCCCTTCTCGGACGACCAGGTTGTACAAGCAGATTTAAAGCACACCTCCGCGCATCACATTTGGCCCACCATACCTCCATCATCATAATCCCATCTGCGACATTTTCCACTTCATCAACCCCGCACATGAGACAAACCAATGGGACCCCCACCCCCAATAAAACACCGCCCTCACACCTTCAGTGAGTGACCCCTTTCATGTTTTGTAGTACCCATCTCTGTGTTTTGTACAAACCAAACCTCATTATTTTATTCTTTTGGTAAGTGTACAAATACCGCAAACGATGCCCTTCACCACTTCGCCCTCATATTTCACCCATTTTCTCCCATGGCAGTAGTCCCTCATTCCCCTTGGTCAAAGTATTTCACCCCCAATACACGCACCTTCACAACATTCATAGTTGGTTCACACCCACCCTGGAAGTCCTACCGAATCCAGGGATTTTCCCTTTAGAAGTAACTATGACTGTCGCCAAGCTGCTAAAGTACACTTTGACCTCGGGCCACTGAATCCCCATCATCCATTTTCAGTCACCTCTCACCAACATGCCTATGTTAAACCCATCACACCCAGGTCCCCGACCCCTCAGGTCGGCGACCCATGGTTCGATTAAGGCTTCCTTTTTGTCGACCTTGACACCTCTTTTCCAAAAAGGAAGTGGTACCTTGGATTACCCTTCCCCATGAAAAGGGGTATCCTTAGGTGGCACTGTGGGAGACATCATTGTCCACAGATGTCATAAATCCTCATGAAATTCGACTACAGCAAAAGCTTTCATGTCATGATGGTATTGTACCTTACACCCTTGCACTTTGATCAGATCCGTCGAAGACCTGTGCCTCCATAAGCATCTCTGACAATAATGCTTACACGGGAAGGTCCCAACCAGTACATATGCGTACATTACGTAGTGATATGCCATACCAAGATTACGCATATGGGTACCACATTCCACCTATCGTCAAAGAAAAAATTCCCCTGAGGGTGGCAATAGTCGTTGTGAACAATCACCAGCATCACTACCATAGTAATGGCATAGACAGCACATGTATATGTCAATTTTGTTTAACTAGCCATAGCATCACGAGTATAGGATATGCCTGCCTCGTTGAAATTTTGTAAATATGTTGTATATTTTGTCTGCTTGCAGGGGATCCCTTAGGCCATGGTTATCTCGGAAACGGTGCAAGTTGTTTTCAATTCCAAAATTCACGTAGGCCTCTCTCTCTCTCTCTCTCTCTCTCTCTCTCTCTCTCTCTCTCTCTCTCTCTCTGCGTACGATACATAAAAGAAACTATAATGTATTTCGGCTATACCATTATTCCTAGACCTCACACATTAGGGGGCAACTGTTAACACTTGAAAATTGTATAGCAGAAGATGACATCAATTAATGTCAAGCCTAAGTATTTAGAGTGAAGGAAAACATTATGGAATCAAGAATTATTTAAATCTCTAAGGTTTTGAGAAAATCATATTTGAACTAGTCATAAATGCTAAATTGCGTGCTTTATCCTTCGAGAAGAGTGCCTTTTGTGCGCCTTTTTGCCCAATAAGCGCGCATTCCTAGAAATGGCAAAAAGTCGCTTTCCGGGACCACACCAAGCAAAGGAAAATTACTCCTTATGTGAAATCTGCCTAAGGATAGCCACCAACACCTCCTTAGACACTATGTGAGCACACAATGGAATCATACCTCTCCCTTGGGTTACTATCCATTATGTACCAAGGGAGGGATGGAGGATTTGAAACTCACCTATATAAAGCCACCAAGAGATGAAGACATGGTGATCACATTGTTATGTTGGCCAAACTTTCCCAAGCAACACCAGTAGTGTGTGACCCAGAGCTGGAGCTAAAGAGGACTCAATCGTTGGCCACCCAACATCTTATTCCACAATAGCAAAGAGAGAGAGGGATACTGCATTAGAGGTAGAGCTTGGAAGGCAACATCCTTGCATCGAGACCTAGAGCCATTGCCTAGGGGCCCTTTGGCAAGTGGGTAAAATTTCTTCTCCATTTCAAACGTTTAATAAGAAGAGGCCATCGAGCCATCGTTTGCATTATTATCGTTTTGACTCTCTTTATAGCTTCTGTATATTTGTGTTTTAGTTTTAGTTTAACCAGAGCATACGTTAGCATACTGTTTTTCATTAAATGTTATGCTTTTGAGCTCCCCCACTTTCTTCCTATTACCAATAGTTTAAAGAGTAGACCACACTCTTTAAGCTGGAGTGATTTTGTACACCCGTGCGAAAAATCCACCACAATAGGTACTTTTCATTCCTTAATGGATTTAATTCTATTAGGATCTATCTTAACACCCTCCTAAGATACAATATGACCCTCCTCAAATAGTTTGAGCACCCTATCAACATGTTGAACATGATCCTTCCAAGACTTGTTGTAGATTAGTATATCATCAAAAAACACTAACACAAATTTTCTAAGGAAGGGTTTAAAAATGGAATTCGTCAGCCCTTGAAATGTATAAGGTGCATTGGTAAGGCTAAAAGGCATGAACAAAAATTAATAATGACCCTCATGAGTTCGAAATGTTGTTTTCAGAATATCTTTAGTGTTCATTCTAATTTGATGATATCCTGAACAAAGATCCAACTTGGTAAAATAAATTGCTCCATGTAATTCATCCAATAATTCATCAATCACAAGAATGGGAAATTTATCTTTAATAGTGAGATTATTGAGCCCCCTATAATCCGGAAACATGTGCCATGATCCATCCTTCTTGTGCACCAATACTACTGGAGCAGAGAAAGAACTTTGACTAGGTTGAATTATACCAACCTCTAACATTTTTGCAATCATACATTCAATTTCGCTCTTTTGGACATAAGGATATCTATAAGGCCTGATGTTTGGAGGAAAAATTCCTGGAATCAAATGAATAGCATGATCATTATCATGAATAGGTGGGAGTCCTTTGGGAGTTTCAAACACCTTGGAATGATTGTCCAAGACTTTTTGGAAATTTGGAGAAATAGATGATTTTGATGTTGGAACTTCTAGTGAGCATAATTGTACAAGTACGCCTCATTTTTATTTCTTCAGAAGCTTTGTTGTATATCCTCTTCTTTTGAATTTTCTTACTCATTTTATTCCTCCTCTTCACAATCTATGTAAAATAATTTCTTCTCAGCACACTTATGACCTTTAGTATATTTTCTATCACAATTGTAGAAAATCCCCTTTTCTTTTTTTTCTTCCAATTGTTGTGGTGTCATCCTTGTAGGTTGTGGAAGTCCAGGAGTAGCAACACTTCCATCTTTATAGATGTGAGTGGTAGGATTCTTTGTCGCCATAAATTTTCTTTAAATTTTTCTTTCCAACCTGAATGCCTTCTCCAATGAATCAGGTTCCCAAAGGTGAACCTCATGTTGGATGTTATCCTTTAAATTCCCCGTGAAGACATCAATATTGTGTTCCTTTAGAATATCAATTACCCTTATATTCAATTTTTGGAAGTCCTGTAATATTCCTAAATTAGCACACAACTATTTGGAAAGGCAAGAAGGTTACGGGAGCATTCTTCAACCCGAAAGGAAAGACCAGCCATTCTAAAATGCCCTCCTTGGATTTGAAGGAAGTCTTCCACACATCAGAGGGTTTGATTGGTACTTGGTGATACCCAGACTCTAAGTCGATCTTGTTGAAATATTTCACCCCTTTGAGTTGGTTTGGAAGGTCATCAATCCGTGGGATTCGGTACCTATTCTATACAGTGATCTTGTTCAGCACTCGATAGTCAATACAAAGTCTCCAAGTCCCATCCTTCTTTTGTACTAACATGATCGGGATCCCACAGGGCAATGAACTTGGCCGTATGTGACCCTTCTACGGCAGCTCCTGAATTTTCCTCTTGATTTCATCATTATCCATAACAACACGTAGATAGATCAGTCCACTGGGTAGCGGTGCACCTGGGGTAAGATCAATGGGGTGCTTGACCTGACAGTGCAGATGCACCCTTGTGGGTGAGGTGAAAATGTCCCTGTACTCCTCCACAACCTTGTCCATTTGTTGTTGTAGTGCAGAGGAGCCATGTCTGGAGGTCGTGGCCACAGTCTTCCTCTTTCCCTGGGGGTGCATCATCAGGAAAACAAATTTCCTTGTTTGGGAAATGAGCTTACTGCATTGTTTTGTAGTAACCAAAGAGATAGTGGTAGGCAGTGGTACCTCTGGTATTCTGTACAACTTATTTCCCAAAGTAACAATAACAGTGTGAGGTTGTGACTAATACACATCATGTCACTTCCATAAGTATGGTTGGCCTAATAATACATCAAAAACACCAAGAGGAGCAATGTCACATAATACCTCATCCGTGAAGGGATTGACGTTATAGGGAAGGCGACACTGCTAGTTGACACGAAGATCCCGTCCTTAGTGGAGCCACTTGATGATGTATAGTTGTGGGTGCACTATGGTTGGCAAGCCCAACCGCTTCACGACATCTGCTAAAATGAGGTTCTTTTGGCTCCCATTTTTTACAATGAACTGTAGCGGGGAACCCTTTACCCACATCTAGGAGTAGAAGAGACGCTTTGCCTCCTCTGGATCTTTCGGTTCCTCCTTTTGGATCTTCGCAGTGACAACAGTGGAGTTGGACTTTGCATCAATAATCTGTTTCCCTTTTTCATTCCACTTGTCAGGTTCTGATTTAGAGTCGGAGGATGCATCTTATTTAGAAGCCCTCATCTTAGCCACAAGCCACTGCTTGGCCTGACACTCACTTGTGTTGTGACTGGAGCTCTTATGGAACTCACACCACTTTTCCGTGTCCTTCTTTGGCTTTGCGGTTTTGTTCTTTTCTTCTGGATTTGGTAGGTTGTCTTGGGCCACCATGCCTTGGCTTTGTCCTTTATTTTGTGGTTTGGGGGCACCCTTCCCTTGCTTTTGATTTGCAGAACCAAAGTCTTGCTTCTTCTGCTTGAATTTCTGCTCGATCTTGGTAGCATACCGATATGCCATACCAAGTGAGGAGATGTTGAGGAACTCCATTTCCTACTGAATGTATCTGTGCAGACAACTGCGATACTTTAGCACCAAATGTTTCTCCAAATATTTGATACCCAACTTTGTGCGCAGGGTATGGAACATATTCGTCATCTCATGCACATCTTGATCCCTTTGTTTCTGCAGCGTGGTCCATTGTATGTACTTGTCATCATATCTCCCCACAGGATAGTATTGTTCCTTGATGGCATATCAAAAATAATTCCAAGTGGGTGCGGCTGAGAACAGAGAGGGTTCTGTCTCATCCTTTTTATCACATTAGATTTACCACCAGTCCTTGACATGGGGGGTAGCTTTGAGGAGTGCAAAAATAATGTTCTCCTAGTTGGAAAAGTCATGAACCGAGAAATATCCTTCTAATAGATTCAACCATCTATCTACAACATTTGCATCTAGTTGACCCTCAAATATGGGAATGTCAAATTTTACTTGTACCTTAAAGGGGTTGCGCCTCCAGAATGGTTATTGGATACAAATGCGCTGCAGATGGGCATTCGTTGAAGGATTTGGGCAAAGTTATCCATCATCGCGTTCCTTTGTTTTTCAAGGGCCTCCTCAAGAAATATTTTGATAGGAACTCCTGCTCCCTCATCTTTCTTTTCGTCCCCCATGGCGGTCGTCAGTGTTTGTGAGGTTGATATTGCAAAGGATCAACCAGATCCAGCCCCAACTCCTTATACCCCGACCTCGTTGGGGACATGCAAAGAAGGATCGAGAAAAATTAGACCGCTATGATACCACTGATCCATATTTATGCAGGAACGCAACAGAATACACATCTAATCATAAATACAAATATGCAATATAAATAACACTTCATTTCATTAATATCGAAGAACTGAAATTTTCTTATAGACAGAATGGAAATAAACTAGCTAGGGCGCTGGTAGCTTATCTCTGAGAAGAGATGTGGCAGATACAGGCCTATGAACTAAGTTATAATGATGCTCGAGGGAATATTTATTATTTAGAAACAATGGAAAACCCTAAACATCCAAAACCCTAACCCTAGGAGATGAAGCGCCAAAACTATGGTCCACCTTTTGGGTAAATTGGTGTTTCAACTTCCCAGGGACGTAACTTTGGCATATGATATATGTTTGACGTGAACCATACTTCTTTAGAAAGATATATCCAAGGAATACAACTTTTGATGTGAGCAACATCAGTCCATGGACCCTTGTTGCTCCTGGTTTTCCCAAAAAATGTCGTTTAGGGCCTCAAAATGGCTCTGGAAGTTCAGGACCTAGAAAACTGTTAAGAATAGTAAGTTGTGCGGAAACTGGAAAACTAAAAGGGAAAATTGTGGGGCCCCAAGTGGAATAGGTGGGTGGCCACCAATATCCACCCAGATCTTTCCTCCCCCCTTAGGAAGCAATGGTCCTCATTGCTTTGAGTTCCTCCATGAGATGAGGAAACTTCTGTTGAACTTGGTCCTTGGTGAACCACTTGCCTTGGTGTAGGAGTTGGCCAGCTTTGACAACCCGATACAGTTGGATATTCTGTTGAAGAATGTTCTTGATTTGCTTGTCCATGATAAAATATGTGGTGGTCTATTCCATATAGTTTGGGTTTAACTTTGTTGGTGTGAGTTTTTCAGCAATGTCGGAGTTGTTCAATAGAGGTGGGAAGTAGGGACGAAGGTGGTCCACAATGAATATTGGGTGCAAAACAAGGAATGCTGGAATACTAAGCTCAAAGGCATTGTTCCCTACAGCCTTGGTGATGGTGTACGACCCATATCAAAGCAGGCGAAGCTTGTGGTGGAGTCTAGTGAGGCACTCCTTCTGCAAATCTAGCCACACTTTATCGCCCACCTGGAAGTTGTGTGGCACCCGATTTTGATCATGGCGTTACTTGTAGTTACCATTGGCTTAGTCCAATATGTCAAGAACTTGTTGGCAGATGTGTTGAATGCGCTCGATGAAGCTATTCACTTTGTCAACTTCAGATTGGACATGAGATTAATCGACCTGAGTAGCCGCAAATGGCATCGCTACGTCAATGGGACATAGTGGTTGGAATCCCAAGCCCACCTGAAAGGGGTTGTGGTCGATTGAGCTGTGGAGAGCCCAGTTATAACTATGTTGTACATAAGGGAGGCTCTCATCCCATTTGCGGGGATGCTTTGAATTGTACATGCGTAGAATGTGTAAAATAATCCTATTGACGACCTCTGTCTGGCCATCATTTTGGGGATGGAAAGTTGTGGACTTGGTGAGCTTGGTGTCCAACATTGACCAGAGGCTAGACCAAAATGTGCTAAGGATCCTGCTATCGTGATCTTATATGATATACTGTGGGATCCCAAAGTGCACCCACACTCTTTCAAAGAAGAGTTTAGTAGTGGCTTCTTCTTTGATACTTTTCTTGCAAGTCGCCATAATGGTCATCTTCAAGAATTTGTCGACGACCACAAAAAAATAGTCATTTCCATGCTTAGTAGAAGGAAGGCCTGACATGCAATCCATGGAGATGGATTCCCAAGGTCAACTAGGGGTAGGTAGCAGAGTATAGAGGCCTTGCTTCTTGATGGTTGGTTTGGCAATGGCGCAAGCAGTGCAGGATCTGATGTACTTCCCAACATCCTGTCCAAGGTTATGCAAATAGAAATACTTCCGCAGTACTGCCACTATTTTCTCAACACCGAAATGCCCAATGACTCGACTGTAGTGTGCTTCCCATATCATCTTTACATGCTCGCTTGAAGGAACACAAAGGTGTCCTAGGTGACATAACAGTGCATCTTGGAGGTGAAAATTTGGAACTTGCGTGCCCCCCAAGAGAGTTGAGAATGGTGGTTAGTGCCACGATCGGTGGTCAGCTGAGGCAGTCTGCAACATTATTGGTGCTACCCTTCTTGTACTTGATGTTCAAATGAAACTGTTGCAGATATGTGGACTAGTTTTGATGGTGATCATTCTACAACTTCCCTTGTGTCTGTATGAACTGTAGGGGTCGGTGGTCTGTGTGGATAATTGTTTCCTTCCCCAATATGTAATTCTTCCATTGTCGACAAGCCTGCACAATGGAATACATTACTTTTCCATAAGTGGGATACTTGCGAACTGTGTCAGACAATGTCTCACTATGATATGCCACTGGATGCCAATGTTGAGTAAGAACTGCTCCAATAACATAGTTATAGGCATCTGTCTCGATCTCAAATGGTTGTTGCAAGTCTGGTAATGTGAGCACTCTAGCAGAAAAGAGGGGATGTTTCAATTCTAGGAACACCTTTTGTTGAGATTCCGACCAAAATAATTTTGCTTTCGCTCCTCCCTTGATGACTTGACTCAAGGGCAAAGTGATATGAGAGAATCTCAACACGAACCTATGGTATAAATTAGCAAGACCTAGAAAGTTGTGAAGCTCTGTTAGAGTGGTTGGGGCTAGCCAATCCCGAATGACTTGGATCTTGGTTGGATCCACATGCACTCCCCTTTCATCAATAATGTATCCAAGATATTGAACCTGCTTCATGCCAAAAGTGCACTTCTCCAATTTGGCACACAACTTGTGTTGCCGTAGTGTTTGGAGGACTTGTCAGATGTGGTGGAGGTGCTATTCCAAATTCTTGCTGAAGATAAGAATGTCATCAAGGTACACCACTACAGATGAGTTGGTGAATGGCCACAAGATGTTTTCCATCAACCTCATGAAGGTTGTGGGAACATTCGTCAACCTAAAAGGCATGACCAACCATTCGAAAAGGCCCTCTTTGGCTTTGAAGGCAGTCTTCCTCTCATCGGAGGGTTCGATTGGTACCTGGTGATACCCAGACTTCAATTCGATCTTGCTGAAATATTTTTCCCCTTTGAGTTGGTCTAGAAGGTCATCAATCTATGGGATCAGGTACCTATTCTAGACAATGATCTTGTTCAGTGCCCGATAGTCAATATAAAGTCTCCAAGTCCCATCCTTATTCTGTACTAACACGATCGAGCTCCCATAGGGTGATGAACTTGGTTGGATGTGAGCTTTCTACAACATCTCTTGAATCTGCCTCTTTATTCCATCATTCTCTAGAATAGAGCATCGATAGATCGTTCCATTGGGTAGCGACGCACCTGGGGTCAGATCAATGGGGTGCTTGACCTGACAGTGCAGAGGCACCCCTGTGGGTGAGGTGAAAATTTCCCCGTAATCCTCCACGACCTTGTCCATTTGTTGCTGTCGAGCAGAGGAGCCATTTCTAGAGGTCATGGCCACAGTCTTCTTCTTGCCCTAGGGGTGCATCATCAGGAAAACAAATTTCCTTGTTTGGGAAATGAGCTTACTGCATTTTTTTGCAGTAACCAAATAGATAGTGGTAGGCGGTGGTACCTCTGGTATTCTGTACAACTCATTTCCCAAAGTAACAATAACAACCCAAGGTCATGATTCATACACAACATGTTGCTTCCACAAGTATGGTTGGCCTAATAATACATCAGAAACATCAAGAGGAGCAATGTCACATAATACCTCAACTATGAAGGGCTTGATGCTATAGGGAAGGCGACATTGTTGGCTGACACAGAGATCCCATCCTTGGTGAACCCACCTGATGGTGTATGGCTATGGGTGTGATGTGGTTGGTAAGCCCAACTACTTCATGACATCTGCTGAAATGAGGTTCTTTTGGCTCCCATTTTCAACAATGAAAAGTAGCGGGAAACCCTTTACCCACATCTAGGAGTGGAGAAGACGCTCCCATCCTCTAGATCTTCTACTTCCTCCTTCTGGATCTTTGCAGTGGCAACAGTGGTGTTGTGCTCTGCATCAATAATCTGTTTGCCTTTGTCGTTCCCCTTGTCAAGTTCTGATTGAGAGTCGGATCATGCATCTGATTCAGAAGCTCTCATATCGGCCACAAGTGACTGCTTGGCCCGAAACTCACTTTTATTGTCAGTGGAGATCTTATGGAACTCACACCACTTTCCCATGTCCTTCTTTGGCTTCGCAATGTTGTTCTTTGCTTGTGGATTTGGCAGGTTTTCTTGGGCCACCATGCCTTGGCTTTGTCCTTTGATCTGTGGTTGGAGGCACCATTCCCTTGCTTTTGATTCATAGATCCAAAGTCTCGCTTCTTCTTCTTGAAAATCTGCTCAATCTTGGCAGCATACCGGTAGCCATACCAAGCAAGGAGATGTCGAGGAACTCCATTTCCTCTTGAATGTATCTGTGTAGAAAAATGCAATACTTTAGCACCAAATTTTTCACCGAATATTTGATACCCAAATTTTTTCAAAAGGTATGGAACATATTCATCAACTCATGCACATCTTGTTCCCTTTGTTGCCGCAGCGTGGTCCATTATATGTACTTGTCCTCATATCTCCCCACGGGATATTATTTTTCCTTGATGGCATCTTCAAAAGAATTCCAAGTGGGTATGGCTGAGAACAAAGAGGGTTTTGTCTCATCATTTATCTCACAATAGGTTTCCCACCAGTCCTTGACATGGAGGGTAGCCTTGAGGAGTGCGAAAATAATCTTCTCCCGGTCGGAAAAGTCATGAACTGAGAGATATCCTTCTAATAGATTCAACCATCTATCTATTACATTTACATCTATTTGAACCTAAAATATGGGAATGTCAAAGTTTACTTGTACCTTAAAGGGAGTCGCGCCTCCAGAGTGGCTGTTAGATACAAATGCACTACCGATGGGCAGTCGTTGAAGGATCTAGGCAAAGTTATCCATCATCACGTTTCTTTGTTTTTAGAGGGCCTCCTCGAGCAGTATTTTGATAGGATATCCTACTCCCTCATATTTATTTTTTTCCCCCATGGGCAGTCGTCAGTGTTTGCGAGGTTGATCTTGCAAAGGTTCAACCAGATCCAATCCCAACTCCTTATACCCCAACCTCGTTGGGGACATGCAAAGAACGATTGAGAAAAAGCAGACTGCTCGGATACCACTGATCCAGATTTATGCAGGAATGCAACATAATACATATCTAACCATAATTACAAATATTCAGTGGAAATAACACTTCATTTCATTAATATCGAAGAACTGAAATTTGCTTATAGAGAGAATGGAAAAAAACTAGCTAGGGCGCTGGTAGCTTATCTATGAGAAGAGATGTGGCAGATAAAAGCCTCTAAACTGAGTTACAAAGAGGCTTGAGAGCCTATTTATTATTTAGAAACAATGGAAAACCCTAAACATCCAAAACCCTAACCTTAGGAGATGAAGCGTCAAAACTATGGGCCCCGTTTTGGGTAAATTGGTGTTTCAACTTCTCGGGGACGTAAATTTGGCATAAGATCTCTGTTTGACGTGAACCATACCTTTTTATAAAGATATATCCGAGTACTACAACTTTTGATGTGAGAAACATCAGCCCATTGACCCATGTTGCTCCCAAGTTTCCCAAAAAATGTCGTTTAGGGCCTCAAAACGGCTCCAGAAGTTCAGGATCCAAAACTCTGCTAAAAATAGTAAGTTGTGCCGAAACTGAAAAACTGAAGGAGACAATGGTGGGGCCCAAAATGTAATAGGAGGGTGGCCACCAATATCCACCTGGATCACCAAATGATATTTCTTGATCGATAGAGGTTGATATTCTCAAGCAAGAAACTAAAATACAACCACATATTCGCTAGTTACAACATTTAGAAGGAGAAATGTCTCTCCCTAGTAATTCATTTTTGTGGAGAGTTTGTAATTTTATGATTCAATTCCTCTTTAAAATCATTGTATGTTATGACCCTCTAAAGGGTAAAGAAGAAAAAACATGTGAATCATTGCTTCTGTTGATTATATAGTTACTTTTAACATTTTTATGGTTTGCCTTGAGTAGCAAAGCATCGAATGCCTTTACTCGTGGTGAATATTCAAGTGATGGTTAGAAAGTAACATTACCAAGCTAAGTCACGTGGCCTAATAATTAAGCGCATGTCTATAATGGAGGTGGAGAGATGCAAAGGTTCTGAACGGGAAATAAACAAAGGTATGATATAAGAGGTTTAAAGCGAAAAGTATTATAACAGAGCCCGCCTCTACATTATGCACGTTGGTACAAGCCTTCGCATGTGCTATTCCGAGAGGGTCTCAGAGTAGAGGAGGGTGGTAGAGCCATACCCCCATAGAACTATGGTGATGTGTCACAGGGTTGACACGAGGTAAGGGTTATATGGCGAGTAGAGCGCAGGTCTTAAAGTCGTCGTGCTGTGTGTTTCACGTTCCATGAAGAGCAGGTTTCGAGAACAGAGATACTTATGTGGCAAAAAGGTAAGGTAAAGTCCTTAGTGAATTGGTACTGAGGCCCATACCAGTATTAAACCAGGAATGTGGTGTGCACCTACCTGCATTTAAATGCCTAATCCCCATGCGCCGCATGCTCCATTTTCAGTGCCCTTACAACGCTCACCCCACTTGCTTCACCATTTCGCCTTTTCCCCAAAAATCCTCAGTCCTATATAACGGTCCCCCGTCTTTTACTGCAGTAAAACTTTCAGGTATTCGGCTATGGTATAAACTAAAGTGGGAGCCCAGTGCTAGGTCCACCCAGTCACTGTCAGTACCCCCGCGTCGCTTTCCCGAGCAGATTTCCCACTGCATAGGTATTCTGTCCCTCATACCCCCTCTAGTTTCCTTTTGTTTTTTTAAAAAAAATTCATATCAATCATGGGAAAGGTCACCCCCAAGAAAACAGAACCAGAAACCCCTCAGGTCCGTGAAACCATAAACCCTCCCAGGTTCGAGCCTTTCTTAGACCTGCAAGCCGAAATCTGTGATCCATAATACCCTTTTCCCATCAGCAGTATCAAACCTAAGCTTTTTAGAAGACATGTCGAAAATAGGGACAGATATCAGGTGGTTTTATCAGGCTTATACCATCAAATTACCCCTCCATTTTATCCATTGGTCGAGTTTATCTGCTGGCTCAGAGATGCCTACTACGAACGTCGAGGCATGTTTATCTCGGCTGAAGGGAACAGGATATTTTCTCTTTCCCCTGACATTATCAGAAGAGCCCTTCGCTTTCCCACTAGCGTGAACTACACCAGTTTCAGAGAAATGACTTTAACCCCTCAGTTTGCAAAATTTCCATGGGAATAGCAAGGAGATTTCATCTCCTCCATAACCAACGAACAGATTACATCCCTTCCTTCTGCAAAACCTTACCCTTTGAATTTTTTCAAAGAATAATTTTAGCCCATCCTCGCTCTCGCAGTTCTATTAGGTGTAGGTATTTTGGAGAAAATATTCAGGGCATGTGTCGCTTTCTCACGGTTAATGTCTCAACTGGGGGTAGTTCTGGATATCCCTAGTTTCCTAGCCTCCACCATTCAGACCCAGTTCCAAGAACTTTCAGAAACTGGTCACTTTTTCTTTTTTTCTATGGTTTTCTACCTCTTCCTATATTAGCATGCTGATAAATTCGAAGGTTTGGGTTTAGATAATGTGTATAAGCTAAATTCTCAGCCCAAACCAATTTTCGACTGGAGCTTTGCAACACACCAGTTACCAAATGGGGTGGGTTATTCCATATTTCTAAATGAGTTTATGCCTATTGCCTACACTATCATCCACAACTCTCCCTCACCTAGGGTTTTTCCTGAGATGAAGAGATGGTTACAGGCTAGTCAAACCCAAAGTACTGGGGATTGGTACCTATATGATAACTACACCGAAATTCGAGTTTATGGAGCTGAAGTTCCCCCCTATCAGTTGCCTGTGTTCCCTACTCGACGAATTGATGCTTTGGAGTACATTCGGCAGACCCTGAAATCTGACTAACTCCACTTCCTCCCTGCAAAAAATGGGTTTATCCTTAAACTTCCCATTACCATTGGCCCTTTTGTTGTTAATTCAAGGCATGCCCTCCCTATCATTGAGAATCTGCTTCAAGACATGGATTTTAGACAAGGGAAAGTTTGGCCCTACGATCTGAGGGGCATCATCTCTAACAGAAGGAGAAGGAACAAATCAACTCCTTATGTGCATGAAACGAGATTGTTCATAGAATGGAGGGCTAATCTTGAAACTTGGCCTTTTCTTTCGCAGATGGAGATAGATTCTTCTGCGACAGGGGAAAAGGAAGAGGCAGCTTCAGGAAGAGAAGCTGGTAAATATCTAGAAGTGGAAGAAGTAGGTACTTCAGGAGCAGGTTCTCCCCGTCGTAAAAAGCAAAAAACAGTGACAAGTGAAGCAGAAGTTATAGGGGAAGAACAGTTGCTTGAACCGAAAATACCATACGACAAACCCGATGGGAGCAGGGTAGGGCTCAAGGTGTTATGAGATAGTGTTACGTCTTCTGACTACTCAGAATTCTCACAGGCTATCAAAGCTGACACTTCACAGGTCGCAACCGAGAGGAGCCTGAAAGCCAGAGCCATAAGGGATAAGTACAAGACAGAGCTAGAAGGATTCGTAGAGAAATACCATACCAGGATTTCAGCCTCGATGAACTTGGACACAGAACATCTAGTGATGGCCATGGCTGAGGCCATTTTGTACCCGGATGCAGGTACTACCAGTTACAGAGTGCTAGAGTACGTGGTCGACATGCCAAAGGTGCCAGCAATTGATAAGTGCAACATATTTCAAGTTTTTGGCGATATGTTAAAAGACGAAGTGATGCATCTTTCGATCACTTTAAAAAAATTGGAGACCAAGCATGCCCAAGTGAGGGAGAACTTCAGAAGAGAACAGGTAAATTCCCGTGCCCTCGTGAATCAAGTACATTCTCTCCAGGATTCAATTAAAGGAAAAGAAACTGGTGAAGCTGATCCACAGCGTAACCTCATCAACGAATTGCAGAAGGAAGTGGCATCCTTAAAATGCCAAATTAGCATACCGGCCTCCCATCATGTACAAACAACCGAATTAGCTCAGGTTGAAAAATATAAAGCAGACTTGGCTGATTCCCTGGCAAAGGAGAAGGAAGAAAAGGAAAATATAGTAGAAGAAATGGCTATTCTTCAGGGCAGGCTAACGACATTACAGACGACTTGGGATACACATAGTTGTGCACATCCGTCAGTCCAACTGGAAACTAGTTTGTTGTCTGAACAGTTGACTACAGTAGTGGCTACAAACGTTTCACTAGAGAAGCAAGTTTCTACAGCAAGACTAAGAATCAATGAGCTGGAAGCTGTCTTGGCTGAAAATTCCAAGAAGATCGAGGCTATGTAGAAGGAAGTCAAGCAGGGAAAAAAGGAGAAAGCTGACCAGCAGAAGACCATCAATGAACTCAACAATCGCCTAAAAGGTAATATCACCCTAAGGGATGCCAGAAGAATAATCTGGTCAGAAATTATCGTAGCGGTAAAAGGGCATTGGGATTTTCTAAAAGTCATCGAAGAAGTAAAGTCATCTGTGCTTTATCGCAGAAGAAATATTCATGAGGGCAATACTGATATATCCAGCAGAGCCCAGCACGCAAGAAGTGATATCTCTTTCTTGAAAGGGCTGAAGTCTGAAGACGTGGAGAAGCATGGTATAGCAAGAAGGTTCAAGGAGGTCATTGAATGTCAGAAGATAATTGATAAGGAGTCTGCCTGCACCATAGCTTCAAGAAGCTTGGAAAACGTGGTAGTCAATTTGGATCGGTTTGAAATTATTTGGGTCGAGATCACAGTGGCTGGGCTTCCATCATACTGGGGTCTTACCCCTACCATGTTACTGCCATTACCAACATATGAAGAATGTCTCAAAGAGGAGATGAACTAGATAGATGTGCTTTCAGATAAAA
This sequence comes from Pinus albicaulis, assembly GCA_034641835.2. NCBI lineage: Eukaryota > Viridiplantae > Streptophyta > Pinopsida > Pinales > Pinaceae > Pinus > Pinus albicaulis. The sequence continues at coordinate 156,473,415 of CM076580.1, forward strand.
CCACCCGGCTGAAAGCTGAGACTATAGTTTCAACACTCCGCCAAGAATTTTCCCTCCTGCACCTGGTAAAGCACAAAATTCCCACTGATGAAAATTTTGATGATCTCACTGAAGCTTATATCAGAGTGGAAGGATTTGCATCAATGCCTGAACCTGCAGCTGACAGTCAGAAAAGGTGCACTAAGTATGCCAGCCTGTTGGCCAGCTCATCAGCCAATGTTCTGCCACCTGTGTCAGTAACCGCATCGACTCCATCGCACTAGTGAATGTTGTCAATTCATGATTCGGCCCTAGTGGCTTTTTACTTTTACTTTACTTTGTTACTTTTAAATTTTGAGTGTAATTCACATTTCACTCCTGCATTTTACTTTCTGTTAAAAACTGTTGTTTAATATTTTTGTTTGAAGCGGCCGTGAGCCTAACTGTAAATGATGAGATGCCCCTATCCATCATCATTAATTTTGGTTATTTTTTATTGAGACCTCAAACTGATTACTAGCACGCGAGAAAGATATTTTTCCCAAAAACATCTTCTCGCTCATGTTTTTGAGGATTCTAATAAGCAGCAACTAAATAGGAAAAAGGGTTCCAGATTTTCAAAAAAATATGTTGTGAAAGAATTTTGTATGCATTTTGCTGAACTTTAATATGAATGCGAAGAGCCCGTTGGGTTTCATTGATGAGGAGTTCCATCTTTAATGAGGATTCTAGTCTTTGTGCTTTACAGTCTGTAACTCTCCCCTCTGTGTTATAGCTTAATTGTTCATTTCATTTACATCCATTTCTCTTGTATCATGTTCTGGAATGCGAGTAGCTCACTAGTTTAGGTATGAATTTATCCTAGTTGATACTTATGCTTGAACTTGTCCAGAACTTTAAATATGGCTCAGGCATGATATACTGTTTCATTTTCCACTTCAACCATACTTCTGCTATATTAGCTGCTATGGGATGTTATTTTAAAAGGTTATTGTCATGTGTGGATTCTTAATTTCATAAGCCCATTACATGTTAATATTTGCTTTTGGATATCATCTCAGTGACAATTAGTATTCTCTCTATATTTCATTACGCAGTAAATGCCTAATGATTATTCATCTCTGTGAAGTATTTTAGAATCCAGCCCTCCTTACAGAAAGCTGTCTTTGAATTGTCTGATACATTCGTATTAGAGTTTCACACTTTGCCTCTGTAGTATTGCTTTCTCGGTGTCAAAGTTTTAAAGATTTTGATCCCATTCAAATTTAACCTTCTTGCTTATTTAAGATAGCATGAGAGCCTTTTTCTGATAACTTTACATGTTATATCATATGCTCCTTGCTGTATAAGATGTCCTAGGCAATGTTCTTTCACAACTCAAGGCTAACTCTAGGGTTGACAACATCTTTTTAGCGCCGTTGTCGGGGAAACGAAGTTGAGAAAAGTTAAATCCCTGGGCCTCGACAAAACCTTATTCACTCTTCAAATAGGTGAGCATGGAGAGTTGAGAGTTGTATATGCCTCACCTTGGCGACTCCACATTCATTTATCAGCTAAACTTTCTTGCAGTCCTAGCTCCTCATAAGCCACACCTGAGGTCAGATACATCTCAGCCAAAAACACCTTTTGTGTCTGACCCAGATAAGATCATACATAGGAGGAGTTGGAGGGAAAGATAATCAGTCCACACTGAGATCCCTGAATTCTCTTTAGAAGACTTTCCATCCTCCTCCTCTCAAGTTACCCAAGTGCAAGGTCCCAACTCCACTGTGGGAGATACTAATTACTATTAAGATAGTCCGCCTCGAGGAAGTATCTGAATCAAATATGAAGTTGAATCAAGAGATACCACACATTACACCTTTCACCCTACTCCTGAAGTCGAAGAGGTCAAAGAGGTCACCGAAGTATCTGCTATTAATAGCCCTTTGTCCCCATCAACATCTCAAGTTGTTGTCCAATACATTCCTATTGTCATTCATACTTCACTTCCACCTCCTCCTCCCCTTACACATCAAACTCTTGCACTACATCCACCTCCCCCAATGGCCAATTTTCCTCGCTTCTTGTTAAATAAGTATGCCCCCCTGGCATTACCTCAAGTGTTGAATGATATGCCACAGGACTATCTGAAGATCTTACCCCGATTCAATGGGGAAAATGAGATTGAAGCTCAAAAGCATCTTGAGGTCTTCTGCTCTTTTACAGAGAACTTTAATGTGGAACATCTAGATGTAGTCTTAAGACTCTTTGTTCAATATCTTGATGGCGAAGCTAGAAAATGGTTTAAGACATTGGGAGATTGTTCTGTCACCACTTTGGGAAGGAATGGAAGATGCTTTCCTCAGAAAATGGGGGGAGAAGAAAGATCATGGACATTGTCTTACTGAGTTTAACACACTCAAGAAAATACATAACGAAGGGGTGTCATAGTTCATCAAGAGGTTTAACAAATTGTATTTGAACCTTCCTATTGATATGAAACCTCATCAAAACGCTGCTAAAGTTGTTTTTGTAGCAGCTTTCAACTCAAGATTTGGTTTCTCTTTGAGAGAAAGAAAGCCTGCCACCCTGGATGATGCTCAAACAAATGCACTAGATTTGGAGGCAAATGTCGCCTCCAAGGGTAAATCAAAGGGAAAAGTAGACCAAGATGCTAGAAGAAAGGGCAAAGAAGAGGTGTCTACCTCTAGCCAAGACAGAGACTTAGCTGATAACAAAATTGAAGAAATGAACAAAATGATTAAGAACCTTTCAATTAAGCTAGTCAAACTTGAACTAGAGGCCAATAATTCATCCTCCAAGAATTTCTAGAATGCTCCAATCAGGGGGTACAACCCTCAGTATAGAAAACCACCCTTGCAGATACTACAAAGGGAATGGAAAGAGCAACAAGATCAGGTACCACACCCCCTGTACTTGGAAGGTCAGGTAGATGGTCCCACCGAAGACACCACTTATGAGCAAGAGGAGTCATGCCTTGCTTTTTCAAATAGTTATGAAGTAGAATGTCCCTTGAAAGAAAGTGATGAAGTGGAGATTCCATTACATGAGGAAGAAAAAGTCAAAGAAAGCATCGAAGATCCTGAGATCGATGACTACTGCAAGCAGTTTGTCGATTTCATGCAAGCACAATTTAATAGAAGATATGACTTCAGATCTTCTAGGAAAAGAACTCGCACTCAGGATCAGGAGGAAGACACATCTCAGAAGGAAGCATCTGCTCAGAAGGATATGACAACACAAAGGGCCACAGACAAAGGTAAGAGGCCTCTTAACGAATCTTTGCAGTCTGGTGATCAAATTCCTTCCTCTTCACAAGTTGCCACGCCCCCTAATGTCAGTTCAGTCACAAAAGAAGTCAAACCCCTTGTCCAAAGCAAAGAGTCAAAGGATATTTTAGTAGATAAGTCGTCCTTTGCCTTCAGTTTACAAAAGGAGCTTGAGAAGGTAAAAATCCCAGTTCCCTTGACCGAATTTTTGAAGCAGCCTACATATTAGTCTCAGGTCACATCCTTTATGCTTCCCTCAGAAGTAGTAGATATCCCAGATATTCTGAACCTTCAAGAAGAAAGGCCCATGGTTGTATTCGGCCCACATGTTGAGGAATTAGATGCCTCTACTCCCCCATTTTATGTGTCCTTAATAATTCACGACCTGTTGTTACATAACTGTATGTTAGATTCAGGAGCTTCCCATAACCTATTTCCCCTATCAGTCATGGAACAACTAGGATTGCAAATCACCTTTCCATACAAGGACCTCTATTTATTTGATTCCAAAAGAGTTAAATGCCTGGGTATGATCAAGGATTTGGTGGTCAATTTGGCCCAGATCCCAGCAAAAAGTGTGGTGATGGACATTGTGGTGGCTGACATCCCAACTCGCTTCAGCATGTTGCTGTCAAGGTCCTGGGGGACTAATCGGTGGGTCAATCAAGTTGGACTTGACCTATGCTACTATCCCTATTTTTGGTGGCCAGGAGAGGAGATTGTACAGAGAAACAAGATTTGTCAAGACGGTTACCAAGGCTGAAAGCTCAGTTAATTCTCCAGTCTATAGTAAAGAGGGAGATTTCTCATGTTTGATGTTGGAGGAAGACCGAGATTTTTCTCAAGAACCATCGCTTTTCCAGATGAAGACCGAACAGTCCTTAGAAATCCGTGAAGAAGGAATATGGACACTTCCTTTGACGGAGCAAATTCCAGAGAAGGTAATGGAGTTGGAGTACTATTGATTTACCCTACAGGCCAATGGGTCCCATTGTCTTTCAAGCTAGAGTATGAAGCCACTAATAACATGGCCAAGTATGAAGCACTTATGTTAGGGTTATAGATAGCCAGAAGCATGAATATACAAAGTTTAAAAGTTCTGGGAGATTCTGAACTGGTGGTTAGACAAGTGAAGAATCAATGCCAAACCAAACATCCTAGGCTGAGGGCTTATAGGAATGAATTTTGGGACCTGGTGGAAAAATTTTTCTTGGCATTTAATATTCAGTTCATTCCCAGAGAGAAGAATAGGATGGCGGACTCCCTTGTAGTTGCTTCTAGTACGTTCTGCCCACCTCAATGTTGGGTATGTGTTATATTCTTTCCACGATTAGCCCCACGCACTGTATGTTGCATCGGGCGTAGCTGGGGGGTCACGAGGGGCGAAGCAGTCCCCACCGTTGGGGTCCGGGGCAGCGCCCCGGCCAAAATTTGTTTTTTGTGCGGACCCACTCATAGGCAGATCCGCCCATGGTTTTGTGCATGGTTTTGCACATGGTTTTGGGGTTCGATGGTTTTCTGCCCCTGGTATTTTTGTAGATCCGGTCAAGGGAACTACGGTTATGTTCTAATCCAGGGTTAATGGATTGGGGTTTATGTATGCTCCGGCATGTATATATATGTGTTGTAACACTAAAAGGAATATAATGAAAAATCAAGCTGGTCGTCCCGATTTGGGATCCAGGGAAAATCTCTGTGTTTATATGTTTTATGTTTTATGCTCTTGCTATTGTTTATTTTCTGTTATAAGAATCGTGTGTAGATATTTCTGTTCAGGGTTAAAACCTACATTTGGTATCGGAGCTGTTTCGGCTTCAAGGGGACGCCTTTGTTGTTGAGGGTTTTTTGCTCGGGCCTGTGGTAGACCTTGTTCAGTGGGAGATCTGCAAGATCGATTCTTGTGGTGAAAGAAGATGGCGAGTGGCGGAAAGATAGAGATCGAGAAATTTAATGGTCAGAGTTTTGAGTTGTGGAAACTCAAGATGGAGGATCTACTGGTGGATAAAGATCAGTGGATCGCGGTAGATCCAGGTACTAAACCAACGGCGATGTCAGATGAAGACTGGAAGAAACTGGATCGGAAGGCTAAGAGCACAATACGGTTGTGTGTCTCAGATTCAGTATTGTTGAATGTATCCGGGGAAGCTACGGCGAAGAACTTGTGGGAAAAGCTAGGGACTTTGTACCAATCTAAGTCTCTAGTGAATAAATTGTTCCTACGGAAAAAGCTGTATAACCTGAGGATGAAGGATGGAGACTCGGTGACAGAGCATCTGAACGCCTTCAATACTGTGGTAAGTCAGCTGTCATATGTTGATATTAAAATCTCAGATGAAGATAAGTGCATCATCTTGTTGTGTTCTATACCAGATTCATGGGACATTCTGGTTATTGCAATAGGTAGCAATACAACTACCTTGAATTTTGATGACATTGTCTCAGCCTTACTGTCAGAGGAAATGAGACGGAGAAATATGGAGGGTCGGAATGGAGATGCCTTATCTGTACGAGGAAGGTCCCAGAATAGAAACAAGAATAAGGTTTCGAGTGGGAGATCTAAATCTAGAGGGAGATCTAAATCTCCTGGAAAGTTTGTAAAGGTGTGCTGGAAATGCGGAAAGGAAGGGCACTACAAAAAGGACTGCAGATCTAAAGCTCCCGAGAAAGGAAAGGGATCTGATGATGCTCCTTCTGCAGAGGAAAAAACCACCTCGGATGAAGGTGGGGATGTGTATTTGGCTTCTTCTTCAAGTACACATGTAGATCATGAGTCATGGTTGATTGACTCAGGTGCATCCTTTCACTTCACTCCCCATAGGGAGTGGTTCTGCAAGTATGAGAAACATGATGGTGGTGATGTCTTCCTAGGGGATGATAGGAAGGCCGTAATCGTCGGGACTTGGGAAAGGTCAAGTCAAGTCGCAAGGTGGGAGGATTAGAACACTTCCTGTGTTCATATATTCACTGGCTTTAAATTTGATTGTGAAGATGGATGATGCAGGTGTAAAAACAGTGTTCGAGAAAGATGCCTGCAAGATGGTTCGGGGAGCACTGGAATTAATGTGGGGAGTTTGGATTGGAACTTTGTACAAGCTACAAGGTAGCACTGTTATTGATGAGTGTAACAGTTCTGTGGTTCCTGAAAGTGGGACGGAAAGTCTAGCTGTCTCTGGAGAAAAGACCATGCTATGGCATCAAAGGCTTGGACATATTGGAGAGAAGAGCCTTCGGATACTACATAGAGATGGTATGGTAGAAGGTATGTCTAATTGTTCTCTGGATTTTGATTTCTGTGAACATTGTGTATATGGGAAGCAGAATCGGGTGAGTTTTCCTTCTGGTGCTAAGAGGGCAAACAAGATATTAGAACTTGTGCACAGTGATGTGTTTGGACTTGTGTCAGTTCCATCACTGGGAAAGTCTGTGTACTATGTTTCATTCATAGATGACTTCTCAAGGAATACATGGATATATTTCTTGAGGAAGAAATTTGAATCTTTTGACATATTTACAGAATTTAAGGCTCTGGTAGAAAACCAGACAGAGAAGAAGATAAAGGCACTGAGGACGGATAATGGTGGGGAGTTCTGGAAGAAGGAATTTGAAGAGTTCTGTAAGAAGTGTGGTATAGCACGGCAGAAGACTACTCCATACACACCTCGGCAAAATGGAGTTGCAGAAAGAATGAATAGAACACTGATGGAAAAGGCAAGAAGCATGCTCAGTGGTACCGGGTTAGGACAAGAATTCTGGGCAGAGGCAGTGGAGACTGCATGTTACTTAGTTAACAGATCACCTTCATCGGCGTTGGAGGATAAGACTCCACATGAGGTATGGACTGGTAAGAAACCCTCTCTTTCACATCTAAGGGTATTTGGATGTGATGCATATGTACACGTTCCAAAGGAGAAAAGGACCAAGTTGGATAATAAATCTGAAAGGTGCATCTTTATTGGGTATAAGGATGGTTTAAAGGGTTACAAGCTTTGGAACCCAGAAACAAGGAAGGTTGTGTACAGTCGAGATGTGGTGTTTAGAGAAGTGAAAGATGTTGTTAAACATGAAGTCCTACCAAAGGAACCTGAGAAGATAGAGTTTGAGCTAAAGGAGGATGAATCAGACTCTACAGCAGAAGAAGACTCGGAAGATGAAGAGCCACAAACTCCAGCTTTGAGAAGATCAGTTCGGGAAAGAAGGCAACCAGAAAGGTATAGTCCATCTGCTTTCTGTTCAGGTTTTGCCTTAACTATAACTGATGATGAACCCATAACTGTCAAGGAGGCAGTAGATTCAGAGGATGGAAAACTCTGGAAGGAGGCCATGGTTGATGAAATGGCATCCTTGCACAAAAACGATGCATGGGATCTGGTGGAGTTGCCGGCTGGAAGGAAGCCCATTGGGAGAAAATGGGTGTTTAAAAGGAAGATGAATGTAGAAGGCAAGGTGGAGAAATACAAAGCTCGGTTGGTAGCAAAAGGTTATTCCCAGGTGCCGGGAATTGATTTTGGTGATATTTTTTCTCCTGTTGCCAAGGTTACTTCTATTAGATTACTTTTATCTGTTGCTGCTGCATTTGATTTTGAGATAGAACAGATGGATGTGAAGATAACATTTCTTCACGGGGATCTAGAAGAGGAGATCTACATGAAGCAACCTGAAGGCTTTATGGTGAAGGGTAAGAAAGAACTGGTATGCAGGTTGAAGAAGTCTCTGTATGGGTTAAAACAGTCACCAAGGATGTGGTATCAGAAATTTGATACCTATATATGGGGACTTAGCTTCACCAGAAGCAAGGAGGATCACTGTGTTTATTTTAAATTAATTGGTGACCGTGTTATTTATTTGGTCTTGTATGTGGATGATATGTTGTTGATTGGAAATTACAAAGAAATTATCCAAGATTTGAAGACCCAACTGTTCTCCAAATTCGACATGAAGGATCTTGGTGCTGCAAACTATATTTTGGGCATGGAAATTAAGAGAGATCGGGCAAAGAGGAAGCTCTGGTTAAACCAGAGGAAGAATGTCGAGACTATATTGCATAGGTTCAATATGCAGGATAGTAAACCGGTGAGTGTTCCTATTCCTGTGGGTGCAAAGCTGTCTGCTGAACAGTGTCCCAAGACACAAGAAGAAGAGGAGGATATGTCTCGTGTTCCATATGCAAGTGCAGTGGGTATCCTGATGTATGCAATGGTCTGTACTAGACCAGACATTGCACATGCAGTGGGAGTATTGAGCAGGTTTATGTCAAACCCAGGGAAGGAGCATTGGACAGCAGTGAAGCGGGTTTTCAGATATTTACGTGGCACTAGTGATTATGGCTTGTGCTACCAGGGAAGACCAAGATTGGAAAGAATGTTGGACATTCGTGGTTTTGTTGATGTAGACTGGGCCGGAGATCTGGATCAAAGAAGATCTACAAGTGGGTATGTGTTTAGCCTATTTGGAGGCGCAGTCAGTTGGATGAGTAAAAGACAGTCTGTAGTGGCTCTTTCAACTACAGAGGCAGAATACATAGCAGCCACTCATGCAAGCAAGGAAGCAGTTTGGTTGCAGAGATTGTGTTCAAGTATTGGGTTGGTACAGCAAGCTATAAGGATAGACTGTGATAGCCAAAGTGCAATTTTCTTGGCTAAGAACCCTGCTTATCATTCAAAGACAAAGCACATTGATGTTCAATATCACTTTGTTAGAGATATGGTTGAGGCTAAAAGGGTGTTGCTGGTAAAGGTTGCTACATTGACGAAGTCTGTGAGCACTTAGAAGTTCTCTTGGTGTAGAGAAACAATGGGTGTTGAAGAATTGGCCAAATGAGTAAGCTCTCCTGTGGCCCCCCGTGGAAAGAAAACAACAAGTGGGAGAATGTTGGGTATGTGTTATATTCTTTCCATGATTAGCCCCACGCGATGTATGTTGCGTCGGGCGTAGCTGGGGGGTCACGAGGGGCGAAGCAGTCCCCACCGTTGGGGTCCGGGGCAGCGCCCCGGCCAAAATTTGTTTTTGTGCGGACCCACTCATAGGCGGATCCGCCCATGGTTTTGTGCATGGTTTTGCACATGGTTTTGGGGTTCGATGGTTTTCGGCCCCTGGTATTTTTGTAGATCCGGTCAAGGGAACTACGGTTATGTTCTAATCCGGGGTTAATGGATTGGGGTTTATGTATGCTCCGGCATGTATATATATGTGTTGTAACACTAAAAGGAATATAATGAAAAATCAAGCTGGTCATCCCGATTTGGGATCCAGGGGAAAATCTCTGTGTTTATCTGTTTTATGTTTTATGCTCTTGCTATTGTTTATTTTCTGTTATAAGAATCGTGTGTAGATATTTCTGTTCAGGGTTAAAACCTACACTCAAAACCCTCTCCTAAGATATGAAATTGAGGTACGTTATCGACCATCAATCCCAGATAACATCAAGCATTGGCAGGTGTTTGAGGACGAGGACCAAATGAAAATATTTCTGGAAACGGTTGGGGAATTCTCAAACATGGAGATCAATGCTTGCGAAGAATAAGAGGTTGAGGGCATTTCAGAAAATAAATGGGAAGAAAGGGTGGCTGGCCATAAAGTTCTACAACTAAAAGGAAATGTTATACCCAGAGGACTAGTACCTCTAGAAAGGTTGTTTGACAGGAACGATGTCCCACTGCAGCCAAACAAAGTTGTAGAGGAAAATCAAGTAGAAGACCTTAACCTTGGTACTGATGCTGACCCCAAAATTGTGAAATTATCCAAGAAAGTCCCAGAGGAATATAAAGATCTCTACCTGAAATTATTCCAGTCATACAAAGATGTGTTTGCATGGTCTTATCAGGACCTAAAAACCTTCGACATCAGTATCATGCAGCATAAAATTCCACTAAAGGGAGATGTGAAACCACATAAATAGAAGCTTAGACAGATAAATCCCCTGCTGCTTCCCTCCATTGAGAAAGAAATTAAGAAACTGTTAAAGGCCAAAATCATTGTGCCATTGAGGTACTCTGAGTGGGTAGCAAACTTAGTCCCTGTCCAGAAAAAGAATGGAGAGATAAGGCTATGTGTTTATTTTCGAAATTTAAACCAAGCATCCTTAAAAGATAATTATCCACTGCCCAAGATGGATCACATTCTACAGAAAGTGGTGGAAGCTTCCCGGATGTTGATGATGGATGGATTCTCTGGTTACAATCAGGTGGCTGTACTACCAGAAGATCAGAAGAAGACTGCCTTCACCACACCATGGGGTACGTTTATGTATGCTAGGATGCCTTTCGGGTTGATTAATGCAGGGGCCACTTTCCAAAGGGCCATGGACATTTCCTTTGTTGGGGAGCAAGATAAGTTTGTGGTGGTTTATCTGGACGATATCACTGTGTTTTCAAAAGATGATGTAGAGCACATTGAACACTTGCGTAAAACTTTCGAGAAGTGCAGAAGATACGGCCTCTCTCTCAATCCACAGAAGTCATTGTTTGCATTGGAAGAGGGTAAGCTTTTGGGTCATATTGTGACCAAAGATGGAGTAAAAATAGATCCTAGGAGAGTAGAAGTTATAAATGGAATTTCTCTTCCCATAAATAAAAAGGAGGTGCAAGTGTTCCTAGGGCACATCAACTTTCTGAGAAGGTTTATCCCTAACTATGCAGAGATAGTTAGACATATAACTGACATGCTGAAGAAAAATAACGAGGTGAAGTGGTCCCAGGAATCACGAGAGGCATTTTCTAGGATAAAAAATGCCTTTGCAGAAGCCCCAGTGCTAGCTAGACCAGACTATGCCAAACCCTTCATGATCTTTTCATTTGCATCACCTCATACAGTGGTCAGAGTTTTATTGCAGAAAAATGAAGAAGGGTATGAGCAACCCATCGCTTTCTTTAGTCAAGTGCTTCGTGATGCAGAGTTGAAGTATAACATATTAGAAAAGCAGGCTTATGCTCTGGTGAAGTCTCTTAAGGCATTTCATATGTATGTCTTGCAATCGCATACCACTGCGTTTGTGCCTACAGCAGCTATGAAAGACATCCTTATCCAAGGAGATAACGAAGGAAAGAGAGGGAAATGGATTGCCAAAATACAAGAATATGAGCTAGACATTCGCCCAACCAAACTGATTAAGGGACAAGGATTAGCCAAAATCTTGTTCGAATCAAACTGTTAGGCTCTGGGTATAAATTTGTCCATGATAGCAAATGAGGAGTCCGAGAAGAAGGAAGAGCAACAGGGAGTAGAGATAGCTACTCAGAAGATGCATATGAAGTGTCTCATCAGCCCGTGGTACAAGGAGATCGTGGAGTATCTTCTGACACTCAGCTACCCTCCTAGCTATGACAAAGCTAAATACAAAACACTAAGGCTGAGATCACAGAAATTCGTTGTTGCCAATGGCTGGCTGTACTGGCAAGATCCTTCAGGAATTCTACTCCTGTGTCTCACAGAGGACGAGGTAGAAAATATAATGGTTGAATTTCATGAAGGAATCTGTGGGGGTCATTATAGTTGGAGGGCCACTGCTCACAAAATCCTGAAGGCTGGTTTCTTCTGGCCCAAAATCTTTGGAGATGTGTTTTCCTGGGTCAGAGCTTGTGAGAAATGCCAAATATTTGCTGAAAGACAAAAGTTGGCACCTCTGCCCATGATCCCTGTTCACGTGGAAGAACCATTCCAGCAATGGGGAATTGACTTTATCGGTGAAATACATCCTCCATCAAGTGGTCTATACAAGTGGATATTAACTGCTACATATTATTTCAAAAATTGGGTGGAGGCTATACCTGCGAGGAATGCAACAGATGCTGTGGTAATGAAATTTATGGAAGAAAATATTATATCCAGATTTGGCTGCCCTACCAAGATAGTGACCGACAATGCCCAGGCCTTTAAGTCTGCGAAGTTTGTCAGTTTCTGCCAGCAGTATAACATTGCGCTAGGTCACTCCATGGCCTATTACCCACAATGAAATGGCCTGGCAAAGTCTTCAAATAAAACCCTAGTGAGGGCACTGAAAAAAGCTATCAATGAAAATCAGAAAAAATTGGGATTCCCAGTTGAAATTCGCTCTATGGGCCAACAGGATCACCAGCAAGAGAGCAACCGGGAAGTCCCCATATGAATTAGTATATGGGAGGGCAACAGTATTCCCTGTACAGTTAGCCTTACCAGTAGGCTGATTCATGCAAGAAAGCCAAGAAGAACCCGATGATGTGACCAGAAGAATCAATCACCTGGTAGAGTTAGAGGAGACAAGAAACCAAGTAAGTCAGAGGCTAACTGAATACCAAGAGAAGATGAAGGACCTTTTCGATCATCATGCCAAGGACAAGAAGATGCAGGTTGGGGATTTAGTGCTCAGATGGGATATTCGAAGAGCTGATAAGGGGAAACCTGGTAAATTTGACCCACTATGGTTCGACCCTTTCAAAATTGTGGAGCAAGGGGGCAATAACACATTCAGGTTGGAAAATTTACAGGGAGACTTGCTTGATGCCCCTGTAAATGGTCAGTTATCAAACCTTACTTCCAGTTCTGATTCAGGCCGAGAGAGCCTGATGTATTATACTGTACATTATTTTTCTGCTTTCATCTTTGTTTGAATGATGTTAGTCGTGATGAATCATGAAGAGAAAAATAAAAGGTGTAGAAGAGTGTTGTCCACATGGAAGATTAACAAGTGGTCTGCGAAGTTCTCGACACGCCCAAGGATGAACGTGCCGCCCCCAGGTTGAGCCAATTTTGATTATATAGTTACTTTTAACATTTTTATGGTTTGCCTTGAGTAGTAAAGCATCGAATGCCTTTACTTGTGGTGAATATTCAAGTGATGGTTAGAAAGTAACATTACCAAGCCAAGTCATGTGGCCTAATAATTAAGCGCATGTCTATAATGGAGGTGGAGAGACGCAAAGTATTATAACAGAGCCCGCCTCTACATTATGCACGTTGGTACAAGCCTTCGCATGTGCTATTCCGAGGGGGTCTCAGAGCGGAGGAGGGTGGTAGAGCCATACCCCCGCGGAAATGTGGTGACGTGTCACGGGGGTTGACACGAGGTAAGGGTTATATGGCAAGTAGAGTGCAGGTCTTAAAGTCGTCGCGTTGTGTGTTTCACGTTCCACGAAGAGCAGGTTTCGAGAACAGAGATGCTTATGCGACAGAAAGGTAAGGTAAAGTCCTTAGTGAACTGGTACTGAGGCCCGTACCAGTATTAAACCAGGCACGCGGTGTGCACCTACCTGCAGTTAAACGCCCAATCCTCATGCGTCGCGTGCTCCATTGTCAGTGTCCTTACGACGCTTACCCCACTTGCTTCACCATTCCGCCTTTTCCCCAAAAATCCTCAGTCCTATATAACGGTCCCCCGTCTTTTACTGTAGTAAAACTTTCAAGTATTGGGCTACGGTATAAACTAAAGTGGGAGCCTAGTGCCAGGTCCACCCATTCACTGTCAGTACTCCCGCGTCGCTTTCCCGTGCAGATTTCCCACTGCACAGGTATTCCATCCCTCACTCCCCCTCTGGTTTCCTTTTGTTTTTAAAAAAAAAATTCATATCAGTCATGGGAAAGGTCACCCCCAAGAAAACAGAACCAGAGACCCCTCAGGTTCATGAAACCAGAAACCCTCCCGTGTTCAAGCCTTTCTTAGACCTGCAAGCCAAAATTTGTGATCCAAAATACCCTTTTCCCATCAGTAGTATCAAACCTAAGCTTTTTAGAAGACATGTCGAAAATAGGGACAGATATCGGGTGGTTTTATCAGGTCTATACCATCAAATTACCCCTCTAGTTTATCCGGTGGTCTAGTTTATCTGCTGGCTCAGAGATGCCTACAACGAACGTCGAGGAATGTTTATCTTGGCTCAAGGGAACAGGATATTTTCTCTTTCCCCCGACATTACCAGAATAGCCCTTCGCTTTCCCACTAGCACAAACTACACCAATTTTAGCGAAATGACTTTAACCCCTCAGTTTGCAAAATTTCCATGGGAATAGCAAGGAGATTTTATCTCCTCCATAACCAACGACCATATCACATCCCTTCCTTCTGCAGAACCTTACCCTTTGAATTTGTTCAAAGAAGAAGTGCAGCCCATCCTCGCTCTCATCGTAGGTCTATTAGGTGTAGGTGGTTTGGAGAAAATCTCCAAGGCATGTCTCGCTTTCTTACGGTTAATGTCTCAACCAGGGGCAGTTCTGGATATCCCTGGTTTCCTAGCCTCCACCATTCAAACCCAGTTCCAAGAACTTTCAGAAACTGGTCACTTCCGCTTTTGCTCTATGGTTTTCTACCTCTTCCTATATCAGCATGCTGATAAATTCGAAGGTTTGGGTTTAGATAAGGTGTATAAGGTAAATTCTCAGCCTAGACCAATTTTCAACTGGAGCTTAGCAACACACCAGTTACCAAACGGGGTGGGTTATTCCAGATTTCTAAACGATTTTATGCCTATTGCCTACACTATCATCCACGACTCTCCCTCACCTAGGGTTTTTCCTGAGATGAAGAGATGGTTACAGGCTAGTCAAACCAAAAGTACTGGGGATTGGTACCTGTATGATAACTACACCGAAATTCAAGTTTATGGAGCTGAAGTTCCCCCCTATCAGTTTCCTGTGTTCCCTACTTGATGGATTTATGATTTGGAGTACATTCGGCAAACCCTGAAATCTAACCAACTCCACTTCCTCCCTGCAAAAAAGGGGTTTATCCTTAAAATTCCCATTTCCATTGGCCCTTTTGTTGTTAATTCAAGGCATGCCCTCCCTATCATTGAGAAGCTGCTTCAAGACATGGATTTTAGACAAGGGAAATTTTGGCCCTAAGATCCGAGGGGCATCATCTCTAACAGAAGGAGAAGGAACAAATCAACTTTTTATGTGCATGAAACGAGATCGTTCATAGAATGGAGGGCTAATCTTGAAACTTGGCCTTTGCTTTCACAGATGGAGATAGATTCATCTGCGACAGGGGAAAAGGCAGAGGCAGCTTCAGGAAGAGAGGCTGGTAAAGATCTAGAAGCGGAAGAAGCAGGTACTTCAGGAGCAGGTTCTCCCCGTCGTAAAAAGCAGAAAACAGTGACAAGTGAAGCAGAAGTTATAGGGGAAGAACAGTTGCTCGAACCGGAAATACCATATGGCAAACCCGATGGGAGCAGGTTAGGGCTCAAGGTGTTACGAGATAGTGTTACGTCTTCTGACTACTCAAAAGTCTCACAGGCTATCAAAGTTGACACTTCACAGGTTGCAACCGAGAGGAGCTTGAAAGCCAGAGCCATCAGGGATAAGTACAAGACAGAGCTAGAAGGATTCGTAGAGAAATACCATACCAGGATTTTAGCCTCGATGAACCTGGACACAGAACATCTAGTGATGGCCATGGCTGAGGCCATTTTGGACCTGGATGCAGGTACTACCAGTTACAGAGTGCTAGAGTATGCGGTCGACATGTCAAAGGTGCCAGCAATCGATAAGTGCAACATATTTCAATTTTTTGGTGATATGTTAAAAGACGAAGTGATGCGGATTTCGATAACTTTAAAAAAGTTGGATACCAAGCATGCCCAAGTGAGGGAGAACTTCAGAAGAGAATAGGTAAATTCTCATGCCCTCGCGAATCAAGTACGTTCTCTCCAGGATTAAATTAAAGGAAAATAAACTGGTGAAGCCGATCCACAGCGTAACCTCATCAACGAATTGCAGAAGGAAGTGGCATCCTTGAAATGCAAGATTAGCATACCGACCTCCCATCATGTACAAATAGCCGAATTAGCTCAGGCTGAAAAATATAAAGCATACTTCGATGATTCCCTGGCAAAGGAGAAGGAAGAAAAGGAAAAGATAGCAGAAGCGATGGTTGTTCTTCAGGGCAGGCTAACGGCATTACAGATGACTTGGGATACACATAGTTGTGCACCTCCTTTAGCCCAACTGGAAACTAGTTCGTTGTCCGAATAGTTGACTACAGCAGTGGCTACAAACGTTGCACTAGAGAAGCAGGTTTCTACAGCAAGACTAAGAATCAATGAGCTGGAAGTTGTCTTGGCCGAAAATTCCAAGAAGATCGAGGCTATGCAAAAGGAATTCGAGCAGGGAAAAAAGGAGAAAGATGACCAGCAGAAGACCATCAACGAACTCAACAGTCACCTAAAAGGTAATATCACCCTCAGGGATGCCAGAAGAATAATCTGGTCAGAAATTATCGCGGCGGTAAAAGGGCATTGGGATTTTCTAAAAGTCATCGAAGAAGTAAAGTCATTCATGCTTTATCTCAGAAGAAAGATTCATGAGGGAAATACTGATATATCCAGCCGAGCCTAGCACGCAAGAAGTTATATCTCTTTCTTGAAAGGGCTGAAGTCTAAAGAAGTGGAGAAGCATGGTATAGCAAGCAGGTTCAAGGAGGCTGTTGAATGTCAGAAGATAATTGATAAGGAGTCTGCCCGCACTATAGCTTCAAGAAACTTGGAAAACATGGCAGTCAATTTGGATCGGTTTGAAATGATTTGGACCGAGATCACAATGGCTGGGCTTCCATTATGATGGGGTCTTACCCCTACCGTGTTACTTCCATTACCAACATATGAAGCATGTCTCAAATATGAGATGAACCGGACATATTTTCTTTCAGATAAAACCACCCGGCTGAAAGCTGAGACTATAGTTTCAACACTCTGCCAAGAATTTTCCCTCCTGCACCTGGTAAAGCACAAAATTCCCACTGATGCAAATTTCGATGATCTCACTGAAGCTTATATCAGAGTGGAAGGATTCACATCAATGCCCAAACCTGCAGCAGACAGTCAGTAGAGGTGCACCAAGTATGCCAGCCTGTTGGCCAGCTCATCAGCCAATGTTCCGCCACCTGTGTCAGCAACAGCATCGACTCCATCGCACCAGTGAATGTTGTCAATTCATGATTCGGCCCTAGTGGCCTTTTACTTTTACTTTACTTTGTTACTTTTAAATTTTGAGTGGAATTCACATTTCACTCCTGCATTTTACTTTATGTTAAAAACTGTTGTTTAATATTTTTGTTTGAAGTGGCCGTGAGCCTAACTGTAAATGATGAGATGCCCCTATCCCTCATCATGAATTTTGGTTATTTTTTATTGAGACCTCAAACTGATTACTAGCACGCAAGGAAGATATTTTTCTCAAAAATATCTTCTCGCTCATGTTTTTTAGGATTCTATATAAGCAGCAACCAAATAGGAAAAAGGGTTCCAGATTTTCAGAAAAATATGCTATGAAAGAATTTTGTATGCATTTTGCTGAACTTTAATATGAATGCGTAGAGCCCGTTGGGTTTTAGTGATGAGGAGTTCCATCTTTAATGAGGATTCTGGTCTTTGTGCTTTACAGTCTATAACTCTCCCCTATGTGTTATAGCTTAATTGTTCATTTCATTTACATCCATTTCTCTTGTATCATGTTCTGGAATGCGAGTAGCTCACTGATTTCGGTATGAATTTATCCTAGTTGATACTTATGCTTGAACTTGTCGAGCACTTTAAATATGGCTCAAGCATGATATACTGTTTCATTTTCCACTTCAACCGTACTTCTACTATATTAGCTGCTATGGGATGTTATTTTAAAAGTTTATTGTCATGTGTGGATTCTTAATTTCATAAGCCCATTACATGTTAGTATTTCTTCTGGATATCATCTCAGTGACAGTTATTATTCTCTCTATATTTCATTACACAGTAAATGCCTTATGATTATTCATCTCTGTGAAGTATTTTAGAATCCATCCCTCCTTACAGAAAGCTACCTTTGAATTGTCTGATACATTTGTATTACAGTTTCACACTTTGCCTCTGCAGTATTGCTTTCTCGGTGCCAAAGTTTTGAAGATTTTGGTCCCATTCAAATTTAACCTTCCTGCTTATTTAAGATAGCATGAGAGCCTTTTTCTTATAACTTTACATGTTATATCATATGCTCCTTGATGTATAAGATGTCCTAGGCACTGGTCTTTCACAACTCAAGGTTGTCTCTAGGGTTGACAACAGCTTCTTTAAAGAAAGATTCCAAAATAGATATTTATCTCTTTCGGACTCTATCCTTTGTTATGGAGATCTTAGAATATATCATAAGGATTTTTTTGTGGACATATTTGAATATATCATTGAGTTGAGAGTGTTAGGTAATCACCCATTATATTGACAAAAGATTTCAATGATGCATAATTAATAGACCATAGCCAACTTTTGCAGTTCTTCTGCAATGTATTAGTAATATTAATTGGTACAAGTAATTAAAGTTCAAATATTTCTTTGATGGCTTCTTCATTATCATTTTTAATTATACCAAGTAGTGAATATTTATCAATGCATGTTATGAATAGAACCAAAGAATGAAAAACTACGTGAAGAGAAATACCAAGAACCTTTATTCTATTCCATCATAATTTAGGCATACCCTCCAAGAGTCACCTTAGAGACCTCCTTTTGAAATGGAGAAGGGTCTCTTATTTATACATACAATTTCTTTATTAATAGGATAAATGATAATTAATTCATATCCACAAATCTCTTTTGTAGTTATAACCATTTAATAATAAGTAGAAACTGAAAATCAAGTAGTAAATAATTGCAACACCTTTGCTAATAATTTAAAACTAAACAAAGTAATTCTCTATATGGTCCAGGATTCTTTCCACATCCACCATATTTGATGATGATCCAAATCTATGAAAAATATTCAATGGTTCAAGATGAAATTTAAATTTGAGGCTACGTGGTAAAAATATGTTTTGTTGAAATCTCCAAAAATACTTGTAATCATTACCAAACTAATCTAAATTTCAAGGATAAGTGAAAACATATTATTTATAATTTTTAGCCATAAAATCACTTGAAATATTAAAATAAATAAATTAGAAAATATGGAGCCTAATCCCATATATAATTATTTAAAATGGTCTTAATTCAAGGTTACAAATAAGTGGAAAATTATTAACATTAAAGGAAAAGGACGTGAAGTAATTTTCGAAAAAAAAGTAATTTTGAGAACTCAACAACCACTATTGGTATTGAGAATTTTATTATGGTTAAACATCATTTCCTTGTAGGATTTATCTATAGAAAAGTCAAATGAGGGATTATTCTTTAGGACCCCTAATCCCATAGAGAGAAAAACATTACATATAATTAACCCAAAGAATGGTGATTAATGGAGAAAAAATCTCTAGTAGAGGAAATTTTAAAAATAATATATCTAATCATGATTGATAGCATTAGCTTAGGTGCCCAATCCACCCTTCAAAACTTGTGATGTTATATGGATTTAGTGTCCCTCTCTTCTTTCTAGGGAGTTTCAATTAACAACTTCACAAGAACATTGAAGATGCATCATGAATCAAACATTCAAATGGTTTCCCTACCTAATTCAAAAATTGTAATGTCTCTAAAACAAATAAAACTACATCAAATATATATCTAAGGGGAAATTTGAAAGAGATATAAAATACACATGATGTAAATTCTATAACACCCCACCCCACATTTATCACTTTTACAAGCTTACTAGGATAAATGTTAGTGTAAATTATTAACGCATGTGTACGAAAAGAGCTCACTTTAGCTATGTGTGAAAAACAACCCTAACATCAAATATGGTTGCTTAATTTCTTTAGATTTGTAATTGATAGTTAAAAACAAATGCTGCAAAAAACCAGATCTATGTAGTAAAAGTCGTTAAACAATGAAAATAAATAAGAATTTCTCCATGCATCCAACATACAAGACAAGATATAAGGAATTTTATATGTATTATAACACCTTGGATGTTATGAAAACAACTCCAAAAATATAAGAAAAGAGAGATAAACACCTTAGAAATCATCCACTTTGAGGGGGAAACCTCCTTTACATTACATAAATGAAAATTTCTTGGATGATTCAAATGAAAAACCTCCTTCCTATATATAGGAGTCCATGGGGTCACAATATAATCCTAGCCGACCTAACAATAATAATGTAAGGGCACAACAATAACAATAGTGGGCTTTTATGGGAAAAATTAATAGCAATATGGGGACTACAGGGGTACAACAATAACAATAAGGGTGGCTACACTAAAAACAATACGAGACTACACTAGTAATATAGGGGCTTAACATGCCCTTCTCCTTCAAAAAAGTGTTGTCCTCAACGCTTGAGTAGTTCTAGATGCTTCTGTATATAATTCTCATCCTCCCATGTGGAATCTTTAGTGGGTAAGTTCTTCCACTTGATGAGATACTCTAAAATTGATCAATTTCATAGCTGACGAGTTCTTGTTTCCGTGACTTCTTCAGGTTCTAGAAATATTGTTTGATCTCGAAGTTCGTGACCTATAACCTTCTTTAAGCATGAAACATGGAAAAATAGGTGCACTCAAGAAGAAGCAAGAAGCTCCAATTTGTATGCCATAATACCAATATTTTTCAACACCTTGTAAGGACCATAGTTCTTTGGTGATAATTTATTATCCTTCTTAGCTTTCTTGAGGGACATTAGTTCGTATGGTTGTAGCCGTAAAAATACCCAGTCTCCTACATCAAAACTTATCTCGTTGCAATTTCGATTTGCCTGTTGTTTCATTCGATTTTGTGCCAAATTTAGGTTATACTTTAAGAGTTGGAGAACTTGTTGTTGATGCTTGATGTGATCTTCCACTGCTTGAATCTTAGAATTTTCTCTTGAATATGATGTGATGGACGGTGGATGATATCCATAAAGTGCCATAAATAGTGTCATTTTTGCTGCAATATGGAAGAAAGTGTTATACCACCATTTAGTTAGAGGTAACCACTTGACCCATTTTGTTTGTATACCAGATACAAAACAACGAAGTTATCCTTCCAAAAAAAATTTCACTGTCTCAGTTTTCCCATCAGATTGAGGATGATAAGATGAGCAATGGTTTAGTTGAGTACCCAAACAAGAAAATAATTCCATCCAAAAATTTCCAGTGAAAATGGGATCTCTGTCACTTACAATAATATTTGGGTTTCCATGTAGCTTTTGAATTGTTCCTATAAATGCAGTAACAAATGTACTTGCTATAAATGGATGAGATAATGCACAAAAGTGTTATTGGTAAGTCTATCATCTATTACCATGATGACACTCTTTCCTTTGGAACCTCTGATAAAATCCGTTGAAACCTCCTCTCAACATTGAATCGGAATGGGTAAAGGTTGTAGAAGACCCAGGATCTTAATTGTCTCAACTTTATTTTGCTGGAAAACCAAACATTGTGCCACAAAATTTTAAATATCAGATTTAAGGCCATCCCAAAAAATTCTTTCTTCACCCTGCGATAATTTTTTAAAAAACCTGAGTGTCCTCCTATGGGAGACGTGTGCAACTCCAAAAGTATCTTTTGATTTAGTTTGGAATTCTTACAGAGATATAAGTGATCTTTGTACCATAAGGGGTCATTTTTCCAACTAAATGTATTACCTGTACTGGGACCTTGCTGCAAATTTTTAATGAGTGTCCACACTTCTTCGTCATTCTTCCATTCCTCCCTTGCTTTGGTTATCCAATCTGGTTGGATAATAGAAGTGACAGAAAGCAATGCTTCCACATCCTCACCCTTTCTTGAGAGTGCATCTGCAACAACATTTAGCTTCCCTTTTATGTAGATGATTTCAAAGTCATAACCCAACATCTTTGTGACCCATTTTTGCTACTTTTCTAAAGATACTCTTTGTTCCAAAAAGTATTTAAGACTATCAGGTTCATTTTTTTACCTTGAAGTGTCTTCCCATTAGGTAAGGTCGCCATTTCTTTAGTGCATGTAGTATTGCCAACATTTACTTCTCATAAATAGATTTTTGTAAATACTTTCCTTTGATTGGATGACTTTCAAAAGAAATGGGTCTTCCTTCTTGCATTAAAACAACACCAATTCCATTTCCCGAGACATCACATTCGACAATAAAGGTTTTTGTGAAGTATGGTGTAACTAAGACCGGTGCTAGGCATATTGTCTCTTTAAGATGTTTAAAGGCCTTAGTTGCTTCAGGAGTCCATGAAAATTCATATTTCTTCAATAATGTTGTTATAGGTGTCGCTATTCTCCCATAATTATTAACAAAATTGAGATAATACCCTGTTAACCCGAGAAATCCTCGCAACTGCTTTATGTTTGTGGGGAATTTCCATTCCTTAATGTATTTAATTTTGTTAGGGTCTACCTTAACACCCTCCTGAGATACAATATGACCCAGATATTCCACCTCTTGTACTCCAAAGAAACACTTGGGGGTTTTTTCATATAATTGTTTCTCCTCCAATAGTTTGAGAAACCTATGAACATGTTGAAAATTATCCTTCCAAGACCCGTTGGAGATTAGTATATCATCAAAAAATACTAACGCAAATTTTATAAAGAAGGGCTTAAAAATGGAATTCATCAACCCTTGAAATGTAGAAGGTGCATTGGTAAGGCAAAAAGGCATAACCAAAAATTCATAATGACCCTCATGAGTTTGAAATTTTGTTTTTGGAATATCTTTAGCCTTCATTCTAATTTGATGATATCCTGAATGAAGATCAAACTTGGTAAAATAAATTTCTCCATGTAATTCATCCTATAATTCATCAATCACAGGAATGGGAAATTTATCTTTAATAGTGAGCTTATTTATATCCCTATATTTTGGACACATGCACCATGATTCATCCTTCTTGTGCACCAATACTACTGGAGCAGAGAAAGAACTTTGACTAAGTTGAATTATACCAGCCTCTAACATTTCTGCAATCATACGTTCAATTTCTCTCTTTTGGACATAAGGATATCTGTAAGGCCTGATGTTTGGAGGAACACTTCCTGAAATCAAATGAATAGCATGATCATGATCGCAAATAGGTGGGAGTCCTTTGGGAGTTTCAAACACCTAGGAATGATTGTCCAAGAATTGTTGGAGATCTCGAGAAATAGATGATTTTGATGTTGGAACTTCTAGTGAGCATAATTGTGAAATTATGCATCGTTCTTTATTCAGAAGATTTTTCATGACATCAGAGCTTATTATCCTTCCCGGCTTCCCTGCGATACCCCATAATTCAACTTCCTTTCCTTCCGAAAAAAAATTCAAGAAAAGTTCTTGAAAATTAAAAGATACCATCCCCAAAGATTGTAACCATTCTACTCCTAGTACAACATCAACACCTCCCATTAGAATTGAAAGCATTGGACTATTCAATACATATTCCCCCATGGTTAGCTTGATATTATGGCATTTTACAGAGAAATTTATAGTCCATCTATTTGAAACCATCAATTGACACTCTAGTGTTGGGTATAGGAAGAAATTCAATTCCTTAGCTACCTTACAATGAATAAAATTATGGGTACTACCTGAATCAATAAACACTATTACATTTTTCTTCTTGATATTTCCTTCTATCTCAAGAGTTTGAGGAGTGGTAATCCATGCCAATGCATTACAGAATATGGCCGGATTCATTTCTTCTTTTTGTAGGGTTGGATCCTATTGTATATCCTCTTATTTTGAATTTTATTGTTCATTTTATTCCTCCTCTTCACAATCTATGTAAAATAATTTCTTCACAACATACTTATGACCTTTAGTGTATTTTATTTCACAAATGTAGCAAATCCCTTTTGATATTTTTTCTTCCAATTGTTATGGTGTCAACCTTGTAGGTTGTGGAAGCCTAGGAGTAGCAACACTTCCATATTTACAGATGTGAATGGTAGGATTCCTTGTCGCCATAAATTTACTTTCAATTTTTATTGCCAACCTAAATGCCTTCTCCAATGAATCAGGTTCCCAAAGGCGAACCTCATGTTGGATTTTATCCTTTAAAGTCCTTATGAAGACATCAATCTTGTTTTCCTATGGAATATCAGTTACCCTTATATTTAATTTTTGGAAGTCCTCAATGTGCTCCATAATTGAACCCTTTTGTTTGAGATTTATCAATTGGCTAAATAAGGTGTTTCTCTTTGTATCCTCACAATGTGTTATAATTTCCTCATTATGACCTAATTATGGACTTGTTCAGTAGAGTAAATTTATACGACATGTCACGTGTCACTGTTTCCTCCTTCATCTCTGAAATTGATAAATAGTAAACTATTGTTTGTGCAATTTCAACAACTTTTTACAGAATTCCAATCTGATGCTCAAAGAGAGAGTTATGATGATTTTCGCAAGGTCAACTCTTTGTGATGAAATTCGAGAGCCTTCAAAAACAGTAAATTCCAGAGATCATATCTCTAAAAATATTGTGAACCAAGATCTGAAATTGTTACATGACATTCATCAGGATTTCATCGCAAATGGTTTTTTTTTAGCTTCTGAACCTTTGTAGAAAAAAAGGTATAGTGAAAATGCCAGATGACCTGTTTGAAGTAGTGAAACCCTAGAATCCAAAGCTCTGATACCAAATGTTATGAAACCAACTCCAAAAATAGAAGAAAAGAGAGATCAACACCTTATAAATCAACCACTTCAAGGGGGCAACCTCTTTTACATTACATAAATGAAAAATTCATTGATGATTCAAATTACAAAACCTCCTTCCTGTATATAGGAGTCCATGGGGTCACAATATAATCCTAGTCGACCTAACAATAATAATGTAACGGAACAACAATAACAATAGTGGGCTTTTATGGGGCACAATAATAACAATATGGGGACTACGGGGGTACAAAAATAACAATAAGAAGGCTACACTAACAACAATAAGGGACTAAACGAGTAATATAGGGACCTAACATGGGAAGGGAAAAAATAATAATGTTACCAGTCCCCATCAATGGGATCAATTCTTGGCTGTCCTTAGTGCTTCAGATCTAGAAGTTTATCTCTCTCAAAATGTGTTGAACTCTATGGGAGCTCAAGAAGCAAAGAAAGTAGTCGCAGCAATGAGAATGATCAAAGCATGAAAATGAAAGTGAACAAAGTGAAAAATGAATGGAAAACCCTCGTATTTATAACAAAATATTGATTTATTCTTGATAATGGTGAATAATATAATATTATTAACCAAGATCTAGATCTAACTACTTGGAATATTTTATTATATTTTGTTGGAGGGAAAAGGTATTTAAATTGGTTAAATACAATTATTTAGAAATAATAAACAAATAAATGGTTTATTTATCATTTCAAGAATGTGGTTAAGGAATAATTAAGAAATAATGATTTGTTTAATTATTTCTAGGTGATTTAGTCAAATTTAATAAGGAATAATAACTAAATAATGATTTAATTAATTATTCCTACTTAAAAATAAGATAAATAATGATTTATATAATTATTTGTCATAATTGGGTTAAATATGACCAAGAATATTACTTAAGTAGTGGTTTAATTAATTATTCCTAGCGGAAAATAAAATAAATAAGGATTTATTTAATTATTCCTCATGGGGTTTCTTGTTTTAACTAGAAATAACTTAATAAAATATGGTTTATTAAATTATTTCTTATGGAGAAAGCAATTTTAATATGGTAAACTTGGTCTTACATGGTGTACTTTTATCCATCTAATTGTAAACGGTTAGATGACCAAAAATTGGTGTAACAATAAACATGAGCTAAGAGTTACTATGCATGACCTAACTTCTAAGATTCAGTTATGGAAATGGGGCCTAACTAGCCAACTTGTCCAAAACTTACTGCAACAATGAAGGACACCCAATCACACTCTTAGTAGCTTGATTTCACTAGTAACCTTTTCCCTGAGCTGACACCACTTTTTGACCTAGCTTACAACCAACCGCATTCATGAAGGATAGTCAGTGTGGCTAGAGGGCTCCAACCGCACGTACAACTTAACTTCAATATATCTACAATGGAAATTACCCCATTCATAGAGTGAAGCTAGGGACTATGTTCCAGATATCTAGAGCTAGACTATAGGCCAACTTCCCAAAACTGCCCAAAAAATTATCTACAGTCTATATAAGGCTTTAGACTTTGTTTCCAAGTTCTATCCTTGTTAAATCTTACACTATGCATCTTAGTCATTTCTTCAAACACATGGTAAACACGGTACATGTAGGTCATGAATGCATATATATTCATTGTTTCATTAGTTTCATCATATGTTTATCAAGAAGGCTTACTTCCCTCTCAAGCTAGCCACAACAAACACTTATTATCTCTTGCATTCATATAACTATTCCATAACTTGCCAAACCATGAGAAATATAAATAACAAAAGCACGTCATATAATAATAAATATACCATGCATGTAACCAAAAATTAACCATAATGAAACCATGACAAACCAATCATATTATCACAATAAAATAGAACTAACTCTCATCAATTTCATTAAATAATAACACATATTAACACATGCATAGTTCCAACCAAGTTAGGGACTTCCATGTACCAACCGACCATAGATTGGGATGAACCAAATTTTTCTTTCATCCAATCACCCCTGTGCCATATTCCAAGCATGAATGTGGGATCACATGGGATAAACCAAAACATAACCACATAGGGAATCTAGAGGAAACAACCTCCACCCTCAAGCCACATTGATTTCACCCAATATTGGGTCCAAAAATCACCAAAACCAATGCAAAATTGGATGCCTAAAAATTTATTTATCATACCTAGATGAATTTTCATGTCTCCACCCACCTATCAATAGCTTCCTAGAGAAAACCATCTCCACCATCAACCCTCAGGATTTTTCCTCAGACCACCTCAACCAGGATCCAAAATTTACCAACAATCCAAATCTCAACCAAATAGGGAACCCACTACATCATGGCTATCTAGGAAATGGCATAAGGCAAGGTTGTACATGAATTTCAATCCAATAAAATGTCCATGCCAATGGAAACAAAATAACCAACAAACGAATTCATAGACCATGCATCATAATCCCAACAAGATAAATCAACATGCACACTATCACCTACAAAAATACTCTTGTTGGTTACCCTTTTCTTTGATTGATTTATGTCCTTACTTTCTGTTGATCCAATTCCTCTTGGGCTCCTTAATTCCCTTGCTTGTATTTCCTTGCATCCAAGTTCTCTCTTTGATATATAGTTCTCTCCCTTCTCCTCTCTTTTCCCCAAAAGAGAACGCTAAAGTGAATACTAGAATGATGTCTCTCCCATTTATTTTCTTTTCCTTCTCTTTTTTTCATTTTCCCTTGCATGCATATTATTTTACTATTTTCTCCTTTTCTTGTCTCTTCCTCTTCCCCACTCACTGAAGTGGAACTTATTTCATTTTATTTTATTTATTTTGCACTTTTCCACATGTCCGTGCTAGAATTTAATAAATAATTTTCCATTTATTTATTTTTTCCTCTTGCCAATGCCCGTGCTGATTTACATAGCCAATAAATAAATAATTAACCACAAGTGATTCCCAATGTAATGATTCCGCCTCCCCCCCCCCCCCCCATTCAACTTGGAATATGTGTTCCATGACGTTGCTTTTATTTTTTATTTTATAATGTCTATTTATTACATATAAATCAACCTGGGTCTGTTACAAACCCCTCCCCCTTGGGGAAACACTATCCTTGGTGTTTTATGACTCTTGTGACAAAACAAAACCACTGAAAACATGATAATATACTACTTATTGGAGATTTATAAACATATCTCAATGCAATATTTACAATGAAACACACACACACACACACACACACACACAAACACACACATATCTAAGCACATTTGCTTCATCCAACAAATAAAGAAGGATATAATGCCCACATTTGATCAGCCATCTCCCATGTAGCTTCATCAAGCCCAAAGTGATTCGATTGCACTTTAAATTTCTATATTGCTCGGTTCATGAGCATGAGATTTTTCTATTATAGGATGCATTCAGGATATGGTTGGAAATTTCCTTTTGGTTCCACCTACAATAAAGGCTAATCAATCACATGATCCACATCCTATACATATGTTTTAAGTAGAGAAACAAGAAAAAAATCATGGATTTTCATTGATGAAAGAAAATAAAACCCATATGTCATTGATCCAATCCTCTCACTGAGGTGCCAACTTGACACATGATCCAATATTCAAGGAGATATTCTTGGGATTGATACACAATTATACATTCTTTCAAACATGAAAATAATTGAATACTCTATCCTGATCTGCATAGATATTTTTTCTATCCTATGCCATCTCTTTCTCTATCTCTATCAACATATCCAGTCAATAAACACCTTGCTCATTGAAACACTCCAACTGATAGGATTATTACAATTCCTCCCATAGAGAGCCTCAAATGGACCTATCTTCAAGTATTCATGATACCCATTATTATAATAAAATTCCCCTAGTGGAAGATACTCCTCCCACTTCCTTTGCTAATGCATGACATACATTATCAACATATCATCAAGGATCATGTTGATTCTCTATGTCTACCCATTTGTCTATGGATGATAAGCTGTAGTGAAGGCTGAATTTGTCCCCAATCCTACAAAAAAATCCTTCCAAAACTTGGAAGTGAACTTGGCATCTTTATCTGATATAATCCTCTTGGTAACTCCATGCAACCTCACTATCTCCTTAGCAAATATCTGAGCAACTTCTCTAGTTGAATTAATAGACTTTAGTGCAATGAAGTGAGCTACCTTTCTCAACCTGTCAACCAAAACCACGATGGAGTCATGTTTCCTTGATGTCCTTGGAAACACTGTAATGCAATCCATGGAAATGACCTCACATTTAAATTCTGGAATTAGAATAGGTTGCAACAAATGAGGTGGATGCTTGCATTCAACTTTTACCTGTTGACATTCCAAGCACTTAGTAACAAACTCAACCACCTATTTCTTTAAATTAGGAAAATAGTAGAACTTATTAATAGTTTTCAAGGTCTTATGGTATCCTAGGTGGCCTAAATATGGGTTGACATGAAACTCTCTCAAGATAAGCTTCTTAAATTTACTACTATCGGGCACATAAATATTTCTCCTAAATCTAACCAAGCCATATGATATGAGGTGATACTCCTCATCCTTATTCACCCACACTCTCCTACTGAGAGCATCCACAAACCGGTTCTCTTTGCCTTTAATGTACTTGATTTCGAATTCAAACTCACTGAGGGTATCCAACTATCTAGCTTGCTTTGCATTCAAATTGGGTTGGTCAAAAAAGTACCTTGGTCCACTATGATCACTCATCAAAACGAACCTCCTGCCAAGGAGATAATGTATCCACATATTCAGTGCATGAATGATAAATTCAACTCGATACCATGAGTCACATAATTCTACTCATGATAATTCAACTTCCATGATTCATAACAAACCACCTTCCCTTCCTGCATCATGAATCCACCAAGTACTTCCTTGCAAGAATCTATACAAACCACAAACTCCTTATGAAGGTCTGGAATCCCCAAAAATAGAACATTGGTAAGCAATTTCTTCAATTGATAAAATTTAGCTACATAATCATTATTACAATAAAATGTATTTCCTTTCATTTGAAAAGATGTGATAAGATAACCAATCTTAGATAATTTCCTAATGAACCTCCTGTAATAACCTGCTAGTCCCATGAATTATATGAACTCATCCACATTATTCAAAGTTGGTCACTCCATGATAACAATAATATTATGCGGATCCACTACTATCCCCTCCTTGTAAACAAAACGTCCCAAGTAATGAATATAAAACTGAAAAAAGATACAATTGTTGAGCTTGGCATATAACTTATGCTCTATCAACAATATCAATATTGTTGTGAGGTGCTTTTTGTGCTCCTCCTCATTCTTTGAATATACCAATATATCATCACCAAAGATTATCATAAACTTATCTAAGTATGTAATGTTCCTTTTTCAGAAACATTGTCAATCGACAAGCAAATATATTCCAGAGATAGACTGAAGGGGCATTTACTGGATTTGTCACCTTCCTAAAGAAGGATGAGCTCCAGAGGCTTCCTGGCCCACTATCAGACTCTGTCTATAGAGTGTTGTCGAGGGACAATATTCCCAAGAGGGAATACAACAAGATTGGGAATATCTCAAGATAACCCAAAAATGCAGCTACAGAAATATAAAGACATAAGCTGGAAATAGCAATGAATGACATTATGCCAAAATTTATGAAAACCATTGAGCCATTTTATTATGAAATAACAGCAGCAAATGATACAATGGATATCAGAAGAATAAGGCTAGAAGCCTTCCATGAAAATACATGCCAAAATACAAGTGCTGCCCCATAGCAGAATGCCCATGAATAGGGATTGTGTGGTCATAGAAGAGAGAATGTTGTAATGAGTGAAAAAAAACATGGATCTACATATACATGGCTCATATATCATTGGGAGAGAAGATATAAGCTCCCAATCACTACCTCTAGTCAATCCTTGAAGGATTGGCTGAAATATGCAAAACTGCTGAAATGTCGGAGTTGTTGGGTAGCTGCAACAACTCAATACATGGAATGGAATGGAGAAGGATGAATGGCCGAAGCTGATGAAGAGACCTTCTCCTTTGGAAATCTTAAGTGCAAGGCTGATCCCTACACCAAAGATCTCACCCTCTGAAATACCTGCAAAACCCTCACTGCCAATATGCTCCCACTAGAACGCAGTCTATGAGAGGGTCTACAATGTGACTGATGGAAATGGTTGGCATCTTGCCAATGATAGTGGAATATGCTCAGGAACCATCCTCAATAACCTCCCAAAAGTAGATAAATTCCCTCCTCTGAAAGATCAGCTAGAAATGGTGTTGTAGGAAACCTCCAGCAACACCCAGCAACACTGCACAATAATCTGCTACAGACACTACGCTGATGTAGATGGCTGATGCTATGGCCTAAATGCTGGAATATGGAGGATGAGTGCAATCCTTCATGAGCTACTCAAGAAGGAGAGGAAATCCTAAACATGACTCCCTCGTGCCCGAGGGCACTGCAGCTCTGCTGAACAGCAAGAGGCAGCAATTTGTCTCTATAGACAAATAATCAAATGATCCAAGATAATCTCAATGGGTTGCCTTGCTCCTCTTTTAAACACTACGAAGTCTCTTACTTCCTTCCTCTAGAATTTTCCTCCCCCATGGAATATTCCTCCACTAAAACTGCGATGTCCCACATAGTTCTTTCCAACTCATGCCAACGTAGTTTGACTTGGTCAATTAGGCCTTATCCATTTGCATTTTAACCTCTTTCACACATGAGGGTGTGAAATCCAGCTCCATGATGATCCCTTTTCACATTGTAAGGGATTTTATTCGTGTTTATTACATGAATGGGTCACTTTACCCATTTTTATTCAACAAAATAAAAATATGCAACTATAATGTTCCATTTTAGCTTGAAGCTAAAATTGTGAACATTACAGTCCTCCCCTCCCACATGTTGCTTGTCCTCAAGCAACTGCATAGAGAGAAAAAAAATTCCTCCTCCTTCTTCTCTTGTGGCCTCCTCATCCATGCTCCCACCACTGCTCAAATATGCTGCCATAAATCTGCCCTCCAATACTCTCTCCAAAGTATGCAAACTGAAAATGATGCTCCTCATGGGAAGATAGAAGGTGTAGTGGAATCCTTCCTGCTAGAATGTGGCCTCCTTAAGGTAGGAGTGATGATATGCATGGGATAATTATGCTCCCAATGATGATCCTCTCATCCATGCTATCATCCAAATGAAAATCCTAACCCCCGGTTTTTGCAATGTGTTGGGGTTGAATGGAGAGTGTTCTTGTGCTTCTAAAGATGGTCCTCTCTCCATTTGAATTGTTCATGGGGCTGCCTCTATCCTTGGGCTGAAATAGTATGGCCTCCAAGAATGGCCCAAGCTACCCCAACAAGAAATTCAGCCATGAAATGCCTCTGCAAATTCTCCAAGTGGTCTCTCCCACAAGAAGGTACAAGTAGCAATGTGGCAATCATGGTTTGCCCATGGTATCTCCTGCAACATAAACATGTAGAATGGGGAGAATCATGCTCCCAATGGGTTGTACATACAATGCTCTCAAAATAGTACTCCTCAATAAGTATACAACATCAAAAATACATAAGGAGCAATATGCAATAGAAACAAGTTATCAAATGACAACTAGAGAGTGGTTCCAAATCCCACACATGGAACCTGTGCAATGCCTCTTGGCCTACCTCAACATCACAAATAACAAGTGTTGTACTATCCACTTTTTTGCTACCACCACATCTCCTCATAATATGTAAGCATGAAATACCATTTGGTGCCAATGGTGCACACCGTGAAGCATGTGGCTTCCCCCACAACCATCACAAACATAGCTAAAATCAAGGCTACTAGTAGCTGCAAGTACACCATAAAAAATGAAAGAAGAAATGATCCTCCTTGATCAATATGCTGCTCATATAAAGTAAAGAGGTACATAATGTGAAATTATACCTTCTCTACCATGTACTTGAGACCTTGAGCTGAAATGGCTCATCATGAATGCTCTCTCTCTCCTCCAATGAGTAAGGGAATGGTTGTGCCAACCTCTCTGAAATCAACCAGGCTATGCATCTATCCATATGCCAACGAAGATCATGATGAATGCCCTACAAAGTGAACTCCTCTAGCAAGGCAAAGTATGCATCCAAGTGCATAGCTAGGAATTTCTCATGTGCTGCATGCTAAAATTTCTCCTTGAGACTAGAAATTCTAGTCAAGAAGAGTCTACCATGGTGGTAGATGATAATATCATCCACTAAATATCTGCCATCTCCATCAAGGCCATCCAAGAATCATGCATGCATCAAAATCCTAGGAAATACTCAACCAAAGCTGAGTCCTTCATCCTGGATCAATCCTCCACCTAGATAGCGTTGGTGTTTTGCAATATGGTGCTCCATCACGCTGCTGTCTGCTACTTTTACATCTTCTCATGCCAAATTTACCCTCCATGTTGCTGCAATGCCCATCATGCAGCTGCTCATGCTCAAATAGAAATGATGATCTCTGAAAATGAGCCTCCCATGAGAGACTATCATCTCCAAATAATCTCCCGATCCTGGGAAATGTAAGCATGAGTGGCCTCCATATACTCCAATGTATGAAATATTCCTTCCTCAAAGGAAGTATCATCTCTCTCACAAAATCTATGGAGCAGCCATCTTGCATCATGAATATGCAATCCTCTATCCTTGCAGCAACATCTGTCAGCACAGTATGACTGATGAGAGTGGGTGATACTGAAAATGAGAGAGTGTCTCCCTCCTCCTTGAGTCTATCCCAAACTCTCTGCATTGCATTGAACTCTCCCAAGGTTTCCACCTCCTGAAATCAAGGTGTGAGGCCCCCAAATGTGGAGAATCCAACCTCCTCTGTCGATCTAGTGGTCTCCTTGGTGCAATGTCTCCATGCAGTGAGACACCATCATCAAGAGATGACTGAATGTATGAATGGAGAAAGCCCTCCATGCTTCCATTGCACAATCCAATCATCATCATAGTTGCATCAACCTCATAAAATGGACAGGGTGTGTGCTCCTCATCACATGATGCTAGTCATCCTCCCTATCTTCTCCTTCTATCTCCATAGCTCTGCACCCTACTATCAATGGCACAGATGTATTATGAGTTGTGCCTTGATCTCTTCATGGGAGATCCCGGGAAATTTCTTGAAAAGACACAAGAATACCTCTATGTGGAGCAAGAGCTCCTCTTTCCTCTACATGAGGCACTGGATCAACTCTAGCTATACTAGTGTAGTTGCCCTCCTCCTCATCAACATGTAGGGGCAACTTCTCCAAAATCCGATCTCCTTTTGAGAAAGAGACCTCCATGCTATATTGTGCAAGAATATTAGATGGATACCTTGCCTCCAACAAGGTGTGATGGAAGATGTTAGCCCTCTCAACAATGCTCTGAAGTGGATCTGAGTTTATGTTTCCTTCCCTTACATGCAAAGTCTTGGTTTGTTTCTCTGCATGTGTTTCAGATTTCCTCCTACCAAATATTTCCATCATTTATTCAATGAAATAGAAAGAAGTATTTCATCCTCTAAATAACATGACTCAAATATCCACCATGCATAGGTTTTACCTCTTCAAGTGCAGCGCTGCAAATCTGATAGCATCTCCTTTGGAAACTTTGTGCTGCTGCAACATGGTCTTCAGCTCCTTTACCCATGCTTTGGTTGAACATGTAGGTGAACCTCTGAAAGTAGATAGAAAAAATATATCTTGTTGCTAGCTTCCCTTCACCTTAGACTTGCAAAAATCCATGAAGTGAGATGATCTCTGAATGCTGGAGTTTGAGACTCATACTCCTTCTGAAAATCTTCAATAGTTTTCCTCTTGATCACTCCCCTTATTTTCCCATCTCTTCCATGAAAATCTGCACATGTGACTGTGCTGTGCATCAAAGGATGTGACTTCATGTTCACATTCCTCATCAGAAAACCTAGAGTTTGGTTCTGCTTCAAACCCTTGTGGAGATTCTTCAAATCTCTCCCTTTTCTTTTGCTTGGGGCAACCATGAAAGCCCTAGATGGATTTAGGGAGAAGCTTCGTTAGCTCATCTCCTTTTTCTTTCTTCTTCTTCTCCACAAATTGGAGTCTTCCTCATCTTCTTAGATGGTATCTTGGCAAAGCTCCACATGCTGAGCGAAGATTATTCTTTGATACCACTGTAATGTTCCTTTTTCAGAAACATTGTCAATCGACAAGCAAATCTATTCCAGAGATAGACTGAAGGGGAATTTACTGGATTTGTCACATTCCTAAAGAAGGATGAGCTCTAGAGGCTTCCTGGCCCACTATCAGACTCTGTCTATAGAGTGTTGTGAGTGTTGTCAAGGGACAATTTTCCCAAGAGGGAATACAACAAGATTGGGAATCTCTCAAGATAACCCAAAAATGAAGCTACAGCAGTATAAAGACATAAACTGGAAATAGTAGTGAATAAAATTATGCCAAAGTTTATGCAAACCATTGAGCCATTTTATTATGAAATAATAGCATCAAATGATACAATGGATATCAGAAGAATAAGGCTAGAAGCCTTCCATGAAAATACATGCCAAAATACAAGTGCTACCCCATAGCAGAATGCCCATGAATAGGGACTGCACAGTCATAGAAGAGAGACTCTTGTACTGAGTGAAAAACAACATGGATCTGCATATACATGGCTCATATATCATTGGGAGAGAAGATCTAAGCTCCCAATCACTACCTCTAGTCAATCCTGGAAGGATTGGATGAAATATGAAAAACTGCTGAAATGTCGGAGTTGTTGGGTAGCTGCAACAACTCAATACGTGGAATGGAATGGGGAAGGCTGAATGGTTGAAGCTGATGAAGAGCCCTTCTCCTTTTTAAATCTTAAGTGCAAGGCTGATCCCTACACCAAAGATCTCACCCTCTGAAATACTTGCAAAATTCTCACTGTCAATATGCTCCCACTAGAACGCAGTCTATGAGAGGGTCTACGATGTGACTGATGGAAATGGTTGGCCTCCTACCAATGATAGTGGAATATGCTCAGGAACCATTCTCACTAACCTCCCGAAAGTAGAGAACTTCCCTCCTCTGAAATATCAGCTAGAAATGGTGTTGTAGGAAACCTCCAGCAACACCCAGCAACACTGCACAATAATCTGCTACAGACACTGCACTGATGTAGATGGCTGATGCTATGGCCTAAATTCCAGAATATGGAGGATGAGTGCAATCCTTCATGATCTACTCAAGAAGGAGAGGAAATCCTAAACAGGACTCCCTTGTGCCCGAGGGCACTGCAGCTCTACTAAACAGCAAGAGGCAGCAATTTGTCTCTATAGACAAATAATCAAATGATCCAAGATAATCTCAATGGGCTGCCTTGATCCTCTTTTAAACACTACTCAGCCTCCTCCTTCCTTCCTCTAGAAGTTTCCTCCCCCATGGAATATTCCTCCACTAAAACTGCGATGTCCCACATAGTGCTTTCCAACTCATGCCAACGCAATTTGACTTGGTCAATTCGGCCTTGTCCATTTGCATTTTAACCTTTTTCACACATGAGGGTGTGAAATCCAGCTCCATGATGATCCCTTTTCACATTGTAAGGGATTTTATTCCTGTTTATTACATGAATGGGTCACTTTACCCATTTTTATTCAACAAACTAAAAATATGCAACTATAATGTTTCGTTTTAGCTTGAAGCTACAATTGGGAACATTACAAAGTAAGGGTGCAAAACAATGTTCATCATACACATGAAGGTGGTCATAGCATTGGTAAGAATAAAGGGAACCACCCCAAACTCATAGTGCCCATACCTTGTACAAAATATAGTCTTATAGATGTCTTCTTCTTTGATCGACACATGATGATATCCTGATCTCAGATCAATCTTTGAAAATACTACAACTCCCTTCAGATGATAAAACAAATCATCAATTCGTGTCAATGGATACCTGTTCTTGGTAGTCACCTTGTTCAACTACTTGAAATCAATGCAGAATCTAAGAGTATTTCCATTCTTCTTTACAAACAAAATTAGTGCACCGCAAGGAGATACACTTGGCCTTATTTATCCCTTATCAAGCATCTCTTTAAGCTGCAACTTCAGTTCCACCAACTTGGGAGTGCTCATCCTATAAGGTGCCTTAGATGCTGGTGCTACTCCTGACATCAACTCAACAGATAAATCAGCCTCTCTTTGAGAAAACTCTAGAATCTATGTAGGAAACACATCATGAAACTATTGTAAGATAGGGTATCTCCTTAGGACTTAATCATCCTCACCATCCTTCCCTTTGTCACTCGAAACATGAACTGCAAAAAACAAACATCCTTTCCTATGGTTGAGCTTAGCTTGCATGGTTGTAAGCATCCTCATTGATGTATGATTCTTCTTTCCCTGCAATATTCTATTTTCTCCATCCTCATCCAGGAACTCAATGGCCTTCTCATAGCATTCTACCTTGGCCCTATGTATAAATTCCAATCCATACCCAAAATCATGGTATATGCACCCAAAGGTATCAAAATTAGGTTTTTTGTTGTAGGCATGTTGTTTAGGCAATTTAATGTCTTAAATTGCTATCATAAATTATCAACCAAAGTTGGTAATCTTATGAAGTGCAAGTGCACTATATATGCTAGAAGCTTTTTCTTACTTAATTCATTGTGTTGATTTTATATGTTTAAAGTTGTTTTTAGTATTTTGTGTTTATCTTGAATGTATAAATGGAATTGAGAAACTTAAAACTTATGATTTGTGAAATGAAATCTAAATTCAACTATCTAAAACTATGATGAAAATCCTATCTTAGTTTGTTTAATAGTTAATGATTGATTTTGAGAAAAAAACTTAAAGTCCTAAAAACAAGAAGGAACTTCAATCTTTTTGTATTCTTTTGGAAACTTTATATTAATTAAATTTAAAACAAGAAATCACTAAAGAGTATTCACATTTATAAAAATGAAGAGTTTAATGATTAAAAAATAAAACTTTCAAGAAGGAAGAAAAGGAAATGTTTATTTAAGAAAGGAAACTAATATATGATAAACTTATATTGCATAAAAAGAAGCTAATCTAAATGATGAATCTTGAGCTATACTAAATAAATATATGCTGGCCACTATGATAAATTATCTCTAAATATACTTAATCATAAACAAAACATCTATCTTAACATAACTATATTTTGCCACTGAAGATATCTAACAATGAAGTAACAATGATGAACTTGTTCATCTATACTATAGAAATCCGAAAACAGCTGCAATATAAATGAAAACAAATCATATGTCTACAGTATGAAAGTAAAGCATGTATTCAAGCTATGAAACACAAGTGAATATAGAGTATATCTATGCTATAAATCTTAGCAAAAACAGAGCATGTATCTATATGAAAAATACAACGAAAGCAAGAAAAACTGAACTATGAAAGAACAAGAAACTAAACAATAAACATATTTGGCCCTTCACAACATAATGGTTTTTGATCTATGCTTTACTAGTTTCGCATCAAGATTCCATAACACTTCCTTCTTCAATTAGTGAATAAAAATAGAGTTTCTAAACATAACAATCTCGTAATAAATCGAACTTATTTCATAATTGCATAGCCTGGTATTTATAACATTATTGTATTAAATGTTTGAGGCTTTCACGCCTTTGGAGACTTAAGAAAACTATGTATGAAACTCTAAAAAAATATATTAATTTCATCGCTTCACGATTTTCTACGTGGAGAGAAAATTGTGAAGATTCCATCTTTCTCTCTCGCTTGTTCTGGTTCTTGTTTTGACCAACCCTTTGACCACAATATTAGGCGCTTTCTTCCTTGATTTTGGACAAGTAGATAGGATAGGATCAATAACCATATCATTCACCAACTGCCCATATGTTTCGCTTCTTCTATGATTCCTTGGAACCTATTGAATCATGGTGGTGGCTATAAAAACAGACTTTAGCTATAGAATTTCATTAATTCTATGGCTAAATACAAATTTTATTATAATAATAACAAACATTTGAAAATATGAAAAAGAGATCATTAAGATATCTTACCAGGCTAAGATGTGAATTTTAATACTTGTTTTGGCTCATGGAGTTGTCAACAAGAGGGAAATATAGTGAAAATGGATGTCAAAATTGAGGCAGTCTTGAGGCTCCACATACCCCCACTAGGCGACCATTTCATGTCCTCATGCAAATAAAAAATTGCGAGTCTTTATCATGTTGCTACATCTACCCCGATACTTATGCCAAGGCATATAATTTCATCTTATTCGTCTTCCTTGTGGTTACATCTACTCTTGGCTTCATCATTATAATTTTATATTTCAAGTTTATGATCTGCTTGTTTAATTTTTTATTATTCTTTTTCAATTTTATGTTCTTCTTGAAAAATAAACCCAGATGTAAAAGAGTATTATCATTTATGGTCTTCTCAATTTTATTTTGCAACTTCAAAGCTTTATGTTCCTGTTTGATATGCCTATTAAATGTCTCTAGTTCAAATGTTTCTTGTTTTAGAGTATTCACAACTAGAGGTTCGTGTGGATTATAAGGTTGTTCTTCAAAACTTGATGTATTTCCTGCATCTCTTTTATCTAAAGATTCAATATAAGCATAGATTTCCTACTACAATGGATAAATCTATAGAGTTCTTCGACTTGGAACCTGTGTGGGTGAAATAGTACTAGTTGATGGCACCCCAAGACTTTCTTCTAAATCAACAAGTTTTGTCTCATTTTAAGTTGGCTCTTTTGTTGTTTTAATGAGTCTAGAACTTCTTCTTACTGGTTGTAGAGGACTTTTATTTTTTGTCTTTTCTGTGTTTATGAATTTTCATTTCCTTTCATGCTATCATCTTTCTTTTTATCAACTTTCTTATTTAAATTTCCCAAAAGTTCTGCGATGGGTATTTCATCCTCTAACTATTCCTGAGATGGTTGTTCATTCTAAACAAAGCTTTCAAATTTTCTTTTTCCTCCTCTTTTTTCCTTATTACCACTATGTTATTCTTGTTCTTCTTCTTGGAAATGATTTCGGATTAAGAAATTTTCCCAAGTGTCCCCAAGGATTTTAAGATGGAATTCAATAAGAATTTGTATTAATCCATGATGATACATTGTATTATATATGAATTGAATTCTTTTCTGAACAATTCCTGCCATCTTCTTCAAGCTATTCAATAAAAATTATGGAATATTTATTTCCCTATCTTCAAGAAAATTCATTAAAAACCTAGCACGATAAAAAAAACATACATCTGAACCTTTCCTTATAGGTAATAAATTTCTAGATTATCAGTAGCATATTTCTCCATTTTCCTTTAAGAGCTGTGCTAGGAATTCCTTTTCTGAAAATGATAGTATCCATACCTGGGTTCTTTAGGAAGATTTTCCATCCTTATCCTTTGATTCCTATGTTTTAAAACCATATTTCTCCTATCTTTGGTAGTCCAGTAGTTTATGCTATGAAATGTTTTGTGATTATAGGCTTGATATCGTCGATTTCAACTTCTACTCCATCAAAAGATTGAGCGAAGGATTTAGTAACTTCTTTATGAAACCCTTCAAATTTCTCCACAAAACTAAGCCACTTTTCATCTATGTAACATCTCCTTCATCTGCGGGTAACCTTCCATAAACTTTCTCCCTATAGGCTCTATCCTCACAATTAATCCATAGCTATCGAGAAGTTGCACCTTTAAGACTGCCTCTTTTGATAGGGTAGAATTAGGGTTTCAGTATTAGTTTGGGATCCACGATGAATTATGTTTTGGAATGATTGATACGTGTTGATGAATGAGTGAATTATTGAGGATTCAGGATTATTAAGAGCGTGAGTAGGGTTTTTAAAATGGAAAATTACTCTTTGGATTATTAAGAAATGAAATCGGAACTAACGTTGGGGAGATTGTGTAAATAATGAGGATTTAGTGGCAAAATGTGAAATTGGATTTTGATTTCACATGATCAGTCCTTTTAATAATGACATTTGAGCCAGTTGTACAAAATGATTATATAATTCATATATCAATGTTTGTAACCTTATTATTAAATAGAAATTTGTATTTGCATACCTTATATGTTGTTAACCTTCAATTTTTTCTTCTTGTATTTTTTATTCACGTGTCCTCTAGTGTATTCTTTAGTGTAATCTTCATTTGCTTCAGTAAAAAAGGTCCTGTTGTATCTAAGCTGCAGAAATTTATAAGAACTACAGAATTTTATGAGGGCTACAGAAACTCATCAATTATGCACTATACTTTTATTTTCTGAAAAAGAAATGGAATATAAAGAATTGAGATTTTTTTTTAGAACAAGAATAAGGAAAACATAAGGTGCCAAAAACAAATCTCTGGTTTTCACCTTATATTTTTTGCATAAGAATTTCAATCAATGATTGATTTTCATACTTATACAATATATATATATATATATATATATATATATATATATATATATATATATATATATATCCCTTGATCTGTCACAATTTCCCTTGGGATACCAAAATGAGTAAAAATATCCTCAAAAAGAAATGAAACTATAACATTTTCATTAGCAAATGAAAGTGCTTTAGCCTCTACCCATTTAGTGCATAATCAATGCACACAAGAATATACCTCTTTTCTCTTGATGGTGGATTGATTGGTCCAAAAAAATCGAGAGCCCATTTTTCAAAGGGTTCGATGAGTACCTATGGTTGTAAGGAAATTTCATCTGAAGGAACAAGTTTCCCCATTCTATGGAAACTATCACATGAATAACCTTGGCATCCTTGAAAAGGGAAGGCCAATAATATTGCAAGAGAAGTATATTGTAGGTAGTTCTCTTATCAGCAAAGTTTCCTCATTAGGGGAATTTTGAGGTCTAAAATGGGCCTCCTAAGGAAATTATAAAATAATAGTGGAAATAATAAAATAAAATTTGATTACATCATCAAATTTTAGAGGGAAAAAAGAAAAAAATACATTTTCAACTCGTATTTTCAACCTATCTCCCAATTTTTTTACTCAAATTTCGAGCGAGAGTACTCGTTGGATGAAAAATTTAATTCCTCATCCAAGGAGTACCCATGTTGCATACTTTGCTGGATCCTGTTGTTCGTCATCCATAATTCTAACTTTACCAAAGATGACTAAATGTTACCAATCCTAGGTTTCTAAGAAATAACATTTCAGACAAACATTATCTGTTCTAGAAATCTCACTGCCTTCATCATTTTGAGTCTATCAATTCACCAAAAAATCTTCATCCATGCCTCTTAAAAGGTTATCAGGTTGTTTTAAAGAAGAAGGCTCATTTCAGGTTGTTTTATCCCTGTATTTAGTCCATTTCCCTCTAAAAAATAGCCCTCAAATCCCCTTATTTATCTTTCATTCCCCTCTAAAAACCTCAGTTTTTCCCTCACTAATTCTTCATTTCTTCTAAGAAACTCCTCCAAACCATCATGACTCCATTATATGGTTTTAAAAACTCCTTTTCCCTTACTAGAAGCCTTTAAAAGGCTAAAAAACCGTCTTTTAGCCTAATTCCGACCCATTTTATAAATAGGCTCTAAGCCCTTGAGGGCTTAGATCCTCAGCCGCCTCTTCCATATGACCTGAGGGCCCAACCACGGGCTAATTCTTAAATCCCTTAGCCCTTTTTATTTTTTCACCCCCGGTCTTCCCCTACTCCCCCACCGGGCCACTGCTCGCCCCTTTTTCTCTAGCCCCCTTCCTCAAAAATTTCTTTTTTCCACGCCTGTGTCTTCCTCGACGGATCTCAGCCGTTCGTTCCGACCATCCAACGACTATCATTTCTCCCAACTCATCCACCTTTCTCCCCACCTTACCACTCCACGGAGTGATCTCCACCGTCAAAACCCGATGATCCAACAGCTATTCCACTCCCAGCCTTCCCACTTCCCGACAGTCTTGCCCACGTCACTGCCGGTCCCACTACCCACTACTCCACTCGCTGACCAATCCATTCTTGCACCCTGTCTCCCACTAACACTCCCACCTGCGCACCTTTCCATCACGCTCCTTTCTGCACCATCAGATCTGCCCCTTCCCATCCGACGGCTCATAAACGATATCGCACAATTTTCACTCCCGGGGTTTAACAACCAAACGTTACGCGAGACCGGTGGTTTCATTGCGGACAGGTGTCACGCAACGTATGGAATCACGTTCATTTGTGATAATACCGCTTACTGCATTTTGGCAGTGCGAAAACCACCGTCGGTTTTCCATTACCGCCCATCCTCATTTTTTCACGCCAATGAACTTTTAAACCCTCTTTTCACAGGTTTTCGCCTCTCCGCCTGCATATCTGCTTCCGCCCAGCTCCTCCACCCCCACGCAGACTCTAAGAGTAGTAGAGCCTCCACTATAGGATTTATTAACATTTTTCGTTTGTTTTGTAGGGTTCAATGGGAGTTTTTTAAGGTCAAAAGGCCCTCTCAGGGTTTAATTAAGGAGCAGGACAGAGAATCACTACCTCTAAAGCCCAAAGTAATTACAAAATCACCAAAAATGAGCATTTGGGGTTATTTCTGTAGTTTGAAAGGTGCTGGTTATGCAAATAAAACCCTCGGCACGCCAAGGACACCTACATACAAAAAAATTAAAGAAGGAACCGTGAAGATGAAGTTTAAAGGCT
Organism: Pinus albicaulis; assembly: GCA_034641835.2. Classification (NCBI taxonomy): domain Eukaryota; kingdom Viridiplantae; phylum Streptophyta; class Pinopsida; order Pinales; family Pinaceae; genus Pinus; species Pinus albicaulis. The sequence continues at coordinate 156,516,741 of CM076580.1, forward strand.
AAAAAATCAGAGGTTAAAGGCTTAAAGCACAATCAAAGCCTAAAAACAGAGCTTTAAAGCTTAATCATGGTTTTAAAAGTTAGAAAGCAGAAGGTTTAAAGGATCCTTAAAATTCATAAAGGATGATGATAAAGGCTTCAGGAAAAATTAAAGCCTAAACAAGATTCTAAAGTTAAAAGCAAATAAACAAAGGGTTCAAAGAAATCATATAAAGTGTTAAAAGACAGTGAAAGGCAATTTTAATGATAAAATAAAGGAAATATAGGCTTAAAGACAACCTTGAATGCATCAAAGGAGCATTTATTCACTTAAAAGACTCAAAAAGACACCTTTTACTTACCTTATGTCTCAAAGGGAAAATTGGCAGTTATTACACAAAAATATATTTTATAAACTGTCAGACAGTTATTGTAAAAGGCAGAAAGGAGCCTAAAATTAAATCTTTTCAACTGTTTCATCCTCAAGAAGTAAAGATAGACTTAAAACATAGATAAGTAGTTGAGAAACATTCCTACCTTATGCCTTGCATGGTTTCTAAGGATAGGAGTGCATTTGCTGTGTCATTTATGACATTCTGAAACCTAGATATTTCCACCTCCTCATTTGTAGCATAAATACTTCATTTAAACTCATTGTATGTGGTCATTTGATAACTCTTTGAAGTAATATATAGTTCTGCTGATATTGAAAAGAAATTGATGTACTAGAACCTGTGGATGTTTTAACATATTTGTGGATGAAGAAAGCTTTGCCATTGGATCCCTGAGCTTGGTTGTTGAAGTATTCTAAATTGTCAATGTTTTCTCTTGCTTTACTTTATGTTTTAATCACTGCTTACTTACATTAGAGTAAAGTTTTAGGCTAAGAAATGTCTCCTGGAAGCACCTTAGACCTGTTTACTCTTCACTGTCTTTATTTTTTCATCTGCTGGATGTTTGATTGAGTAAGTTCAAACTGCTTTCAACCTTCTGTTGGAAATGTTGTCATTGATGGAAAAAGGGATGGCAAAGGAGGAGTACCTGAACCAAAAAACTTTGAAGCAGAGAGGCAGCAGAGGAATCGAGGACAGACCTGTACATACCTGCTCAAACTGAATAAAAATCCGTGGTTGGATTATGTGTATATAGTCCATTTGAACACTCTCTGTGGGAGTACGGGTTCATAATTCAGGACTCGTGAGCAATTGTTATTTAATTATGGAGAATGCCTTGCGTCTTTGAGCAATCATATGAGATTTGGAATTTGGCTTCTGTATGGAAATTGAAACGCGTATACCCTGTAATTGGTTTAATGATGTACTGTGCATAATTAGGGAGACTCTCTGTATAGACGGAGTAAGGTTGAATTCATGTTTGGGCACTGTGTTTATAATATAGGAATACAGTAAAATGGTCCTATTCCTCGACCGAGTATGGGAGGAGAAGCGAGACTATAAATTGGTGCAGCATTGGTTCGAAACTGACTGAACCAACTGGGCTGAGGAAATGGTGAATGCACGAATGACGACGGAACGCGAAGCTGGATGGAACCTGGAGTAAAGCAACGGAACCATGAGGAGGAACGGGGAACAGTAACGGCGGTTTCTGGTATTTTTCGCACCACTCTTATACGGAAAGTGGTATTGAAAATTTCGGAGTGATTCCATAGAAGGGCCGACACGTGGCTACAAAGGCTCGGGGAAAACCACTTTCACTGTGCGCCTTCGCGCGTTAATCATTGACCAAAGACCCCGCGCGAAATCGATACAAGCCATTGATCTGGAGGCTCGATATCTAACGGTGATCGCTCGCAGGATTTGCACGAAGTTTAATTAAAGGTACGGTGTATGCATTCCACGATTTTTTTGTGGGCCCAGGGCCTAAGGACTATTATAAACATTTGATGTTAATGCGTCGGTTATTAAAATAAGGTTCAACGATAAAGTTAAAGTTCGTAACATATTACATATCACCAAGGGTTTTAACATTGATCGAATACAATATAGTTTAACATATGTGTCCGCCGAGGGTTAAACAAGGTATGACATTTATGCGTTATATGGCTCATTTTATAATATGGAACATGGTGGTATGTTGACAGAACGTCAACGTTATAAACGCTGCTCCTACCTTAAGGCTGGACAGGTCCGTATTAGCATTGGTAATTCATTCTAAACTTCAATAAAATGAACGGAGGCGGTACATATATCTTGAGATATTATATGCGTATGATGTTTGAATATACGACATGGGTGTCATATGAATTGTGGATGGCTGAGTGCGTTGGTTCCATTTTTGACAAAGGAATTGTTATATTGGGAGATATAAGGATTGCCTTTAGGCCTATGAAAATTATCAAGGTATTCATCAATCAAATCCTAGGAATTTGATAAATGGATTGAAGAAAGGGTTAAGAAGACTCTAATTGAAGAAACAGACAGGAACTGGGCGTTGCAAGATTGTCAGGATGGCGCACAACTTTACAAAAGGTATGGGTCTGACAGAGATACATAGAGATTACAGGTTTGACAGATATACATACTCATATGCACACTATAACACTGAACCAAAGTATATAAAACAATTTCTTGACAGCAACAGGAAAAGACAAATCCAGAAAAGGATTTGAGTGAAATTGAGATATATAACTGAAAAATGTAAATGTTGTAATTATTTTTATTGTGTGTGATGCAAAGGCAAGTATCCTAAGGAAAAGACAAAATCCCACTGTAGCATGGAAATTTGTACATATTGTAGTAATTCTAAAAATGAGTTGAAAAAGGAATAAGAAGACAGAAGCCAAAGAGTCATGACTGTTCACTCCAAATTCCTTGTGAAATACAAACAGTCATGTGAGAATTTCTATATATAATATCAATTTAATAAGCTCAAAGAGATAGAGAGAGAAAATATAGAGAATGCAGAATGTAGAAGAATAAAGCAGAGAAGATTAAGAGAAGAAGAGAAGATACAGAACAGAGCTGATATTTGGAGTAAATCAGAAAACATTCAGTTTGATAAATTGAGGAAGTTGGATCTTCCCTATCAAGTTGTAGCTTGATAGCTGTCAGTTGTAGCTGACTGAGGTTGGAGCCTCCCGTAGGTTGGTGCCTGCAGAAAACTGAAGGGAGTTGGTGCTTCCTTGCAAGCTGTAGCTTGCAGAATTGAGGTTGGAGCCTCCTGTAGGTTGGTTCGTGCAGAAAAATAGTGGTTAGAAGGAGTTGGAGCTTGCCTTTGCATCACAACAATAATAAGATGTGGTTTTCTCCCTTTATGGGTTTCCACTCATAGCTGGTGTCTCTGTGCATGATATTTATGTGTTGATCTGAATTATATCATCTGCTTAATACCTGCTGCTCTCATATTAAGTCTACTGTTATATTATATTAATGCTTGCTGCTTACATTCTAAGATTACTCATATATTAAATAGGATATGAAATGAAGGTATAAATAAGTTTAATGAAAAGTTTTAAGAGGTTCAGGAATGTGTTAAACTGATTCACCCCCCCCCCCCCTCTCAGTTTAGCTAAAGGTGCAACAATTGGTATCAGAGAAGATTCCTTTGTACCAGTCTAACAGCTGAAAGGAGATCCTAGGTTCCCAAGATGGCTAGTAGAGAAGGATGCTCAACCAATAAAACCCCTTTCTTCACTGGTGAAAATTATGCTTTCTGAAAAATCAGAATGAGGACATACATAATGTCTCTAGGAATAGAAGTTTGGGCTGCTGTGGAATTAGGATATGCCCCAAAGGCAACTGACACAGAGAAAGAAACAAAACAAGATTTTGTGGCTAATGCAAAAGCCATGAATGCCATCTTGAATGGATTGTGTGAAGCAGAGTTTATTAAAGTAATGCACAAAGACACTGCCAAAGATATATGGGATACTCTTGAGAACATACATGAGGGAGACAAGAACGTAAAAACTGCCAAACTTCAAGTCTATAGAGCCTAGTTTGAGAACTTAAAAAAGAATGATGATGAAGACATTGCCAATTTCTTTCTAAAAGCTGCAGAAATTATTAACAATATGAAAGCTCTTGGAGAAAAAATGCCAGAAAGTATAATTGTGCAAAAGATTCTAAGATCTCTTCCATCCAGGTTTAATCCAAAGGTGTCTGCAATAGAAGAAATAGCTGATTAGGAGACCTTGACCATGTACCAACTACTTGGAAATCTAACAGCCTATGAAATGAGGCTCCCACAGAAGAAGACAAGTACGAGGGAGGCAGATTTTAAATCAGAAAAGAAGAAAGAAGAAGAGGGAGACATATGCTCTTGCTCAGATGAAGAACAGGCAAAATTTGTCAATAAATTGGATAGAGGATCAGGTAAATACAAAGGTAAACTTCCTTTTAAATGCTTCAACTGTGGAAAATTTGGACACTATGCTGCTAAGTGTCCTCACAAGAAAGTAAGGAATCAGCCTCAAGAGTTAGAAAGAAATAAATCAAAGAACTGGCAGAAAGGAAAGAAGTTCAGCAGAAAATCCTTCTACGCTCAACAAGATAGCAATACATCTGAAGATTCAGATGAACCCTCAAGTGAAGAAGGAACCTCCGAATTCTTATTGATGGCCATAGAAGAACTTGAAGGACTCCTGCTAGAAGATGAAGAAGAAGAAGGGGAAGTCGACCTTGAGGGGGAGCTACGAAGTGCTCTGGAAGAGATTGACAGACTCAAACTGAAACACAGAAAACAAAAGGACATTCTCCTCAAGTATGTATGAGAAGAACAGAATTCAGAAGTCTTAAAGCAGCTAAAGATAAATCTTGAAGAAGCCAAAAGGATAGAGGACATGTTACTCAAGAAAATCAAGGAGAAATCTCAAGAACAAGAGAAGTTGGAAGAAGAAGTAGTATGTCTCAGGAAGAAATTAGAAAATGCTCAAAGGAAAGTGGTCATAAATTCTTCTCAAACAACAAGCTCGAGTAAGTTGAATGAAATTCTGGGTGCTCAAAGGATCTCCCATAAGAAACTGAAGACAGAAGGAGAGAAAAGTAAAGGTACAAAGGTCACAGAGATTATTTTTGTAAAAGCCAAGAAGAATGATGAAGCAGCTCAAGAAATTCCTATAAAAGAAGAAATATGTAAAGAGAAAGACAGAGATCAGAAGAAACCTCTAGTAACAAAGAATGCAATAAATATTAAGACAACAGAAAAAGAATCATATGCCTCTGAATATGTCAAATTCGGAAGCCACCAAAGGAAATTATTCCCTCCTATGAAGACTGTCACCTGTTATGTCTACCACAAGCTGGGACACATTGCTGCATATTGCCATTCAAGGAGGAGTAATTCAAACCAGCAAAAGATGCAAACATTGAAAAGACTGCTTCAAGCAAACAAATGGAAAAGACAACCTTACATCAGGTATGCAAATATTTTCTATGGTTACTGTTTCTATTGTAAGGAATTTGGTCATAAAATTATTGAATGTAGAAAGTATGGACAAAGATTGATGTTCAATACCTCAAGGAGGTTTATGAATCAAAGAAATTATGTTCATACTCACAATACTGCAAAAACTATGATCAAATGCTTTATATGCAGTCAAGCTGGACATATTCCTTCCAAATGTCCTCTGAAAGGATGTGATTCATCAACTCACAAAAGATACCAAACAAAAGGATGCCTCCAGTGGATAAAGAAGGTGAATAAATGTGACTCGGCTCTAACTGCTCAAGACCTGAAAAGCTAGTGGTATTTGGATAGTGGCTGCTCAAAACAAATGACTGGAGACAGAAGCAAGTTTATAACTCTTGATGAAAAGAAATCTGGCAATGTTACTTTTGGCAATGATAAATCAGGTAAGATCAAGGGAAAAGGCTCAGTCAACATAGACAATGGCAGAGGAAAGGCCCAAGAGGTACTATTTGTAGATGGGCTGAAAGCAAATTTACTAAGTGTCAGTCAGATGTGTGACAAAGGCTGTGAAGTTCTTTTAGAGCACAAGACTGTGAAGTCAGATCAAGCACCACAGGTAAGACTCTACTCAAAGGTGTTCGAACAGAGAGCAATGTTTACATTGTGAAAGAGGAAGATGAAGCATGTCATTTTAGCAAACTTGAGGAGTCATGGTTATGGCATAAAAGATTGGGACATCTCAGCTTCAATCACATCATCAAACTAAGCAAAAAGAAAGTTGTCAGAAACATGCCAGAAATAAAGAAGCCTTCTAATACCATATGCAAATCTTGTCAATTGGGTAAACAGACCCGCACATCCTTTAAGGCCAAAGAGGAGTCATCAACAAGAAGACCACTCCAGCTTGTGCACATGGATTTGTGTGGACCTGCAAGAACTAAAACACCAAGTGGAGAATCCTACTTCATGCTGATAATAGATGATTTCTCCAGAATGACATGGGTTTCTTTTCTCAAGAATAAATCGGAAGCTCTGGAAAAATTCAAAATATTTAAAGCATTAGCAGAAAATCAGACAGGATGCAAGCTGAAATGCATCAGATCAGACAGAGGAGGTGAATTCACTGATTATGACTTTGCAGACCTATGCAATTAACATGGCATAAAACAACAATTTACTAGTGCAGGAACACCTCAGCAGAATGGAGTAGCTGAAAGACAAAACATATCTATTCAACAAATTGCCAGAGGCATAATGCAAGAGAATAATATTGCTCAAACCTTCTGGGCAGAAGCAGTGCACACAGCAGTACATATCCTTAATAAAGCTCACTTAAGGCCAAGCAGTGACAAGACTCCTTATGAACTGTGGCATGGAAAGCCAACTTCAATCAAACATTTCAGAATCTTTGGAAGCAAGTGTTACATAAAGAATAATGATGAAAATCTTGGAAAATTTGATGCAAGAGCAGATGAAGGGATCTTTCTAGGATATGCCTCCAAAAGTAAAGGGTACAGGTGCTACAACAAGACTCTTCAGAAAATAGTAGAAATCATTGATGTGAGATTTGATGAAGAACTTCCAGACAATACAAGAGATACTGACTGCTGCAATCCATCAGACAACCATGAAGAAGAAAACCAAGATGATGAGGAAACAAGCAAGACAACAGAAGATACAAAGCTAAGTTCTAAAGCTCCCTCAAGATATAATCAGAAGAACCATCCTGAAGATCAGATCATCGGAGACAAGAGAGTAGGGGTCCAAACAAGAAGGCAGCTAACAGGACAAACTGAAGAAGTATACATAGCCATGTTGTCACAAATTGAGCCAAAGAGATTTGAAGAAGCCAGCAAGGACAAGTCTTGGGTAAATGCTATGAATGAAGAATTGGACCAAATTGAGAAAAACAATACCTAGGAATTAGTTCCTAGACCCACTGAGAAGAATGTCATAGGCTCAAAATGGGTATTCAAAAATAAAATGAATGAGGAAGGACAGGTGATCAGGAACAAAGCCAGACTAGTCTGCAAAGGATATTCACAAATCGAAGGACCTGATTATGATGAAACATTTGCTCCTGTATCCAGAATGGAAGCCATTAGAATGTTTCTAGCCTTTGTATGCTATCAAGACTTCAAGGTATATCAAAGGGATGTGAAATCTGCTTTTCTGAATGGATATCTAGAAGAAGAAGTATACATGGAACAGCTAGAAGGTTTCTCTTTAACATACAAAGAAGACTATGTGTGCAGACTGAAAAAGGCCCTATATGGACTGAAACAGGCTCCTCGTGCTTGGTACTCAAGATTGGATAAATATCTACAAAAACAAGGATTTAATAGAGGTGGAGTAGACAGCAATCTATATATAAAAGCCCATGAAAATAAAGTCCTAATTGTTGTAGTATATGTTGATGACATTATGTTTGGAAGCAACAGAAAAGAACTAGCAACAGGGTTTGCTGATGAAATGAAAACAGAGTTTGAAATGTCTATGATTGGAGATCTCAGCTTCTACTTGGGACTGCAAATTCAGCAAAAGAACACTGGAACATTCATTTCACAATAAAAGTACTTAAAAGAAATATTGAAAAAGTTCAAAATGGAGGACTACAAGCCTGTGTCAACTCCCATGATCACGGGATGCAAATTGTGTGCTGATGATGGATATGCTGATATAGATCAAAAACTCTACAGATCCATGATAGGTAGCCTACTGTATTTGACAGCATCAAGACCAGACATCATGCTAGCAGTAGGACTAGTGGCTAGATATCAAGCAGCACCTAAACAAATCATCTTCTTGCAGTCAAAAGAATATTCAGATATCTACAAGGAACAACACAGTATGGAATTTGGTATCCTAAAGGAAAAAGCTTCACTTTAACAGCATATACAGATGCAGATTGGGCCAGCTGTGTAGATGACAGGAAAAGCACAAGTGGAGGTGCTTTCTATCTAGGATAAAGTCTGGTGGCATGGTTAAGCAAGAAACAAACATCTATCTCTCTATCTACAGCTGAAGCAGAATATATAACAGCAGCAGCATGTTGTACACAAGTCATGTGGATGAAGAAAACTCTTCAAGACATGAAGGTAAGCATTGATGAACCTATCTCAATTAAATGTGATAATACAAGTGCTATAAGTATATCTAAAAATCCTGTGCTTCACTCAAAAACCAAACATATTCCAATCAAGTATCATTTTCTCCGAGAACAAGTGGCTCAGAAGACAGTAAGGCTGGAATATGTGCCAACAAAAGAACAGACAGCTGATATATTTACCAAACCTCTTGCCAGAGAACCATTTCAATATTTGAGAGATAAACTAGGGGTAGTATCTGTAGATGCTACTCTCTGATATAAAGGGAAAGCACAATTTCAGGGGGAGAACAGAAATGAAAATATCATTCCAGGGGGAGATCAGCCAAGCAAGAAAAACTTAAAACAGGTCCTCAGGATGAAAGGATTATGGAAAGAATACAAGTTCAAACATACTCAAAAGTGTTCTCTCAACAACTCCTTTACACCAGAGAAAAGAAATGCTAAGACAGAATCTACACTAAGAAACGTGCAACCCTTTGCAATTGATGTCAAAGGGGGAGGAAAAGCAGGTAATAGAAGACAAGGTCTTCTAAAAGAAGCTAGGCAGAGGAAGGCTTGGAGGAAGCATTGGATTATTGGTGGACGTGTTGCCATCAATTCCAAAGGGGGAGACTGTTGGAAATGTTGTCATTGATGGCAAAAGGGATGGCAAAGGAAGAGTACCTAAACCAGCAAACTTTGAAGCAGAGAGGCAGCAGAGGAATCGAGGACAGACCTGTACAGACCTTCTCAGACTGAATAAAAACCCGTGGTTGGATTATGTGTATATAGTCCGTTTGAACACTCTCTATGGGAGTGCGGGTTCATAATTCAGGACTCGTGAGCAATTTTTATTTAATTATGGAGAATGCCTTGCGTCTTTGAGCAATCATATGATATTTGGAATTTGGCTTCTGTATGGAAATTGAAACGTGTATACCCTGTAATTGGTTTAATGATGTACTGTGAATAATTGGGGAGACTCTCTGTATAGACGGAGTAAGGTTGAATTCATGTTCGGGCACTGTGTTTATAATATATGAATACAGTAAAATGGTCCTATTCCTCGACCGAGTATGGGAGGAGAAGTGAGACTATAACTTGGTGCAGCATTGGTTCAAAACTGACTGAACCAACTGGGCTGAGGAAATGGTGAATGCACGAATGACGACGGAACGCGAAGCTGGATGGAACCTGGAGTAAAGCAACGGAACCATGAGGAGGAACGGGGAACAGTAACGGCGGTTTCTGGTATTTTTCGCACCACTCTTATACGGAAAGTGGTATTGAAAATTTCAGAGCGATTCCATAGATAGGCCGACACGTGGCTCCAAAGGCTCGGGGAAAACCACTTTCACTGTGTGCCTTCACGCGTTAATCATCGACCAAAGACCTCGCACGAAATCGATACAAGCCATTGATCTGGAGGCTCGATATCTAACGGTGATCGCTCGTAGGATTTTCACGAAGTTTAATTAAAGGTACGGTGTATGCATTCCGCGATTGTTTTGTGGGCCCAGGGCCTAAGGACTATTATAAACATTTGATGTTAATGCGTCGGTTATTAAAATAAGGGTCGACGATAAAGTTGAAGTTCGTAACATATTACATATCACCAAGGGTCTTAACATTGATCGAATACAATATAGTTTAACATATGTGTCCGCCGAGGGTTAAACAAGGTATGACATTTATGCATTATATGGCTCATTTTATAATATGGAGCATGGTGGTATGTTGACAGAACATCAACGTTATAAACGCTGCTCCTACCTTAAGGCTGGACAGGTCCGTATTAGCTTTGGTAATTCATTCCAAACTCCAGTAAAATGAACGGAGGCGGTACATATATCTTGAGATATTATATGCGTATGATGTTTGAATATACGACGTGGGTGTCATATGAATTGTGGATGGCTGAGTACGTTGGTTCCATTTTTGACAAAGGACTTGTTATATTGGGAGATATAAGGATTTCCTTTAGGCCTATGAAAATTATCAAGGTATTCATCAATCAAATCCTAGGAATTCGATAAATGGATTGAAGAAAGGGTTAAGAAGACTCTAATTGAAGAAACAGACAGGAACTGGGCGTTGCGAGATTGTCAGGATGGCGCACAACTTTACAAAAGGTATGGGTCTGACAGAGATACACAGAGATTACAGGTTTGACAGATATACATACTCAGATGCACACTATAACAGTGAACCAAAGTATATAAAACAATTTCTTGACAGCAGCAGGAAAAGACAAATCCAGAAAAGGAGCTGAGTGAAATTGAGATATATAACTGAAAAATGTAAATGTTGTAATTATTTTTATTGTGTGTGATGCAAAGGCAAGTATCCTAAGGAAAAGACAAAATCCCACTGTAGCATGGAAATTTGTACATATTGTAGTAATTCTAAAAATGAGTTGGAAAAAGGAATAAGAAGACAGAAGCCAAAGAGTCATGACTGTTCACTTCAAATTCCTTGTGAAATACAAATATTCATGTGAGAATTTCTATATATAATATCAATTTGATAAGCTCAAAACATATAGAGAAAGAGAGAGCAAATATAGAGAATGCAAAATATAGAAGAATAAAGCAGAGAAGATTAAGAGAAGAAGAGCGGATACAGAACATAGCTGATATCTGGAGTAAATCAACAAACATTCAGTTTGATAAATTGAGGAAGTTGGAGCTTCCCTATCAAGTTGCAGCTTGATAGCTGTCAGTTGTAGCTGACTGAGGTTGGAGCCTCCTGTAGGTTGGTGCCTGCAGAAAATTGAAGGGATTTGGTGCTTCCTTGCAAGTTTTAGCTTGCAGAATTGAGGTTGGAGCCTCCTGTAGGTTGGTGCCTGCAGAAAAACAGTGGTGAGAGGGAGTTGGAGCTTGCCTTTGCATCACAACAATAATAAGATGTGGTTTTCTCCCTTTATGGGTTTCCACTTATAGCTGGTGTCTCTGTGTATGATATTTATGTGTTGATCTGAATTATATCATCTGCTTAATACCTACTGCTCTCATATTAAGTCTATTGTTATAATATATTAATGCTTGATGCTTACATTCTAATATTACTCATATATTAAATAGGATATGAAATGAAGGTATAAATAAGTTTAATGAAACGTTTTAAAAGGTTCAGGAATGTGTTAAACTGATTCACCCCCCCCTTCTCAGTTTAACTAAAGGTGCAACACCTTCAAGCTTGTTTATTTTAGAAATAATTCAATACAGTTGGCCTCAAGATGATTCATGGTTTTCCCTACTTCTTTTTGACACTTTAAAAACTATTTCTGAAGTCTCCTTTCAAAGTACCATTGTCCAAAGTTTTCCAAAGAGGTCTGTTTTGATCATACCCTTTGTACTTGCTCAAATAATTGTTTTGAAAGTCTTTATAATTACAGCCCTCGATGTTTAGGAGTTCCCTCTTTTGTGGATGCAGTTATTTGTTTATCTTGAATGATTTCTTATCCTTGGAAGTGAAATCTTTGATGAAATAGAGTGTTCCTCAACTCTTAGATTTCATTTTTGAAAGTTTGTCTTGAGATTATTATTTGCTGAAGTGTAATTTCTAGAATTTATGGTTAGCCCTGTCTATAAATTACTTCTTCGTGTTCAGATAATGTTTTAAGTCCCTCTGTTGAGAAGTACATATAATTAAGTATTCTTAATTTCCCTTAGTTCTGCTTTTCATTCTAAATCCCTTAATGTTTATTTCATTTCACCTGAAAGACTTTGTTAATCCAACAGCCAAGTTATATTTTCCCTTTGACACCCCTGATTCATCTACAAACTTGTTACTATTTCCATTTGACTCCATTGCCCAATGACTTAGAGATTTCCCTTTCCTATCTATGATGCCTAGATCATCATGTCCCATCAAACAATAAAACAAACTCAAGCTTAATAACTAGCCTAAAATCAACCTTTATAAATAGTCAAGTTATATCCATACAAAAACATATTGAGAGATCCCCCTCTGAGACTAGATGGGCTAGATCCTAGAGCTCTAAGGACCGGTTTTGTGTTACCTTGTCATTTAGTATGCCAATCTGCTAAATCACAGGACCCCAACATTTTGGCGACTCCACTGGGGACATCTGAGTTCATAGTTTTCTAGCAAGATCTTATATACTCATTAGTCTTTCAAACAACCATAGAAACTCAGAAAACCTAAAAACATTCTAGATTGGTTTTCAAATAAGCCATTGGTGGTGGACCATAAAACATTTTACCTTCAGAAAAGCTAAAAATTTCCACCTGGCGAATCTACTAGCCCCAGTAGGCCTATTACCTCACTAGATCTCCAGATTTCCTTAGGATTGTGTTAACCAACCTTGAGGAAGTTTAGAAGCCTAATTATCCTATTATAGAAATCACTATGAGAGGAAAACTTTTGAAAAACAGTCTTAAAAAGCCTCTTGCTCTCTTAATTTTAAAAAACTGAAATCTGGCTTCATTTAGGATCAATACTAGATCCCATCCATATCCTAATCCCCCTACCATAGTTGACAATACAGAGAGGATTTTGTGGCAAAATTCTAGACCTGGAAAACCAACTACTGATAGGACCATTCCAAGAACAAGATTTGTCCCTGAAAACCTCACAGTCTTGAAAGATCCTCACTTTGACTTACCTCACACAAAGAACCTCTTTAGAAATAAGTCTCAGAGTGATTTAAACTAGGCTGATTTTGAAACCACAGATTTGCAATAGAGATTTAGCAGAGAGGCCTCACCCTCTACTTCACCTGATTTTTAGGATCTCCATCATTTCAGCTCCTTCCACAACAAATCTGCTCATCATCAGTTTGCTAGCCCAAGTGTTTCTTCCACTCCTATCCACACATCCACTGTTCAAAACAGTCCATTACAACCCACTTTCCCTCTTGTAAATCTACCTCTTGTAAATCCCCCATTATTTCCAATCATGGCAGCATGGTATGCTCCACTAGTGTTACCACAGCCTATGGCTCCTTTACCAAATGATTACCAGTCCAAAATTCCCCATTTCACTGCAAATGAACCTACTACTGCCCAGCAACATGTAGACAAAATGAATGATGCTTTTGATTACATGGAAATAGAAGTATAGACCATTAAGATGAGAATTTTTGCTCAAAGTTTAGGAGGAGAAGTCAAGAAATGGTTTAAAAAATTAGCTCCTCATAGCATAAATGATCTCCCTTCTTTATATCAAACATTCATAAACAAATGGGAAATTAGGAAGAACCCTCTCCAAATCCTTTCAGACTATACTAATATTAAAAGGAATACTAGGGAAGGTGTCCATGATTACTGCACTAGATTCAATAGTTTGTATAATGCACTTCCTCCAGACATGAAACCTCCACTAGGCTTAGATTTGGCTAAATTCCCAGAAGGCTTTGACCCTGAAATGGCTTATCAGCTAGGAGAAAGAGACCCTTCAACTTCAGAAGACATGCAGAGGGGAGCCATGAGTGTAGAGACAAATCTGATTGAGAAAAGAGCTAGGTTGAAAGCAGAAAAAATAGTTACATACAAAGATGATACAATGGCTTCAACCTCATCATCATATACTAAAATTGAAAACTTAGTAAAGGTAATGGAGAGAGTGCTGGAAAAGATAAACCTGAATGATAGAGTGCCTCCTAGAGAAAACCAAAACAGAAATAGAAACCAAAATCTCAGAGGAGACCCCAATCAAGATAGGCAGAGAGACAATGACCAGTAGATTAGGCCTCCCTTTCAACAAAACTATGTTGACCAAGAAGAAGAAAGGGAAGTTGAAAGGTTGGAAGAAAATCATGTAAACTTGATAGGATCTGACAGTGAGATGGATGTTTTTCTCACAGAAGAAGAACAAGGATTCTTCTCTTCAGAACAAAATGAACATAATAATGAGGATTCTGAAGATTACAGATTGGGGTTTGAAAATGCTATCATGGAGGTACATAAACAATACAATCTTAGAAGCAAAGGTATCCCAGAGAGTTCCAATGATAAAAACACTAGTACTGTTGTTAAGAAAACCTCAGAAAATCAGCCTAAGAAAACAACAAGTAACACCAACACTTTAGCCAAGAAAAATGACCAAAATAAAGATAAAAACATTTAGCAAAGTGTTGAACAAAGCTGCCCTCATACTTCTGTTAGTGGCCCTAACAAATCTGTCCCAAATAACAGTTCAAATAAAGTTCAGCAATTCAAAATCGTTGAGAGAGTTGTAAATGACAAAACAGATGTAAATATGTCAAAAACAATAGTTCCTTTCAGCCTTGAAGGGGAAATTTCCAATATTAAGATCACCATACCCTTAGCTGGACTAGTAACTCAGGATGTATATAAGAAACAAGTTTTGAAAGCTTTGAATATGGGCAATGACACTGATATTTTAAACTTAGCAGATGATAAACAAAAATTATTTTTTGGTCCTGAAGTTGAAGGGAAATACCAATAAGGCATTGTCCCTCCCTTCTATTTCAGCTTGAATATACATGAGAAAATCTTGCACAATGCCATGCTAGACTCAGGTGCTTCTCACAATCTTATGCCCAAAGCACTAATGGAAAGCCTAGGCTTAGAAATTACTAAGCCATACAAAGACCTGTATTCTTTTGATTCCAGTAGGGTCAATTGCTTAGGCTTAATTAAAGATTTGTGTGTTAACTTATCTCAAATTCCTGCTAAGAGTCTAGTAATGGACATAATGGTAGTTGACATCCCCCCTAAGTATGGCATGCTTTTATCTAGATCATGGGGAGCCAAAATTCAGGGGAGCCTTCAAATGGACATGTCTTATGCCACCATCCCGGTATTTAGCCAAACTAGAAGACTATACAAGGAATCCCACATGAAATACATGGTGAGCAACATAGACAGACCAAAAAATTATCATATCTACTCCATCCATTCAGATTTGGATTCCTTTATCTTATATAATGAAGCTAAAATTAGCCAACAAGAAAAGGGAAAAAAGGAGAATTTAGTCTGCCAGAACAATCAAATCTGCCATCAATTCAAGAAAATAACAGTCCATATTTTAGCAGCCTTGAACAACACAAAGAAAATGAAAAAGAAATTGAAATACCTTGGAAAATAAACTTCGATGGCTCTTGTAGTAAACTAAGTGCAGGGGCTGGTGTATGGATACAAAACACAAATAAAGGATTCTCCTACAAACTGGATTTTCCATGCACAAACAATATTGCTGAGTATGAAGCCCTCCTTATTGGCCTACACTTACTCAAAGTTTTAGGAGCGAAAATAATATCAGTCCAAGGGGATTCTGAGCTAATTATCGGGCAGATTAAAGGGGAGTATTCAACCAAAAACCCAAAACTCAGAGAATATAGGAATGCTGCCCTTGACCTCCTGGAAACCTTTGAAAAATATGAACTCATTTTCATCCCAATAGCTCAAAATCATCTAGCAAATGAACTTGCCTTTGCTGCTAGTAATTGCCATGTACTAGAGACCAATGAACAATTTGATGTAAAGGTAAAAAATAGACCTGCAATACTAGATAATGAAGATTATTGGCAAGTATTTGAAGGAGACAAACACATAGATGAATTTCTGCAATCAAAGAATGACTTTGCCATGCCAACACTTGTCTTAAGCCATGAAGAAGATTGCTTTAATGAAGAACAAAACCCTGAAACAATGTTGTCCATTTTTGCTGATATAAACCATTTGGAACATCCATTTAGAACAGAAATAGTTGACCGTATAGACCAAAAAGACCTGGAGGTTTTACATTTTAAAAGTGATACAATTCCAAGAGGTCTCACAGCATTAGAACAAATTTTCGATTTCAATGATGTAGCCAAAGAACCAAGGATGGAGCCTATCGAAACAGACATGGAAGAACATAATATATGCAGCCCAGTAGAACCAAAAATGATCAAGCTGTCCAACACTCTCCCAACTCACATTAAACAACAATACATAGGATTGTTCAAAGAATTTAAAGATGTATTTGCATGGGGATACAAAGATTTAAAATCATAGGATACTAGCATCATTCAACACAAAATTCCTCTTAAAGAAAATCAGAAACCTTTCAAACATAAACTCGGGAGGATAAACCCTATTTTATTGCCCTTAGTTGAGAAAGAGATTAAGAAGATGTATGATGCTGGGATCGTAGTTCCCATCAGGTATTCAGAATGGGTTTCCAACTTAGTATCTGTCAGGAAAAAGACTGGAGAAATTAGGCTTTGCATTGATTTAAAGAATCTAAATAGAGCCTCCCTTAAAGATAACTACGCCTTGCCAAAATTGGATCATATACTTCAAAGGGTGGTTGGGGCTAAAATAATTTCACTGTTGGATGGGTTCTCAGGATACAATTAGGTTTTAGTACTCCCAAGTGACCAACATAAAACTGCTTTTACTACACCTTGGGGTATATTCATGTATTTCAAAATGCCATTTGGTTTGATGAATGCAGGTGCCACCTTCCAAAGGGCCATGGACATAGCCTTCTAAGAAGACATAGGTTATTTCACAATCATTTATCT